>CM037878.1:293426381-294026381 GCA_021292165.1 Shinisaurus crocodilurus
GTCGGGAAGTACCGGGTACCTACGTTCCCAGGGAGGAAGATACGAGGAGCATCCTTGTTTCAAAGTTTTCTAGTATAATCTTGGACTATCGTGTACACTAATTTCCCAGTGTTCTGGGTGACGTGGAAGCATCCCGAGGGTTTCAGTTCCCCAGGATTGAGTCAATCCGTTGTTCCAAGGCATCGTTTCAAATCTATAGTAAATCCACGGTTTGTTTATTGTTTCCTCTTGCCTCCCTCAGACTTCTGGGGATCGAGCAGGCTGAGCGTCCAAATAGACACACGCATTCCTGTGCAGCCCCTGTTTTCAGCCTCCCCCCCCCCACCTCCCGAATTCAAAAGATGAAAAAACCTCTGTGTGATTGTCTCTTTGCATATGACAGATGGGGCTCCTTTTGCCTTTACCAGCTGTGTGGCAGGCAGAAGCCCAACAGCGAGAAGCCTTTCCCAAAGCTGCACCCCAGTGCTGGGGGGGAAAAAAACCACACCTGTTGGATTGTGGCTTCTCTACAACCGTGAATGGCACAGGAGCCCTGCCAGAGAGGTTTAAAAAGAAATCAATATGGCTGTCCTAGCGCCGAGATCGCCGTGCACACCGGCAGCCATTCAGTCAGCAAATGGTTAAGGACTTAAGTATGGAAAAACCCAGCCGGCTCCTTTGGACTTTAAACGTTGCTGTGTGTTGTTTTTACACACATATAATCGGGAAGTGCCTCTGTTGCACTGGGTAGAGGTTCCTGCCTGGGGGATTTGGGATTTGGAATATGTGTTTCTAGCCCCAGCGATCCACTTGCAAATGGTATTCTTTAATTAACCAGTAAGAGCAACAACAAAATAGTACAGGCCTGTGGCTCATGCTGGCTCAGCTTGTCTGAGTGTGGAAAGCTAAGCAGGGTCAGGCCTGGTGATTACTTGGATGGGAGACCCCTCCTCTAGTTTCCTGCATTGAGCAGGGGGGTTGGACTCGAGGGCCTTGTCGGCCCCTTCCCACTCTATGACCTATGAAATCTATGAATCACAGCAGCAAACCAGTCCAGAAAGCAAGCTCTGGGCTGAATTTCTCTGCTCTTCCACGGAACGTGATCTAGTGATCTAGCCCAGAGCCGCAGAAAATGAATCTTAGAGATCAATTATGTCTGTGCGATATATATTCGGGTAAGATATTCTTGTTCTCTCAGAGAAAGGATTGACAGCGCATGCGCGCACACCACAAACCAGTCCTCAAAGCGCACTACAGTGCTGAATTGGCAGGCGTCAGCCTTTTAAAGGTTTTTTTTTGGGGGGGGTAAACAATCCCTGCTCCTGTGCCCGTAACAGCGACTGGGTCAGTAGGCATCTGCAGGCGGCCGGGCTTTTCTCCATGCTGCCGTGCATGGGGAACGGAGCATGGAGCATGGAGCAGGTCCTGCCATGAGGCAGAGTGAAGCAGTGGGCCTCAGGCCACAGCTGTTGGGAGGCGGCGGCAGCAGCAAGGGGTTGGGGGAGAGACCCGCACGCCATGCAGCCTTCGCTGTGCCCCCTAAGTCAGCGTGCTGCCTTCAGGTGCAGTGGAGTCTGCTTCTGTCCCATCATCAACGTTGAAGAAGATTGTACGGGGAAGGTGAGGGGGGGGGTGCCGTCTCGTTCTTTGCTCCACGCAGCAAAAAATGCCTCGGGCCAGCCCTGTCGCCCGTGGAAAGCTTCCCCTACTGATTTCAGAACAGAAGCAAAACAGACTGTTTTTTTCTTGTCTTTTTTCCTTTTCTTCCTCTGGTCAGTTGGCAATCCTACACCCTGATCTTCTTAGTACAGTATAGATTGGGCTTTGATGTAGCTGCCAGAATATTTTGTCCATTGTTGTGAACACCCCCCCCCTTTGTTTTGGACAAAGGAACGGCCGTTGTTGCCTTTAGCCTTTTGTGTGTGTGTGTGTGTGTGTGTGTGTGTTTTTGCCAAAGGAGCCACCACCGTCTTTAATCTTTGGGGAGTGTCAGAAAATAAATGTAGTATTTGTGCCGGCTTTGGTGGCTGGAGCTAAACCAGCCGCCTCTGGGCTCTTTCTCATGTTTCTTGTCTCTCTGTCTAATGTCGTGGTCGGGGTGAGAGTGCCAGAAGAGACATTACTTTAGGGTGCAATCCTATGCATGTTTAGATGGAAAAAAGTCCTACGACTCCCAGCTTGCCCCAGCCAGCGTAGCTGGCTGGGGCATGCTGGGAGTCGTAGGACTTTTTTCCTTCTAAACATGCATAGGATTTCATCCTTAAATCCATGCCTGATCCATATTGAGACCCTAGCATGGGGGATAGGGTGGCTTTTAAAAGCAGGATTGGGCCCCTTGCACCTACTCTAGAGTAAAAATGGTGGGGTGGAAGACGTAGCTGCTAGATACGGATTGAACGCAATGTCTGTTTTGGCCCTTAGACAAGGACTGGAGAGATCCAGGTTCAAACCCCCAAACTCACTGGGTGCCCTGGGGCCAGTCACTTATCTCTCAGTCTAACCTACCTCACAGGGTTGTTGTGAGGATTTTGAATGGGGGGGAGGAAGCACGTGTGCCCCCCCCCCCCAGTGCCTTGGCAGGAGGGCAGGGTAAAAAAAACGGGGCTGAGGGTCCAGTATGAAACGGCAGGAAAACATAAAAGCCCGAAAGTGGCCATTTCGGTCCTGCTGTCGGTGAAACTCTCCACTCAGCCCTTGGGCAGGGGAAGTGAAGAGGCGGGTCGACACCCAAACCCACTCCTTCGTGTGCCCCGCTGCTCCGAACCGTTTCCCTCGCACGCTTTCGATCCGTCAGACGTGCCTGCCAGCGAGGAACCAGATGCCCGGTTGCCCCCGTTCCCCTTCTGCCCGCTCCCCAGCAGGGCTCATATGACTTTCGCAGTGTCGTGTCAGGCAGACACACTACGGGTGCAGCTTTCGGCATCCTCTCCACGGCAGGGAAGAAAAGCGCCGCTCGCCCCATTTTCTGTCGCATGTCAACGCCCGGGCGGGCCCCTCCTCACACGGGCGACGCAGGCTGCCTCCGTGACGGAGCCGGGGGCCCGACATTGTTCCCTCCTTGCTGTTTCCGTAGCAACGGGAACCCCTGCCATCTTTGGCACCGAAAGCGGCTGCTTTGTACCCGGGTCTGTGCTTTTTTAGTTTTTTTGCAGGTGTGTGTCTGTGGGGCGGTGGGAAGAGACGGATGCCCGGGACGAGGGACGAGTTACATTCTCGCCGGCGTCCAAGTGGTAAGCTGTTGCCGGGACTCTTGCTGGCGCAGCCTCTGGCCCGGAGCGGGTCCCTTCTCCGAGATGAATTCCTCACGGAGTCGCAAAGGAGCTCCGAGGCACTTAAACGGATCGATAGCCGGCAAGATGAGTGGTCCGGCGTGAGGTGCCAGGTTGGCCGTCTTGGAGATGTAGCGGGGCGGCTTCTTGGGCCTTCTCCCCCCCCCCCAGCTCCAGGGTGCTCCAGGGCCTCGCCTATCCTTGCCCCCTACCAACCCCTGCCCATTGAGCCATGGCCTCTCCAGGCCTGCAGGCAGCCGTGCAACGTTGAGCCACCGTAGCAAGAGTGATGAACCGCCCTGAGGCATTGTTGGCTAGATTGCCGCAGTGCCAAACGGGCACGTTGCATCCCATGCGTAGTTTGGCCTTGGCGTGTTGATTTATTTATAAGGGGAGGGGCGGAATTAGGATCAGGACCGTAGCATGGAGGCAACTTTCCTCGGAGTGTCAGCAGCACCTTCGGGGGGTCAGTTGTAGGTGGGGAGTCCAGTATAAGAGGAAAGGCTTTATAAGACCCCAAACAACTTCCCCCTGCCGGTGCTGGGATTCCACTCATGATGATCACCCAGGGATGGGGACTCAGACTCAAGGACTCGACTCGTGAGTCGGACTGAGTCCCCCCTCTGACTTGACTCGGACTCGAGTCCCAATATTTTTAATGGGACTCGAGACTCGACTCGGGACTCGAGACCAAGGACTCGTCAACATCCCTGGGCTGTGCCAGAAGGAGTGGAGAGGAGTGCGATCACCGGTGAAGATGAAGTTCAACAGTTGAATTGTCCAAGACAAAGGGCACTGCCTGCCTGCCTGCCTGTTTGGGGTTCCCTGCCTCCTCTGCCTGCCTGGTCTCTTCTTAACCAGTTCCACAGTTTGAATTGTCCAAGACAAACGCCTCTGCCTGCCTGCTTTGGGGTTCCTTGCCTCCTCTGCCTGCCTGGTTATTTTGGGTTTGTCTGCCTGGTCTGTTCTTGCCAAAATCAGTTGCAGAGTTTTGAAATAAAAAGGCACACTTGTGCCTAGAATTTATTTAAGCCACACATCTGAAGTAGCCTTATTTTGTTGGGGGGAAATCCCATTGATTTTAATAGGGACTCGTGGAGTCAGTTTTGGGAGTGACTCGTGACTCATGAGTCACCATTTTGGACCAAGGACTTGGAGTCGGACTCGAGACTCGGGTCCAAAGACTCGTGACTCGACTCGTGACTCGAGACCAAGGACTCTTCAACATCCCTGTGATCACCATCCCCACACTTGCTACTCACAAGAAAATGAATGCTCAGGGCGAAACTATGTGGGCTGAGGATGATGGAGGTTGTAGTCCAACCTGTCTGGAGGGCTCCAGGTTAGGGGAGGCTGTTCTGGATCAGCCTTTTCTTCCAAAAGTGCCTGGAGCTGATATGCCACGGCCTCCTTGATAATTTCCACCAAACGTGAGACTGGTCCGTAGCTCTCCAAACCAAGGCGGCTTAGAGAAAAGGCGAGTGACGGGAGACACGACAGAGGTGCACAAAATGCTGCGTGGTGTGGAGAAAGTGGACAGGGAGACATTTCCCCCCCTCTCTCATAATGCTAGAACCCAACGGGGTCATCCCATGAAGCTGATTGGTGGGAGATTCAGGACAGACAGAGAAAAGGAAGTCCTTCTTCACACAGCGCAGAGTTAAACTATGAAATTTGCTGCCACAAGAAGTAGTGATGGATGGCCACCAATTTGGAGGGCTTTAAAAGGGGATTGGACAAATTCAAACAGGAAAAGGCTATCAATGGCTACTTGTCCTGATGGCATTATGATACCTCCAGGATCAGAGCCAGCATGCCTGTGTATTCCAGTGGCTGGGGAACATGGGCGGGAGGGTGCTGTTGCACTCCTGCCCTGCTTGTGGGATCCTGTGGGCAGCTGGTTGGCCACTGTGTGTGAACAGAACGCTGGACGAGACGGACACCCCCCCCCCCCTTGGTCTCCTTACGTTCTTCAAGAGAAGGCTTCATTAACAAAGGTCTCGCTAACTCATCCCTGCACCGAAACATTAATCAGTTCAATTTTTATTGTTTATAACCCTAGGTCATCACAATGTAACAGAAAGGAACTGTCCAGAATATGACAGAAGTAAAAACAAGAAAGTAGAACATAGCTACGGGAAAATGACTGATAATAAGAACTAAGCTAGTTAATAATAACGAAAGTGAACTGGAAGCGTCACTTCCAATAAGCTTTGGCTGGCCAGGGTGGCCGAGGGTCAAGCATGGGCAGCTCCAAATGCTTTCTCCAACCTTGGGCCCCCAGATGTTTTTGGCCTACAACTCCCAGCATGCCCCAGCCAGCTACGCTGGCTGGGGCATGCTGGGAGTTGTAGGCCAAAAACATCTGGGGGGCCAAGGTTGGAGAACACTGCTCCAGTCCATCCTTGGCTGGCAACAGCTGCAAAGAAAGATCCCTTTGCTGCCATCAGCTCCGCGGAATAGGCCTCTAGGAATAAAGAACTGACACGGGCAGCTCACACAGTAGTTCTTCACGACGCCGTGTGCTCCCGTGTGCAGTCGTGGCGCTACCTTTAACAGTAAGAATGATTAAAAATCTGTTTTTAAAAGTGGCCTCTTTGGCCTTACTTTCGCCTTTCCCTGTCCGTTCCTTTCCTCCCAGTGGCACACACACACAATCCCTGCAGGTCATGTGTGGGCAACCCAGCGCCCTCCAGGTGTTTTGGACGACACCTCCCATAATCCCCGGCCATTGCCTATCGCAGCTCTAGACACCGCCACCAGCCCGGTTGCGATTCTCCCCCCCCCCCCCCCCGATCCAGCGCCTGCTTTCCTCGCCTCCCTGCCTTCTCTCCCACCCACCACCCACCCGGTCTCCCGTGTCTGCAAATTCTAAGCAAAGCGGAGGAGCTGCAGAGAGACAATTTGGCCGCCCGGGCCAGAGCCACTGAAGCGTGTCCCTGGGCACTGCTGGTGGCGACGCCGTCGTTTTCACAACATTCTCAATGTCTTTGAAGAAGAAGCTGGAATTGTACCAGCATTTACTGTACCCCACGCCCTCCCCCTCCGAGAAAGTGCTGTGCTGACTGTTTCTGTGAATAGATCCTCTTTTCCCTCCCGCTCTACCTGCATTTCCTCTTCTTTTCAGACTACGGGGGGAGGGATTAATTTTGCATTAGGATGAAGGAAGAGAGGGGTGCACGGAAATAACCCCGCACGCAAACAGGCTGAGCAAAGCTGAAAGCAAAGGGCCGATCCAAATACAGAGAGACGTAAAGCGGGCCCCGAGACCTTCCCTGCTGGATCAAACCAAAATGTCCGTGTATTTGTTTGAAAAATTTATAAACTGCACCATCTCGTCCCGTATTCTCTCTCCGACCTGCTAAGGTCAGATGCTACTGGGAAACTGGCAAGCAGGGCACGAAGGCAACGCCCCCCCCCAACGGTTCTCTCTCTGCCCCCCCCCCCCCCCCCCCCCGTTCTGGTACTCTGGTTCAAATGACTTATGATGGTAGGAGATTGTAGATACAGGCCTGTGGCTCACGCCGGCTCAGCTTGTCTGAGCGTGGAAAGCTAAGCAGGGTCAGGCCTGGTTCTTCCTTGGATGGGAGACGCCTCCTCTAGATTCCTGCATTGAGCAGCGGGTTGGACTAGATAGCCTTGTAGGCCCCTTCCAGCTCTATGATCTATGAAATCTATGAAACTTGAGTCTCAACCACTTATTAAGTGGGGGAGTGGGTGGGACACACACACACACCCCTGCAGTTTACTCCGAGATGGAGTTGGTAGCTGATCTGTTGTTTTCTACTTGATATTAAAATGAAGCAGGACAGGGCTGTTGTAATTTCTGGAGGCTCGCCTTAAGGCAGGGAACAGGCCGCGGACGTGTCGGCTGCTTGGAATTGCACTTCTGCCCCCATGGCCATCTTTGTGCCGGCTTCCTTATCTCACCCGGCGAGAAGCGGCAGCCCAGGCTGGCTGGGCTCCAGCGCTGCTTTGAATCAGGGCCACGCCAGGGCTTTATCGGACGGGCATTGAATGACTTGAGAATGGCCGTGATCGGTGAATAAAAAGAGGTGCCTAACAAGCTTGCGGTACAGAGAGCCCTCCGTCCAAACGCGGTCTATTCACTTCCCTTCCGCCCCTCCGGATGAGGAACTGCCAGCCAGCCCACAAAGGCATGGGCTGAGTGCGCGCATCCCCTCACCCTGGAGAGGAAGCCGCCGGCAGCGGCCGCCTCTTAATGCTCCGCGTTGCTAAGGAAACCGAGGAAAATCAGCGGCGACAACAAAGATGGAAAGGCAGAGCGGATGATGAGGCCTAAAGTCCCTGCTGCGGCAAGCTGCCCACGGAAGCCGGAGAACGGGGGCATCGCTGCCCGGGCCTGATCCTGTAAGGCCTCGTGAGGCCCAAGCAGAGACTGAGGATGTTCTGGAGCTTTGCTCCATGTCCCCGAGGCTCACGGTGTGGCTGGAAAAGAAAAAACAGAAGAAAGCCGTTCTTCTCACAGGGCTCAGTTAAGCTACGGAACTCACTGCCACAGGCCGTCGCGATGGCGAGGGACGTGTGGATCTTGTCAATCCTGTTCTGTCTGTGTTTCATTCTGCTTGCGCCAATTTGCCTTAGCGTTAATTTGCGTTCTTGCAACTGCACAGTAGTACGAATGCCAATTAGTGCAAACCCCCCCCCCCAGTGAAAAAACGGCCCGCAACTGTGCGCAATCCACTGTGGAATCCTCAGGTCGGATTCACAGAAACCCGAACCCATTTGGATCCGCTACGGGTTTTTTTTTTACATCCTTAGTGATGATCGTTATTCTAAGTAGTTTTTGGGGAAGAAAAAGGATTCAATAAAATACTCTTAAGGAGAAGCCTGTTGATGACTCCTGATATAGCCCTCGTGCATCTTGGTTATGCGATTCTGGGGCCTAGCTGTGGCAGATGGATATCGCTACCTTGCCATGCTTTTGAAATGTCTCTGGGGCGCCTGGCCAGCCATTGACTGGGGTTATTCCTCCTCTTGCAGCTCCTTTGGTCTCTCTCACACGTCTGCCCACCTCCCCAAATTAACGCCTGCCCTGTCGGGTTGTGTCACGAAGGTCTCGGCTTGCTGTGCTCAGGTTCCTATGTGTGCTTCTTCACGAGGCATCAGACGCAAGCATTGCTGTGGTGCCGAGAGGCCGAGCGATCGGCCGCTGTGGCAGTGCATGCCTTAGTCCAGTGTTCTCCAACCTTGGGTCCCCAGATGTTTTTGGCCTACAACTCCCAGCATGCCCCAGCCAGCGTAGCTGGCTGGGGCATGCTGGGAGTTGTAGGCCAAAAACATCTGGGGACCCAAGGTTGGAGAACACTGCCTTCGTCAAACCATGCGGAGGGCCAGAAGGAGGATCTCTCAAGCAAGCTGCCCATACTTGCTTTGAGGAAGTATGCAAGCCACTACAACTGCTGGGAGACCTCCTTGCCACCTGATGTCTTCTTAAGAGGCAGGGATTTTTTTTTTTTTTAACAAACTGGGTCTCAGTTAAACCAGATCTCCTGCCCTGTGAACCAGTGCCCTGATTACTACATACATCCTGGGTGTGCCAAGACCGCCGCTTCTCCCAGCATGGATTCCACACCACTCCCGTGACGACGGATAGCAGGCCGCATGGGGACTTCCAAAAGGGAAGTGCCCATGCCACAGAATTACATTAGTGGAAAGTGCTGGAGTGGTGTGATGGTTTCATGGAACCCAGCCACAGAGAAGCACTTGACTTTGGTGTGTTTGGCTCAGGAGCCCTGGAGAGGGCTAAATCATGTAAAGGAAATGAGAATAAACTCAGAATTCCTACACTGTTTTGCTGGTCACCAGAAATGATGGATGAATATGCTGCTGGGGTGATCAGTACTTGTGGTTCTCTCTCACCCCAAAGGGTTCCCCACCGCCGCTTTGCTTCTTTTAAATCAAACTGTTCACTCCACCCAGGCCCTCCCTCATTTTGAAGATCTTTTGGTCAGAGGTCACCGTAGCAGAGTAAAATGTTTGTCTCGCAGCGCTGTGCAGACCCCAGTCCGTCCTCTTGGGGTGGGATGGGGTGAATGAAGATTCACATAATACATTAAGGGCGCAATCCTATGAAGGTTGAGACCGGAAAAAAAGTCCTACAACGCCCAACGATACAGGCAACCAGATCCCCCCAACTCTTGACAAGAGAGATGATGAAGGTTTGCATCAGACCAGGTCCGACAGATTGCTTTTCCTTTTTGCTGTTTTGCCACTTAGGGCCAAATGAGACATGTCATTAATCCTTGTGGGATTGTGTTGTGGTAGTCTTCAAAATAAATATTTTTAAAATTTATATTTATTAGATTTCTACGCTGCCCGTTAGCCGAAGGATCTTTGGGTGCTTCACAACAAGTGACAGCCGTGGGGTTGGTGGGAGGAGAAAACTGAATCGTGGTTGTGCTGCAAGGGGGGGCGGGGGTTCAAGGCTTTGCCCCTACCATGGCCCTGATCTAGTTTTCTCCACCATCTTTTCTGAAAAGCAGTCACACCTCTGAGGTGATCGACCAGGCCCTTAACATCTGAACAGCCCTGAACAGACCGATCCCGTCTGATCTCGGAAGCTAAGCAGGGTCGGGCCTGGTCAGTCCTTGGATGGGTGACCGCCTTGGAATACCAGGTGCCGGCGGGAGGGACCAGAGCTCCGTGTGAGAGAGCACATGCTTTGCATGCTGAAGGTCCCAGGTTCGATCCCTGGCTTCTCCAGGTAGGGCTTGGAAAGAATCCTGCCTGAAACCCTGCGGGGATAGCCGCTGCCAGTCAGTGTCGAAAATACTGGGCTAGATGGACCAAGGTTCTGACTCAGTATAAGGCAACTTCTTATGTTCTTGCTTGCCCACTGCCAAGTGTGGATAGGCTGGTGAGTGCAAAGGAGAGAGCCTTCTCTGGAATCAGCTTCCATCAGGGCTTCATCAGATCCCTTTTTCTTCTTCTTTTTTTTTGCAGCTCTTCTGGAAAGCCCTGAAGACCCACCTGTTTTTGCAGGCCTTCCCGTAATGTCTCAACTGCTGGGTTTTTAAAAATTTTTATTGGTAACCTCTGTTTTTTATGGATTTTTATTGAAGATGTTCTTAATTATTTATTGTATTTATATCTCACCTCTTTTCCTGGAAGGAACCCAAGGTGGCTTACATAATCTTCCTCCTCTCCATTTTATCCTCACAACACCCCTGTGAGGTAGGCTAGGCTGTGAGTCAGTGACTGGCCCAAAGTCACCCACTGAGTTTCATGGCCAAGCGGGGACTAGAACCCGGATCTCCCGAGTCCCAGTCCAAAACCCTAACCACTACGCCACACTGGTTCTCTTACTGATTTTTATTGTACCGTATCCAGTTTGTGTGTGTTTTTTTTAAACTTGTACGCCGTCTTGAGCGGTTTCCACCCACAAAGGAGGTCTAAAAATATTTTTAAGTAAATACATTTAAATAAAAGAGCTAATGAGATCACGAGTGCCACCTCTAGTTTGACCCTTGTAGGGGAGGCACAGGGCCGGTGCTACCATTAGGCCAACTAGGCAGCTGCCTAGGGCGCAGGGCTAAATGGGCGCCAGAAACGCCTTGAAAAAAAAAAATACAGCGCTCTCAAGTGGAAAGTCACTCCCCCCAAAAAGCTTACATGCCTTTTGAGAGATGGGATTTTGCCCCGTGAACGCCAACCCTCAGAGTGCTAGGTCAGTGCCTTTCCAGCTGAGTCACCAGAGCCCTGGTCTCCATCGAAGCTTCTCCGGGCTTCCCCAGTGGGAAGGCCAGTAATGGCAGGCCAGCTTCCCCGAGAGACAGACTGCCCACCGCCATGGATCTTCCTTTGCGATCTGTGCCGAAGGAGAGCCTGAAGCGTGTTCTGAAGTTTGCTCTCCATTCACATGGGGCAACAGTGGCTGTGCGTCCTCTTTTACAGAGGACAGCCCTCTCCTCTGTCTGAAGGGCCACCCTGTCCAATTCAAGGTTAAAGATAATGAACCATCCGAACGGTTGCTCGTCACCAGTCCACGCCTGGGCAGCAGTCGTGAGTGGGCAGCTCCCCTGGTCACAGTCTTCTGCACTGTAGTGAGATTTACTGTATTTCTATTTAAACTATAGTATAAGCTAAATATCTGATCTTGCCTAGGGCACCCAAACCGCCTTGCACCGGTCCTGGGGAGGCAGATCACAGGCCTGTCTCAATCGCATGCCCCCCAACCCTCATGGCCAGTGCTTTGCTAAGGGAGGGTAAGGGATCCCAGTGATTAAGCAAAAGGTGATCTCCCCCGTCAGGGAGCTCTTCTCATTTGGGGTGGGGAGGAAACATCCCGTTCCTCAAAAAGGCACCATTTGTGAACTGTGAGAAAATTCTGATGAGCTCTTGGCACTGTTAGGGTGCAGTCCCACGCATGTTGGGACAGAAGAAAGACCATCAATTCCCAGCATGCCCCCCCCCACCCCCGAATCACCCACCTCTAAGCAGGCTGGGCTGCTGTTTCTCTCCCGTGCTAATTAATGTCCCCGGCTCCAGGATGTGAGCGCAAAGAAGATTTGGCCGCACGCCATCCCTATCAGACTCCAGCAGCGACGATTGTGGCCACACGTCGAAGCCAAGAGCTGCAGTGCCAAACTTCTCGGCTTATTGAATCGATAACATAAAAAGGCTGGGGAAGACAAATGGCTAATCAATAACGGATTGCACGTACTCCGTTCCCTTCCTCCGGTTATCCCTTTCCATGCCCTGAGCTGGATTTTGATGTACAGCTGGTCTCAGTCGCTGTGCAAGAGAAAGGTGGCACAGGATCACAGCCAGACTGTTCGGAATTTTACTTAATATACCGAAGGACTGAATATGTTTGGCACTTAAAATTCTGTAGCCAGAAAAGGTAGATTCTGCAACCAGCCTCCGCTTGTTTTGCATAATGTGTTCTTCCCCTGCTAGTCACGGGGAGGAGCAAAGAGCTATGCAGAACACAGAAGCCCTGCCCCTAGATCAGTGATGGTGAACCTTTTTGAGCCCGAGTGCCCAAACTGCAACACAAAACCAACTTATTTCAAAGTGCCAACACTGCAATTAAACCTGAATACCGAGGTTTTAGTTTTAGAAAAACAACTCATACAGTTGTCCGAACTAATTAACATATTTTGTCTTAAAAGAAAAACACAATAACAGAGCTTTCAACGATACAAACAGTTTTTTGTTGGGGAAAAAATCAACTCAAAAATTATTATAGTACTACATTGTACACATAGCCTGAAGGGAATTTATACAAACTTTTTAAATAATAATCCCTTATTTTTGGATAAGGGATTCTCAACTTGTAATATGATTATATGCCAGACTGAAATTGTATGGGGCAAGCTTTACCCCGGGTCCTTTCCCTGCTTCTACCGGTGTCGGATTAGTAAAAGTAAAAGTCAACCTGTACTAGGATGACCAAGATAAACAAGAAAACTAAACGTGCTTAACACATTTTAAACACTTTATGTCTTGGACTGCAAACACTGCATTAGGTAAAAGTTTGCACTGGGCATGCTTTTGCACAATTAATGTGATTTTTGCTATTGCATGCATGCTGATAATTTGTCAAACCTTGGCTCATACTCCGTTAGTTTGAGAGCAACACATGCAGCACTCAGGTCAACTGTTAGGGCTTTACATCCAAGCCGTGCTCTGTGCACCATTCTTCAAAATCTTTTAAATGTGATAACAATGTAGAAAAGAATTCTGTAACAGGAATTCTAGAATAAAATCATTCTGTTCCACACTGTGAGAAAGAACAAAATCATTAGTGTTTCGCAGAAGGGGACAGTCTTTTCGCGATCTGGTGACCAATGGCTCGAGTGCCCACAGAGAGGTCCCTGAGTGCCAGCTGTGGCACCCGTGCCATAGGTTTGCCATCACTGCCCTAGGAATTCTGCTCAGTCCCCCCCCACTGGCTTCTGGGATTTCAGGAGACGTGGCCCATATGCTTTCAAGTCTCTGTCCACAACCTTAAGCTAGAAACACGTTTGTTTGTTTTTTAAAAAAGCAGATTTTTGCAGAATGTTGAATTCTGCATCTGCCACCCCACTGATGCTTGTGTGCAACGTGACCGCAGAACTGTGGGACATTCATAGCCTTGATTATTCTACTACAGATACTGAAAGCTTAAAGAGTTGCAACCAAAAGTCCATACAAAAGCAAAATACAAAGGGAAAGGGATGGCTCTTCCGGAAACAAAGCAGTTCTCGAGGGGTGCCAGGAGATATTTGATGGAGGACTGGATCAGGGCCATGGTAGGGGCAAAGCCTTGAACGCCCCCCCCCCTTGCAGCACAACCACAATTCAGTTTTCTCCTCCCACCAACCCCACGGCTGCCACTTGTTGTGAAGCACCCAAAGAGCCTTCGGCTAACGGGCAGCGTAGAAATCTAATAAATATAAATTTAAAAAATATTTATTTTGAAGACTACAACAACACAATCCCACAAGGATTAATGACATGTCTCATTTGGCCCTAAGCGGCAAACAGCAAAAAGGAATTCCAGTGGCCTGCCCTATTGTTTTGTTTCTCTTTTTGATGAAGAGCACTGCGAGGGGAGCACCCTTCCGGGGGCGACGGCTGAAAGTTATAATGTTAAGGAAGAAGAGACCCAGGAGTGATAGAAACTCGGGCGTCAGGCAGACGTCCATCCAACATGTTCGTGGGGTGGAAGTGCGGGCGGCTGAGTTGTCCAGTGATCCATCCAGTTGCGGGACCAAGATGATTACCATGATCAAGATGGCAGATACTTGAAGAAGCCTATATTGCAGGCTGTGGGTGAAATATTAGCAGCGATGCGTGCACTTGGGGCCTGTTCTTCCCCTTTCTGACAGCATCACTTTCAGGCCCCATTGAGATCTAATTAGTGCCACAAATTAGGGTGTGCAAGACTTTTTTATTTTATTTTGTAATTCCATCTGTTTCTCTCCATTCATTCCTTAAAACCAGATTCATTTCATTATTCATTCATTAAATTAGCATTCATTTCAGTACATTCATCTTTCTTTCTTTCTTTCTTTCCCCATTGTTTTTGCCACAGGCAGTGGCAGCAGAGTATGAACAAAATGATGAAAGCAACCCCCTTCGAACCCTTTTGTTATGCATGGCATTTGTTTTGTGGCGAGTGAAAATTGAACCAAACGGGGCTAGTTTGTTCCAGATGTTCATTAGTTATGAAACGAGTGCACGCCCTTAAGAGCAAGGTGGCCGGGATCCCACACACCACGCCCATACCGTTTTGACGGATGGACTCATGCAGGAAGGGGAAATCACACGGGAGTTTCTCACATGATCTGTCTGTAACACGTGATGCCGTTAATTCATTGTTACGGGAGAGGACGTTGGCGCGGGGCTCCTATCCGGCTGAGATGCCAACTGATGCCTGGGAAATGCATGAGGGAATGCCTCCTAGGATGGCCCGGCACAAGGAGCAGCCGGCCTCGCTCAAGGGTTGTATTATTTATTTTTTTATTTATTATATTTATACCCCGCCTTTTTTCCTGCAAGGAACCCAAGGTGGCTTACATAATCCTCTTCCTCCTCCTCTCCATTTTATCCTCACAACAACCCTGTGAGGTAGGTTAGGCTGAGAGTCAGTGACTGGCCCAAAGTCACCCAGTGAGTTTCATGGCCGAGCAGGGACTAGAACCCGGATCTCCTGAGTCCCAGTCCAACACTCTCACCACTACGCCACACTGGCCGTGGCGTAGTGGTGCCGTTCCACCAGGGCCGGCCTTCTCATTCGGCAGGCTGAGGCAAGCGATTCAGGCGGTGGAGAGGGAAGAGTAGCGGATTGCATCGCTCTCCCGCCGTCACTTGCCGCAGCGGGCGCTCTCGGGTGCCCTGCCAGCCACTTCCCCTGCTGTGGTGCCCCTCGCCCGAAGTCTCGCGAAAGGTCTCCCACGAGACTTCGGGTGAGCTCCCAGCCGCCGGGAAGGAAGGCGGCGGGTGGTGGCGACTTCTCGCCTTAAGTAGCAAGATCGGTCGGGCCAGGCCTGCATTCCACTAGCACAAAGCTTCTACAGCTTGCAGAAACCCCGCTTTTATCCGTACACAAGTAATATCCAATACCTCTGTATTTTTCAAAATCCACACATTCTCTAACACATTTTTTTGTTTGTTTGTTCTGCAAATCACTTCGCAAGCTTGGAAAGGTACGGATTTTTGACTGCAGATTGCATTCTGGTCCACATTGGACCAGAACGGAGTGAACTGAGTAAATTGTGTGGAAAGCTAAGCAGGGTCAGGCCTGGTTATTACTTGGATGGGAGACCCCTCCTCTAGTTTCCTGCATTGAGCAGGGGGTTGGACTCGATAGCCTTGTAGGCTCCTTCCAACTCTATGATCTATGAAATCTATGAAACGAATTTCTCATGCTTTCCTAAGAGGGACCCAGTGTGAAATTCACTGAGACGATTGCAAGTGTCTCGGGAGTGGCGACGCTCTGTAGCTTTGCTAATGCGTGTTGCAAACTGGTGGCTTCATGAACCCCTTCTTTACCTCTTCCCATATGCTGGCTGGCAGGGGGCCTTCCCTGAGGGCTTTGGCCCATCCTGGTCTTGCAAGCTTCCTCTCCACTTTGAATTTCCCCCTGTACTCAGTGTGAATTCTCTCCTGCCGTACGCCAGCTGGGGGCTGTGATATAATCCTCCTGTGGACAGTAATCAGCTGTCTTGATTTATGGTCCTGCCTGCCCATCTCTCTTCATGCACCCCCATTGCTGCTTCACCCCCTCAAGCATTATGCAAATCTGGCACATCAAACAGAGAATTGAATCTCTGGCTGGCAAATTCCTTTAAACCCAGTAAATCTGATAAGGAGGTTTCAAACATCAGATGATTGCGGTTATGGGGGAGCGTGGGGGGAAGCAAGGCGCTTGAGCGAGCGAGCGAGAATCAAAAACAAGAAAGAGTCCTGTGGCACTAAGCCATCGTAGCCCCAAAGTACTCACGTGTGTGTGTGTGTGTGTGTGTCCACGTGTGTATTCATGCAGGCACACACACTTGTGAGAAAAAATACTTTTGAAACATGGGGGGCCAAAAGACAATTCATTTCATTTATTTCATTTATATACCGCCCCATAGCCGAAGCTCTCTGGGCGGTTCACAGCACTCTATACATAAAAACAACATTAAAACATACAAAACAGTTTAAAAAATTAAAAACCAAATTTAAAAACACAGTTTGAAATAACAGTACAAAAGCCAATAAAACTGAGCCTACAGGTGACAATCCCCTCCGTGCTATTCCAAGCTCCTAACTAAATGCCTTGGCATAGAGGGAAGTCTTAACCTGGCGCCGAAAAGATAGTAAGGTTGGCGCCAGGCGGGTCTCAGTGGGGAGCTGATTCCATAACTGGGGGGCTACCACCGAGAAGGCCCTCCTCCTCGTTGCCACCAACCGAGCCTCTCTTGGAGGTGGCAATCGGAGGAGGGCCCCAGATGTTGAGCGTAGTGTCCGGGTAGATAACGGTTGGGAGAGACGTTCCGTCTCTGTGGGAAATGTGGGAGGTAACTTTAGGTCTGTTAACTGTCTATGGAGTGCCAAATGTATACAGGGTAAGCCAGCCTAGAGGAGACCCCCATTCACTGAAGTGGTCCGTCTGGAGACTGTGCTCTCTTCCTTGCTATGCTCAGTTAACACTTAAGGAAGCCTTGCGCGAAATGTTTGGTTACAGAAAGTTGATTGCGCAAACCCTCTTTTCTCTGTGTGCATGGGGAACGATCTCTCATCACTCCCCCCCCCAAAAAAAGCTTACATGCCTTTTGAGAGATGGGATTTTGCCCCGTGAATGCCAGCCCTCAGAGTGCTAGGTCAGCGCCTTTCCAGCTGAGTCACCAGAGCCCTGGTCTCCATCGAAGCTTCTCCGGGCTTCCTCAGTGGGAAGACCAGTAATGGCAGGCCAGCTTCCCCAAGAGACAGACTGCCCACCGCCATGGATCTTCCTTTGCGATCTGTGCCGAAGGAGAGCCTGAAGCGTGTTCTGAAGTTTGCTCTCCATTCACATGGGGCAACAGTGGCTGTGCATCCTCTTTTACAGAGGACAGTCCTCTCCTCTGTCTGAAGGGCCAGCCTGTCCAACTCAAGGTTAAAGATAATGAACCATCCGAACGGTTGCTCGTCACCAGTCCACGCCTGGGCAGCAGTCGTGAGTGGGCGGCTCCCCTGGCCACAGTCTTCTGCACTGTCGTGAGATTTACTGTATTTCTATTTAAACTATAGTATGCCTTTCACGATTTATACATACAAATTAGCATATGCACATTTTATGCAAAGAGAACCATAGAATAGTAGCGTTGGAAGGGGCCTGTAAGGTCATCGAGTCCAACCCCCTGCTCAGTGTAGGAACCCAAGTCAAAGCATCCCTGACATCTTTTGTCCTCTGTTTTGGGCGACGTGTTTCCTCTTTTCTCGGTGATTCATCAGTGGCCGCCCTCAGCCCCCATGCAAACTGAGTGTGTGCTGACGAATATACCCCAGAATATTCTGCCACACTCAGCGGTTCCTCAGCAGGTGAGATGATGTGTCCAATGTTTCCCGAACTGCACGAGATAATGGCACATTGAATTTGACCTGAATTGACCTTAAAAACAAAGCAAAAAACCCTTTTGTGCTTCCTAGATGCATTTCCTTCAGCGCTGCTAATATCAGGGGAGCTTTTAGGGTAGGAACATGCAAGCTGTCGAATTTCACAGAACACCTAGACAAAATAAAAGGTAGCCGACTTTCACAGAACGAATGATTCTGTTACAGAATGGATGAGAAAGCTCATTTTTCCAGTGATAGAAAGCACTTTCATTTTATGAAACATTGGCCGTTCACTCCCCCAGTCTGTTAGCAACTATTACGAATGGAATGATATGATCTTGCAGTGGTGCATCTATTTGCTTACCGTGCATTATTTATTGTGCTTCTGCTGGTTATGGATGGGGCCGGTTACTGAAATACAGACCTTTGACCACTGGGAAAACTGATCTGGCTTCAGAGGTGCTACTTCGAGACATTCCATGCATACTTCAGGCTTCACTTCAAACATACCGTGCATAGAGAGCTAGGGTACAAAGGTTTAGAAAACAAATTCATTCAGCGTCACAAAGAATTCTAAAAAAAACACCCAACAGTGGTGCTCTATAAATCCTACCAGAACAGTGTTGTGGATTCATCAGAACATGAGGAGCGCCCTGCTGGATCTGTTCTGTTCCCTTCACTGGCCAACCCGATGCCTATGGGAAGCCCACAAGCTGGACCTGAGTGCAATAACACCCTCCCACTTGTTGTGTTCCCCAGCAACTGGTACTTGGAGGCATACATATTTAGGAATGTGCATGGCATTTGGACAAAGTCCGAAGCCCAAGTAGAATTGGTCCACAAAGTGGGATTCCTTCCAAAGCCAACAAGACTAGAACAAGGCTTCATTACCACCTCATATTTTTGAATTCGATATGTGCCCAGAAACTTTATGACCTGGTTCAAATGTAACACCAACCCATGGTTTGTTGCCCTACCCATGATTTGTCTAGCAGATGATCCAACAAACTATTATTTGTTTTCTGAGTTCTTCACTTGCTCCATCCCTGTATTCCACCTGTCTTTGCAGCACTGCAGTACTGGCATGTAAGAGGCTGGGTTTTTAACTATGTACGCTTGCCTGCTGCTTCTGTAGCCTGGTGAAACAACCCATGAACAACCCACAATTATGGTTTTGCACAACCCATGCTTTAAGCAATCCACACTTCACAACCCACAATGGGTCATGTCATCTGGGTTTGGATGACACAGCAACCCATTGTGGGTGAAACAGACCCTACTACAAGCCATGGCTTGTCAGGGTGACTTATAACCCCAAAATAAGCCACCCTAACAAACCCTTCCTGGGTTCGCACAACACAACAATCCACCGTGGCTTATAAGCCATGGCGGGTTGTCATGTCATGTGAACCCAGTCTGTTTAAAGAAGCTCATATTGAAGCTCCTATCTTGGCTGAAAAAATAAATAAATATTGCCTTTCAGTACTTGTGTAGTTTTAAACCAGTGAAGAAAACCATTATTTAATGTAATGTAACCTATACATTCTTTTAACTTGGGGTTTTTTTGGACTGGTGGTCAGGAAAATTGACAAACTTTAGTCGGGGAAACTCAGGGAAATGGAAAATGAAATTTTAGTGGCAACCCTGGATATGGGATTAAAGCAAAGGGCACCCAGCTAGGGATGCATGAGCATTTTATTTTGTTTTATTTTTGACTCAGTTTTGCCCCATTCAAAAAATGTGTACTTTTCTTTAAAAAAAAAAAAAAGTGTACTGTAAAAAAATGTGCATTTTTCAAACCTGTCGTCCCCCCCCCCATTTTCATGCTCTTGTCTATGTGGGGGGGGAGTGCACATTTTGTTGCATACTTTGAAAAATTGTGCGCTTTTCCTGTTTGAATGAAAAGGAAAATAATTGCATTCGAATGCGGGAGGAAATCAATCTGAGCTTTAAGGAGGAGTTTGGAGAATCTCAGCAATCTTGAACATCGCTGATTCTTCTGCCCCACCCCACCCCGGCTCACGGCCTGCAGCTGCGATTCCTTGCAAGCTTCTGCCCCCCCCCCGCACCTCTTATGTGACACACCCTGTTGCTTCAGCAGCGATGAATGGCCGGTGGGCTGTTCTGTGATGAGTGGCCCTGTAATGGCTCCGCGGAGCGTCGCAGCCGTAGTTTTCCGATTTCTGGTTTTGTTGGAAGCTGCTTAAGACGATCACCGCGCCTGTTCATCCTCTGATGAATATTAATGAGGCTTGAGCAATGGTAGAGAAATGATTTAAAGCTCTGAGATAACGGAACGGCCCGGCGGCCGCACGTACCATGCAGGAATGGCAGACTTTGAAGTCTTGCAGCTGGAAATGGGCGACGTGCGTCAGCCGACGCGCTTATCCAGGCCCCTCAAGGGAGAGGCATGGGGGCCGTGCCTGCAGAAGATAGAAGTGAAAGAAAGAATATCTTCCCTTTAGGCCGGGGTGGGCAAGTAAAATTGGATGGGGGGGGCAGATGACCCCCCACCCCCACTCAGCTCTCTGTGGGTCGAATGACATCAAGGGGGTGGGGCCGCCATTTCCCCTGGGGAGTCCCCTCCTTATGTCCGATCGAGGGGATACCCCTGCGTGCCTCTCGCTCTCCATAGGGTGGGGGAGCGTCACAAGGGAATCCCCCGGGCATCTCCAATCACAGACTGGAGATAGCAAGGGGGATTCCTCTCCCCACCTCCTCTTAAAGCCCCTTCAGGCCAGGGGGAGGGGAGGGGCCCACGGAAGGAGCCCAAACCTCTGCAGGCCGGATGGGCCACTTCCATGGGCCGGAGGTTGTGCACCCATGCTCCTAGGCCCGTTCGCTGGCTATCTCTAACCAGGATGGATTATAAAAATTATTTCCATTTTCAGCACTTGGCTGAACAACAGGTGGTTCTCTCTATTCTTTGCCTCTATGGACTCCCCCGGCGTCAGCGGTACCTGTTTGCTGCCTTCAACACTTCGGCCTTCTAGCCCTCCTACTAGCCTCTGCTCCTTTTTGGTCGACTGCTGTGCCATCATGCGCTTGGAGCGTCATGCGCATTTGAAGCTGGGCTCTTTCTGCACCTTGACTTGGAATCCCCCCCCCCCCGTGGCAACCTCCAGGCAGGTGGGAGTCTGAACCTGCTGCAGCTGTCTGACCTCCCTGCTGGGGACTCGCCTTTAACACAGACATCCAGTTCTGGGCACCTCACTTTAAGAAGGACATAGACAAACTGGAGAGGGTTCAGAGGAGGGCAACAAGGATGATAAAGGGACTGGAAACAAGGCCCTATGAGGAGAGACTGAAAGAACTGGGCATGTTTAGCCTTCAGAAGAGGAGGCTGAGGGGAGATATGATCGCACTCTTCCAGTACTTGAAGGGTTGTCATACAGAGGAGGGCCAGGATCTCTTCTCGATCATCCCAGTTTGCAGGACACGGAATAATGGGCTCAAGTTACAGGAACCTAGATTCCACCTAAACATCAGGAAAAATTTCCTGACTGTCAGAGCAATATGCCAATGGAACCAACTACCTAGGGAGGTTGTGGGCTCTCCCACTCTGGAGGCATTCAAGGTACAGCTGGACAGACATCTGTCAGAGATGCTTTGACCTAGATTCCTGCATTGAGCAGGGGGTTGGACTCGATGGCCTTGTAGGCCCCTTCCAACTCTACTTTTCTATGATTCTATGATCCCTTGAGCACAGGATGGCTGATCATGGAAGAGGGGGGTCCGCCTCTCTTGGATGGGGTGGCACTCCCTTGAAAACACTGGGGCAAAGCTTGGGGCTGCTTCTGGACCCAGCTTTGAGCCTGGATGACCAGACCTCAGCCGTGAGCAGGAGCGCCTTGGCCCAGCTGCGACTGGCGCACCAACTGCGCCTGTCCTTAGAAATTTCGGATCTGGCCCTGCTGACACGTGCCTCAGTTATACCTCGTTTGGACTGCTGTAACACGTTCGCCATGGGGCGGCATCTGAAGAACATGCTCTGAACGTTCAGCTGGCCCAGAACCACAGAACCGGAAGGGACCTTGAAGACCACCTAGACCACCCCCCTCCTCAATGTTTTTAACCTGTATTGTGTTTTTTTTAGCGGCCTCGAGTGCCATATTTTTGGCAGAAAGGCCAAATCGCGGGAAGTGATAATTCCCCTTTACTCAGCACTGGTTAGGCCTCATCTTGAGTCCTGCGTCCAGTTCTGGGCACCTCACTTTAAGAAGGACATAGACAAACTGGAGAGGGTTCAGAGGAGGGCAACAAGGATGATCAAGGGACTGGAAACAAGGCCCTATGAGGAGAGACTGAAAGAACGGGGCATGTTTAGCCTTCAGAAGAGGAGACTGAGGGGAGATATGATCGCACTCTTCCAGTATTTGACGGGATGTCACACAGAGGAGGGCCAGGATCTCTTCTCGAACATCCCAGTTTGCAGGACACGGAATAATGGGCTCAAGTTACAGGAACCTAGATTCCACCTAAACATCAGGAAAAATTTCCTGACTGTCAGAGCAATAAGACAATGGAATCAACTACCTAGGGAGGTGGTGGTCTCTCCCACTCTGGAGGCATTCAAGGTGCAGCTGGACAGACATCTGTCAGAGATGCTTTGACCTAGATTCCTGCATTGAGCAGGGGGTTGGACTCGATGGACTTGTAGGCCCCTTCCAACTCTACTTTTCTATGATTCTATGAATAAATGAATAAGCACCTGCCGGCCTGCTCACCCAAAGCGCCCTGGGGCCTGAGACTGGACCTCGAGTGCCACGACCCATTCTCCATGCTGGGGATCTGTGCCTGTTCCCGTAACCCACAACAGCCCTTCCAAAACGGGAGCGACTCTCATGCCTGCGTGGCTCCTTGGGCCTCGGATGGCGCCCTCACCCAGATTGCACATCCGTGCCCGAGGATGCCTTTGTCTTACTCGTGATTAGCATATTGAAGAGCTTCCCTTCATTAGCTCCCGGGGAGGGGAAACAGCTGCGGTTGTCATGACGACGGCAGCGTTTTGACATCCCTCCCGGACGGCCGCTGATGCCTCTGGAGTGATCTTCACACACACACACCCCCGCTCCCTTTCTGTCACTGTCTCATCATCAATTTCCTCTTTGACCAGGTATTGGGGTGAGGCTGTGTAGTTGTGTTTTTTGGGGGGCGTCTGTTGGCTTCGATGGGTACTAAACCTCACGACTGCCTTTGATTTTCGATGGAGGTCATGCTAATGATTTACCGAAGTCGCTGCAATATTTATTTTTTGGGGGTGGGGGTGGGGCAGCTGAGAGTGGGGCGGGGATGCAGCAATGAAAAATTCATGGGCCCATAACTAAAACATGAGCCTTTTCCAGGAAAGGGGACGATATTTTCATCTTGCGCTAGCAGTCCGCAGATTTGCTCGGGATGAACGACGCTGACGGGGGAGGGGGGAAGCGACTCTTGGTCACGTATATTACGTGTCATGGAAGGGACACGATGAAGCCTAGGTTTGTGGCGGGGCTGTAGCTGGGGGAGTGGATGGGGTAGAGCATGTGCTCTGCATGAGTAAGGGATCTCCCGGTAGGGCTGGAAAGCCCCCCCGTTCGAGAGCCCGGAGAGATGGTGCCAGTCAGCAGAGACCAGGGCTCTCCAACCTTGGGTCCCCAGATGTTGCTGGACTACAGCTCCCAGAATCCCTTGCCATTAGCCATGCTGGCTGGGTATGCTGGGAGCTGTAGGCGATCAACATCTGGGGACCCAAGGTGGGAGAGCCATGGCATAGACCAAGGGTGGGGAACTACATCTGGGTGGGAGGCCAAGTGACCCCGCTCCCATCCCATCTGGCCCTGCACAGGCTACATGATGTTGCGGGTGGGGTGGGCACACGCCCTGTCATAACCATGTCTCCAGATATCAGGCCAGTTTGACCGCCATTTTGCCTGCGCTGCGTCGTCCCTGATGGGAGGGTGAGTGGTCCGCTAAGTAAGGGGAACCCGCCCGTTATCTCCGATCAATGAGCAGAGATAACAGTGGAGTCCCCTTCCCAAACCCTGACCCTGGGGGCTGTAGGAGCTTGGGACGCGGGAGCACCCCTGGAGGGAGCCAAATCCTCCACAGGTCAAATGGGAACCCTCCACAGGCCAGATGGCCATCCCTGGCATAGAGAGTACTGAGCTAGACAAAACGTGCTCATCAGTAAAAGATATGTACCAAAAAAAGCATAAAATAAAGGATGACTGTTTGCCAAGAAAATGCATATATTAGGAATAAGCAGTGCTTTTTTTCTGGAGAAAAGGGTACCGGAACTCTTGGATTACATTTCCTCGGGAGTAGATGGCGATTAAATTGTAATGCAATTAATAGAAGAAAAGGTGCTGGAACTCAGTTCCGGTGAGTTCCACCAGAAAAAAAGCCCTGGGAATAAGTGCATTATAAATGCACTTTTTAGGAGAAAAGAGTACACAAGCGCATATGGATTTCTGGGTGGACTATTTATTTTTTTAAATTGCAAACTGATGTGGAAAGGGGGCAAAACCAACTGAAGGCTACAAGAATGAAAAACTGAGAGAAACTTAGATTGGCAGATCTACCCATCCCTTGATAGCATCACTTATGAAAGCAGGGCCCTTTTTACCAATTTGTGTCGGGCTCAAGTTCTAGTGTTGCCATTTGAAGACCTGAATGGCTTGGATCCAGATGATCGAAAGAGGTGCTTCGTCCCATAGGTACTTCCCTGCCCCATGCTTCATGATCTGCGAAAGAGGCCTCTTCTCCGAGGTCTTACTGAACCAAGCATGAGGAGAGCCTCCTGGGACAAGGGCCTTCTTGATGGTGGCACCCTCCTTGTGGAACTCCTAACCATGGGAAGTCCCACTTGGCTGACTCCTCTCGAGCCTTCAGGAAATGCGTGAGATCTTAGTGTGTTCAGGAGGGCTTCTGGCTACTGAACCGGAGGTGGGTTTTATTGGTGCAAGTGGGTTTATCTAGGCTGTGTCTTGTGGGGGTCATTGTCATATTATTATTATTATTATTATTATTATTATTATTATTATTATTATTATTATTATTATTATCAGTATTTGTGTACCGCTCCATATCTAAGTAGATTCTGGAGCGGTGAACAGTAAAAAGACAAAAACCGATAAAAGGAACAAAAACAATACATTGAAAACAAAGTAGCAATTACAGTGGTGGTTGGAGAGCAGAGAAAGCTTCCTGGAACAAGGAGGTCTTTAGCAGGCGCCAAGAGCAGCACAATGTCGGAGCCTGCCTGACCTCCAGAGGCAGGGAGTTCCACAGAAATGGAGCCACCACACTGAAGGCCCTTCTGGTGGACTCCAGTCGGGCAAAAGGTCCACGAGGAACCACCAGGAGCATGCCATCTGATGACCTCAATGACTGGGCAGGTTGGTATGGGAGGAGGCGTTCTCTCTGGTCCCAAGTGTTATTTTAGTGTTTTATCTGATGGATGTTGTCATGCAGGAGCGCACGACCTACAGCCGTCCCCCAAGAGCTTTACTGCAGTGCTCCAAAGGTGCCCTCCCCCAGAGATCTCCATATGGATGGCTCTTTCCCTGATGCTTCTAGCGGCAATGAAAGAGCCACCTGTATCAGGATCTCTGGTGTGCACGTTTGTGTGCGTACATGTGTGTGGCCCCCCAACCCCCAAGCAGCATCACGCCCTCAGGGCCTCAAAGGCTGCGCACCCGTTTTAATGGTTTGTATTCTACGTTTGTTTGATTCTGGTTTTTTTGTAAGTTGCTGTGGCACTCCATTGGGTCAGCAAGCAGGGTATTAAAGCTTAGACGTAAAGGAAATAAGTTCTCCCTGGCCTGAGGCTATAGAAGGGGCAACCCAAGGCGGACATTGTGCCATTGGTCACCCTGCCTTTGCGCTGTGCATCTGAGCATTCCCTGAAACCTTCTGAGTGTCCTTTGCTCCCCCGGGTAGCATTAGACATGGTAGCAACCACCTACTGTAATAGATTGGGGTGGTGTTGGCAAGAAAAGTGGGGGGGGAGGGGGTTGAAGAAGAGGAAAAGGTGGCAGTTATGTACAAGATGGAACTTTCTGCAGCCGAGTTGCTACAGAAGAAAGGCCAAATCTATTTCCCATTAAGGCACTTGGGGGGTTCAACCCCGTATCTTATGTTTTAGTACCAAACTCTTGTTGAGACACAGCACGTCAGGCTGACTTCAGCCAAAAGCAAAAAGAGTTTACTGGTTCATTCGTTCCCTAATCTAAAGCAAACTAACTACTCAAATGCATTCATGAATCCCTTTCTCTAATGGCAGCTGGATGAGCATTCCAAGAACTGTGGGATAGCACTGGTCAGCCGTCGCTCCCGGTCCAGGCCCACTCCACAGGGGACATCGACCCAGCCGGTAGCAGCTTCTTGGTCTTTGGGATATTAAAATCTCCCAAAGATCTTCCAATGAAGTGTCTTTTTAAATACCATTTTACCCACAAAGCCAATAAGCCAAGCTAATGCCTCTTGGCCTTCTTCCAGGATTATAATGGTCCACCTGTACGCTGGGGACTTGAGACTCAAGGCGGATAATTGCCCGTTAGAAATGCAGGTCGATAATTGCCCGGCATTCGTCTGGTGGATACTTGGGTCTTCTTATCTTGGTGCAGTTCCTGTCCCGGGTTGTTTCATATCCTTGGCCAGGTCAATGGAGCACACAGGTTGCTCTTGCCTCAAGCTAATGGCTGACAGGAACCAAAATGGAGTCTACTTGTGCTAATTAAGCCAGATGAATCCTACTGGGCCAATGCTTTTGCTTGCTACTGAATTTAGAATCATAGAATCATAGAAAAGTAGAGTTGGAAGGGGCCTACAAGGCCATCGAGTCCAACCCCCTGCTCAGTGCAGGAATCC
Organism: Shinisaurus crocodilurus; assembly: GCA_021292165.1. Classification (NCBI taxonomy): domain Eukaryota; kingdom Metazoa; phylum Chordata; class Lepidosauria; order Squamata; family Shinisauridae; genus Shinisaurus; species Shinisaurus crocodilurus. The sequence goes on from CM037878.1 coordinate 293,453,015, forward strand.
AGGTCAAAGCATCCCTGACAGATGATTGTCCAGTTGCACCTTGAATGCCTCCAGAGTGGGAGAGCCCACGACCTCCCTAGGTAGTTGATTCCATTGTCTTATTGCTCTGACAGTCAGGAAATTTTTCCTGATGTTTAGGTGGAATCTAGGTTCCTGTAACTTGAGCCCATTATTCCGTGTCCTGCAAACTGGGATGTCAGCTTTTGCTGGGAAGCGTTCAGAGAGATGGGAAATCCAGGTATCAGGAGTCTCCCGATCCTGTGCTAGCTGCTCCAGTCACACGTATGTAGGTCAGTACAAACTCTGGGCACTCTCCTAGCTCTGGAGAGCAGCAGTGTGTGTGTGTGTGTGTGTTGTGGTGTGTGTGTGTGTGTGTGTGTGTGTGTGTGTGTGTGTGTGTGTGTGTGTGTGTGTTGTGTGTTTGTGTGTGTGTGAGGCTGGAGACGGACTGAGCTTCTCCATGTCTTTGGCTTTGATGCATCTGATGAAGTGGGCTCTAGTCCAGGAAGACGTGCGCCATCATAAAATTGTTGGTGTTGGAGGTGCTGCAAGACTCTTGGTTGTTGCTTTGGCTGCAACGGGCTGACATGGCTACCCCTCTGGAAGTTGTTCCCAGGTCTTCGGGAATTTGCGTAAAAAGAGCGGTATTTTTTATTCATGCAACTTCCATCTTGCCAACCATGGGTGAGACTCTGGCTTGTGCTGTTTGGCCTGCTAGGGCAGTGGTAGGCAACACGGTGCCCCTGGACACCCTTCTCGGCGCCCACGAGAGTGCCGTGTTCCTCCCACTCCCTCTTCTTAAATTAACGCATGCTCTTACCTGCAACTGGGATCGCTGTGAAATAGGTTTCTGTGGGCGCTGAAAAAACTGGGTTCAAGCAAGTTGTTTTAGTGTGCCGGGGCTTATTGCACTCAGTCTTTTGGGCAGGCTACTTGCCCTTTCCCACGCCTCCGGTGGCCGCCATTTTGTGGTGGTGCCCAGGACAGTTTCTCAAATGGCCAAAAAAATGTGCCCACAGCCCCAAAAAGGCTGCCCATCCCTGCACTAGTAGGGGATCTCTTGGTTCCTGGCCATCACAGAGGCAAGGAAACGCACAAGAGAGACTTGTCCTGCTTGGGAGGTGTTAATTTTGTTGCGCAGGTCTGTGTCTCCACACACTGATTTCCTGGGCCATTTAACAAGCCCTGTGCCGCCGCCGCCGCCGCCGCCCCCCCCCCCCCGCTCCAGCTCACATGTACAGTACACAGTCAGCACAGTCATTTCTAGCAGCTGGCTACTTCCAAACACCCCAGCGGCCTGGCAATGTAATGGACGCCCGTGGATGTCCAGGCACATGTCTGGGCCGGTGGGGGAAGACAAGTGACGGGACCGGGGTAATGTGAACTGACATTGCTGGCGCTGCCTTGGAGAGCTTCACGCTGGCTAGCGACTGCCACGGAGCAGAAGGGTTGACCTCCACGCCGGGAGGATGTGTTTGGATGTGATAGGGGTGCCCATATCACACCAGTTTTAAAAGCACTCCACTGGCTGCCAGTCAGTTTCCGGGCGAAGTATAAAGTGTTGGTTATTACCTTTAAAGCCCTACATGGTTTGGGTCCAGGCTACCTACGGGATCGCCTTCTCCCGTACAATCCACCCCGCACACTCAGGTCCTCTGGGAAGAATCTGCTTCAGTCAGCCAAAACTAGGCTGACTAGCATTACCCAGAGGACCTTCTCTTCTGCTGCTCCCAGATTATGGAATGGCCTGCCGGAGGAGATACGTCAACTTGTCAGTCTTTTGGACTTTAAAAAAGCCATAAAGACTGAACTCTTCCGGCAGGCCTATCCGGCGGAATTTTAGGATGTTTTAAAGATGTTTTTAAGATGTTTTAAAGATGTTTCAAGATGTTTTTAGGATGTTTTAAGATGTTTAATAGTATATATTGTGTTGTTTTAGTTTAGGTATTTTATATTTTCTGTTGTTCCCCGCCTCGATCTAGATGGAGAGGCGGGTAATAAATAAATTATTATTATTATTATTATTATTATTATTATTATTATTATTATTGGCGATACACAGCCGTCCCGCTGCGTGACGTGGATGATGAGGCAGGCAGGTCCGATGCCCTATAGCCCCGTGGTGGAGCACTTGCTCTGCGTGTAGAAGGCCTGTGCTTCGGTCCCTGGTAGGAGGTGATGGGAAAGACCCCCTGGGCAGCTGCTGCCCCCCCCCCCCCCCGTCAGAGTAGTGCTCAATGCCATTACGAGGGGTGCTGGGAGGCTACACCCCCTGCCTTCCAGGAAGAACATCACAGCAAGGGGGGAAACCGGCCTACACCCACCCACCCACCCCGACAGCTGCAGAGAGCTTGTTTTGCCTTTTCCTGCCAGAAAGAACACCTATAACAACTTTGAAAACTAAGAACTGGCGCCTGAGTTTTGCTTCCCCCCCCCCCATCCTTTTTTTCCTTTTGTGTCATGTCTTTTAGATTGCAAGCCTGAGGGCAGGGACTGTCTCAATATTAATCTTTGTGAGCCACCCTGGGAGCATTTTTCAGCTGAAGAGCAGGGTAAAAATGCTGTAAATAAATAAAGTGGCTCACGCTGGCTCAGCTTGTCTGAGCATGGAAAGCTAAGCAGGGTCAAGCCCGGTTATTACTTGGATGGGAGACCCCCTCCTCTAGTTTCCTGCGTTGAGCAGGGGGTTGGACTCGAGGGCCTTGTCGGCCCCTTCCAACTCTATGATCTATGGAATCTATGAAAAATAAAATTAATACCAGGTTAGATGGGCGTAGAAAGTTGCCTCATCCTTCCTAGCTCAAACTCCTGGTCTGTCTAGCCCAGACTGATCCTTCTAACTGAAGATGCATTTATTTATTTAGAATATCTTTGGATCTTTCCTAACTGAAGCTGTCCGGGAGTCCTGGAAACAAGAGCAGATAGAAATCTCAGAGAATTTCGGAAGCACACCTAGTTCTAAAATAGTTCTGCTGGTCAAGCTGTGGCCACTGATTGGCTGAGTTGACTCAAGGTCTCTCGCTGCCATTGGCTGTGCTGCTCTGATCTCAGGGTAGCAGAAGAGCCTAGGAAAGGGAACTACAGGCCTAGCAGAGAAGGCGTCATGAAGGCAGCAGGCCAAGAGAAGAAGGTGGCGGGAAGCTTAGGGAATTTGGGTTGGGGCTTGGGAGGAGGAGCAGTCCAGAGGCATGAAGAGAAGGCTGGAGGGAGACATCAGAGAGGTGAGCTGGGAGAGACAAAGAGCCAAGAGAAACGCTGGATGTGATGAGGAACTGCAGAGATGCGGAATCGCTGTTTGATTTGGAAACAATCAGCCACATCTTTGGCTGCACTTCGGTCATTTGTTTTTACATTACTGGAAGCAGCTGGGGCAACATATAATAGCTGGATTTCCCTTTGTGCTCTCCTTAAGGCTCAGGAAACCACTTGAACGCCCATGTATTGGGAAGAGGCTGTTTGTTTGTGTTCCATTCCGTGGCCGCAGTGCTTCCCTACAGATGTAGCGAGGAAGGTGTGATGCCTGAAACAATAGTCCTCGGCGTTCCAGTCACAAGCTCTCTGTGGATCTAGCGAGGCGCTCCCGAGAGCAGCGAAAGGAGACGCTCTCTCCCCTGGCCTGACCTACTCAAGCTGGCTGCTCGGTGACTGAACCGAGTCCAGATGAAGGGGGCGCAGGGACCTCCGGCTGACAAATCCCCCGGATGTTTCAAAGGCGCAAACGGACTCTTCAGGGACACGATTACGGAAGACTTACCGAAGCGGTAAGGGATTGCGGGGTGGCACGATCAGGCGGTGCAGCTGCCAGAGCTGAGTCAAAGATGACAGTTTCCCAAGCAAGGAATCATAGTGCTGGTCAAAATGATAAACTTTTCAGAGCTCGGCTTTGGTCTCCCTCGAGATGCATAGAATACCCAGTGTAGTTTTTCTGTTGCACGACTCTCCCTGGTGAACCATTTTCCCCTCTGGGGTTTTGTAGCACCTCAGGAGGCGCTTCCTGAACCCACTGCCCCCAGAATCTTAAGAAGCACAAGCAGCACTGCTGCACTTAATGGTGTACCACTGTCGTGTTACTGCATCAATGGTAGTGCCTATTGGATAGCGCCTGTGACATCACTGGTGGCAAACGGCACGAATCTCAGCTTTTCCTGTGTGGCACAGTTTGGGGATCTTTTTAAAAAGGGGTTTTAAAAAATTCATCAGTATCTTTCTTCTTAACAGCAATCACTTAAACATTTGCGTCGATGTGCACTCGCGTAGTTCTTTCCGAAGAAAAGGAAGTTCAAGAGCAATGCCCTTCTATTTTAAAATTCTTTCCTCTTTTTATTAGTGTATTTTTCTTTGATGGATGCCCACTCCCCTACCCGGAAGCTAGAGTGCCTATATCCAACTTGAATTTGCTTTTTGAGAGAGGCTGGGAGGAGGAGAGAGGCTACTTCTTCTATCTTCTACCAGACAAAAAGCCATGATGTGTTCTCTAGGGCAGAAATGCCATTTTCCCGTGTGCATTTTTGAGGCCATACAGGCACAGAAAAAATGCACACCTCTGAGGGGATGCTTAAGAAATCCCATGTGAACATGCTGGTTCATTAAGACCCTCATCAGAGGCCGGTGTTCGCTGACAGGCAGGTGGCAACTGGGGAAATTGACTTCTCAGTGGTGGCTCCCTCATTCTGGAATGCTTTCTCCAGGGAGGCTCATCCGGCACCTACTGTATTTGTGTGAAGACACAAGGTGAAGACAGTTTTATTCTCCCAAGCTTTGCGTGGTGAATATTTGACTGCTGCTCCTGCATATTTTTGTTTTGTTTTGCTGGTATTGCTCTATATTGTTTTATTGTTGGTTTCCTTTTACTGCAGCTTAATTGTTTGGGGGGGGGGTTTGTTTTTGTTTTTTACATTGGCGCATACATTATAAACGGATTGATTTTAGCTTTTTACAGTTTGCCACCTTGGTGGAAGTTTGTTTTGACTGAAAGGCAGCCTAGAAATGTTGCTTTAATCAAATAAAACCAGTGCTTTTTTTCTGGAGAAAAAGGTACCGGAACTCTTGGATTACATTTCCTCGGGAGTAGATGGCGATTAAATTGTAATGCAATTAATAGAAGAAAAGGTGCTGGAACTCAGTTCCGGTGAGTTCCACCAGAAAAAAAGCCCTGAATAAAACCATGTCTAGAAATGGTTGCCTGTTTGTAGTGCAGAAGCCAGGAGTCGCACGGTTTCGTCTCTCCTGCTGCTCTGCAGATGTAGGTGCAGATGTAGGAAATCCTCCTTAACTGTTTCCCACGTTCCCTTCTAATGCCTGGATGCCATGGTGAAATCCTCAACTGTTTCCCATGTTTCCTTTCAATGCCTGAAAGCTATAGGGAAATCCTCCTTCCCTGTTTCCCAGGTTCCCTTCCAGGGCTTGGAAGCCATGGGGAAAACTGTTTCCCATGTTCCCTTTCAGGCTCCTGGTCATGCATTCTCCTAACCCCCCAAACTCCTGAAAGTGCCCCAGGTCATGCAGAAACACACGCAGATGTCCCAGTCACCACTTCGACCCATTGATTTGGCACATCCTGCCCCGCCAAAGCTGGTGATGAGCTAGAAGACATTCCAGTCTCCCTGGTAACTAGGTCAGCGTGTCCTGCCCCACATACTACATGCTTGGCAGTGCTTTGGTTGCCCCAGCAACCTCTCTCCTCTGTGCTGCTCTGCAGTGAATCATCCTGGCTTGTCCTTGCAACTCTGGGATGCCGCCCCTTCCACCTACTTGAATGGGACATGACTGACCCCTGCACAGCCCGCCCCAGAGCAATGTGAAAGATGGGCGGGGAAAAGCCCGCCAAGGTACTGTATTTATTTATTTATTATTATATTTTTTAATCGCCCATCTGGCCGGTCACCCGGCCACCCTGGGCGATGTACAATTAAAATACAGTAAAACACAATAAAATATAATGATTAAAACAATATAAAAAATTCTTATTAAAAACCTAACCCACCCCATATTCCCGCCTGAACAGCCATGTTTTTAATGCACGGCGGAAGCTCATCACGGAGGGGGCATGGCGGAGGTCACTCGGGAGAGAGTTCCACAGTACGGGGGCCACCACAGAAAAGGCCCTCTTCCTCGTCCCCACCAGTCTAGCTGCTCTGGCTGAAGGGACAAGGAGAAGGCCATCCGTGGCAGATCTTGTTGAGCGGCCCACTTGGTGTTGCTGGAGACGCTCCTTGAGATAAACTGGACCAGAGCCGTATAGGGTTTTAAAGGTCAAAACCAACACCTTGAATTCGGCTCGGCAAGCAACTGGTAGCCAGTGCAAATCCTTCATCACTGGCGTGATGTGATCCCGCCGGCGGCTGCCTTTAACCAGGCGAGCTGCCGCGTTCTGTACCAGCTGTAGCTTCCGAACCGTCTTCAAGGGTAACCCCACGTAGAGTGCATTACAGTAGTCTAGGCGAGAGGAGACCAAGGCATGAACAGCAGGGAGCAGGTTCTCTTGCTCTTCAATCACTGCAGTGTGGTGGCAGACAGGAATTGTGCAGCTCCCACAGTGGCCCTGGCTGCATATGAGTGCTGCAGGGTTTGCATTGCATCCCTGTAGTCACCTTCTCGGCACAATCTTTATATAAAGGTCTGATCCATCTGGGGCCAAGCAATCCAAAGAAACAGCCTGAATGCTGTTCTCCATCGCAATCTGATCGGTGTATATGCGCTGCGTTTGAATAGCAGAGGCACACAGAAAGGTGTTCCCTTTGGCATTCTCCTTTCCTTGGGGTATGTGATGGAGCATCTTTCAGAAAGTGACACTTTTCTTTTGATGGTTGAGAGAGATTCAGCTGGCAGGGGTGGCATTCTGAACTACTGGCCACGTTTCACTATTGGTGCGAGTGTATCTCTCTGGGAACAAGTAGATGCTAGAGGCGGACGGATCAGTCTATTTCCAGCGCATGTCACTTCAGCGTGCATGTGTTCTCTCGTAAGCCTGTTCTGCTCCATTTCTGCTTTAATCTACAGTGTTTTGGTTTTTTTTAAAAAAAATCTGTATGAAAACCTGCATTTAAGTATATATTTCTATGCATATTTTCTCTAAAAATGCTAACAGTGCCATCCTAGCCAAGTCTACTCAGAAGTAAGCCCCATTGAGTTTAGTGGGGCTTACTCTCAACTAAGTGGGTATTTTCTATGAAAATATGCATTTTTAAAAGAGATTTTAACAGTTTTTGAGCCAAGAACTGTGTTAGCACATTTAGGAAGTACACAATTTATTTATTTATTTATTTATTTATTATATTTACACCGCCTTTTTTCCTGCAAGGAACCCAAGGCAGCTTACATAATCCTCCTCCTCTCCACTTTATCCTCACAGCAACCCTGTGAGGTAGGTTAGGCTGAGAGTCCGTGACTGGCCCAAAGTCACCCAGTGAGTTTCATGGCCGAGCGGGGACTAGAACCCGGATCTCCCGAGTCACAGTCCAACACCCTAACCACTACGCCACACTGGCACAAGCCCAGTCGATAGCCACGCTCAGATCCCCCCTTTAACCCTTCCCAACCTCTTCCAAGGATGCCGTGGGCTGTGGCCTCCTCAGAAGAGAAGCTGTGGTGGTGCTTTCTGTGGCGGCCGGGAGGGATAAGCGCAAATCCCCACTTGGGTTTCTCCTCCTGAAGTCGTAGCTGTGTCTGGGGACCATAGGATTGCTGTCTTGAAGTTCAGATTCCTCAAGCAGCCTTAGAAGATGTTTGTTGTAAGAAGCACAGAACTGCCGCTGAAAATGGCAGCCTTGCACTGAGTTTGCCTCCTCTTGTATCTGTAACTTGCAGGGATGGGGACTCGGACTCGAGGACTCGACTCGTGAGTCGGACTGAGTCCCCCCTCTGACTCGACTCGGACTCGAGTCCCAATATTTTTAATGGGACTCGAGACTCGACTCGGGACTCGAGACCAAGGAGTCGTCAACATCCCTGGGCTGTTGACGAGTCTTCTGGCTGTGCCAGAAGGAGCGCGATCACCGGTGAAGAGCGCATGGAAGCGAGGCGCGCCGCTGCTCGGCCACTATGGAGAGCTACCAGGAGCGCAGCCCCAACGATGTGTTGAGATTTATTTTGATTGATGTGTTGTTGTGGGGGGTTTGGGTTAGGGTCAGACATTTTGGGTTTGGCTGCCTCTGCCTGCCTGTTTGGGGTTCCCTGCCTCCTCTGCCTGCCTGGTTATTTTGGGTTTGTCTGCCTGGTCTGTTCTTGCCAAAATCAGTTGCAGAGTTTTGAAATAAAAGGCACACTTGTGCCTAGAATTTATTTAAGCCACACATCTGAAGTAGCCTTATTTTGTTGGGGAAAAGCCCCATTGATTTTAATAGGGACTCGTGGAGTCAGTTTTGGGAGTGACTCAGGACTCGTGACTCGTGAGTCACCATTTTGGACCAAGGACTCGGACTCGAGACTCGGGTTCAAAGACTCGTGACTCGACTCGTGACTCGAGACCAAGGACTCTTCAACATCCCTGGTAACTTGTGGTACGAAGTACCCCATCTCCCAACATAATCCTGCTGTACATTTCCCCACCCACCCACCCACCCACCCCGGGCCTGTGGCAGGCAGTGCAGTGGAGGGAGTGGGTGAAACAGTCATGGTGTGATGAGATCAGAAGATGGAGAGATGACATAATTACAGAAGGAGCGAGAGCCAACTGAGCATGGAGCTACCCTGCCAAGCTATTAATATATAGTTTGTTTGTTTTTCATTTATTGAGCAATATTTATAAATTGCTTACATTAAAGGAATTTCTAAGTGATGTACAAAGAACACAAGGCTGTCTATGGCCGCTAGTCCTGATGGCTATATGTGACCAGTATCAGAGGAAGTATGCCTGTATACACCAGTTGCTGGGGAACATGGGCAGGAGGGTGCTGTTGCATTCATGTCCTGTTTATGGGTTTCCTGTGGGCAGCTGGTTGGCCACTGTGTGAACAGAATGCTGGACTAGATGGACCCTTGGTCTGATCCAGCAGGGCTCTTCCTATGTTCTTACATCTTCTATACAGAGGACAAGATTACTTTTCTGGAAAAGGTATGTTTTCAGTAGGCGCTGAAATCCCAGAAGGGTTAACACCTGCCTAATTAAAGGCTCTAGATAAGGGCTCTCCAACCTTGGGTCCCCAGATGTTGCTGGACTACAGCTCCCAGAATCCCTTGCCATTAGCCACGCTGGCTGGGTATGCTGGGAGCTGTAGGCCAGCAACATCTGGGGACCCAAGGTTGGAGAGCCCTGCTCTAAAGGCTCTATTCTGAGCCATGATGGACCAGACCTCCAAAATCTTGGGTACCACCAGAACGATATCTCCTGAGCAACTGAGCAGGTCGTTTGGGGTTCAGGCAATCTCTTAAGTATTGTGGTCCTGGGTTGTTTAGGGCTTTGTGAACAAGTACCAAAATCTATGTAGTTCTGCCCTATATTTATGTTTGGTACCCGATTTAAGATTTGGTACCCGAGTTGAGTTAGTTTCCTCTTCCTTGCCTTTTTCTTTTTTTGCATTGTGTCTATTTTTATTTATTTATTTAGTGCCATCGGTGTGCATGGCATTTTACAGAGTACAAGCTGAAAGGTCCTCACCCGAAGGGGTTTACACTCTATAATTTGACACAGGGCAGATAACAGAGGAAGGGGAGGAAACTGGATGCCAGGGCAAATAGGGGAAGAATTAGATTGCAAGCCATTCAGTTGTAACTTTAATGGCAGAAACATCGTATAGATAGGTAGTAAATAAACAGATAGTTATGGGAATATATGGTGTGTGTGTGTGTGTGTGTTGTATTGCTCCCCTGAATCTTCAGGATAAGATGAGCTACAGATTAGAATTAGAAATTAAATGAACACCTGGGGAGGGATTTCTTGGCATTGTATTCCCATCAGTAGCTGCTTGCTCCTCTCTCTCTCACTGTACTTTTGCTTAAACCATCTGGCAATTGAGGAATGAAAACTCCAGAGAGAGAGAGTGGGAGACAGAGAGAGATTTGAAGTTGTCATTATTTCCTGTAGCAATAATGAGGACTAATTGAATTGCCACCAGCACGGGAGCCTTGTTTTTCTCCATGCTTGTCATTTAACCATGCTCCTGGAGAGGAGGAAAAATGGAAGCCACTGTCTGAATTTCTCATTACTACTCTGATGTGTATGTTGGAGGAATCATGCGTTCTTTTTCGCTTGCTGCCCCAGCTAGGGATGTCTGCATTCTATCCATCTGCAGAATTGTTCTGCTAACCCAGAATATCTACATATGTAAAGCAGTCTTAGCGGGTTCAGACAACACAATAACCCACACTCAAGGGTTGAGTTGAGTATAGGTTGAGTGTGGGTTCTCATTGACCAGTGGGTTGTCATAGAAACGTAGGTTATCGTGTATTCTGAACCCAGCCGAGATAGCAAACCATGCTGAACAACCCAAAGTTCATAACCCAACAACAACCCATGGGTTCACTTCATGGGTTGTCCATGGTTAACAAGCCATGCCTTGTTAGCGCAGCTGGGTTCAGACAACACAATAACCCATAGTTCAACAACAACCCAGGTTAACAGCAACCCACGCTCAACCATACCCGACCCTTGAGTGTGGGTTATCATGTTGTGTGAACCCAGTCACTAAGTTGGGGGGGACACTTGGTTCAGGGCTTACATGTAACAGCACAGTCTGTAGTTGTGCCTAAAAAAGGAGGAGAAGAAGAAGCTTTGGGTCAAATGTTGCTCCCACAGTCCACAAAAGGCCAAATGTTTGCCCTAAAGACAAACCGCCTCTGTGGCGTTTGCATCAGTTTATTGAAATAAGCCTGAGCATGTTCTAAGCATCCCCACTTGAAGCAAAGGTAGAGAGTTTCAAGATGGGTTAGAATCTGAGCTGGCATTTGAGATGCTGCTCCAACAGTGGTGTTTGTGACTCTATTCATAGAATCATAGAATCATAGAAAAGTAGAGTTGGAAGGGGCCTACAAGGCCATCGAGTCCAACCCCCTGCTCAATGCAGGAATCCAGGTCAAAGCATCCCTGACAGATGGCTGTCCAGCCGCACCTTGAATGCCTCCAGAGTGGGAGAGCCCACCACCTCCCTAGGTAGTTGGTTCCATTGTCTTATTACTCTGACAGTCAGGAAATTTTTCCTGATGTTTAGGTGGAATCTGGGTTCCTGTAACTTGAGCCCATTATTCCGTGTCCTGCAAACTGGGATGATCGAGAAGAGATCCTGGCCCTCCTCTGTGTGACAACCCTTCAAGTACTGGAAGAGTGCGATCATATCTCCCCTCAGTCTCCTCTTCTGAAGGCTAAACATGCCCAGTTCTTTCAGTCTCTCCTCATAGGGCCTTGTTTCCAGTCCCTTTATCATCCTTGTTGCCCTCCTCTGAACCCTTCCATGTCTTCGTGCCTGAAAGGGTTAAAGGCCAGAAGTCCAATAAGTTTGTGAGCACAGCTTCCTTCAGGCAAAGTTTTTGCAGGGCTATTGAGAGCACAGGCTGGCAAAGTTGACCATTTGGGCTATTCCCCTGTGGACAATTGCTGTTCACCCTTGCCGAGCAGCCGTGGTAAATTATGTGGCTGCTTTGAACCACGTAAAAGCACGTTGCTTTGCTGCTCCAGTATGGGGGCACCTTGATTTCTGTGTAAGCTCTGCTTAATAGGGATGGTGGGGGATTTCGTTCAGTTTGCATCTTGATACGAACTTACAAAAAATGCGCTTCCCAAAACGGTATGCGAATCAGAACACTCGATTGACCTTCTGTACTTGCGCGTCTCCAGATTTAGTGATGCAGGTCTCCAAACAAGAAATGCATGCATTGGGGGAAGTGTGCTGAGAAATGTACAAATGAGGAGAAATGCATACGAATTTCTGTGTCAACTTAAAAAAAAAAAAAAAGTCGCAAAGATACAGAAATGGGGAGGAACGGACTAAAAGCTGGAAAAATGAGAATCCGAGAGAAACTGTAGTTCACCTATCCATAGTTCTGAGACACAGCTGCCTCCTGTGTACATGTCGCTCCGTCAATCAGTCCAAGGAAGGGAGTTGACCAAGACATTCGAAGGAATGTCTCTGTGTCAATTGAATTGAGTTCCATCACTGAGCTGAATGGTGATGTTGTAAGAGGCCAGGGAATTCTGTGTGCACATTCCAGTTTGAGAGGGTTCCACCCTTCCCAAAGGCAGCATCTCTTACATTATTCACTCACCTTTTTCTTTCCCTACCTTGTTTTTCAGAGTGTTCAAGAAGGCGAGTCCCAACGGGAAGGTAAGTTGAACCTCATTGTTGATTCTTGGGATTTCTTTGGTGGGAGGGAAATCAATAGAGGGGGGAAAGGAAATACCTACGGTCTTTATTTATAAAATCATTTACGTGCTATCTTTTTTGTCCCCAAAATGGCCCCCAACGTAGCTTGTAACATTAAAATAACAACTGAACTGTTAAAAAAAAAACCAAAAACCAATACAGAGCATTCAAGCAAGCCAATAAAATGGATCCACACAAGCAAGTGGGAATTAAAACAGGTAAAAAGCCTGGTAGGACAGGAAGGTCTTAGCCACCTTAGGAAGGGGTCTCCGTGTGTGTTTTTAATAACTAATGTGGCTCTGTTGTTTTGACGTATAGACCTGCTGCTGTCATGTTATATCTAGCCTAGGCCTTAGCAATGTGGCTGGGTCAGTTTTGTTCCCTCGATTCCTGATTTCAGTGCTGGAGCACCCGCTTTGCCCGTGAAGAGTCCAGGGTTCGATCTCTGGTGTCTCCAGTTAGAACAGTGTTCTCCAACCTTGGGTCCCAGTGTTCTCCAACCTTGGGTCCCCAGATGTTTTTGGCCTACAACTCCCAGCATGCCCCAGCCAGCTCCGCTGGGAGATGGTCAAGGCCAGAAGGAGCTCCGCTGGGAGATGGTCACAAGGCCAGAAGGAGCTGCATTACAAACTCAGCAAGGCCGGGAGAGATTGCTTTTAGTGCTTTAATTATTCAATTTTTGCAATGGCAATGAAAGGCTCCATTGGCTTGCCGACTCTCTCTGACTTGTGCCATTTGGTTGCCCTTGACTCTGAAATTGCTGGATCAAAATGGTAACGGTTGTGTGTGTCTTTGTTTGCTCATGGATGTTAATTGAATTCAGTTTGAAATAAGGGACAATTGAGCGGCTCCACAGCAGGACTCTGCAAGCAAAGGGGGGGTGGGGTGGGCATGGAAAACCCCACACATTTTGCAACCCAAGAATACGCGGCCGAGATTGCCGCATTTCTCTTGAGTGTCTCCGCTCCTGTTTCGGCGCCTTTTGATTTCTTAGGCTCTAGAACAGTGTTCTCCCACCTTGGGTCCCCAGATGTTTTTGGCCTACAACTCCCAGCATGCTGGGAGTTGTAGGCCAAAAACATCTGGGGACCCAAGGTTGGAGAACACTGAGTTAGAAGGATCCAGAATAGCAGGGCAGAGACAGTCTCGTGATGAACCAGCAAGATGAGGCAGGCAATCCTGGGTTACATGGGCTGACTCAGCAAGAAGACTGGTTCGTGTGACTCTCCCATAAAAGAGTGCTTTTTGGAAACCCCAGGTCCAAATGGGGACCATTTCCCTTGCTTGTGCGTGTTAACCCAGTGGCTGCCCCAGTTACACGGGAGGAGGCACATAGCTCAGTGGGGCCTGGCGTGCAGAAGGGCCCAAGTCCCAGTAAAAGGGGCCAGGTAGCCTGGAGTGGGAAGGGCCATTGCCTGGCGGAGCAGCGATGTTGGCACGCGCGCGCTTGAGCGGCAGAGTGCGTGTGCGCATGGGAGATTTAAAACCCTCCCTGTGTGCTAGCAGAGGCCTGTTATCCCACACACAGATCTTCCAGATCTCAGCTCCCCCCCTTTTCGCAGCGTGCAGCGTGTTGTGAAGATGCCAGCCCAGCCTGCCTGTAATCCAACTTGCTTCCAGCTTCCCCGTTTGCAGATTAATCCATGGAGTCAGGAAACACTCTGTAAACACCACAGGTCTAATTCTACCTGTTTATTCACTTAGCAAGTAAAGTTCTACAGGGTATACATTTCCTAGTTACAGTCCATGTGCAGAGTATCAATGCATAGCAAGCATTACATCCAGTGGAGTAAGTTGAGCGTTGCTGGGCTGGGTGGACCTGTGGTCTTAGCCAGTCAAAGGCCACCCCATGGAAAGCCAGTGTGGCGCAGTGGTGAGAGTGTCGGACTGGGACTCGGGAGACCCGGGTTCTAGTCCCCGCTCAGCCATGAAGCTCACCGGGTGACTTTGACTCCCGGCCTAACCCACCTCGCAGGGTGGTTGTGAGGATAAAACAGAGAGGAGGATCATGCACGCTGCCTCGGGCCCCTCAGAAGGAAAGGTGGGATATGAATGTAACGAAGAAATAAGTTGTGAAGCCTGCAGCCGAAGGGTCAGGGAACCCAAAGTGAATAAGCCGATAATAGACAGGTTAGTCCGTCTGAGCAAGAGTTCAAAATCTGGAACTTTTGCCTTGAGTCCAAGGGGGCAGGGCTAAAAGGGGGGAGATTATTTCGGCGTGCCGGCAGCAGTGGCAGGACGATCCGGGAGGCTGGGTGGCTTTTGCCATGGCTGCGCTGTCACGCCTTGAGCGAAGTCAGGGGCAACCGTGGTGCTGAGGTCTGTCCAAAATTAGCATTGTTATCAATAACTGAGAAGCTTATTTGTGATCAAAATACGAAGGAGTTAATTGTAAACCTGTTAACTGCGGCCAGGCTAATGATAGCGAGAAATTGGAAAGTACAACATGTTTTCCTAATAACAGACTGGTATAAGGAAGTTTGGGACATAGCCCTAAATGATAAACTAACTAGTAGTATCAAATGCAAAAAAAGGATTGCTAAAGAAGAATAATTTTATGGAGATATGGAATCAATTACTAGACTATGTATTAATAAAGGGGAAGGGTAACATGCCTTGTCAGGATATGTTATATTTTTGGAATTTAGACTTTATTTGATCAAGAGGATAGAAGTATATTAATTGGTCCCTTGGAGGGTGGGGGGGGAGCACTTTATGATTTATTGTATGTTGATTATGTTATATTTGTGTGATAATTTTGTATTTTGCTAAATATATTTTCTGTGTTATAATTTGTTTTGAAAAATAAATAAAATATTAAAAAAAAACAGTGGTGCTGAGGGCGCTCTTCCCAGTTGAGGGCCACCTTTTCCTCCCAGAGTGCCTGTCCTGTGTGCATGGGGGGAAGAATGGTGCCCGAAACCGATTGCCATCATGTATTGTGATGGCTGCCATCACCGCCCCCCCCCCCCACCAAACGCCCTGGAGTTCTATGCTTTCCGATGCATTCTGAGAAAAAGTGGCTGCCGAGGCGTGAAGCGGCACCAGCAGAATAGAAACAGGATGTGTGCCTGTTTAAATGTGCGATCGTGCAAATTTTAAAATATCGCGACGAAACTGCAGGCCGCCAAAGCCTCTGAGAAACCACGTTTTGAACATGGTGCAGGTTATTATAGAGGACAGGTCACGTGGAGACAGGGGCATGCGGCATCACTTTCAGGTGAAATAACTGGGGGGGGGGAAATCCAGTTTCTACTACACGAGAACGGTCCATATGCACGGAGAAGGGCAAATGCGCGTTCAAACTGCACCTGCTACACAGAACAGGCCGTTCTCCGTGAACAGTCAGGCTCTGCGCCCGGCGTTCCCCAATCTGGTGCACTCCAGATGTGTTGCGCCACGGCTACTAGCATCCCCCATCCAGCATTTGGGAATTTGCAGACACTTCTCCCGGGGGGGGAAAGCGCTCCTGCTCGTGTTCGCGATTGTGAGCGGGACGCGTCGTTCACATAATTTGCGGACAGAAACGAAGCTCTCATACGCCCCTACGGCGCGTGAATTTCACCTAGGAACCGGCATTTGGGACCCAAGATCTGGCGCAGAGGCTTTTGACGTCCAAGCGCTTCTCTCCTTTATTGAGTCTCCTTCTCCCCGGCAACCAATGAATCAGAATGCCGTTCCTTCAGTCCTTCACCCTGCCAGCAGGCTAAGTGCCTTCATGCCGGCTTTCATCGGAGGCAGCCACTCCGATGCTGACGGAGGAAGCGCCAGCAAGCGGCCGCTGCTAAGTGAGCCCCTGCTGGTGCCTCAGCCGAACCCCGACATGTATCACGCAGCGCTCCTGTAAGTGGGAGGATGCAGGTTCGGATTGGCCCCGGGGAGATGGTCACAAGGCCAGAAGGAGCTGCATTACAAACTCAGCAAGGCCGGGGGAGAGATTGCTTTTAGTGCTTTAATAATTATTCAATTTTTGCAATGGCAATGAAAGGCCTCCATTGGCTTGCCGACTCTCTCTGACTTGTGCCATTTGGTTGCCCTTGACTCTGAAATTGCTGGATCAAAATGGTAAACGGTTGTGTGTGTCTTTGTTTGCTCATGGATGTTAATTGAATCCAGTTTGAAATAAGGGACAATGGAGCGGCTCCACAGCAGGACTCTGCAAGCAAAGGGGGTGGGGGGTGGGCATGGAAAACCCCACACATTTTGCAACCCAAGAATACGCGGCCGAGATTGCCGCATTTCTCTTGAGTGTCTCCGCTCCTGTTTCGGCGCCTTTTGATTTCTTAGGCTCTAGAACAGTGTTCTCCCACCTTGGGTCCCCAGATGTTTTTGGCCTACAACTCCCAGCATGCCCCAGCCAGCATAGCTGGCTGGGGCATGCTGGGAGTTGTAGGCCAAAAACATCTGGGGACCCAAGGTGGGAGAACACTGCTCTAGAATTTGCTACCCTTTCCTCTGGCTGGGCACCTGCGACTTTAATGGTTGACGAGACAGAAATTCAGCCGACGCACCTTCACCTGGCCACAGCAGTGCGGTGATGGAGAAGGGTCAGCTGCTGAATTTCTGCGTACAGAGCAGCCGTTAGAGGAGCCTGGCTGTTGCAGGGAGGGTGGAGACATACCCGTATTTTTCCGTCTATAAGACGCCCCCATGTATAAGACGCCCCCCCCCCCCACTGGGCAGTTTCGCAACCGTTGCGGTTCTCTCCTCGGCTTCCTTCCGTGTATAAGACGACCCTCAATTTTTAGTCTAACAATTTTAGGAAAAAGTATCGTCTTATCCATGGAAAAATACTGTACGTGGATTGTATTGGGTTTAGCTGCTTGGGACCACAAAACGGAGTTCAAGAGGGTAACAGTGAATTAGTTGGCGGGGGGGGGGGAAGCAGAACGTTCCAGCCCATAAGCCAAAAGAGAGGCAACCGGCGGCACAGAATCTGGGTGCACGGGGGATCTTGCTTCCGTCAGGCCCCAGACTTCCAGGAATTCCGCAAGCCAATGAATCAGAATGCCGTTCCTTCAGTCCTTCACCCTGCCAGCGGTGAAGTGTCAGCAACACCCACCCACCCGCAGGGCCAGCGTCAAGAGTAGGCCTGGCCGGGCACCTGCCGTGGGCCCACATCCCAGCAGGGGCCCACTGAGAAGAGCCCCCCTTGGAGTTGTTTCTCCTCCTCTTCACCACTGCAGCCTGCTTGTTCTCCTGCCTCTCGCTCTGGCCCAGACGACGGCGGCGGCGAGAAGGAGGAGGAGGAGCAGCAGATGCCACGGCGCACTTGATGACTGGCGCTCTCGGCCTGCCAAGCCAGCAAGTGGGGGCCAGGATGAGGAAGAGGAGGAGGAGGAAGAAGTGCAGCAGGTGACAATGGTGGTGAGAAGGTAGATCTGCTGAGGGAGGGGGGCCCATTGAAGGTGTCTTGCCCAAGGGCCTCAAAAACCTGGAGCTGGCTTTGCACCACCTCGCCCAGGGAGAGGAAGAGAGAGAGAGAGAGAGAGGAAAGTGCCCCCCCAGCATCGATGCTGGAATCTCCTGCTGTGCTTCGTGCTAAACCTGGTCCAGCCCTTGCTTCTCTATGGGTGGAACAACTGTTCAGGGCATGGGCTTCTTCTTCTTCTTCTTCTTATTATTATTATTATTATTTATTATATTTATACCGCACCTTTTTTCCTGCAAGGAACCCAAGGCGGCTTACATAATCCTCCTCCTCCTCTCCATTCGATCCTCACAACAACCCTGTGGGATAGGTGAGGCTGAGAGTCAGTGACTGGCCCAAAGTCACCCAGTGGGTTTCATGGCCGAGCGGGGAACTAGAACCCGGATCTCCCGAGTCCCAGCCCAACACTCTCACCACTACGCCACACTGTGCCACTATGCGTCTGTGTCTTATCACCAGGGGGGGGGGGGAGAGACGCCCCGGTAATTTGCGGAGGAGCAGCAGCAGCAGCCCTGTTTGCCTGTTGCAGCAGAAACACAAAGAGTGTTGCAGCACCTGCAAGGGTAACGCATTTATTACGGCGTCCGCTTTCTTGGACAACACCCCACCCCATCAGAGGCATGCGTCGATGCCTCTGACAAATTCTCTGTATTGACGCCCTTTGGCTCCCTGCAGAGGCAGCCCTCCGCGGCTAGAAATAGGTGATGGGGTCATCCTTGGTCTTGCCCAGTTGGTAGTTGGAGAGCTCAGTTCCCCCACCATAACATGGCAGGGCCCGGAACACCCGCAGGTGGACGCAGTCTCTCTCGCCGTTGCCATGTCGGACCTGTAAGGTGGGAGCAACATGGAGAAGGGCATCACAATCTGGGACAGACATGGGGGCCCGCGGGCCTAGCAGCCGCAGCCGCTGTCCCAGGAGCCACGGCGGAGTGGGAACTTGCAGTTAGCCAGCGCGTGGGTGGCCAGAGGTGTTCCCATCTCTGTTGTTACTTAAGGTGGTCCAGGGTGGAGCTCAGAAATCAGGTTCCTGGGCCAAATTAAGCAGCATTCACTGGAGCTTTCCCCATATGCCAGAAGCTCCCCACCCGGGTAGGCCCATCTCCACACTTAGGATCGGAACCGCAAAGGGCAACTCTTTGTGTGTCCGGAGCGTCGCTGTCCTGCCGGAACAAGAATCTCCGGAACTCCTTCCGTAATCTGAGCCAGATGGGATGTCCGCCAAGGGCAGGGCTTGGAGCCCCCAGAAGTGGGGAGCTGGACCTGTGGGTGAGTGTGCTGGGGGGGGGGGTGAGTTGGGATTCATGCCTGTCCGGGAGTTTTCTCTCCCCTGCGTGCCGCCCACGCCCTCTGTTTGGCAGGGAGAGCGTACAGCTCCGCGTGGCTCGTCCTCCCTGGACTTTCCCACATCCCTAAGTCTGCGAGTGCCTGGTTAGGAACATCAGGGGCTGCTTCTTACGGAGTCAGGCCTTGGGTCCAGCTAGCTCAGGCATTGTTGACACTAGCCGGCAGCCACGGCTCTCCCTCCCTCCAGGTTTTCAGGCAGAGAAGGGTCTTTCCTAGCCCCCCCGGGGAGCAAACCTTCTCCACGTGCCCCTCCGCCGCGTGCTAGAGCCCCTTCTTCGCCTGCGGGAGGTCCCGAGTTCAATCCCTGTCAGCATCTCCAGGTAGGGCCGAAAAATCTGCTGCCTGACATCCTGGAGAGCCACGGCTGCCAGTCAGTGTGTGGACACTACTGGGCTGGACGGAGCAAGGCTCTGACTCGGGATAAAGCAGCTTCCCGGCCGGGTCCCCAGGTCCCCACCCAGCCTGCCCAGGGGAACCCACCACCCCTGGCTGCTCTTCACCCCCCCCGACGGCACATTCGGAAACCGGCGAAGGGGTGCTAAAGCACTGGGGGGGGAGAAACTGGCTGGCGTGTAGAGCCCTCCAACACAAGACAAGCGTGTGCAAAGAAGAGCCGCCAGGCAGAGGGACAGGACGGGACGGAGGGGAAGCCTCTCATAATAGAAGTGTAGCTTCCAAATCGCGGGAAGTGATAATTCCCCTTTACTCGGCACTGGTTAGGCCTCATCTTGAGTACTGCGTCCAGTTCTGGGCACCTCACTTTAAGAAGGACATAGACAAACTGGAGAGGGTTCAGAGGAGGGCAACAAGGATGATAAAGGGACTGGAAACAAGGCCCTATGAGGAGAGACTGAGAGAACGGGGCATGTTTAGCCTTCAGAAGAGGAGACTGAGGGGAGATATGATCGCACTCTTCCAGTATTTGAAGGGATGTCACACAGAGGAGGGCCAGGATCTCTTCTCGATCATCCCAGTTTGCAGGACACGGAATAATGGGCTCAAGTGACAGGAACCCAGATTCCACCTAAACATCAGGAAAAATTTCCTGACTGTCAGAGCAATAAGACAATGGAATCAACTACCTAGGGAGGTGGTGGGCTCTCCCACTCTGGAGGCATTCAAGGTGCGGCTGGACAGACATCTGTCAGAGATGCTTTGACCTGGATTCCTGCATTGAGCAGGGGGTTGGACTCGATGGCCTGGTAGGCCCCTTCCAACTCTACTTTTCTATGATTCTATGATTCTATGATCCCCAAGAGGGCAGGGAGGAGCCCCTGGTCTTCCCAAGGAAGCCTCCAAACGGCCTGAGGTTGCGAAAGAGGGAGAAGCGGGCCCTTCCAAACTTGGGCGCAGGAGGCAGATCGTGGCGAGTTCCAGGATGGGAGTGGGCTGGCTCCCCACCCCCCCGCCCCCCGCTCTGCCCAAGGGTGTGGCCCTCCTTGGCTGCCCCCACCCCCTGCCACTGACCTTGATGAAGTAGTTTGTGCCGGCCACCACCTGCGTGCAGAACAACACGGCCTCGAACGTGGGGTATCTCGCGTTCACTTTCTCTTCCAACTGGCCCTTCACCTGGGGGGGCAGGAAGGGGGCTGGTTGTTACCACGCACGGAGCAGGAAGGAACTTGGAGGCCCGAGCCTCCGGGGGGGGGTAGAAGCGGGTTTTCCCCAGAGGGACCCCAGGAGAGCACGTGCGTCTTCGAAGGGATCTGCCTTGACAGAGCTTCCTCCTGCCCTTGAGGCTCGGAGAAACCCCCGTTTCCATTTGCTGGCTTTCAGTCTGACTCTTGGGAGCCCTGAAGGGGAGAGGAATTCTTACTGGCAAGCAGGGAATGCCAATTGCCAGGGGAAAACAGGCTGGATGCAGCAGGCCGGCCCAGGTGTCTTGGCAGAGGGAAACGGTCGGCACCGCCTAAGAACCTCTCCCCACACAGCTGTGGGGAGGGGGGGTTTCTCACCTGGTTAGCGATCTCCTGAACTTCAGGAGTGGCCGGTTCAGGGGCAGATAATCCTCCAACCATTCTTCCAGCCATGTCTCTCCGTCCTTTGGTCTCGAATAGCCACCTTTTGCTTTCAGTTTGGGACAAAATTGTCAGGCAAAGGGGAGTATCCCAATCTGTGGCCATGTGTGTGTCATGCCGCTGTCATGTGAGGGAGCACTCGGGATTGAATTGCACACCGCTGTTCAGCGAGAGGCACACCCCATCCTTGCCAGAGCACCAGAGGCGGCTGAACCTGACTGGAGGCTTCCTGGCTTTGTCGCAAGAGGAAGTTCGGCTGGTTCCCAGCCCCTCCCTAACAGCTTGAAGCTCAAAGCAGAACAGGATGATCGATCGCCCTCTCTGAATGAGAGGCTAAAACTCAGGGCTAGTGGGGAAGCGAAGCTCAATGGACTATCTCACATTGCATTGCACACCACCAACATAAGACCTTCGCTGCAAAGAAGGCAAATGCAATTTTGGGCTGTATTAATAGAAGTATAGCTTCCAAATCGCGGGAAGTGATAATTCCCCTTTACTCGGCACTGGTTAGGCCTCATCTTGAGTACTGCGTCCAGTTCTGGGCACCTCACTTTAAGAAGGACATAGACAAACTGGAGAGGGTTCAGAGGAGGGCAACAAGGATGATAAAGGGACTGGAAACAAGGCCCTATGAGGAGAGACTGAAAGAACTGGGCATGTTTAGCCTTCAGAAGAGGAGACTGAGGGGAGATATGATCGCACTCTTCCAGTATTTGAAGGGATGTCACACAGAGGAGGGCAAAGATCTCTTCTCGATCATCCCAGTTTGCAGGACACGGAATAATGGGCTCAAGTTACAGGAACCTAGATTCCACCTAAACATCAGGAAAAATTTCCTGACTGTCAGAGCGATAAGACAATGGAACCAACAACCTAGGGAGGTCATGGGCTCTCCCAGTCTAGAGGCATTCAAGGTGCGGCTGGACAGACATCTGTCAGAGATGCTTTGACCTGGATTCCTGCATTGAGCAGGGGGTTGGACTCGATGGCCTTGTAGGCCCCTTCCAACTCTACTTTTCTATGATTCTATGATTCTATGAAGAACATAAGAAGAGCCCTGCTGGGTCAGACCAAGGGTCCATCTAGTCCAGCATTCAGTCCCACACAGTGGCCAGACGGGATCCCACGAGCAAGACATGAGTGCAACAGCACCCTCCCGCCCATGTTCCCCAGCAAGTGGTGTGCATAGGCAGGCTGCCTCTGATACTGGAGGTGGCATATAGCCAGTCAGGACTAGTAGCCACCAATGGCCTTCTCCATGAATGTGTCCAATCCCCTTTTAAAGCTGTCCAGATTGGTGGCCATCACTACATCTTGTGGCAGTGGATTACATAGTTTTAACTAGGCGCTGTGTGAAGAGGTGCAGCCATGCCTTGGATTGAGAGCATAATTCGTTCCGGAAACGTGCTTGTAATCCAAAACACTCTTATATCAAAACAAAATCCCCCCCCAAAAAATGTGTACAGAGATTTTTAATTTAAGCCGTACTACAGTACTTGTATTGCAAGACGTCGCTTGTATATCAAGTTAAAAAAAATAAAATATTTTAAAATCTGCTTGTCTTGCAAAACGCTCTCAAGCCAAGTTACTTGCAATCCAAGGTATTACTGTACTTCCTTTTATCTATCCTGAATCTCCCGCCAATCAGCCTCAGGGGATGACCCCTCTGGGTTCTAGTATTATGAGAGAAGGAAGAAAATGTCTCCCTGTCCACTTTCTCCACACCATGTGTAATTTTGTACACCTCTTTCATGTCTCCCCTCACTCACCATTTTTCTAAGCTTAACAATCCCAGCTGTTGTAACCTTTCCTCATAGCGGAGTTGCTCCAGCCCCTTGATCATTTTAGTTGCCCTGTTCTGAACTTTTTCCAACTCTACGATATCCTTATTAGGTGCGGTGACCAGAACTTTACACGGTATTCTATGTGCGGTCGCACCATAGATTTGTATAAGGCCAGTATAAAATTGATACCAAACTGATACTGTCTTGTTTGAGCAGCAAGCACCCCAAATGGCTGCCGCAATCGGTGACACACTCGCCCCGCCCCGCCCCTGTGCGCACATATCCTTGCCGAGGAACTTTGCACAATTCCTTTCCAAGGGAAGCAAGGGCTAGGGCTTCTGCTAGGCCCCCAGCTGAACTCTTCCTCGTGGCATTCCACTTGTTTGAGACAAAGTAGATGCGAGGTTAATTTAATTTGGTGAGGGCAATTGTTTTGAAAATGTAAATACCACGCCGAGAGTTTCGGAACCGCCCAGGGAGCTTTAGCTATTGGGCGGTATAGAAACGTAATTAATTAAGCCAGTGTGGCGTAGTGGTGAGAGTGTTGGACTGGGGACTCGGGAGATCCGGGTTCTAGTCCCCGCTCGGCCATGAAACTCACTGGGTGACTTTGGGCCAGTCACTGACTCTCAGCCTAACCTACCTCACAGGGTTGTTGTTGTGAGGGTAAAATGGAGAGGAGGAGAAGGAGGATTTTGTAAGCCGCCTTGGGTTCCTTGCAGGAAAAATGGTGGGGTATAAATATAATAAATAAATAAATAAAATTAATAGCAGCCATGGGGCGGTGGAGGGGGCTGAGCGGCCATTGCAGTGGGTGGGAGAGGAGAGTTGAACAGCAAGTGAAAAGTGCAGGAAATTGCCATCTTCCAGGATAAAAAAAAAGAAAGAAAGAAAGAAAGAAAAGAAAATTTTGGGTCGGGTTGGAAGACGCCTGTGCGTGAAGCTGTTAAGAAAGGTGGTATGAGCTCCCAAGGACAAAACGAGATGTCGTTTTAAAGCTGTAGCTAGTTTACTTCTTCCTTTTTTTACTCATGGGCCAAATATGGACCAGGACTTCAGAGCGGGGTGGTGGTGATAGGGGGCTTTGCCCTATGCCTTCCAATTTACCTTACAACTGGATGCCTTTCTGGCAATGTAAATTCGAGCGGTGTGTGTGTGTGTGGATTATCCAGATTGGGTTAAAGTCCCCTTACTGCCCACACAAGGGTCCTGATTTTTTACTCCAATTTTCGGCGTGGCATATCATATATTTCTTTCAAATTTTGGTGAAATCTATTCATGTCCTTTATTCAGACTTGTCAAGCAGTGGGGTGCTTTTCATTGGTTTGGTGAAGTTCTGAGTTATTGAAGTTTTCCTTCCTCATTCAAGTGTGGCTCACGCTGGCACAGCTTGTCTGAGCCTGGAAAGCTAAGCCGGGTCAGGCCTGGCGATTACTTGGATGGGAGAGACCCCTCCTCTAGTTTCCTGCATTGAGCCGGGGGTCGGACTCGATGGCCTTGTAGGCTCCTTCCAACTCTGTGATCTATGAAATCTATGAAAGTATGATGGTTTGCCTTCCCCACTAAAGCTTATGGCAGCAACTGCTGGCAGAGTTACCTTGTGCGTGCTCAATTCCATTCTGAGGCTAGAACGCTGCCAGGCAACACTCCCAATATTTTCAAAGGGTTGTGTTGCAGAGGAAATCTGCTGTGTTCTATGGGCAATGCCTATTCCTTTAGTTATGGAATATGGCCTCACAAGGTCAGGCTACCGATTACTCCATAAATCAGGACCCTTGTGTGGGCAGTAAGGGGACTTTAACCCTTTAACCCAATCTGGATAATCCACACACACACACACACACCCCGCTCGAATTTACATTGCCAGAAAGGCATCCAGTTGTAAGGTAAATTGGAAGGCATAGGGCAAAGCCCCCTATCACCACCACCCCGCTCTGAAGTCCTGGTCCATATTTGGCCCATGAGTAAAAAAAAGGAAGAAGTAAACTAGCTACATCTGTAAAGCGACATCTCGTTTTGTCCTTGCGAGCTCAGTCATACCACCTTTCTTAACAGCTTCACGCACAGGCGTCTTCCAACCCAACCCAAAATTTTCTTTTCTTTCTTTCTTTCTTTTTTTTTTTTTATCCTGGAAGACAATCTTACTCGGTCACGAGTGATCGCCTGACTGACTGACTGACTGACTGATACCACCTTTCTGTAAGCAGAAATGCAGCACAAGGGCCCCAATCCCTGATCTTCTTTTCCATGTGGTAGGTAAAGGAAACATGGGGATTGGAGCAGAACGGTGTTCTGAAGGCCCCAGTCGTTGCTGTCCTTTTCTGTGCGGTAGGAAAAGGACATGCAAGGATCGTGTCTCACACTAAGTTGGGAGTATTCACAGATTACACTGAATTACATGGGTTTACACTTCAGTTACTCTAGGTGTGCTATGAGAATCTAGCCCTGTTCAGTCGTTCGGCTCATGTGTAAGCTTTACACCCAAGGAAGGTGAAGAGTGGGAATGGGTCCACTAGCTCCCCTTCTCTCCCTGGCTCGCCGTTCTTGTTGCCCTCTCTCTACTCACGGAGGCCACTATCAGCAGAGGAAAGGTTCCTCTATCCGTGGAAATTCTCCCTGGGATTTTAGAGGCCTGATGATGCTTGACATAAGTCAAGCATGCCCAGCAGTGCATGTTGCCAGGCCGGCATTCTGACAGTGGAAGGGTAGCAGGAAACTGTCAACTGAGTCAAGACTGCTGTAATTTTGAGGGATGAGGGAGGGAGTCAGTCTGTAGGAATGAGAAGGTACCCTGGAAAAGGTTATACAGACCCGAGCTATGAACAAGCTAGATAAGGGCAGAGGCTTTAAAGCCCACCAGAGGCCAAAGGGGTCTGCTATGAGGTCTTGAGTGCCATTTTTTGGTAGAAAGGTGGGGGGTTAAATCAAATAAATAAATAAATAAATAGCTGAAGGCAGCATAAGGCTTTAAATCAAGCACCAGCATTTTTTCTAAGTAAAACCCAGGCATCAGCAAGTTTAAAGATGGAGGCCGGACATCACTCTAGTAGAAACCATCTGTCAGCATGTTCAAAGGCACAGCTGAGGAACATGAAAAGGGAAGTGAGCTAAAAGATTGTGGTTTGTGAGCTGGCTTTGCCAAACGGTGCAAAGATGTGTCTTCCTGGTGGGCACACACGAACATAGCCAGAGTGCAATTCTCTTGGCGTGGACAGAGGTCACTGGAAGAAAGGGGCTATGAGTGATGCGAAGGGGAGGCATGGATGAATGTGAAAGGGTGGGAGCAAAAGAGTGCCGTTCATGTCTTCTTCGTTTGCTTTGTATCCCGACTTCCCCACGAGCAGCACTTCATCCTCATGACCATGTTGTGAGACAGGTTAGGCTGAGAGGCGCCCACTTTTCCCATGGCTGTGCCCAGAGCTGCTTTGCCCAGCTGAGCAGGGACCCGAAGGCAGGCTCAGCTGATTGAATGCAAAACGTGCTAGATCCATGTGCTTTCCCAGTGCTTATTTGTGTCAAGCATACAAAGACCCCAATGTACACAAATTGCATAACGTTTCACAAATCGCGCAACTTCACACAATTTGTGCAACCGTACGCAATTTGCGCAAATTTCCTTAGTGTTTTAAAAAAAAGATGTGCAAACTGCGGCCCGTCTTAGAGACTGAAGTCCGCGGAGAACCCCCGACTTGGCTTCGCTTCCGAGCATGGAGTCGGAAGCAGGCAGGAAGTCCGTCGAGCTTGAACGAGCTGGACTTCCCAAGGTCGGCACATCCCTAGGCCTAGGAAGGATCCCCGGAGAGCCACTGCCAGTGTTGATATTACTGGGCTAGATGGACCAAGGTGGGTCTGACTCGGTGACGACGCAGATTTAGTACATAGGTGTTGTTCCTATGTACTAAAGCTGGATCGGGTTGCTGGAGGAAATGACTGACCTTGAGGCTGAGCATTTGCACCCGGGGCTCGGCGTAGGCTCAGTTCGATAAGCTCGCCGCCTCTCACGACAGCCAGCAAACGTCTTATTCCCTCTGGCGTCTGCAGCAAGGAACCCGTCGGCTGCCCTGGCCTTGCAGCCGGGCGAGGCTGTTTATCTGGAGTTGTTTTTCCCCAGATGCTCTGCCGTCGGCGGGCTGAGCCGCACCGCCGGCTCCCGAGCCAGAGGGCTCAAAATGTGATTGAGAGGGAGGCTTATTCAATAACCTAACTGGATGAATTGTGGGGTCAGGGAGCTGATGAGCCGCGCCTGGAATTCCACCGACTCTGCAGACAGAAGCCGTGACTGTGGCATCGGTGCTTCCGCTGGCCGATACGAGCAGCTCGAGTGGGACGTGAGGGAGGGGATCGGGGGAACAAGGCACCCAAAAGGAGGGCAGCTGGGCTCTGGGGGTGTAATAATCAGGGCTTTTTTTTTCTGGTGGAACTCACCGGAACTGAGTTCCAGCACCTTTTCTTCTATTAATTGCATTACAATTTAATCGCCATCTACTCCCGAGGAAATGTAATCCAAGAGTTCCGGTACCCTTTTCTCCAGAAAAAAAAGCACTGGTAATAATGCAGGGGATTTTAGTGGGGGCAGCTTCTCATGCAGGAGGGAGAGGAAACTAGACTTCCCTTCCCTGCAGCCAGGCGTGGGGGCACCCATCACGCTTTGTGCACTGTTCGCACCAGGAGGTACCGTGGAGCGAACCCACTTCTGCCGCAAGGCAGGCAAATACCATCCCTTTCTAATCTGTCTTGCCTACTCTGCAGCTTGTCACGGTATGAATATGCCGGGAAGGTGCTAGTCCTCAGCGGCGGTGTAGTGGTAAACTTTGAAGTGCAGGAGCTCGACACGCCAAACCCCGTAGCCATGCCTCCAGGAAGAGCCCAAACGTTCAGGCAGCTGTGGCTCAGTGGTAGATCTCCTGCTTTGCCTTTGCAGAAGGTCCCAGGTTCAATCCCCGGCATCTCCAAGGAGGGCTGGAAAAATTCCAGCCCGAAACCCAGAGAGCCGTTGCTGCCAGTCACTGCCGACAATACCGGGTTACATGGAACCAGGGTCTCACACAGTGTATAAAGCACGTTTCCTATCCATATCAAGAAACCATTCCCAGCAGTTTTCATCTCCTCCGGGAGCAGGTCTTCTGTAAAGCTAGTGGGTCTTTCTTAATTATGGCCCATTCCAGACCAAGCCACCCCAAAATCCTTTGCATGACACAGGGAACAATATATTATTGCTGGGGAAATTCATTATTATTATTATTATTATTATTATTATTATTTACAGTATTTGTATACCGCTCCATATCTAAGTGGATTCCAGAGCGGTGAACAGTAAAAAGACAAAAAAAAAAACGATAAAAGGAACAAAAACAATACACTGAAAACAAAGTAACAATTACAGTGGTGGTTGGAGAGCAGAGAAAGCTTCCCGAAACAAGGAGGTCTTCAGCAGGTGCCGAAAGCAACACAGTGCTGCAGCCTGCCTAACCTCTAGATCAGTGTTCTCCAAGCTTGGGTCCCCAGATGTTTTTGGCCTACAACTCCCAGCATGCCCCAGCCAGCTACGCTGGCTGGGGCATGCTGGGAGTTGTAGGCCAAAAACATCTGGGGACCCAAGCTTGGAGAACACTGCTCTAGAGGCCAGGAGTTCCACTGAAGTAGAGCCGCCACACCGAGGTGCAGATTAATCCATAGAGGCAAAGGGAAAGGGTGCATTTCTTAGTGGAGGGAAGCGATGGCTGAAAAGCGCCAGCAGAGATAGCAGATGTGAAAGAAATCGTGCGTGTGAAAGAGCCCAGTTACCGCCTGCGTGGCTGCTGCTGTCACTTTTGAAAGGGCTTCCAAACCAAGCCCTGGACAATAAATTAGTGACAGGCCCTGGATTCATAGATTCATAGATCATAGTGTTGGAAGGAGCCTACAAGGCTATCGAGTCCAACCCCCTGCTCAATGCAGGAAACTAGAGGAGGGGTCTCCCATCCAAGTAACAACCAGGCCTGACCCTGCTTAGCTTTCCACGCTCAGACAAGCTGAGCCAGCGTAAGGCTGGCCTTCTGTCGTAACAGAGGAACAAGACAGAGAGGAGGAGAATGGCAGAAGGGCAATTTATTTATTTATTTATTTATTTATTATTTAATACATTTTTATACCGCCCAATAGCCGAAGCTCTCTGGGCGGTTTACAACAGTTAAAAATCATAAAATACAATATAAAATATAAATTTTAAAAACACAGATTAAAAACAAACAGCAGAGCTAGCAGCAGCGGTTACAATAACGGAATTAAAAACAATTACAAGATTAAAATGATTAAAATGCCTGGGAGAACAGAAAGGTCTTCACCTGGCGCCGGAAAGAATACAAAGTAGGCGCCAGGCGAACCTCTTTGGGGAGCTCATTCCATAACTGGGGTGCCACAGCAGAAAAGGCCCTCCTCCTAGTAGCCACCTGCCTCACTTCCTTTGGCAGGGGCTCTCGGAGAAGGAATTTAGGGGGTAAAGGCCAGGAAGGTAACACTGACGGAGGGGTTCTGCTCCGGCAGGAGGTCCCAGGGACTCCGAACGACGCGTGAAAAAGGTTGCAAGGCAGCGAGAATGGATGAGATTCTAGATTTGATGAGACACAAAGGATCACTAGAACATAGACAAGGGAAGGGGGTGTTAAGAGATTAGAGAGCAGAAAGGAAAGCAGAAGCCAGAACATTTATAAGCTGAAAAAAGAAGCTAAAATTGAATCCAGCAGAGAAATTGGGGAGGGGGGGGGAATACCGCAGAGCAGGAAGAGGAAGAGCGAAATGTGGGTAAATGAGCAGCAGCCAGGGATGCTGAGCAAACCGCAGAATTTAAAAGCAGAGGAAAGCGATTGACGATAAGGAGGAGGATGTGTGGGTGGAAGGACATTGCAGCCGTAGGATGGCCCTGAGCAAGTGTGTGGTGCTGATAAGAAGGAACCAGGATGCCGTCTCAGAAAAAGTGGACGTGTCGTGCTGCAAAGGCAGATAAAGAACATGCCACACGGAAACCGCACGGGTTTGCATGGCTGCGTGTGTTGGGGCTGGGCTGGGGTCCACAAATCTCGGCTCGGCTCGGCTTATGAGCTGGCCGTTCCTTGCGGCGTTCACCACCCAGCCTCCGCCGCCGCCCAGTTCTCTGGCGTGCTCACAGGGGAGGCTTGGGTGACTGATGTGCCCTTCCCTCTTTTGTGTCGTGGTATGGAAATAGCATGAAACAGCGGAGGTCCCTCTCGCCGCCCAGAAAAGACTCGTACGGCTTCTTACCTTCTCAGAGCTGCAAGGGAACTGAGCGCTCCAGAGAGAGGACCTGTCACCTGTGCGCTGCCAAGGGGGCGCTGTCCTTGGCGGAAAGTGGACAAGCTGCTTGAGCGGATTTGTGGACTCCTCTGAATAGGCACAGACGAAATAACTATTTATAACAGCCTTTCCCCAGCCTGGCACCCTCCAGGTGTGCTGGACAACAACTCCCAGCATCCCCAGCCAGGTTGGGGGACGGCTGTCCTAGAACTACACACTCCTCTTTCCAGGTGGTCTGAGCAGAGCTGGGCGTAGACAAACCGCCCTGCCTCCATCTCGTTCGGTTTCAGCCGGACACGTCTGAAGTTCCCACTAGTTGCGACCAGGGCCCTTTTTAGAATGAGTGCAATCTGGCAGGCCCTGTGATAAAACTGGTTGAATACAGTTCTGTTCGGGCATCACATAAAGATTTGGAACCAGCTCCCCAGTCCCCAATGAAATGTTTCTCTCTCGTCTTCCTGAAGGGAGGGAAAAATCTTAATTTGAATCTGAATAGAGTGGTTGAGTCACCACAGCAACATGTTTCCTAAGCCGTCTCCCTCCTCCTCCTCCTCCTCCTCCTCCCTATGGCTTTATACACCTGCATCAACACCACCCATGCTGAACGCCGATCACCTGATAACCAGGGTTTGCAAACTGTGGTTTCAAACACTGGTTAAGAGAGAAAATCTGGTGAGTGCTGATGCCGACGTAACTCCACACGTTGTTTAAAGCAAACCATGGGGAAAGCGGGGGGGGGGGATCCTTGCAGGAGATGAAAGGAGACAAGGGGAAGCAGGTAATGAGCTCTTACTGTGTTCTTGATCTCTTATCCATGGTTAGGATCTCATTTCTGCAGCAGGCCCTGGTTTTGAGTCGTTGAGCTCGGGCAGGACATAATGGACGGTCCATACTTTGGTGCTGCAAATTACGGTACCTCATGCTTACTTTTTTATTTTTATGAATGACTTGGATGAGGTGGTGCAGGGAATGCTTATCAAATTTGCAGATGACACAAAGTTGGGTGGAACAGCTAATACTCTGGAAGACAGAAACAAAATTCAAAGAGATCTCGATAGGCTGGAGCGCTGGGCCGAAAACAACAGAATGAAATTTAACAGGGATAAATGCCAAGTGCTGCACCTAGGGAGAGGAAACCAAATGCAGAGTTACAGAATGGGGGACACTTGGCTTAACAATACTACAAGTGAGAAGGATCTTGGAATTGTGGTAGATCACAAACTGAATATGAGCCAGCAATGCGATGTGGCTGCAAAGAAGGCAAATGTTATTTTGGGCTGCATTAATAGAAGTATAGCTTCCAAATCGCGGGAAGTGATACCTAATTCCCCTTTACTCAGCACTGGTTAGGCCTCATCTTGAGTACTGTGTCCAGTTCTGGGCACCTCACTTTAAGAAGGACATAGACAAACTGGAGAGGGTTCAGAGGAGGGCAACAAGGATGATAAAGGGGCTGGAAACAAGGCCCTATGAGGAGAGACTAAAAGAACTGGGCATGTTTAGCCTTCAGAAGAGGAGACTGAGGGGAGATATGATCGCACTCTTCAAGTACTTGAAGGGTTGTCACACAGAGGAGGGCCAGGATCTCTTCTCGATCATCCCAGTTTGCAGGACACGGAATAATGGGCTCAAGTTACAGGAACCCAAATTCCGCCTAAACATCAGGAAAAAACTTCCTGACTGTCAGAGCAATAAGACAATGGAACCAACTACCTAGGGAGGTGGCGGGCTCTCCCACTCTGGAGGCATTCAAGGTGCGGCTGGACAGACATCTGTCAGGGATGCTTTGACCTGGATTCCTGCATTGAGCAGGGGGTTGGACTCGATGGCCTTGTAGGCCCCTTCCAACTCTACTTTTCTATGATTCTATGATTCTAAGTCTTGTTGGAATAGATTCAGCATGGATTCTGCAGAGGGAAGTCTTGCCTCATTAACCTTTTGGAGTTCTTTAAAAGTGTCAACATGCATGTTGTTAGGGGTTGCCTTCGTAACAATTCGCTAGGGATGCACATTCGCTTTTCACCTCACACCAACTCCCCTGTGAACCATTTGTATCCTTTTACCAAGGGGTCCAATAAAATGCCAATTCCCCCCCCCCCGCCCCATGTATGTGAAAATGTTCATGAAACACGTTCCTCCCCTCTGTTTGGGGTCAGGGCTAACCAGGACTGTTCTTGGCCTGCCCCCCATGGATGATCTGGCTCAACAATATAGTTAGCATCACTACTGTGGGCTGGGTGAAATTGCTTTGGGGGCCAAATTCTGCCCACTGATTGGCCACCCCTGATCTAGCCAAGTCATGTCTGCCTTCCCCACATGACTGTTATCTTGGATCCTTTCAGTCGGGAAGAATTCTGGGTCCATGCATAGCAGTCATGTCTTCACAGAACATCTTAATGATTACACATTGTCAGTAGTTTCTGGGCCCGATTCAAAGTGTTGGTGCTGACTTTTAAAGCCCTTAACAGCTGAGGACCAGTCTACCTGAAGAAGCATCTTCTCCCCTGTGTTCTGGGCTGATGCTAAGATTGTCTTCGGAGGCTCTTCTCTGGGTGCCGCCATCCACAATGGTGCGACGGGTGTCTGCCAGGAAAAGGGCCTTCTCTGCAGTGGCCCCCTGCCTATGGAATGCCCTTCCCCGGGAGATCCGCCTGGCATCATCACTGTATACATTTAGATGCGAGGTTAAAACCCTCCTCTTCCAGCAGCCATTTAATCTATAATCTGTTAATGTTTTTAATGTTTAATACTGTATCACCTTGACACTTCTATTGTTGTATTTTTTGGTTCGGTTATTTTGCTGTTCTTGTTTTGGTTTCTTATCTCTGTAAACCGCCCCGAGGACATCTACATTTGTATCCCGCACCAATTGTGCGGGATACAAATCAAACAACAACAAAATTACAATATGATTGATGCATGGGAGTGAAGTCGTGCGCTGTCTGTCACAAAGACCATCTTCCACACATTCTTACAGATGCCATCTCTTCATGAAATCCATCCCCCACCAGGCACAAGCCAGAGCTAGTTCCACAGGTGGCAGAGCATGAGCTACATTGCGCTTACACACATCCTTCCTTCCATTGCCAAGAGGGCATCCAAGCCTCCCAGGAACATGTCCTTTTGGCTGGTGATCACCAAGCAATTAGGTCCAGACCACTGCGAAGTGGGAATTGGACAAAACCTGTTGGTCCCGTCCCCGTCCCCCCCGCCAAGCCTTGTAAATCTTTTCTAAATGCTGCATAAGATGGATGAGCCTCTAGAAGCCAGGGAGGGTACAGCACAACACTATGCAGGATCATCTAAATTCTCCCATAAGCTGCTTGGGGCCATCTGTCAGCTACAAGTTTATCCAAAGATGGGCTTAGCATAGGTCGGCTTTGTCTAGCTGCACTCCTGTGCATCAAAGTTTATTTTGCAGAGGATCAGGGAGCAGCTATCTGAGGTTGGACCATTTCTGCCCCTCGTTAATAATGTCCTGCGTACTTTGGCGTAATTTGCCAGTAAAGGGCAGTGGTTGAGCACATGCTTTGCATACAAGACATCCAAGGTTCGGTGCCCAGCTGGGGATGAGCGAGCAAGCAAGAGTCTCCGAACGCCACCTTGAATCTCAGCTCACCTGGTTTCCCATGTTCGATTGCGCCCTGTTTTTCCTTTCAGTTGAATGGGGGGGAACGCGCAGTTTGGACGGGGAATGTGTGCATTTTTAAAAGAGCGCACCCAAAATGCATGCTTTCCTGCATAGGCTAAAGTGGGGAAAATGCAAGTTTAGGGGGAAATGCACATTTTTGGAAATGTGCATTTTTTTTTAAAATCTGAATGCAAGTTTGGAGAAATGTGGGCTTTTCCCCAAAAAGGCACTGCTGAGTGCATTCAGGATTGCGGATGGGACATGTCCGCATGAATTGTGAGGATAAATGGAATTCTCCTACATCCCCATCATGGAGCAAGAGGTTGGCTCTGTTTGAAGTGTTTATTTCCAGGTTTTTCCTGCTAGAGGAGACGCACAAAGAGGGTATGACCGCAGTTCAGTCAATCTTGACGGGTTTGATACTGATGTCTCCCTCCACCGAGAAGTATTCTGCAGACCCCAGTCCCAGCCGATTGGGGAACCTGACCTCCTGGTCCCCATTCATAGAATCCTAGAAAAGTAGAGTTGGAAGGGGCCTACAAGGCCACCGAGTCCAATCCCCTGCTCAATGCAGGAATCCAGGTCAAAGCATCCCCCACAGATGGCTGTCCAGCTGCACTCGTGACCGAGTAAGATTGTCTTCCGGGATAAAAGGAGGAAATTCTAAAGAAGATTGTGTAGACTCTAGCAATGGGTCTGTAAGTGACTGTGGAGGCCAATTCTAGATCCACACAGCTTCCCACAGTGAGGACACAGGTTACCAGATAGAAGATGGTCCTGTAAAGGATTCATTTGATGTGCTTTTCGCTTAGCACGTTTCTCCCTTTCACCTTGCACTCAGGCTTCTTCAAAGTCCATGGAACCTTTGTGAAAGGCCAACCTCCATTTAGATCGTTCATGGGCCAGAGCTTCCCAGTTTTCAATGTTTATATTGCATTTTTTTAGATTAGCCTTATGAACATCTTTAAACCTCTTATATTGACCACCGATATTCCGCTTTCCATCCTTGAGTTGGGAGTAGAGTAACTGCTTTGGGAGACGGCAGTCAGGCATTCGAACATGACCGGTCCACTGAAGTTGGCGTTGAAGGATCATTTTTTCAATGCTAGTAGTCTTTGCTTCTTCCAGTACACTGACATTTGTTCGCCTGTCTTCCCAAGTAATTTGCAGGATTTTCCGGAGGCAACGTTGATGAAACCTTTCAAGGAGGTGGAAGTGACGTTTATAGATAGTCCATGTTTCGCAGGCATACAATAAAGTTGTACCTACCTCCATAGGTAGTTGATTCCATTGTCTTATTGCTCTGACAGTCAGGAAATTTTTCCTGATGTTTAGGTGGAATCTGGGTTCATCTTCACAATCACCTCCTCACCATCAAAGGAGACACCGATCTTGGTCTCTTCTCCCCGCTGGAAAGGGAACACCGACTCCCGCAGCTCCAAGCCCCCTTCTCCCCCTCTCTTGGAGTTACAAATGATGGTCTTGCTGTCTCCAAGGCTCTCAAAGCGAGGGTTGAAGTGAAGGATCAGATCGGAGCCGTCGTGGCCCAGGTTGAAGACAAAACTCTTGGCACCGGGTACCACTTTCCCCTTCCCTTTGACGCATTCACCAACTTTGACAGACAAATGGGGAAAAACCATTTGAGTTTCCATTGTGAGCTAAAGAAGTCAACTCCAGACTAACACAATGCTTGAATCTGTGTTTGAAGTGAATGAATTAAAACTTTCATGTTAATAAAGCAGAGCAAACCTGGTGTTCTGATAATGCCTGAACAGTAGCCTG
Source organism: Shinisaurus crocodilurus (assembly GCA_021292165.1). Classification (NCBI taxonomy): domain Eukaryota; kingdom Metazoa; phylum Chordata; class Lepidosauria; order Squamata; family Shinisauridae; genus Shinisaurus; species Shinisaurus crocodilurus. Next base: position 293,488,588 of record CM037878.1, read on the forward strand.
GACAGTTTTACTTTTGATTAAACAGGTACAGGATTGGACTCTGCAGCTGAGCATTAACTTTTCAAGGGGTTCATTGCCAAAATTAAGCATTTAGAATTTCTAAGAACAACCGACCAAATCGACCAGCCCGGTGCCCTAATAATTCCTCTATTCCCAAGCATTTGATGTTAGTTTTAATAATGTTAGTTGTTTTATTGGGTCTCGGTAGATTATCGTTACCGGTAATTGTTTTTCGCTGTTTCAAACTGTTCTGCATTTTTGTATGTTCAAGTTTTTATATTATATTTCATCATGACGTATTTTAGGGTTTTCATTTCTGTGAACCGCCCAGAGAGCTTTGGCAGTTACCGGTAGTCGTAACAGAAATGTAATGAATGAATGAATGATAACATAGTTTTTTTAAAAAAAAGAAAAACCAGCCTATTACATTGGCTTTTTTAATAAACTCATTGCGGTGCATTGCTGGTGGCTGATGCCCGCCCTGTGTTCTTGTCTCACCTGCACAGCTCACAGTCTACCTTGGAAAGAGGGACTTCGTGGACCACATAGACGTTGTCGATCCAGTCGGTAAGTGGCCATTGGCCGGGGTCGGGCACAACTTAAAAGAGCAACTGCGGTCGAGCTGTCAAAACCAAGATAAGTTGAAATAGATTGCCCCACAGTAATAGATGCACCGTATTCCTGGCTTTGGATCGGTTCGCTGCAGACATTGGTGTAATGTCTTCCATCTGGCGACCTGCGTCCTCACTGTGGGAAGCGGTGTGGATCTAGAATTGGCCTTGGACAGTCACTTACGGACCCATCGCTAGAGTCTACACAATTTTTCTTTAGAATTTCCTCCTTTTATCCTGGAAGACAATCTTACTTGGTCATGAGTGATCGCCTGATGATGATGACTCCGGGGCATGCCCGGGAGGCCCGTGATACAGCGCCCTCGCTGAAGCTTATCCGGGTTGGCTGCCCAGATGGGAGATTGCCTGGGAACCCCATCAATGCCATCTTGAGTTTCATGATAGACAAAAGGCAGAAAATAAATAAATAAATAAATAGGGAAGCATCTTAAACCAAAATGCGCTTGTTGGCTGATCTGTGCATGGATGGCTTTTAACTCATGGCATTATTTATTATTATTTATTATTAATATTTATTTATCGCCCATCTGGCCGGCAACCGGCCACCCTGGGCGATGTACACACAATAAAATACATAAATACAATAAAATACATTAAAACAATATAAAATTTTTAAAATCTTAACCCACCCCATATTCCCGCCTGAACAACCAGGTTTTTAATGAGCGACAGAAGCTCATCAGAGAGGGGGCATGGCGGAGGTCACTCGGGAGAGAGTTCCACAGTACGGGGGCCGCCACAGAAAAGGCCCTCTTCCTCGTCCCCACCAGTCTAGCTGCTCTGGCTGAAGGGACAAGGAGAAGGCCATCCGTGGCAGATCTTGTTGAGCGGCCCACTTGGTGTTGCTGGAGACGCTCCTTGAGATAAACTGGACCAGAGCCGTATAGGGTTTTAAAGGTCAAAACCAACACCTTGAATTCGGCTCGGCAAGCAACTGGTAGCCAGTGCAAATCCTTCAGCACTGGCGTGATGTGATCCCGCCGGCGGCTGCCTTTAACCAGGCGAGCCGCCGCGTTCTGTACCAGCTGCAGCTTCCGAACCGTCTTCAAGGGTAACCCCACGTAGAGCGCATTACAGTAGTCTAGGCGAGAGGAGACCAAGGCATGAACCACTGATGGGAGCAGGTGATTAGGAAGGTAGGGGCGCAGCTGCCGTATCAGATGGAGTTGATACAGCGCTGCCCGGCTCACAGCTGCCACCTGAGCCTCCATGGACAGCTGGGAGTCTAGAATGACCCCCAAGCTGCGGACCTGGTCCTTCAGGGGTAGGTGTACCCCATTCAGCACCATCCTTCTGGGGTGGCTGTTTCTATCCAATGTTACATTGGATACAGTGCGAGGAGATAGGAAAGTTCTGCTGGTGGGATCTGCTCTCTGCTGGCAGTGTTCACGTACGCAAGTCACCATTTGATGCCGCCATCACTGACTGGTGAATATGCGTGGACTTCCCTTGAACCCTGGGAACAAATGGAACAATCCAGAGGGCATTTCGGGATGACCCTAGAAGGCATGATGGGAATTTCACAAGGGTGTGTGTGTCTCCAAGGTGGGTAAGGCAAGGCATGGGTTATATTAATGAGGAAAACATTTTGTGCAATTCAGAGAAATCGATCAAACATACATTGATTACTAGCTGTGTGCTCATTTCTCAATCCTGGAAAGATGACAACCCTGATACAGACTCTGGGTCATTCTCATGATGGACAAGTGTTTGCAGGGTTGTTGTGAGGGTAAAGTGAAGAGGACGAGGAGGACCGCCTGAGCCGCCTTGGGTTCCTTGCGAGAGGAGGAAAGGCAGGATACAAATGTAATAATAAAATAAATAAATCAGTACATTTTCTAGCGTTGCTGTGTATGTTGCCGCAATGCCAGGACATTCCTTATTATGACGCTGTGTGTTTGCGGTGCTCTCATCTCCCTCGGATTCATTACCGAGAACAGCAGGGTACAGCACTCCCCATTATCTCCAGTCTTGTGGCTGCCTGTTGATGTTGGGTGTTTTTTTTTATCCCCCCCGCCCAATATTTAATTGCATCCCTTGCTTTGATTGCACATTAAGCGGGTAACAAAAGCCTTTCCTGACTGCCAGTTTTTTCCTCCCTGGAAATTTGCAAAGTCTGACTCATCCCTACGCCACACTTCCTTCAGCTGGAGCTGGAGCTGATCACACCGATTTAGCATTCCCCTGGCTCCCCTTCTCTCTCCTGGCCTCCTCCTCCATCCAGATAAATGGATTTGACTTTCACAGGCAGAAAAAGGAATCGAACTTTCCTTAGCTCAGCAGCGCTCCAGAACATGGCCTTCCTGATGCCTTTGTGGGCCGGCCACTGTAACTCCTGTGTCCCGCTAGCCCAGGGGTGGGCAACTTGTTGTGACCCTCCAGGTGTTGTTGGAGTACAGCTCCCATCAGCCTTAGCCAGCATCGCCAGCGGTGAGGGATCCTGGGAGTTGCGGCCCAACTTCATCTGGAGCAGTGTTCTCCAAGCTTGGGTCCCCAGATGTTTTGGGCCTACAACTCTGTGTGACATTTGAAGGGATGTCACACAGAGGAGGGCAAAGATCTCTTCTCGTTCATCCCAGTTTGCAGGACACGGAATAATGGGCTCAAGTTACAGGAACCTAGATTCCACCTAAACATCAGGAAAAATTTCCTGACTGTCAGAGCAATAAGACAATGGAATCAACTACCTAGGGAGGTGGTGGGCTCTCCCACTCTGGAGGCATTCAAGGTGCAGCTGGACAGACATCTGTCAGAGATGCTTTGACCTAGATTCCTGCATTGAGCAGGGGGTTGGACTCGATGGCCTTGTAGGCCCCTTCCAACTCTACTTTTCTATGATTCTATGATTCTATGATAACTCCCAGCATGCCCCAGCCAGATCGTGGGAGTTGTAGGCCAAAAACATCTGGGGACCCAAGCTTGGAGAACACTGATCTGGAGGGACACAAGTTGCCCACCCCTGCAAGTGACTAGCCTACTTTTTCCTTTTGGCTGAGATAAGGAAGTTCTGCGTCCTTTTCCTGCCTGCCGACATTTACTCCTGCTCTTCCCATGTCCAGACACCCAGTGTTGAGGTTTGGGCCTTTGGAAAAAGGTTCCGGTCAGGGATACCAGAGAAACATTGTGGGGTCCTCAGAAGTTCTCCGCGGCTTTGCACCACCCGGTCCGTCTGCCTGTAGCTGCCATTCTGTGCTTGCCCGTGACCCTCTCGCCTCCACCGCCTCCCGAGTCCCGCCCATGTGCCCAGTGAAGCCCTGCTCCCTTTAACATCTCCACTCTTTTCTCTATGCTCGGAACTGCCTCCCAGGACACCTGCGTGAGGCCACCTCTCTCCAAATCTTCCTGCAAAGCCCACCTTTCCCTTGAGGCCTTTGGCTGAACCCCTTAGGTCTCACCCCCCCCAACTGAAATGAAAGCTAAGCACATGGAACTGCCTTCTTGCCTCTCCCTTTCTCCCCCCCCCCCTCCGCCCCACCCTCTGCAGTATCATCCACTGTCAACATGTAGCCAGGGCCGGTGCTACCATTAGGCCAACTAGGCAGCTGCCTAGGGCGCAGGGCTAAAGGGGGCGCCAGAAACACCTTGAAAAAAAAAGACAGCGCTCTCAAGTGGGAAGGGGGGGGCACTAAATATCTGATCTTGCCTAGGGCACCAAACTGCCTTGCACCGGTCCTGCATGTAGCTTGGAAGTTCCTTGGGGCAGTGATTTGTGCCGTGTTGCCTGTGCCTGCCTAGATGGCGGCACGTGACGTATACTCGACTCCCCCACTGTTACATCTCTGGACTCGGGCCAAGGCCTTTTGGCCCACATTGGCCCGCCGGTTCTGATGTCTTTCGTCCTGCGTTTTAGAGTCCAGAAGCCTCTTGGTTCTGCATATTCGAGGCAGAATCGCTTTGGCTCATTTGCTCTTCCCGTGAATTGGGGCGTGTGCGTCGGCTGACCCAGTTTCTCTGATCTCCGGGCCCTTTGGAATCGCCGCAGCAACCAGCCACGTGGATTGGACCTGGTGCGCCACAGTTATTGCGGTTACCGTGCCGGGGAACTAGGAAAGTGCCCTACTGTGATAATAACCGTTGCAGACTAACCGTGCAGAGCAGAAAGGACCAGCGTTGCATGATTATTTATTTCTGCCTGCGTTCCCTTTACAGACGGCGTCGTGCTGGTTGATCCGGAATACTTAAAAGAAAGGAAAGGTAAATCCTTGCTCCGTTCAGTAATACCCACTGAAAACAAGCAATGAAAGTGAGCCACCAGAGGAGATGCAGCCAGCCCCACTGGAGGACAGGCATCGGACATTTGCGACGAGTATTAGTAGTAGTTTTACTGCTTCTGTAATGTGTCTTATGTATTTATTATTCTATATCAGTGTTCTCCAACCTTGGGTCCCCAGATGTTTTTTGGCCTACAACTCCCAGCATGCCCCAGCCAGCGTAGCTGGCTGGGGCATGCTGGGAGTTGTAGGCCAAAAACATCTGGGGACCCAAGGTTGGAGAAATATGTTCTATATTGAGGCCCGCCTGGCACCAGCTCTATTACCTTTTCGGCGCCAGGTTAAGACTGCCCTCTATGTTGAGAGGCTTTTTAATAATTAAATGGTATGTGGTGGGATGGTAAATTGTTTTTAGCAGTCGTGTTTTATTAACTCATTGTAGGGATATTTTTAAAATTGGTTTTAAAAATTTCATAATGTTTTATTGTTTATATTTTTAACTGTAGTTTATTGTTTGTTTGTTTTTAATTGATTGTTGTACACCGCCCAGAGATCTTCTTCATGTGAAGGAATAAATGAATGAATGAATGAATGAATGAATAAATAAATAAATAATGGGGTTTTTTATATTGTATTTTATGTGTTTCTTATGTAAACCACTTAGAGAACCTATGATATCAAGCGGTATAGAAGTAGTTTAAATAAATGGGTCATTTATTAAATTTATTAAGGCACAATCCCCCTGTGCATCTTTAGACAGAAAAAGGTCCTTCAATTTCCAGCATGCCCCACCCAGCATGGCCGGCTGGGGCATTGTGGGAGTTGTTGGGACTTCTTTCTGTCTAAAGATGCTCAGAAATGTGTCCGTAGACACTTTTCTCAGAAACAGACCCAAGGTGTCTTACAGTTGGGATTCAAACATACAAAAATGTCAAGCAATTTAAAAGAGCCAAAAGCCATTGCCAACAACTTTCTCCCGGCAGTCTCTTCCCTGCCGATTTTTCTTCTCCTGTGCAATGCGTTCTCTCTTCTCCCGTGCAGTTTTTGTGACGCTGACCTGCGCCTTCCGCTATGGCCGCGAGGACCTGGACGTCCTGGGCCTGACCTTTCGCAAAGACCTTTTCGTCGCCAACATCCAGGCCTTCCCGCCTGTCCCCGAGGAGGAGAAGCCCCTGACGCGGCTCCAGGAACGGCTGATTAAGAAGCTCGGTGAGCAGGCCTACCCTTTTACCTTCGAGGTATGAAGCCTTCTTTCTCCCCTTTCAGTCTCATGTTCTCACCCGCCCATCTCACCCTTCCTTTGCCTGTCATGCCACCCCGGGCAACGTTGATGCCTCCTCCAAACATGGCTGAAAGGGCTGTCCGGGTGGAACTGTGCCGCGTGCAAGCAAGCGCTGTGACATCCAGCAGGTGGCGCCTCACTCTTGCAAAATGGCGGCCAAGAGAGCAGTCCTACACGCATCGCTGAGGTCTTGAAGGTCCACAGTGGGTGATTTTTATCACTTCAGTTTCATGGCGTTTTTTTCTTGAGATTGGCCCCATGTGAAAATTGCCAAAGTTATTATACACCTGAGGGTGGCGGCCACTGCCGCCTCTGAGGGTCAAACTAGCCCGCCATAGCCTCTCTTGAAAGGACAGTCAGACAAGAGCCAAACTAGACGCGATTTATTTATTTATTTATTTATTCTATTTATACCCCGCCTTTTTTTCCTGCAAGGACCTCAAGGCAGCTTACATAATCCTCCTCCTCCTCTCCATTTTATCCTCACAACAACCCTGTGAGGTAGGCTAGGCTGAGAGTCAGCGACTGGCCCAAAGTCACCCAGCGAGTTTCATGGCCGAGCGGGGACTAGAACCCGGATCTCCCGAGTCCCAGTCCAACACTCTCACCACTACGCCACACTGATGATGTGGGAGGGATATGGACAGGCTGCCCGTTTTATTTTCCTATGGAAACGCAGCCACAGGGTGCTGCAAATTTGACTGGAGTGGTGGAAGGAGTGGGAAGGGTTATTTAAGCCTTTCCCTGCAGGCCGTTGTTTTCCCAGTCGAAATGTCACACCCCCCCACAGCTGCCTTTTTCCTCATGGGGAAAAGATGCGGGGGGACACCCACCCACCCCCCATCACACACACTAACGGGAAGGCATCTGGCAGGGTGATTTTTATCAGAAAGAAGGCCCACGGGAAAAGGGTCAAGCACTCCTGCTGCCACACTTGATCCACAGGGGTCTGCGGATCAGGGCCACAGCCCCATTTGTTTTTTAAAAAATGTATTGGGAGACTGCTCACAGGTATCTTTTATATGTGTGTGTGTGTATGTGTGTGTATGTGAATTTCAAAAACTTATAACGAAACCGAAAACGATAAAGAAAACAGAAAAGAAAGAAAAAAAATAGTTTGCATTGCATAAAGGTTAGGTATATCAATTGAAATAAATGCATATTGAATTTATACGCTTATGTATTACATATGTATAAGGAAATATACTACTGTCAGTCGAAGTAGTTATGCATAAGTTTCAATAAAGGCAGGCCAAATATCCCTATGTTTATCCATTTGTAGGTGGCGTCTAAATACCACCCATTCAAAGAGGTCGACTACAGCTTTAGACAAGCTTGAAAGAGTCGATAGGTCCTCGATCCATGGCATTATTGCGGGTGGCTGTTTATCCTTCCAGTGTTGTAATATCAGTCATTTAGCTGTCATACTCATAAGGGGGTGGAAAGTCCATTTACGTTGACCTGGCATTAGATTCCAAGAAGCGGGTAGATAATTAAGTAGAACATGTAACATTCAGAAACGTTAAAGGGTTTTCCAGTACAAAAATTATCCGTTTTATAACCTCCTGTAAAAGGAGGCCACTGTTGGGCATTGCCAAAACATATGGGTGAAAGAAGCCTTAGCTGTATCACACCTCCAACAGTTAAGGTGCAATCCTGTGCAAGTTTAGACAGAAAAAAGGCCTACAACTCCCAGCATGCCCCAGCCAGTTGTACCGCAGGCCCCATCCAGTGAAGGAACGAATTTGGCAGGATAGCTCTCCAGCTGCTGGTGAGATTTATTTATTTATTTATTTATTTATTTATTTATTTAAGGCCTTTATACACCACCCTTCATAATATCTATTCCAGAGCAGTTCCCGATACTCTATACGACCGGAAGGAGGCATTCCAGTGCCTTTGCCCAGTGGCCTTACCGACACGGTTGGCGATTGGTGCTGGTAATCTGTGTCCCGCCACTGGCCTGTCATTGTGGAACTCCCTTCCTCCAGACGTCTGCCTTTGCCCCTCCCCAACGCTGTTAAAAAAAAAAGTGTTTGAAAAGCTTCCTGTTTCCCAGGGGCTCTTATTTCCTACTTCTACAGAGCCAACAATGCCCGCAGTGCTTTACAGCACGAGCAAAAAACCAGACAGGGACCCTGCCCTTTAAAGAACCTATGATTTAAAAGTTTGAACCATTTGGCAAGAATAGAGCAAGGGTCACACAAGGGATGTGTGTGTGTGAGCAGCTGCAGCTGCATGTCTTAAAGCAGTGTCCTCCAACCTTGGGTCCCCAGACGTTTTTGGCCTACAACTCCCAGCACGCCCCAGCCAGCGGAGCTGGCTGGGGCATGCTGGGAGTTGTAGGCCAAAAACATCTGGGGACCCAAGGTTGGAGAACACTGCTCTAGAGGCCGGGAGTTCTAGAGGCCGGGCCGGGGCCTGCTGGGAGTTGTAGGCCAAAAACATCTGGGGACCCAAGGTTGGAGAACACTGTCTTAAAGGAAAGGGCCGCCTAAGTAGTGTCATTCTTGGAATATTCAGGGCCAGCATCAAGGGTAGGCACGGCTGGGCAGCTGCCAAGGGCCCACACCCCAGCAGGGGCCACTGACAAGAGCCCCCTGGAGTTTCTCCTCCTCTTCCCCACGGCAACCTGCTTGCTCACCTGCCTCTTACTCCAGCCCAGACAACGGTGGTGGTGGTGGTGAGAATCATTGACTCATAGAATAGTAGACTTGGAAGGGGCATATAAGGCTCAACGCAGGAACCCAAGGGCTCAACGCAGGACTTCCTGACCGTCAGAGCAATAAGACAATGGAACCAACTAGCTAGGGAAGTGGTGAGCTCTCCCACACTGGAGGCATTCAAGGTGCGGCTGGACGGCCATCTGTCGGGGATGCTTTGACCTGGATTCCTGCGTTGAGCAGGGGGTTGGACTCGATGGCCTTGTAGGCCCCTTCCAACTCTGCTATTCTATGATTCCATGATTCTATGTTGTCCTAAGGTCAGCACTGATACCCGCAGCTTCTGTAAATGCAATTTGTGCCTTCCGGTATCGCAATTTGTGCCTTCCGGTATCATCGGCTAAGTGATGTTTTTGCCTGTGCCGGTGGGATCCCTCCCCAGAGGTAGCCGCATCGCACTGGAGGGTGTTTGGACAGTATTTACACAGCAGGGGCACCTGTGCTTGTACATCATTTTCTGCCGAGTGCATCACGACTTCAATCTGTTCCCACACAATGTGGCTTAAGTGTCCTGGTAATTACCTCCATTTTCTCTGGCATTGTGTGACAGCAGAAAGAGAAACGGCCCGATCGAGTACTGCTGAGCACGAGGGAACTTAGAAAAAGATGCTTCAGCAGAAAGGACACGCGCGATGCACGGCTTGCTTCGTTAAGGCTGGAAGCAAAGGACAGATATTTTTAGAGAGGTAAAGGCGGGCCCTTTTGCATCTGCCAAGCCGATGGGCCTACTAGCTTAGGGGTGATGGGAATTGTAGTCCCACCCATCTGGAAGGTACCACGTTGGGGAAGGCGGTCCTAAGCAAGTTTTGTAGGCTTTTGTCCTATTTCAAACAACATCGAAACTCCAAAGGCTGCTTGACCAGAGGTGGCGGAGAGCCAAAGGAAATGTGTGGGAAGGGATAAGTCCCTCAAACCGCTTCCAGCCCTGCGAAAATCCCTTGTGTGTCTCTAGCCCAGGGCTCTCCAACCTTGGTTCCCCAGATGTTGCTGGCCTACAGCTCCCAGCATGCCCCAGCCAGCATGGCTAATGGCAAGGGATTCTGGGAGCTGTAGTCCAGCAACATCTGGGCACCCAAGGTTGGAGAGCCCTGCTCTAGCCTAAGGTCTGGGTTGGTGCACCTGTGTCTGGGCTGTACCACTTCTGAGTGCGGGTGGGGGGCTCACATGCTTTTATACAAAAAGTGTCTCTTATGTAGAAAACTGGGGCGATTCTAGCCTAAACTTCATCTTGATATGCTGGTTTTCTACTTGCAGGGATTTATTTATTAGTTACTTAGTAAGCATGGAGGAGCATTCAATCACGCGACCCTCCACCTGTAATCTGAAGTGGTACAGCCCAAACACAAGGGTTCCCCCACCACCACCTCTGTGAGTAGCAAGCCTACGTCTGTGGCACCGTTGTGGAAGGGAGAAGAGCCCATTCAGCCGTGCCGGTGTGTGCAGGAGGTGGATATCATTAGCTTTCTACAGAGGCAATTTTTTGTGTTGCTTCCCACCCCGAAACGAAAGCCGCTTGTTCAGGGATGATGTGGGAAACACACCTGTGTGAAGGAGCCATGGTTGAAGGGAAGGAGTTGGGGTGGCATTTGTTGGGGGGCCCTGAATTGATGCTGCCAGAGGCGGCGTCCCAACTTGGGAGGAAATAGGTATTGGTGGGTTCCTTCTGCCTTCTTCATGTACATTGTTTTGATCATTCTTATGCCCCCCTTGATTTCATTTATTTTATTTATATACCGCCCGATAGCCGAAGCTCTCTGGGCGGTTCACGAGAACCCACAACACCGGTTTCCGTGTGGCCCTGCTTCCCCTCTCATCTCCCGGCGTTCCCTTGGCCTGCTCCTGCCTCCCTCGCTCCTGTATGTTCAGCTTGGCTGTCGCCTTAGACAAGACTTCCCCAACCTGCCCAGTCATCATCAGGCGATCACTCGTGACCGAGTAAGATTGTCTTCCGGGATAAAAGGAGGAAATTCTAAAGAAGATTGTGTAGACTCTAGCGATGGGTCCGTAAGTGACTGTGGAGGCCAATTCTAGATCCACACAGCTTCCCACAGTGAGGACACAGGTTACCAGATAGGAGATGGTCCTGTAAAGGATTCATTTGACGTGCTTTTCGCTTAGCACGTTTCTCCCTTTCACCTTGCACTCGGGCTTCTTCAAAGTCCATGGAACCTTTGTGAAAGGCCAACCTCCATTTAGATCGTTCATGGGCCAGAGCTTCCCAGTTTTCGATGTTTATATTGCATTTTTTTAGATTAGCCTTATGAACATCTTTAAACCTCTTATACTGACCACCGATATTCCGCTTTCCATCCTTGAGTTGGGAATAAAGTAACTGCTTTGGGAGACGGCAGTCAGGCATTCGAACAACATGACCGGTCCACTGAAGTTGGCGTTGATCATTTTTTCAACGCTAGTAGTCTTTGCTTCTTCCAGTACACTGACATTTGTTCGCCTATCTTCCCAAGTAATTCGCAGGATTTTCCGGAGGCAACGTTGATGAAGCCTTTCAAGGAGGTCAACACATCCCAGGACTCCAGGTTGGGGAAGGCCGCTTTAGGCGGCCTTTTCCCGCGCTTCCCTCGGCCCAGTTGATCTGCAGCAGCATCGCTCGTACGCACTGCATGCGCTGGAGTCAAGACCATCCTAGCCCAGTTCTCTGTCTTGGCTCGGCAGATGGCCAGGGAAGCCCCCGAAGCAGCAGACTGCGAACGCGTGGCCCAAAATTATGCCCCAGCATACTGGAGGCGGAGGTCTCCTGCCTCTGGACGGTGACATTCCCTTTCGCTCTCTCTCGTCATTGCTCAGAGCTCTTGATGGGCTGCGAGCAGCGCAAGGCTCCCTCCGAGGGGATCTTTAGCCATATTCATCAGCACCCATTAGTCTATTCCGTGTAGAGCTTCTCTTTGGGTCATGCTATGTGGCCGTTTTAACTCACAGCATGCTGCCCTAAATCAGGTTGGACTCTTAATTCATAGAATCATAGAATCATAGAAAAGTAGAGTTGGAAGGGGCCTACAAGGCCATCGAGTCCAACCCCCTGCTCAATGCAGGAATCCAGGTCAAAGCATCTCTGACAGATGTCTGTCCAGCTGCACCTTGAATGCCTCCAGAGTGGGAGAGCCCACGACCTCCCTAGGTAGTTGATTCCATTGTCTTATTGCTCTGACAGTCAGGAAATTTTTCCTGATGTTTAGGTGGAATCTAGGTTCCTGTCACTTGAGCCCATTATTCCGTGTCCTGCAAACTGGGATGAACGAGAAGAGATCTTTGCCCTCCTCTGTGTGACATCCCTTCAAGTACTGGAAGAGTGCGATCATATCTCCCCTCAGTCTCCTCTTCTGAAGGCTAAACATGCCCAGTTCTTTCAGTCTCTCCTCATAGGGCCTTGTTTCCAGTCCCTTGATCATCCTTGTTGCCCTCCTCTGAACCCTCTCCAGTTTGTCTATGTCCTTCTTAAAGTGAGGTGCCCAGAACTGGACGCAGTATTCTCTGTTCTGAGAATTCATCTGGTCCAGTATTCTCTGTTCTGGCCAGTGCCGGCTCTGGGATTTTTTGAGCCCTTGGGCAAGGCACCCTCCATGGGACACAACCGCCCCACCAAGCTGCCCTTTGCCCTGAACAGTTGCTCCACCCATAGAGAATCAAGGACTGGACCAGGCTTACCACGAAGCAGTGCGGCAGGAGACTCCAGCAGCGATGGAGGGGGGGGCACTTCCCTCTCTCTCTTCCCCTCCCCGGGGGAGGGTGTGCCATGCCAGCTCCAGGTTCTCGAAGTCCCCGGGCAGGACGCCCTCCTCAATGAGACCCCTCCCTCAGCGAGCCCACCTTCTCAGCACCATGGCCTCCTCCTGTTTCTCATCAGGACTCCCACTTGCTGGCTTGCCAGTCAAGAGAGCCCGGAGCAGGCCGGCCGTGGCATCTGCTGCGCCACCTCCTCGCCAGCTCCGTGGCCTGGGCTGGAGCAAGAGGAGGGTGAGCAAGCAGGTTGCCGCGGGGGAAAAGGGGGCTCTTGTCAGTGGGCCCCTGCTGGGTTGTGGGCCCTCGGCAGGTGCCCCACTATGCCTACCCTTGGCGCTGGCCCTGCCTCTGACTAGCAGTTGCTGTCCAAGGTCTCCATCAGAGAATGGTCTTTCCATCCTTTGATTGGGGATTGAACTGGGGACCTTCTGCATATAAAGCTGCTGCTCTACCCCTGAGCCATGGCCCTCTCACTCTTTCTTCCTTAGCTGATCTCTACTGTAAATCCACCGGCCACTCGCCTCTGAGTCACGGGTTCCAGGAGTATCAACTGCAATTCCCAGTCACAGAGATCTGTCCATGTCCAGTTTCCTTGGGAAATGACTCTTGGCTTCATTAACGTGACCTCACACTACATTAGACCAACAGGACATGCTTGGAGAGCTCTGAAAAGGAGTTGAGTGTTATCTGGAGGGAACATCACACTTCAGACTAAGATTTACAACTCAGAGCACAGGTGGTTTACAGATTCACAGAAATGCCAGTTGTGGTTGTGATAGTAAGAACAACAAGAACACACCTGAAGTTTGTTATTTTTTATAACCATACTTTGTTTGATTGATTTTGTAGAAACAATCATCTAAAAGTTAGAGTTCAACTGAAATTGAACTGAATTTTTAGGCTTAAAGCCGTAAAAATATGAGCGGATCCCCATTGGATCAGTTCCAGGGTCCATCTAGCCCGATATCCTGTTTCTCACGATGGCCAGCCAGATGCTGCTGGGAAGCCTCGTGTTCCCTGTCAGCTGGCATGGAGGGCCTCACTGCCCTGATACTGGAGGTCACACACACACACACACACACACACACACACACACACACACACGCCATCGATCGCCGTTTCCTCCATGAATGTGTCTAATCCCCTCTTAAGGCCCTCCAAATTGGTGGCCGTCACTACAACTTGGGGTAGCCAATTCCATAGTTTTAACTAGTAGGTCTAAACATGCCTAGGATTGCGCCCTAAATCAAGTTATTGAAAAATGAAGTGGAACGTTTGGAAATGTTGCTTCACTCACATCTACAAAAATTAATAAAGGGTGTCCAATTTTTTTTACAAATTGATCCCCACTTTGTCCTTTTTCTGCAGTTCTAATATACTATGTTAATTTCGCCCTAATAGCAAAATCCCATGTGTTCTGCAACCCAAAATCCCATGTGTTCTGCAGCCCAAAATCCCATGTGTTCTGCAACCTCTCCTCTCTAGAAGATGTTCTTTATGCCTGATTATCAGTTGCTCAAACTGTCCTGTCTCTGAGCTGTTGGTTCGATTTCAGATATTCAGGGATAATTGATCAGATTAGAAGCCATTTGAACCATCGGGGAGAAACACTGTTTAGGGTGCAACCCTATTGCGAAGCCCGTAAACCCCCAAACTCAGAGGCTTACAGTCATGCAGTGCAGAGCGGGAAGAGCATAGAATCATAGAATCATAGAAAAGTAGAGTTGGAAGGGGCCTACAAGGCCATCGAGTCCAACCCCCTGCTCAATGCAGGAATCTAGGTCAAAGCATCTCTGACAGATGGCTGTCCAGCTGCACCTTGAATGCCTCCAGAGTGGGAGAGCGGAAACCATTTCCACCTCCCCTTCATCCTGCCTTGCATTCTTGCTAGATGGGCTTTTTTGCCCATCTAGCAGGAATGTCTCGGAGCGGGAGGGAATCTCATATCCTGGCCGCGCCAATGTCCTCCCCGCCCACCGCACTGCTTCCTTTTACCCCTCTCCGAGGTCACTTTCCCGACCTCGGAGAGCCGCTGATGTGGTTCCTTCCGTGGGAGGGGGAGGGGGCGGAGCTTTGATTCCCAGCTCCGAGTTCAGATCTAGGAATCTGGAATATCCTATGACCCCTCAGACAATGTCTAGGGGCTGTAGGATCGCTCCTTCTACTTCCTTTTAATGTCTGAGTATGCTATTATATTATTCTGCTCCCAAAAAAAAACCCTTATACTTTAAAAGGTTCTTTTACTTCCAGATTTTAACATTTTTAAGCTTACTCCTTCTTCTAATTTCTCTATCGCTGATCTCAAAGGAGATGCAGGTTGGTTCAACAAATGTTTATATTGATCCCATACTCTTAATAAATTCGAAATTAACACATCAATTGTTCTACGGGTATTATTTCCCCGTAACGTGTCGTGCAAAGGAACCTTTATCAGAGCTGTTTCAGACAAGGATATAAAAGAATTAGGTTAATACAATCCAATTAATACAACAGAGGGAACGATCCCGTGGCCCCTAGACCAGTGGGAGTTGTAGGCCAAAAACATCTGGGGACCCAAGGTTGGAGAGCACTGGTCTAGACATTGTCTGAGGGGCCACAGGATAGTTCGGACGCCCAGCTCCAAGGTCAGAGACCGCACTCTTAGAGAACCACACTGGCTGCTCTCCAGGGTTGGGAAAGCAACCTCAGAGTGGGGTTAAAGGGGGTGTTTCTGGGGGCGGGGAAGGGAGGAAACAGGAGCGGCTGGGATACGAGGTATTCTGAAGCTGCTCCAGCCTCTTTCCCTCCTCCTCCTCCTCCAAAGCGCCCCAGCTAGACAGGCGAAAATGGCCGTCTAGTGAAATGCAGAGTGGGAGGGGCGAGGAGGCGAAGATCATCTCCGCCACTCCTCCTGCTTCACAGGCTCATCTCCATAGGCTTGCACCCTTATTGCAACTTGTAAAATAATACAATTTCAAATTTGGAACTGACTGTCCGTCCGTCCCCCCCCCCTCTTTCTTTTCATCATATTAGTATCAGAGCTTTCATTGTATTCTCCCCAACCCCCAACCCCCCATTCCATATAAATTCTAAGAAAAGTCATTGCCAATCATTGGTACTAATTTGTTTCGTTGAGATTCAGACTGGGAGATATTGAAACAAAAAAAAATAATCATAGAATCATAGAAAAGTAGAGTTGGAAGGGGCCTACAAGGCCATCGAGTCCAACCCCCTGCTCAATGCAGGAATCCAGGTCAAAGCATCTCTGACAGATGTCTGTCCAGCTGCACCTTGAATGCCTCCAGAGTGGGAGAGCCCACCACCTCCCTAGGAAGTTGTCTATGTCCTTCTTAAAGTGTGGTGCCCAGAACTGGACGCAGTACTCAAGATGAGGCCTAACCAGTGCCGAGTAAAGGGGAATTATCACTTATTATAATGTTGGGTGATATCATCCTTCCAGAAAATGACAGGCATATTTTTTTTCCAGTTGTTTGATTTCATAGATTTCATAGATCATAGAGTTGGAAGGAGCCTACAAGGCTGTCGAGTCCAACCCCCTGCTCAATGCAGGAAACTAGAGGAGGGGTCTCCCATCCAAGTAATAACCAGGCCTGACCCTGCTTAGCTTTCCACACCCAGACAAGCAGAGCCAGCGTAAGCCACAGGCCTGTATTAGTAAAGCACATTCATTATATAAAGATTCATAATTATTTTATATCAATCATTTAATTTATCAGTCAATTTTATCCCAAGATATCTTAGGGTGCAATCCTATGGCCCTCCAACCTTGCTGGGGGGGGCATAGGATTGGTCAGACTCCCCTCTGTGACCTCGGAAATCCCTTCCAAGGTCGCAGTGGGGGGTCGGAGTGTGGAGCGCCCCCCCTTGCAGCCGGCACAGTTCTTTCCGTGCCAACTGGAAACCGAAGCTGGAAGACCGACTTTGGTTCGGCGTGGGGGGGGGTATTCCGGGGGCAGGGAGGAGCTAGGCACAGCTGGCTTCTGAGGAATCCAGGTGGTGCCTCAGCATCTCCTCCTCAGGAGGCGAAGTAAAATGTTTAGACGGCCAAAATCAGCCATCGAAATGTTTCTGAGGGCGCGGGGAGCGTGGCGGCAATCCTATCTGCCGTGCACTCCTCCCGTCCTCAATAGGATGCCCGTAATCCTCCGGGTTTAGTGGGTTACGGGCATGCACATAGGATGGGGCTCTTACTGGTTTATTATCAGTCCATGAATAATTATAATTATCTTTACCTCTTTTTTTTTTAATGTTTTAGTTACATTGATTCCAATAATTTCTGTTTTCCCTTTATTTAGTTTATATCTTGCTAATAGTTCGAATTCCTTTATTACCTGTTAAATTTCACCTAAGGATTGCATAGGTTTTGTGACTGTTAAAACTATATCATCTGCATAAAGTTTTGTTTTTTCTGTATAGTTTCCTATTTTTATTCTGCAAATTTTTGTGTTTTCTCCGATTTTTATTTCCAAAGGTTCTAAGGCCAATACAAAAAGTAATGCAGATAATGGGCATCCCTGCATAGTGCTTGTAGTTCACTCAAATAGTGTTGATAATATCCCATTTGTATGTACTGTTGCTTTAGCGTTTAAGCAAATAGCTTGTACCCATTTATTACACACTGGTCCAAAATTCAGAGCGTCAACTAAAAATGTCCACTCAGTGTTATCAAAAGCCTTTTCTGCATCTAAAAACAACAATAAAGATTCTTCTCTTAATCCACATGCAAAATCTATAGTATGTAGGATTTTCCTCACTTCATCCCTCATTCTTCTTGTCTAAAGAAACCCAGTTTGGTCTTGATGTATATACTTATGTAGTACTTTATTTAGGGTCCACTACTGTGGTTGGTAGACGCTGTTTGGTTGGCTATAGGAAAAGTCGGTGTCCTTGCTCCACCCTCGTAAAAGCCCTCCAAGGTCTCAGCAGGGACTCGGCCTTTGGAGGGCCCTCCCTCTGCCCTTGCAGCCGGCATAGCTCTTCCTGCACTGGCGGTGGCTCTGAAGACAGAAGAAGACTGTCTTCGGAGCGGGCACTCGGGGGGGGGAAGGGAAGGGAGGAAAGAGACATTGCTGTCCTCCGAAGAATCCAGGTGGTGTCTCAGCCCCTCCTCCTTGCGAGCAGGGGGGAAGCATTTAGATGGCCGAAATCGGCCGTCTAAATGTTTTGGAGGGTGAAGGAAGCACGGAGGCAATCCGAGCCTCCACACTTCTCCCGCCTTCCATTGGTTGCCCATAACCAATGAGTTCGGAGGGTTACGGGGAGCCATATTGGACGGCACGCTCCAATGGTTTGCTAATATACTAGTAAAGATCTTTAGAATTGTTATATAGAAGTCTATAAGGAGTTACTGTCGTGGGAGCTTTACCTTCTTTCTGAATTACAACAATCATTGCATCTGTCCAAGATTCTGGCAATCTATTGTTACACAATATTTCGCTTATTATGTTTTTAATGGAATGGCTAGGCTAGGACTTCAGCGAAGGTTTTATAATAGCTTTCGAGGCAGGCTGTTAGACATGACTAGGAAAGCCATAGTCTGTTAACCTTCTCCAACCCTTTGCAGGATTAAAACAAAAAACAGTGAATGCCAAACAACTTGAAGGCAATCTTGCCCCATTGAAGATGACTCCCGAGCATTGGATGTATGTGTAAACAGTGCAGGAAATGCCATTTTTGTGCTTGTTAGGGGCTTGTTAAAATGCTCATGCAAACGAGGCCTTGGCTTCATTGGTCAGCCTTGCAGGGTTGTTATTCACACATCCCTTTTCCGGTTTCAGATCCCTCCCAACCTTCCCTGCTCTGTGACACTGCAACCTGGACCTGAGGATACAGGAAAGGTAAAAGAGGCATGCCGGGTGGGTAGGTGGGATCCCCAGAAATGGAGGATGGGGGTAGGAATGCTGTTCAGATCTAACAATGCCAGCTTTAGCGATGCCAGCTTTAGACACTGCAACATTCCTACGAGGAAGGTACAGACTCCCTCTTGTCCCTGCACGTAATCGATCCTTTTAGAGGGAACTCCCTACAGCTTTCTGTTTCTTTTGGTATTGCTTTAAGAAGGCCAGAGCTGACAAAAACAATTGTATCACACCAGCTGACTTTTTTTTTAGTATTTAAAAAATCCGCCACACAATGGACTTCAGTGCACTGAAAGGTTGTTCAGTTAATGCTCAATTGCATGTTGCTTGAAGCCTGAGGGATTGTCAAAGGATGATCATTTATGAGGCTGCTGAGGGCCTGATGGGCAATGCACTGGCTTTGTCAGACAGAGGGGGAGCTGGAGCAGCCAAAATAAGGCCCCTTTACCCAAAAGGAGAGTTTCTCGGTGGATTGCTGGCTGCACTGTAAAGAGAAGGTATCATAGTCATATCAGTAACTTTCAGAAGCTGGCCCGGAATTGCTGGCTGCACTGTAAAGAGAAGGTATCATAGTCATATCAGGAACTTTCAGAAGCTGGCCCCGAATTGCTGGCTGCACTGTAAAGAGAAGGTATCATAGTCATATCAGTAACTTTCAGAAGCTGGCCCCGAATTGCTGGCTGCACTGTAAAGAGAAGGTATCATAGTCATATCAGGAACTTTCAGAAGCTGGCCCTGAATTGCTGGCTGCACTGTAAAGAGAAGGTATCATAGTCATATCAGGAACTTTCAGAAGCTGGCCCCGAATTGCTGGCTGCACTGTAAAGAGAAGGTATCATAGTCATATCAGTAACTTTCAGAAGCTGGCCCCGAATTGCTGGCTGCACTGTAAAGAGAAGGTATCATAGTCATATCAGTAACTTTCAGAAGCTGGCCCCGAATTGCTGGCTGCACTGTAAAGAGAAGGTATCATAGTCATATCAGGAACTTTCAGAAGCTGGCCCCGAATTGCTGGCTGCACTGTAAAGAGAAGGTATCATAGTCATATCAGGAACTTTCAGAAGCTGGCCCCGAATTGCTGGCTGCACTGTAAAGAGAAGGTATCATAGTCATATCAGGAACTTTCAGAAGCTGGCCCTGAATTGCTGGCTGCACTGTAAAGAGAAGGTATCATAGTCATATCAGTAACTTTCAGAAGCTGGCCCCGAATTGCTGGCTGCACTGTAAAGAGAAGGTATCATAGTCATATCAGGAACTTTCAGAAGCTGGCCCCGAATTGCTGGCTGCACTGTAAAGAGAAGGTATCATAGTCATATCAGTAACTTTCAGAAGCTGGCCCCGAATTGCTGGCTGCACTGTAAAGAGAAGGTATCATAGTCATATCAGTAACTTTCAGAAGCTGGCCCCGAATTGCTGGCTGCACTGTAAAGAGAAGGTATCATAGTCATATCAGTAACTTTCAGAAGCTGGCCCCGAATTGCTGGCTGCACTGTAAAGAGAAGGTATCATAGTCATATCAGGAACTTTCAGAAGCTGGCCCCGAATTGCTGGCTGCACTGTAAAGAGAAGGTATCATAGTCATATCAGTAACTTTCAGAAGCTGGCCCCGAATTGCTGGCTGCACTGTAAAGAGAAGGTATCATAGTCATATCAGTAACTTTCAGAAGCTGGCCCCGAATTGCTGGCTGCACTGTAAAGAGAAGGTATCATAGTCATATCAGTAACTTTCAGAAGCTGGCCCTGAATTGCTGGCTGCACTGTAAAGAGAAGGTATCATAGTCATATCAGTAACTTTCAGAAGCTGGCCCCGAATTGCTGGCTGCACTGTAAAGAGAAGGTATCATAGTCATATCAGTAACTTTCAGAAGCTGGCCCCGAATTGCTGGCTGCACTGTAAAGAGAAGGTATCATAGTCATATCAGTAACTTTCAGAAGCTGGCCCCGAATTGCTGGCTGCACTGTAAAGAGAAGGTATCATAGTCATATCAGTAACTTTCAGAAGCTGGCCCGGAATTGCTGGCTGCACTGTAAAGAGAAGGTATCATAGTCATATCAGGAACTTTCAGAAGCTGGCCCCGAATTGCTGGCTGCACTGTAAAGAGAAGGTATCATAGTCATATCAGTAACTTTCAGAAGCTGGCCCGGAATTGCTGGCTGCACTGTAAAGAGAAGGTATCATAGTCATATCAGTAACTTTCAGAAGCTGGCCCCGAATTGCTGGCTGCACTGTAAAGAGAAGGTATCATAGTCATATCAGTAACTTTCAGAAGCTGGCCCCGAATTGCTGGCTGCACTGTAAAGAGAAGGTATCATAGTCATATCAGTAACTTTCAGAAGCTGGCCCCGAATTGCTGGCTGCACTGTAAGAGAAGGTATCATAGTCATATCAGGAACTTTCAGAAGCTGGCCCCGAATTGCTGGCTGCACTGTAAAGAGAAGGTATCATAGTCATATCAGTAACTTTCAGAAGCTGGCCCGGAATTGCTGGCTGCACTGTAAAGAGAAGGTATCATAGTCATATCAGTAACTTTCAGAAGCTGGCCCCGAATTGCTGGCTGCACTGTAAAGAGAAGGTATCATAGTCATATCAGTAACTTTCAGAAGCTGGCCCCGAATTGCTGGCTGCACTGTAAAGAGAAGGTATCATAGTCATATCAGTAACTTTCAGAAGCTGGCCCCGAATTGCTGGCTGCACTGTAAAGAGAAGGTATCATAGTCATATCAGTAACTTTCAGAAGCTGGCCCGAATTGCTGGCTGCACTGTAAAGAGAAGGTATCATAGTCATATCAGTAACTTTCAGAAGCTGGCCCCGAATTGCTGGCTGCACTGTAAAGAGAAGGTATCATAGTCATATCAGTAACTTTCAGAAGCTGGCCCTGAATTGCTGGCTGCACTGTAAAGAGAAGGTATCATAGTCATATCAGTAACTTTCAGAAGCTGGCCCCGAATTGCTGGCTGCACTGTAAAGAGAAGGTATCATAGTCATATCAAGAACTTTCAGAAGCTGGCCCCGAATTGCTGGCTGCACTGTAAAGAGAAGGTATCATAGTCATATCAGTAACTTTCAGAAGCTGGCCCTGAATTGCTGGCTGCACTGTAAAGAGAAGGTATCATAGTCATATCAGTAACTTTCAGAAGCTGGCCCCGAATTGCTGGCTGCACTGTAAAGAGAAGGTATCATAGTCATATCAGTAACTTTCAGAAGCTGGCCCCGAATTGCTGGCTGCACTGTAAAGAGAAGGTATCATAGTCATATCAGGAACTTTCAGAAGCTGGCCCTGAATTGCTGGCTGCACTGTAAAGAGAAGGTATCATAGTCATATCAGGAACTTTCAGAAGCTGGCCCTGAATGTTTATGCCCCAGAGCAGCATGGCTGTAGCCGGCACTCACCCTGCTCTGCCTGCTTCTCCTTCCCAGGCTTGCGGCGTTGATTATGAGGTCAAAGCTTTCTGCGCAGAGAATCCAGAGGAGAAGATTCACAAGAGGTGGGCAAGAACTGGAATTCTGATTTTGCAACTGCATCATTGGTTATTGTCATTATTTCTTCAGCGCTGTCAGTGCGCATTGTGCTTTACAAAGTCCCTGCCCTGAGGACCTTACCATCTAAAGCATGGAGGCGGGGAGGGCAGAAGAAGAACATAAGAACACAAGAAGAGCCCTGCTGGATCAGACCCAGGGTCCATCTCGTCCAGCATTCTTCTGTTCACACAGTGGCCAGCCACCTGTCCAGGGGATCCCCCAAGCAGGACCTGAGTGCAACAGCACCCTCCCGCCCATGTTCCCCAGCCACTGGAGTACTTAGGTGTACCGCCTCTGAAGGAGGCAGCATGGAGTGGGAGGAGAGGGGAAGCAAAGGGGACGTGGAATGGGGGGAGATGCCAATCCAGCGCTGTGACAGGAGCTACAAGACAGTCTTGTGTCAGAAAGCTAAATGGAGACTGCATGTTGTGAGGCCACCTACCTCTGAATACCAGCTGCCGGGACCCAGCGGGGAGGGCTGTTGTCTCCAGACCAGGGCTGCAAAAAATCATGATTTTTTGCACACAAAAAAATAAATAAATAAAATTAAAAAATATTTTTTAAATTTTAAATCAACCATTTCTTTGATTTAATCAATCTTTCCCCAATTTTTTTTTTTAGTAAAATTAATTTCAAAGTTTCAGGCAACCACATGTACAAATAGACTACATTTAATAGTTAAGAACACCAAATTATACAGAAAAAATTAATCAGAACTATGCTACCTACACAACAGGGTCGCAAAAAATCATGATTTTTTGAAAAAAAAATATCGATTTTTATTGATGATTTAATCAACGATTTAATCATTGATTTAAATCATTTTGATTTAAATCATTGGAACCAGGACCATCTGGCTGACCACTGTTGGAAACAGGATACTGGACTAGGTTATTTATGTATTTATTTATTTAATAGGCAGGAGCCCTCCCAAGGCGGCTTACAACAATAAGATTCATATAATAAAAACGGATACAGTAATAAAAGAGCAGACATTAATAAAAACAACAGCAAATACCAGCATAATACAGAACACAAATTACAGCTACAACCCAGGACAGTCCAATAAAACATAATCAGGGCAAGGTGAGAGCAAACAAGTAAGTCTTCAGGGCCTTCTTACAAACCTGCAATGCTGTTGCCTGATGGACCCCCATGGCAGCCCATTCCAGAACTTATGGGGCCACTGCGGAAAAGGCCCTCAGTCTGATCCGGCACCCGGGCTCCTCTTCTCTTCCAGGTCACCTTGTTCCCTACCAAAGAATTCATGGGACCTACAGTTCCCAGGTCCGTTGAGGGGAACATTGTGGCATTTGGAGCCATTATGAAACTCTTTCAGAAAGGCCTGCCATGTGGGCATAGCCTCACCCAGCCTTGCTGGCTGGGAATGATGGGAGTTGTGGTCCAACACATCAGAAGGGCACCAGTTTGGGGAAGGTTGACCTAACCTGTTGGCAACGTCTGCTCCCTTGTGCTTCCGTAGGAACTCTGTGCGTTTGGTGATCCGCAAAGTGCAATACGCACCAGAGCGACCGGGACCACAGCCCATGGCCGAGACCACCAGGCAGTTCCTCATGTCTGATAAACCCCTGCACTTGGAGGCTTCCCTGGACAAAGAGGTATTTTGCAGGGCCTTTCTAGAGCCCCCTAAGTTGTGGGGCACGAATGGGAAACTCCGGTGGCCGTTGCCCTCCATGCTCAGCTTGGGCATGGGGTTGGCAGCTGCCGATTGTGGAATGCCGCCCAGTGCAGCTCAGGCCTAATCCTGCCTGTGTTCTGGGAGCAGGGGGCTGCCTGCCCCAATGGCGTTTGGGCAGGAGAACTTCCCTGTGGATTGGGCTCAGAGTGAGTGACAAGGTTCGGGCAGCAGGAGTTGCAAAGCCCAGCCTGTGAAGAACAAGGAATTCTGTCTGGGGTGCTGCGACAGGTTTCTGTTGCCAAGGGTGGATGTGGGGTGCATGTCGGGTTCGAACCTTGGGGAGAGGGCTTTGCCATGGCGGTGGGCCCTACAAGCAAGAACTCTGGGCTCCTTTCCTAGAGTCTCTCCTTCTGAGATCACCAGATTTGCTACTGGTTTGCTCACTCTAGATCTACTATCACGGAGAACCAATCAACGTCAATGTCCATGTGACCAACAACACCAACAAGACAGTGAAGAAGATAAAAATCTCAGGTAACAATGGACACACCTCTCTCGCTGCTTTCCCAGTTGGTGGTTAAAAGAAACCTCGTGGAGGAACGAGCTGGCTTGGAAGCCGCGTCCTCGGCTGTATCACTGCGCTCCCCGTGCCCTAAGATCTTCAGAGGAGGCCCTTCTCTGAATACCATCAGTGGGAGACAGAAACTATGCATTTACAAAGGAGAGGGCCTTCTCTGTGGTGCCCCCCCCCCCCCCCGACTTGAGATGCCCTGCCAGAGGAGATACGATTGGAGCTGACTTTTTCTTTTTGGTTGCAAATTAAAATGCTTCGTTTTGCCCAGGCATTTTGAAATTTTAGAATTCTACCATTTGAAAATGTAATTTAGCTTTCTAAATGGAATTGATCGGTGTGTTTTTGTCTGGCTTGCTGCTTGACGAGTTGCTGTTTTAATTTGCCTTTTAATGTGTAATTGTATGGTGTTCATATTGGTTTGTCTGTTTGTTTTTTAATGTTGCCCCGGGATCCTTTGTGGATCAAGGGTGGTTTATAAATTTTAGAAGTCAATCAATCATCAATATCATCAATATAAGAATCCTGTCCCTCTACCAGTCCCAGGCATATGGTGAGACATGGTGGGCATATGGTGGGCAGGTAAAAAGGCGGTGACTGGGTTCAGACAACACAATAATCCACGCTCAAGAGTTGAGTGTGGGTTGTTGTTGAACCGTCAGTTGTTGTTGAAATGTGGGTTATCGTGTTGTCTGAACCCAGCTGAGATAACAAACCATGATGAACAACCCACCGTTCCCAACCCAACAGCAAACCACGGCTTCTCTTCATGGGTTGTTTGTGGTTAACAAACCACGGCATATTAGTGCGGCTGGGTTCAGACAACACGATCACCCACGGTTCAGCAACAGCCCATGGCTCAACAACCCACCCTCAACCCTTGAGTGTGGGTGATTGTGTTGTCCGAATGCAGTCACGCTGTTCCGTGCCATTCATTCACATGTTTATGGGATGTGGTCCCTGGAATTACACTCGGGTTCTCGGCCCGGCCTCTGGTGGGCCTGGCTTCAGATGAAGTCCTGTGTCCGTGCTTATCCACATCCCAGAATGGGAGGAGGAGGAGGAGATGTGGGGGGAGGCCGTGGCCGTGGCCGTGGCCGTGATAAAAGCCGTGTGACCCCTTTCGCACAGCCTCCTCCCATATGCCTGCGTGTGTCCTGGAAGCGCACGACTTGGTACCGGGTAAAAGTTTGAATTCTCTCAAGCTCCTTTGAGTTTTTATTGATTGAGGGTTTGTTTGTTTGTTTGTTTGTCTCTTGCGTTACCCTGTGTTGTGTGCTGTTTTATTCCTTTTGTAATACTGGTATTATAAATAAACGGTTTAAAGATAAATAAACGGTTTAAAGGCCACTGTGGGATCTGGCACTCTTGGATCCCGGGCTGCTGTGATCCCCGGGGCTGGAGTAGGCACGGCCGGGCACCTGCCAAGGGCCCCCATCCCAAAAGGGGCCCACGGACCAGAGCCCCCCCGGAGTGGCCCCTCCTCTTCCCCACGGGAATCTGCTTGTTCCCCGGCCTCTTGCTCTGGCCCAGACGGCGGCGGTGGCGAGGCGGAGGAGCGGCAGATGCCGCCGTCTACCTGCCCCCCGGCTCTCTGCCTGGCAAGCGAACGAGTGGCGGCCATGATGAGGAAGAGGAGGAGGAGGAAGAGCGGAGGGAGGGGGCCCCTGGAGGGTGCCTCGCTGAAGGCCCCTCAGAAACCTGGAGCCGGCACTGGTTATATATGTCAACAATGGCTCCAGCCGCCGCGTACTTTCAACGCCTTCCCTGTTTTCTCTCCTTTTCCGATCACCTCTCGCTCTCTTTGTTTCCAGTACGCCAATATGCAGACATCTGCCTGTTTAACACAGCCCAGTACAAATGCCCCGTCGCAGTGGAGGAAGCAGAGTGAGTATTTGCTATACCGTCCCGTTTCCCAGGCCCTTTCCAGCACAAGCACAAAACAGACAGGTCCCTGCCCTCTAGGAGCTTACAGTCTAAACCAGGGGCAGGGCGTGTGTGGCTCTCCAGATGTTGTTGGACTGAAACTCCCATCAGCCCTAGCCAACACCGCCAATGGTGAGGGATGACGGGAACTGTAGTCCATCAACAGCTGGAAGGTCACACGCTCCCTGTCCGTAATTCAAAGTCTGACAACGGAGAGAAACAAAGTGAGGGAAGAGGAAAAGGTTACACAGAGGGGCGGGGGGGATGAACCTCCTTACCCAGGGGTGACTCCTCTCCTGAGCTTTGACAAGTTATATAATTATATAAAATTATATATATTATATATATTATTCCCTATGTGGTGATCACCGCATAGCAGGGGTGTTGAACCTCTTTCAGCCTGAGGGCCAAATTTCCATCTGGAGAACCTCCCGGGGCCCGCATTCCATTGGTGGGCGGGGCCCCACGGCAAAAGGGCGGGGCTAGCATACCAAAGACACCAGCCTATTTTCACTGAACGCTCTCACTGCCAGAAACTGAGCCTTAGCAGAGGAATTTCCTCTACCTTTTAGAATGGGGATGTGGGGGAACCTGTGAAAGCCAGGAAACCACCCAACCATCGGCATTTGGGGAGGAAAGGGGGCGTGGCCAGATTTGGCCCTTCGGGCCTGAGGTTCAGCACCCCCGCTGAACAGGGGTGAGAAATGGCCCTTTAGTCCAGCAGCCAAGATGGGTTCCCTTGAGAGAGCCAAAGGGAGAGTTGTAGGACTTTTTTTTTTTCTGTCTAAACATGCGTAGGATTGCATCCTTAGTGATGCTCTGAGCGTAGAAGTCCTCTGAGGTTCAGTCCCAGACATCTTCACCAGATTTCAGATCAGCAGGTCTGGGAGAGAGACCCCAAAGCTGCTGCTGGCGGTCAAGAATAGGGAGTGCCCCCAGGCTAGACGCAGCCGTGTTCTGGCTCCATTCTGCTGCCCCATTTTCAGATGGCACGAAGGTGGTGGTGGTGGTGGTGGTGGTGAAAGGCGGCCACACATACTGGCTGTGGGGCTCCCTCTCGGCTGCCAGACACTTAGAACAGCGCCTCTGCTACAAAACAAGCAGCCCCCCCAAAAAAGGCGGGGCGCGGGAGGTTTGGGAGCACCTTTTGCCCCATCCCGACTACGGAGGGACAAATCTGCCCATTTTAGTTTCTCTCAGCTTCTCAGTTTTCCAGTCTTAAATTCCATCCTGTTTCTGCAGCAGTTCACATTTTTTTGTAAAGTTCACATGAAAACTCACGTGCATCTCCTTTTCGTTCCAGCATATGCATTTTTTGTACACAATGTTGCCGAACATATGTGTATTTTCCAACCAATTTCCCCAAATCTAGTGCGTTTTTGTACACGTTTTCCGACTGGAGAACTGCATCCCCAAATTCAGGGAGTTGCGATTACCGGAGGATAACTGCGGCTTGGTTCACCTGTTGGTTCAGGAAGTGCAGATTAGGTAGCAAAGTGATCAGACGCCCTCCTCCGTCTCGCATCCCAACCCTGTCCCACAAACGTTGAGCCAAAAGTTCTTCACAAAGTTCTTGGCTCAGTGGTAGTGATGAGACAGCTTCAAATGCGTGTGATTCAAGAGGCCAAAAGTGTGGGTAGCTGAAACACTTTGGATTTTCTTGCTCGTGTCGACTGGGTTTGTTCAGGATCAGAACCCTGAGTTTGCAAGCTGTTGCAGGGGTTTAAACAAGCCTTCAGACGAGCAAAGTTTGGAGAAAGGCCATTTTACTTTAATCATAATTTAAAATACTTCTATCCCTCCTTTCTGCTTGACAACAGCAGGCCTCCAAGGCAGCCTACAATAAAATGAACCTAAGACACTATTAAGACACTATACCAGTGTTCTCCAACCTTGGCTGGCTGGGACATGCTGGGAGTTGTAGGCCAAAAACATCTGGGGACCCAAGGTTGGAGAACACTGCACTCTATACAATGTAAAAATAAATAAGGAGGCAAGACTGCAAAGTGGCAGTCAATATTTGCACCCTGGGGGTTTTCCCCACATCATTAGGCTCAATGCTTCATATCTATAGAGACATTGATTTCATTTCCTCTGCTGCGCCAAACGGATGCAGTGATGTGACGTTTTAGTTTTGGGCCCGGTGTTCTCTGCTGCCTTTCACTGACGAATGCTATTAATCTGCAGTGACGTGGTGGCCCCGAGTTCGACGTTCTGCAAAGTTTACACTCTGACCCCATTCCTCGCCAGCAACCGGGAGAAGCGCGGCCTCGCCTTAGACGGGAAGCTGAAACATGAAGACACCAATCTGGCTTCCAGCACACTGTGAGAGTTTTTTTCCTGTCAGCGGCTGGGGGGGATCACACAGACACACATGCATGCCCACTCCCCCTTGCCACAGGGAGGCTGTTGAGCAGGCTGGGTGGTTTTCTCGTGGATTTCCGCATGTCTGTTTTCATGTAATGACAGGGAAGAACGGCGGTGTTATTTGCATAAAAATGTGCATCCTGCCCTTCTGTCCCAGGAATGAGAGCTCCAGGGTGGCCATCAACCGTAACAATACATACAGTAATACCTTGGATTGCAAGTAACTTGGTCTGAGAGCGTTTTGCAAGACAAGCAAAAAAAATTTTTAAATTTTGACTTGATAAACAAGCGATGTCTTGCAAGACGTCGGGATGCCTTGAGTGGGCATAGCGGGCCGAAATCGGCCCCGCTCACGCCTGCCAGAGACTCGCTTTGATTACAAGCACGGTTCCGGAACGCATTATGCTCTCGATCCAAGGCATGACTGTACATGCATACGATTTATAGGGCTGCCCCTATAACAGGAGTCCTCTGGGCAGCTTACAGAACTAAACAGGGAACATTTCCCAGGACATCCGGCGCTGGGAAAACTGCCTCCCTGCATTTGGAGCACAGGAGGAAAGACGGTTAGACTCCGTGTAATAACTGCACCCTGGTGTGTGTGTGTGTGTGTGTGTGTGTGTGTGTGTGTAGGTGGGGGGGAGGCCAGAAGGGTTGCTCAAAAGATCTGGAAACACCATGTGATGAAGCATCAGGTCCATCCAGAGCACACACCCAAGACATGCAACAGGCTTGTCCCCGCCGTTTCCCTGCGCACCTCTCACCACCTCTTCGCGCAACCTGCCAGCGGAACATTTTTTTCTGTGAGATGGGAAAGTCGTGGGGTTGGTGTGATCTGTGCACAGCATTCGCAAGTCCAGTCGCCACGTCTAGAACCGGCCACTTTGGCCTCATATTTCCATGGCAAATTAGTAATTTGCGCCTGCCTTGACTAGTTCAGCGTGCCTTCTTAACTTCTTTTTTTTTTTTTTTTTGTGACTGCTTGTCAGAATTCAGTTTCCCTCAGTTTAGTGCAGTGTTCTCCGACCTTGGGTCCCCAGATGTTTTTGGCCTACAACTCCCAGCATGCCCCAGCCAGCGTAGCTGGCTGGGGCACGCCGGGAGTTGTAGGCCAAAAACATCTGGGGACCCAAGGTTGGAGAACACTGGTTTAGTGGCACTTACTCCTTTGCCCCCGACTGTCTGCAGCAAAGGACTGAGGAGGCCTGGATGAGACAGAATTCTGTTACCTCTTACAGAAGTTCTGTAAGAGGTAACAGAACTTTCAAAATACTACAGTAATTTATGTTTTGGCTATCCCAGTCAACAAACAAGTTAAACCCAAGTACTGGAGGGAAGTCTATAAGCAATGGATTTCACATATTTGGGGCAGAATTCTGTATTGGTGGCACAATGCTACGAATCTGTCATGCTGGACTAGAATAGAAGTCAGTATGCCCAACTTGTGTCTCTAAAGCAAGGCAATGAAACCAGCAAGATTAAACAAATGTAAGGTGAAATCCAACATGAATATATATCATGTTTATATTCCATTGATTTCCTCAGACTTAAACATATCTAAATGTAAACCAGCTCATGTCCTTAAACTGGCTTTATGCCTGTGGCTCACTCTGGCTCAGCTTGTCTGAGCGTGGAAAGCTAAGCAGGGTCAGGCCTAGCTATTACTTGGATGGGAGACCCTTCCTCTAGTTTCCTGCATTGAGCAGGGGGTTGGACTCGATAGCCTTGTAGGCTCCTTCCAACTCTATGATCTATGAAATCTATGAAATCTATAGCAGCCTTCCCCAACCGGGTGTCCTCCAGATGTTTTGGACGTCAACTCCCATCAGCCCCAGCCAGCTTGGACAATGGCTTCGTATTTGTAATTCAAAACACCTGGAGACCACCAGAGATAGTATGCTGGGAGTTGTAGCCCAAAACATTTGAAGGGGACAATATCAGTCACCATAAAACAAGAGGGACGCGACGAAGACGGACGACGTAGCAATCCAGCAACCACAACACCACCCATCAGAGGCCAGAACTGAAAAAAAGGGGAACTCAAAACCAAGTCCCATTGGGGGGGGGGGGGGAAGGCAGTCTTTTCGCTTCCTGACGCAGGGGTGGGGAACTTGTGGCCCTCCAGACGTTTTTGGACTACAGCGCCCATCATCAGCCCTAGCCAGCATAGCCAGTGGTGAGGGATCGTGGGAGCTGGTGGCCAAAACATCTGGAAGACCACAAATTGCCCCACCCACCCCCGTCCTAACAGAAGGCAAGGAGAGAGCGGGATCCGGCCGATTTCCTGGAGCGAGGAGTGCCAGCTGTGCAGCGCACGGAAGAGCAGGCAGGTGCATGTCTTGCAGTCCCCCTCGGACTCACCGCCCCATCCTGCACTGTGGCCCCGCTTTCCCCGCCACGCATCCACACCGCGGCTGTAGCAGCGGCAGGGCCTTTTGCGCGCACCTGGCTGGCTGTACAATGAACCGGCAACGGGACATACCACATTTTTCCGTCTATAAGACGCCCCCATGTATAAGACGCCCCCCACTGGGCAGTTTTGCAACCGCACAGTTCTCTCCTCAATTGACGACCCTCAATTTTTAGTCTAGCGCAGTGGTGGCGAACCTTTTTGAGCCCGAGTGCCCAAACTGCAACACAAAACCAACTTATTTATTTCAAAGTGCCAACACTGCAATTAACAGGGCCGGTGCTACCATTAGGCCAACTAGGCAGCCGCCTAGGGCGCAGGGCTAAAGGGGGTGCCAGAAACGCCTTGAAAACAAAATACAGCGCTCTCAAGTGGGAAGGGGGGGCGCTAAATATCTGATCTTGCCTAGGGCACCAAACTGCCTTGCACCGGTCCTGGCAATTAAACCTGAATACCGAGATTTTAGTTTTAGAAAAGCAACTCATACAGTTGTCCAAACTAATTAACATCTTTTGTCTTTAAAGAAAAACACAATAACAGAGCTTTCAATGATACAAACAGTTTTTTGTTGGAAAAAAAATCAACTCAAAAAATTATTGTAGTACTACATTGTACACATAGCCTGAAGGGAATTTATACAAACTTTTAAAATAATTAGGCACATGTATTTTTGGATAAGGGATTCTCAACTTGTAATATGATTATATGCCAGACTGAAATTGTATGGGGCAAGCATTCATCATCATCAGGCGATCACTCGTGACCGAGTAAGATTGTCTTCCGGGATAAAAGGAGGAAATTCTAAAGAAGATTGTGTAGACTCTAGCGATGGGTCCGTAAGTGACTGTGGAGGCCAATTCTAGATCCACACAGCTTCCCACAGTGAGGACACAGGTTACCAGATAGAAGATGGTCCTGTAAAGGATTCATTTGACGTGCTTTTCGCTTAGCACGTTTCTCCCTTTCACCTTGCACTCGGGCTTCTTCAAAGTCCATGGAACCTTTGTGAAAGGCCAACCTCCATTTAGATCGTTCATGGGCCAGAGCTTCCCAGTTTTCGATGTTTATATTGCATTTTTTTAGATTAGCCTTATGAACATCTTTAAACCTCTTATATTGACCACCGATATTCCGCTTTCCATCCTTGAGTTGGGAGTAAAGTAACTGCTTTGGGAGGCGGCA
Source organism: Shinisaurus crocodilurus (assembly GCA_021292165.1). Taxonomy (NCBI): domain Eukaryota; kingdom Metazoa; phylum Chordata; class Lepidosauria; order Squamata; family Shinisauridae; genus Shinisaurus; species Shinisaurus crocodilurus. Next base: position 293,520,648 of record CM037878.1, read on the forward strand.
GTCAGGCATTCGAACAACATGACCGGTCCACTGAAGTTGGCGTTGAAGGATCATTTTTTCAATGCTAGTAGTCTTTGCTTCTTCCAGTACACTGACATTTGTTCGCCTATCTTCCCAAGTAATTTGCAGGATTTTCCGGAGGCAACGTTGATGAAACCTTTCAAGGAGGTGGAAGTGACGTTTATAGATAGTCCATGTTTCGCAGGCATACAATAAAGTTGGTAATACAATGGCTTCATAAACCAGTGTTTTGGTCTTCTTACAAATATCCCGATCCTCGAACACTCTATGTTTCATTCGAGAAAATGCGGCACTTGCGGAGCTCAGACGATGCTGGATTTCACTGTCGATGTTAGCTGTAACAGAAAGATAGCTGCCAAGATAGAGAAAATGATTGACATTTTCCAGTATTGTCCCGCCAAGCTGGATAGATGGCATCACCAAAGGGTTGGCTTGCACTTGCTGATGAAGCACTTTGGTTTTTTTGATGTTAAGTGAGAGACCAAGTTTTTCGTATGCTTCTGCAAAAGCATTTAGGATAGTTTGGAGATCGTCCTCTGAATGTGCGGAGACCACATTATCATCAGCATACTGAAGTTCCACAACGGAGGTTGTAATTACCTTACTTTTTGCTTTCAGCCTGCTGAGATTAAAAAGCTTTCCATCTGTTCGATATATAATTCCCACACCGGTGGGAAGTTTCCCCTTGACAAGATGTAAAACCATGGCGATGAAAATGGCAAATAATGTTGGGGCGATAACACATCCCTGTTTAACACCTGATCCCACTTTAAATGGAGCACCATGAGAGCCGTTGTTGTCCAAAACCGTTGCCGTCATGTTGTCATGGAGAAGTCGCAAGATATTCACAAATTTATTGGGGCATCCAATTTTCATAAGGATAGTCCAGAGAGCTGTACGGTCTACAGTATCAAAGGCCTTAGCCAGATCGATAAATGCCATATAAAGGGGTTGATTTTGCTCCCGGCATTTTTCTTGGAGCTGACGTGCAGTAAAAATCATGTCTACTGTCCCTCTAGAGGGGCGGAAACCATATTGAGTTTCAGGGAGGATCTCTTCTGAGCAAGATAAACAAGAAAACTAAAGGTGCTTAACACATTTTAAACACTTTATGTGTTGGACTGCAAACACTGCATTAGGTAAAAGTTTGCATTGGGCATGCATTTGCACAATTAATGTGATTTTTGCTATTGGATGCATACTGATAATTTGTCAAACCTTGGCTCATACACCGTTAGTTTGAGAGCAACACATGCAGCACTCAGGTCAACTGTTAGGGCTTTACATCCAAGCCATGCTCTGTGCATCATTCTTCAAAATCTTTAAAATGTGATAACAATGTAGAAAAGAATTCTGTAACAGGAATTCTAGAATAAAATCATTCTGTTCCACACTGTGAGAAAGAACAAAATCATTAGTGTTTTGCAGAAGGGGACAGTCTTTTCGCGATCTGGTGACCAATGGCTCGAGTGCCCATAGAAAGGTCCCTGCGTGCCAGCTGTGGCACCCGTGCCATAGGTTCGCCATCACTGGTCTAGCGATTTTAGGAAAAAGTATAGTCTTATACATGGAAAAATACTGTACCTGCGCGCTGAGCCTCTTCTCTTCTTACCCTTCCTTTGTTGCCCCAAACCAAGAGCCCGACAAGCTGCTGTATTTTTGCAGAGTCTTCTTAGCTTAAATGTTATGGATGTATTAACCGCTACCAATATGGCTTTGTGTTCTGTACATAATTTCTGCTTCGACATGTGGACATCGCCTCCTGTTATAATCGGGGCTGTCGACCGTTTAAGGGAAGTTGAGTTGATCCGTTGTCTGTGAAATGTTCTACGATAATTTACGGCTGCAGCCTTGCCTGAGTCGGGTCTCATTTTGGCGACACTTATCCATGACTGGGTTACATCATGCTTAGACTACTGTCAGGCGCTGTACATAGGACTACCCTTGAAGAGTGTCCGGAAGCTTCAGTCGGTGCAAAATGTGGCAGCCAGGCTGCTAAATGGCACATGGGTTCCAAGGCCATCGTACACCAGGATTGAAAGACCTGCGCACGTTGTTCATTGCTTTTCGGGCTCAATTAAAGGTGTTGATTTTAACTAAGAGGCTTAGGGCCTGGTTATCTAAGAGATTGCCTGCCTTATTATGAACCTGCCCTTATTTATTTATTTAAATAGATAGATAGATAGATAGATAGATAGATAGATAGATAGATTTACAGGAGAGGCCCTTTTGAGGACACAGTTGCCCACAGAGGGCCTTTTGTTGGGTAGGGCTTTCTCTTGTGTTGTTGCCAAATTGGGGAATGACCTCCCTTCAGACTTTCAGTTGGCCTCCAAATCTCTTAGCTTTCAATAATAATAATAATAATAATAATAATTCTTACCCGCCTCTCCATCTAGATCGAGGCGGGGAACAGCAAAAAATATATAATACATAGACTAAGCAAAACACAATACATACTATAAAAACATCTTTAAAACATCTTAAAAAACATCATAAAACATCTTAAAATATCTTTAAAACATCTTAAAGGCATCCTAAAGGGTGTTACAGCACAATTCTTTAAACTAGCTTTTAAAGTTACTTTTAGTGTGCTGTTGCATTAATATTTCAATGGTTTTATGAATTTCTTTTTGCCTTTAAGGTTTCAGTTTTGTTGTGCAGCACATGGGCAGCTTTTGGGCAAAGATAAAAAAAAAGGAGCTATAAAAATATTAATAATACTTAATTAAATATGTGCAAGCAGAAACAAAAGTATATCCTGGAATGGGTTGGAATGCCTGTGTTGCTGGGTTTCCTTTTCCTTTTGCCAAATGTGCATTTGCAAAGAGGTGATGCCTTTTGGGCGAGGGAGGGGTTGTTATTGGCAGGATTGTCTGTTCTTCCCCCCCCTCCCCCCGATGCCTAGCTGATATTCCAATGTCTGTTGATTACTATTCATTACTATTTTATCGATATAGCAGCATCAGTGTACGTGGTGGCTTACACACACTTTCATAAGCCACAAAATAGACAGGTCTCTGCCCCCCGGGAGCTTACAGTCTAAAATCGACAATGGGGAAAGACAACAGAGGGAAGGAGAGTCAAAGGTAGCAGTGCACGAATGTCGGCGACAGCCGTTACAATTCCTCGGCCTCTGCATTTCTTTGCCAGCTCATCGCTCTTCTCTGAATTTCCAGGTTGCGGGATGGAGCCAATAAAGAGGTTTTGGGCATCATTGTCTCTTACAAAGTGAAAGTGAAGCTGGTGGTCTCTCGGGGAGGGTAAGTCCCGTTCTGTGCCCTCCCCCTGCCACGTGCCCTTCATTCCCTTCCAAGGGATGACGTGGATGCGGTCCGCGAAATGCCACGGAGCCGCCTTGCCTTGCCTTGGTCCAGGCCGTGGCTCCCTCTAGTCTAGCACCTCTGGACTTGAGCAGCGGTCCCCCGAGCACCTTGACGTAGGAATGCCCCCTTGAGCTAATTGTTATATGTTTGATACTATGTGTTTGTTTCACATAGAAATAAAATTTAAAAGCCACCCCCACCCCCCAAAAAAAGGAATGCCCCCTTGAGCCTAGTGGGAGTCGTCCCTCCGAGTAAACACGCTTCGGTCTTGCATGGACCGGTGGACTGATCCAACAACTCTGTCTGGTGCTGATGCTTCTGCTCACCCGGTTAGCCCCCGAGCCTGTTGCAGCCGACCGGCCTTGCCCCCTTTGCAGTAGCCCCCAGAGTTCTTTCCAGCCCCGCCACGCCCCCAGGTGTGGCTGTTTGGCTTGGTCGGTCACAAGTGGGGCGAGACCTGCTCTAGGGGTTGTAGAGCTTGAATGCTCACCACCACCCCTACGACACACACACACACACACACACACACAAGCTCTCAGACCTGTCGACTGCACAATCCAGTTGTTGCAACCTGTAACTAATTCTCTCATCTCCTTTGACAACACCAGCCTGCTGGGAGACCTTGCGTCCAGGTAACGCCCCCCCCCGACTCTGCCTGCTGTGGCCGAACGTGGCACGATCCCCCCGCCCTTGCATGCTCACTCCTGATGCTGCAGACCCCCACCTCACCCCCGTTCCTCATCTCCCAGTTCCCATCACTTGCTCCTCCCTCCATTTCCCCCCCCCCTCATTTATCATCTCAGTCATTTCCAAAAGTTAAAATTAATGTTGCACTCTGAAACCTTGAGCGGGCTCGCTGGACATACTTTCGCAAGTTCTGCAGATACCCCATCCTCACACATCAGCTCATCATACCGCGCACCTCTAACTCGGCGCCGAAGCTTCTCGTGGGCTGGGTTGAATGGGCCCTTGGCCTGAGCCAGCAGGGCAAAAGGGGATTAGACAGATTCGAGGAGAGATCCATCCTTGTTAGCCTTGATAGCTAAATAGTACGGCCATGTCCAGAGGCTGTCCACAACCCGGTTCCCGTTGCTTCATATGTTCTCTGTGTGCCCTGCTTGTCTGCTTCCTGGAAGCATCTTCCTGGCTTCGCATCGAAAATAGGATTGTGGATTAGATGACTCTTCAGTCTGGTCTCTTCTTACATTTTTGCAGAAGATTGTCTATCCTAGTGGAAGGTTTCTATTTAGCTAAGGCTAGCTCAAGAGCCTTTGATGCCCACATTGGGAAAATCGGATGTCCCCCTCCCACTCGTTAACACGAAGCCACCTAAGAAAGGATATTGTGGAGTTGGGAAAAGGGCATAAAAAGGCAACTAGAATGACCAAGGGGCTGGAGCAACTCCCATACGAGGAAAGGTTACAGCAGCCAGGATCCGAAATTATGATTGGTGTGGAGAAAGTGGACAGGGAGGCATTTTTCTCCCTCTCCCATGATACTAGAACCCAACGGGGTCATCCCATGAAGCTGAACGGTGGGAGATGGAGGGCAGATAAAAAGAAGTCCTTCTTCACAGAGCGCAGAGTTAAACTATGGAATTCACTTCCACAGGATGTGGTGATGGCCACCAATTTGGACGGCTTTAAAAGGGGACTGGACAAATTCATGGAGGAGAAGGCCATCGGTGGCTCCTAGTCCTGATGGCTATATGCCACCTCCAGGATCAGAGGCAGTCTGCCCATGTACACCAGTTGCTGGGGAACATGGGTGGGAGGGTGCTGTTGCACTCAGGTCCTGCTTGTGGGATCCTGTGAGCAGCTGGTTGGCCACTGTGTGAACAGAACTAGATGGACCCCGGGTCTGATCCAGCAGGGCTCTTCTTACGTTCTTATGAGGCACAATCCCAGAAAGGGCTCTCGTCCTGCTCACGATTCACCCCTTCCCGTGTACACACAAAGGAGAGGCGGCCACCAGTTCAGGGCTGACATCTCTGGAGAATGGATCTTGCTATGAGGCCCCCCTCCAGTCAGCAGGGCAGCCTTCCCCAGGCTGGCACGCTCCAGATGTGTCGGACCACCTAGTGTGCCTTCTTTACCTTCTCTTGAGTACGTGCAGAGAGATTCGGCTCGATGCCTCCCCCTGCTGGCGCAGAAGAGGCAGCGCGTCACTTTCCGCCCCCTTGCCAGAGCTTTCTGCTGTACTCCCAACAAGGAAATTCACTTGCAGCAGGTTTCAGGCGAGCAAAAAAGAAGCATTCGTTTATGCATGGCAAGGAATGGATTGTCAGACGATGTGGAGATTAGCCCTCGCTTGGATGGGTGTGTGTGTGTGTGTGTTTAAGGGATAGACAAATCCGTGGAGGAGGAGGAGGGGGTCTATCGATGGCTGCTCGCTATGATAGGTAAATAGAACTTCCATGTATAAGAGCAGCATACCTCACTGCACCCCAAACCCATAGTGCCCTGGAAATGCAGAGTCATGTAGTCCAAATTCTTCAATATGCGTGACCAGTGCAAGAGGACAGAACGAGGGTGAAGGCTTTTCCTAGCTCAGTGTTCTCCAAGCTTGGGTCCCCAGATGTTTTTGGCCTACAACTCCCAGCATGCCCCAGCCAGCTCCGCTGGCTGGGGCATGCTGGGAGTTGTAGGCCAAAAACATCTGGGGACCCAAGCTTGGAGAACACTGTCCTAGGTGGAAGACCTTCTGCCAAATGACACAGAGGTGGGGAGCCAATGTTCACACACTCAGAGGGGCAGCAGGAGAGACACGTCAGCCGGATCAGGCCAATGGTTCATCGAGCCCAGCCTCCTGCTTCCACAACTGGGGAGCCGCATGCCTCCTGGCAGCCCACGAGCGAAGCATGACGTGAACAACCATCCCTCGCTCGTCCCTCGGCCACCGGTAGCCAGAGATACACCGCCAACGGGCACGCAACATCCATTTGGCTGTCATGGCTAATAACCACAGCGAGAGAACTCCCCTTTCCAAGCCTTCCGCGGTGGATGAACGTAGCAGATCGCTCTGAATCAACTGGGGAGGGGCAACGCTACGGAAAGGGCGAGAAGAACCGCCACCGCCGTCTGCATGAGCAGTGTGATGTCTCTCCCCCTCACCCCCGGCTTGTGATTCGCACCCGAAGCTTTAGTACGGTCAAATCCCAACGCTGCCACCACCTGTGACGCCCCCCCCCTCACCGCTCCGCTCGCCACCACCTGTCAGACCCCAAAAATCCACACTCTCTTAATCTCCTCCGCGGCCACCAACCCCCCTCCAGGGTAACCAACTCAGACCACTCCTTTTAAGTTTTTAAAAAGGAAACAAGTTTATTTATTTACAATCAAGGGTAGGGAAGTAGATAATGTTAATGGATTCTAAATGTTGAAAACTCCCTCCCCCCCCCAAGACAAGACTCCAGCTCCCAACTCCTTCAGATCACTTCCACAGCTCACGAAAACCCCTCTCTCCAGACAGCCCCCCGCGACTCCCCCCCCCTGAACAGCACCGACCGCCCACTGTTTATATCACAGGCTTCACACACACACCCCTTCTCACTCTCAGCCAATCAGCAGACATCTCAACATTCCACACTCCTCTCACACTCCCCCCCCTCCCCTCACATACTAACTGATATAACGCTTTGTCCATGGGCAGAGGCATGACAAGAAGCTGTGTGGTGAGGGTGCCGGGACTCGCAGGGTCAAAGCACTGGGGCTTTTTGATTAGCCGAGACAGAGACGATCCCGTCATCTGCCCCCTCCTGTTCCCTCTGAACTTAGCTGGGGGGTAAAAAATGGATTTTGCTGGGCAACAATATATTGTTGTGAATTATCCCTGTTGCAATTCAAAGTACTTTGGGGGTGGTTTGGGTTTGAATAGGCAGCTGAGAAGACCTAAAAGATCTCCTCCAGGTGGAGGTGAAAAAGGCTAGAAACTGCTTTGTGGATACGGCTCCCAACGCAGCCGCCTGCAATGTTGGACTCTCCTTGGGGGGGTGGGACCACAGGGGCAGGCAGGCCGAGTTCCCGCACTTGGGGATTTGCCACTGTACCACTGGCGAGCAAGCTAGCTGCACTTCTCGCTGGAGGCTCACTCTGTGCCTGTCTTTCCAGTGACGTGGCCGTGGAGTTGCCGTTCACCCTCATGCACCCGAAGCCGAAGGAGGAGCCTCCGCACCGGGACGGTGAGTTGGGTCGTCCCCTCCACGAGGGGCTCTGCCGGGTGGGAGTTTCGAAGGGAGGATCTTTGGGAAGGATCCAGCTGTGGAGATGAGGTTGGCGTGCGACCCAAACGTGGATGGAGCCCCATTTGGTGGTAGCATCCTCTTTTCGCGGTGGCTGTGAAGGAGCTTTCGGCAGAGCGAACCGCATTACGAACGCTGCAGCAGCACTTGTCGAGATCGTAGCCTCTCGCGACATCTCTGGAAACCTTTGTGGGTTAAGCCAGGAGGTGGTGAGTTGCATTCAAGATGTCAGACAGCTTCGGCTGTGGGGCGGTATAGAAATGAAAATAATAATAATAATTATTATTATTATTTATTTATTTATTATTCATCGCCCATCTGGCCGGCAAACCAGCCACCCTGGGCGATGTACATAAGATAAAAACAGGATAAAATACATTTAAAACAGTATAAAATTTTAAAATCTTAGCCCACCCCATATTCCCGCCTGAACAGCCAAGTTTTTAGTGAGTGGCGGAAGCTTAGCAGAGAGGGGGCATGGCGGAGGTCACTCGGGAAAGAGTTCCGCAGTACGGGGGCCGCCACAGAAAAGGCCCTCTTCCTAGTCCTATTATTTATTTATTTATTTATTTATTTAATATATTTATTTGCCGCCTATCAGCCAAAAGGCTCCCTGGGCGGTTTACAAGCAAATAATATTATTATTATTATTATTATTATTATTATTATTATTATTATTATTATTATTATTATTAATATTAATATTACTCTGGGATCATACATACAAGCAGCTCATTACTCACAATAGAAAAGTCACATTGCTGCCATGTAAGAAACATTGGTGTGACTCAACATTTATGCCATGAGCTCCAGGGTTGCCTCTTTCAGTATTGGCATGGAGGGAGTCCCTCAAAGGTGAGTGTGCATATGAATGTCTGAACAGGAAGGCCAGTGGGTAGGGAGGTATGAGAATTTCATTTCGGTTTGCAAATTGCTTGAAAATGCCCCATTCGCAATCCCAGACGCAATCCCAAAAATGTTTGCAAATTCCTAAACTTGCATTTGCAAAATGTGTACTGAAAAATTTGCACAACTTTCTCAAAATGCGCAAATTTTGAAAAATGTGCAGGTTTCTTAAAATGCACAACTTTCTCAAAATCCACCAACTTTTAAATCACCCATGCTTTAGTCTGTGGGGGACATTGGTGTAATTTTGGAAATATTTGCAAATTTGGGGATTTTTTTGCACAAGTTTCATGCTTGATAGCTGTTCGTTTTGCGCAATTTCCCCATTTGCGGTGCAAACTGAACAGCGAGCGCAAACACGAGTGCAAATCAAGGAGAAACGAGCAGCAAGCTGATGTGCGGACGATCTTGTCAAACTCCAGCATGGCTCGTTCTCCCATCCCTACGGCCGGGCGGTGGGGCACCTTGACTAAGCTGTGAAGTCTAGGGCTGTGCCCCCGCTTTGGATGAAGCCCGAATCCAGAACCAAAGCGAGCTGCTTCAGAGCAATTTGGGCTTTGTCCAAGGCGAAGTAGAGCTTCCCCAATGCATCTCGAAGTGAATTGGGCTGCTCCCAAAGCCTCGGGCCCACCCCGAAGCTTCAGAGAATGGAGACTGAACCGGACAATCAGAGACTGCCTGTTAAAAACAGCTCCATTTCCCCTCCCGACTGGTTTACATTGGTGGGTGAGCCCTTAAAGCTTCATTGGGAGCCTTATGGGGTCTGTTTAAAGGAAAACAATGACATAGATTTCATAGATCATAAGAGTTGGAAGGGGCCTACAAGGCCATCGAGTCCAACCCCCTGCTCAATGCAGGAAGCTAGAGGAGGGGTCTCCCATCCAAGTAATCACCAGGCCTGACCCTGCTTAGCTTTCCACGCTCAGACAAGGCGGTTTACAATATTAAAATTCAATGTAATTTAAAAAACAAAGTTGATACAATAATAAGGCAGCAAACATTTATGAAGCAACAAACACCAGCAATAAAACATTACTAAAAACCTACAGCATAATTGCAGTTGCAACTCAGAACAGGCCGATAAAATATAGAAGGCCCATGGCTCATGCTGGCTCAGCTTGTCTGAGCGTGGAAAGCTAAGCAGGGTTAGGCCTAGTTATTACTTGGATGGGAGACCCCTCCTCTAGTTTCCTGCATTGAGCAGGGGGTTGGACTCGATGGCCTTGCAGGCCCCTTCCAACTCTGTTAATCAGGGCAAGACGAGAGCAGACAAGTAAGTCTTCAGGCCTTCCTAAAAGCCTGCAATGATGGGGACTGATGCATGCAACCCATTCCAGAGGTGTGGGGCCACTGTGGAAAAGGCCCTGTCTCATGTACTTGTCCACCTAACTGTGCTTGAAAGATGTGCAAGTTACAAGGGTCTCTGTGGCTGATCTTAAAGTGTGGGCAGGCTGCTAAGGGTGAAGGCGGTCCTTCAGGTAATTTGGCCCTGATCCAGGCCTGATCCTGCTTAGCTTTCCACGCTCAGACAAGCTGAGCCAGGAAATCTTAGGGCACAATCCTTTGCATGTTTAGACAGAAATCAGTCCTACAATATCCTGTTTTTAACATTGTTTTATTCTTTTATCCGTTTTATCTTTTTATTGTCTAGCACTCGGGAATCTGTTTAGATGTGGAGCAGTTTATAAATGTTGTAAATAGATAGATAAATAAAAAAGAAAAGAAAAAAGAAAGGAAAGACAACTCCCAGCCACGCGTAGGATTGTACCCTCTAGTGTGCATTTAAACGCAGGGGTGTTGGGGTGGGTGTTGACGTCTAAGCAGAGCGGTAAGTACGCATGTCATAAAGAGAGGACGGGATACAGGGGTAGACAGAGAGCTGGATGTCGGGATGAAATGCCAGAGGTTGGCTTGAAGCGGAAAGTTTTCCTGACGGCTTTGCTACTGGTCCAGCCCCTGCACCAGCCTTCCCCAATCTGCTCACCTGCAGACATTTTGGATGACAACTCCCAGCATCCCTCCCCATTCACCATGCTGGCTGGGGCTGATGGGAGTTGGAATCTGAGGGTGCCAGCATGGGGGCGGGCGCTTTGTCCCAGACCCGCTTCCTCAATGGTGCATGCGGTATCTCCATCCATATATACTGATTTGCTGCAAGAACCTACCAGCCAGCATTCTGGTGGGTTTGCTGGCTTTTTCAGCCAGGCACCCGAGCCTCTTAACAGTGCCTTGATCTGCAAATATTAGCCTTTCTCCTTGTGGTGAGTTGCTTCACCGGCCGATTTCTGCACAGGAAGCCTGCTGTTAAAGGCACAGGAGCAGGCTGGCTCCATTTTTTCCTCTCTCCAGTCCAGCTTTACCGTTGCGAGGTGGCACTTCAAGTATTCTGCTGCCCAATGGACAAAAATGGTCCCCCACCCACCCAAAAAGAATTAACCCTAATGAGGACTGCAGCCTTGAGAATTTAGAAAAAAGGAAGAGGTTGGGAAATTATTGATGATCCTGGATGACTGCTGCTTCCGGAACTAACCGTGTGCCTTGATTCCGTGTGTTCAGTTCCAGAAAACGAAGCTCCCATTGACACAAATCTCATAGAGCTTGACACAAAGTAAGCCAAACTCGCTGGGGGGGGGGAGGTGTATGTGGGGTGGGGGTGGGCGGAATCGGGGCCTGCATGGGAATTCTGAATCCTTTGCACGTAGCTCAGCCAGCAGCCATTCCATTCCTTCGCATGCCACTCACTAACCGACTAACGCATCCATCGCCAGCTCCACCGTGCCGTTCTCCATCGAAAAAAGCTCTGTGATTTTAACACGCCTGCGCCTAACTCTTTAACATGTGCTCTGCATGTTTCTTCTCTTCCCTCTCCTCCGTTGCATGATCACAACCATCGCCTTGTATGCATGCGCTCCGAAGCAGGAAAAACACAGTAAGAGCCCTTATTCTCTATGTCTGCTTGATCCCCCGGCCGCCGCTTCTGTGTTCTGATACCGCGCCGTCTCTGTGCTTGCTGCTTTTGAGAGAGTGGAAAGTGGATCGAGAGAGGCTTTGCTTTCCCCAGCACGTCCCCCACCTTTCTTTTGCCCCATTGTCACTCCTGGTTCTACAGGATTTGCCGGTTTTAGAACCGATACCAAAAACCGGTGATACCTGTTTGACCAGGGGCAAGTGAGAGGAGCGGACGCAGCCCAGCAGGAGCATGCAACCAAAAAACAAGCAAGGCGGGGTCCTTTGAGTTTACTCCTACCAAATAAGTGGACACCCCACCACCACCACCACCACCACACACCGACGAATCAGCTAAGCTCTAGCTAAGAATTCTCCCACTTAAATCTTGCGTTCATGCAGGTCCCAGGTTTCCGCTTTCTGGGAGTACAGAAATCTGGGTTATTTGGCAGGGGAAACCCTTTCCTGGCACGCAGGACCCGGCTGGTTACAATTCATCTCTTGTCGCTCTGTGCCGGGCGCCTTCTCTCCAGTTCTGCCTCCCGGTGCCTTCCTGACCGCCACTTCCAGAATCCTTTGCTGGCGGCTCATTCAAATGTTTGGCTCGATGAGACACCCGTCTTGTGGGAGAATTGCTCCTGAGCAGGAAGGTCCAACTGGGGATCCTTGGGCCAGCTGGTTCCCCCAAACTGATTTCACCTGCCCCTTGGTAGCCCTACCTAACTTGCATCAACGTTTTTGTGTCATAAGGAAACGAAGGTTTTCAAATCAAACTTAAAAGTCAAGAATTGTATATATAAAAAATAACCATAAAAATAGATTAAATTTTATAATGTAATATAAAAATTTCCAGAAATGTTTTTAAAAAAATTATATATATAAAACATGTATAAGACAGAAACAATTAGACCTGTAAAGTACAACGTCTTAAGGGCTGAAGATGATAATAATGTCCTTTCAGACTTGAGGACCTCTCTCTCTAGATGAAGTATTATTGGTGCCAAAGTTTTTTTGTTTGGTGCTTCCAGAGAAATGTCCTCACAGTATGTAAGCTTTCTTTACTCGTGTGTAGAAGCCAAACGTGTTTCGGCCCAAAGGCCTTCTTCAGTGGCCCTGTAGTTTTCACTTAAGTCAATATACAAGCTAATGCTCTGTATCTCTCCAATTCAAGGTTGGTTTCATCTACCAAGCTCCTGAGGCAATGCATTCAACCAACCTTGAATTGGAGAGATACAGAGCATTAGCTTGTATATTGACTTAAGTGAAAACTACAGGGCCACTGAAGAAGGCCTTTGGGCCGAAACACGTTTGGCTTCTACACACGAGTAAAGAAAGCTTACATACTGTGAGGACATTTCTCTGGAAGCACCAAACAAAAAAACTTTGGCACCAATAATACTTCATCTAGAGAGAGAGGTCCTCAAGTCTGAAAGGACATTATTATCATCTTCAGCCCTTAAGACGTTGTACTTTACAGGTCTAATTGTTTCTGTCTTATACATGTTTTATATATATAATTTTTTAAAAAACATTTCTGGAAATTTTTATATTACATTATAAAATTTAATCTATTTTACTATATTTTATGGTTATTTTTTATATATACAATTCTTGACTTTTAAGTTTCTATGCTTTGTGTTTGTCAGGATTTTAAACATAGTCCCTTGTTGTATGTTTCGGTTTTCAAATCAAAGCCCACATTTTAATATCGCGCCCCTCCCTCTCGTTCTCGCTCTCCTTCTCTCTGATTTTGTACGGACGGGGATGCCGCCTGTGCCTGGTGCTCCTGGCTCAGTTTTGCCCACGCTGGCCGGCCGTGACTCTCCGGGGTTTCAGACAGAGGTTTTCCCCAGTCCTGCCTGGAGATGCCGGGGTTGAACCTTGGACCTTTGGCCTGCCGAGGACGTGCCCGACCACCGAGTTATGGCCCTCGTGTAACAATACGGGCGCAATCTCTTGTTTACAGAGAGAATATTTGCTTTGGTGCGTCGTGCAGCTGCCGCTCTGGGCACGTGCTTCGTAGCCCTCGGGGGCCCTTTTCCCGAGATGTGCCTCGCCCTCGTTGCAGAAAGATGCATTTCCGCCCCTCCCCACCACTCTGAACTTGGAAGAACAGGGGGAGCTCCTGAGGCCGCCTTCTGCGACCCGGTGCCCTCCGGACGTGTCGTACTGCAACTCCCATGCCCCTCAGCCAGCATGGCCAATGGGAATGATGGGAGTTGCCGTTTGGCCCTTCTGGCTGGGGAAGATGGGCTTTGCAGTCCGACATGTCTGGAAGGCACCAGGTCGGGGAGGGCTGCTCGAGGGATCCCGGCCAGTCCTGCCCTAGCACCCGACCCCGAGTCCGCCGCATCTTCGCACGGCTCCTCCTTCCTTCATCCACATTGCTCCCTCCCCCCCTTTCTCACCAGTGACGACGACATTGTCTTTGAAGACTTTGCGCGGCAGAGACTGCAGGGCATGAAAGACGAGAAGGAGGAGGAAGAGGACGGCACGAACTCCCCGCAGCTGAACGACAGATAAGCGGGACGCCCTCTGCATGCCTCTCCTGCTTTTCCAAGTTTGACACCCGAGCACTAGGCTTCTTATCTTTTGTATGAGTTTTTTGGGGGGCGGGGGAGGCGGGCAGGGGGTTGCTTTGGTTTTTTAAACGTCGACCAGGAGCCTGTGGCGAGTCAGCCGGCTTATGGCCACTGTGCCGTTTTCGGCCGCTCTGCAAGCCAGAGTTTTGCTGATGGGCTCCACGAGGGGACACCCATTTTGTGTGAGCCACATCTAGGGTGTACGTGTGTGTGTGTGTGTGTGTGTGTGTGTTATGTGTGCTGTTGTTTGCAGGGGGTGGGGGGGGGTTGCGTGATGGCTGCGCTCTGCTTTCTGCTTTGGTGTGGGGAGAGAGGAGAATTCCCTCTCTCATACTAAAACGTGGGGTCACCCAAAGAAATGGCCGGGCAATGGGTTGAGAGAGAGGGCCTACAAAATAAAGTACATCTTCATGCAATGCTTAAATTAACTTACGGATCTCACCGCCACTAGTTTAGATGGTTCTAAAGCGGATTTGATATTCATGGAAGAGGGGGAGCTGATGGTCTATCCACATCAGCCATGAGTTGAGGACCTAGAACCACTTGGCCAGCTGCTGGTAGAAGCGCCTGTCCACACACCCCCCCCCACTCCCTTTTGTATCACGTTGTTCCTTGCCCTAAGGCTGTGTCTCTGGACATAGCAGCTTCAGCACTTTTTAGGTGTTCTTGACTCAGTACCACCACCACCACCACCACCACCCCTTTGTTACTGGCTTTGCAGAGATGGATTTAAAAAAAAAAATATTCTGATGCATTAATCCTCTGAACACTTTGGTTTCACTGTTAAGAGTGCTCGAGAGATCGCGGTCCGTCGGCAAATCCATTTGGTCGCGTCGCCACAGTAGACTGGATAGATTGTGGGAAGCGGGCTGCTACTGTCGCGGTGCACACGCCACTGGCTCCAGGACCCCCGCCCCGCGCGGCATTTGTTTCCGAGATTTCTGCTTGCGGTGGGCACTTTCCTGCCTCCCGAGCAGTTAAAACGACACACTTCGCGTTGCCACTCAGGCCAGGCCAAACACGCTTCTCTCCAGGGTCCTTGGGGCCTGCTTCCACGGGCCGGCGGCTCTCAGCACCTGCGTGCCACGTGCCCCTCGCATTTGCCCAAACACAGATCTGCCCACGCAGGGGGGCTCCTGGACCTGCCATGCCAGCTGGAGGCTTGCAGGCCAATTGTAAGGCCGTCACGTTTTACTGATTAAATGTAAGCCGCTCCGGCATCCTTTTTGGCTGCAGGGAGGGATAAAAAATACTTTAAATAAAGAACAATACATTTTTAAAGGGGGGGGTGGGTATAAAAGAGAGTTGTTAGTCCAGGGAAACAAGGTTTTCGTTAGGCTGAAGAGCCCTGTGAATTGCAGAAATTTGCCCACTAGGAATTTCTACCATTGCTTTACAATATTTATTTTTTAAATATGGTAAGCAGCATATAAATCTATTACATAAAAACAAATACACTTCTGTTCCTGCAGAGCAGCCCCTTGACTCAAGAATTGGGGGGGGATGTTGGTTTTCGGAACTAGACCGGCAGGCTGTGTCTTACTGCACAGCCTTGCTCAACAGAGTTGCCAGATGGCCGGAACAAGGAATCCTGGCTGCAGCTGTGCCTTTTTAAAGAGGCTGGACAGGAAGAAATCTGCAGGTGAAATGTGAAAGGGAGATCTGATAGCGCTCTTCCAGTACTTGAAGGGTTGTTGTCACCCAGAGGAGGGCCAGGATCTCTTCTCCACCATCCCAGAGTGCAGGACACGGAATCATGGGCTCAAGTGGCAGGAAGGAAAAATTTCCTGGCTGTCTGAGCAATAAGACAATGGAACCAACGACCTAGGGAGGTGGTGGGCTCTCCCACTCTGGAGGCATTCAAGGTGCGGCTGGAGGGATGCTTTGACCTGGATTCCTGCACTGAGCAGGGGGGGGTTGCACTGGATGGCCTTACAGGCCCCTTCCAACTCTGCTCTTCTATGATCCTATGGAACAAAACCTTATCGCAGCCTTGCCCAACCCAGTACCCCTCCAGACTTTGTGCCACCAGACTTGCTAGCTGGGAATGATGGGCATTGCAGTCCAACACGTGCAGAGGGTACCAGGTTGGGGAAGGCCGCCTTCTCATTTCTGCAGACCATCTGGAACCCTCCTACTCAAAATATGTCCTGTAACAAACGCCTCAAGAAAGCTGATGGGGGTCGCCCTCTAGTCCCAGAGGACAGATGGGCTTCGTGTTAGCACCCAAGCTGGGGGCAGCAAACACCACGTCCAGTAGCACAGAGTTCAGTTTGGTCCTGCGGATGGTGGTGTTTACCTTTCTTTTAGTCCATAGTTGTGTTTGACTTCAGTAGATCTGGAAACTTTGCACTTCTGGGTTGGGGGCATTATTGCCCCACCGCCCGCCCGCCCCCGGCCTTAAGTGCTTTGGAATCAACACATGAGCACAGCACAGTCACTGCCCTTTCCAGGGAGGGCCAGAAAGTGGGGCAGCCGACAGCAAAGTAAGCCCTTTGCGCTCTCCAGCTAACCAAGCGAGACAGTGTGGTCCATTTTGTAACGTGGTTTCTTTGTACTGTTCTTTGAAACACCTTGGCTTCCTCCACACTGTTATCTGTGATGTTTTCTGTGTTTTTGTCAAATAAATTATTCTAGTTTATTAATCCAAGGAAAACACAAACCACCCCAAGGAGTGTGTGACTTCCATTGTGTCTGTCTCTCTCTCTCTCTCTCTCTCTCGTTTGAACCGAAGTTACTTTGCTGGGAACGCAGAGGACAGCGTCCAGGAACAGCACCTGTTTTTATTGAGATAAATTAAGCATTTCAGAAGAATAAAACTTCCAGCTGAGTTTGCCCAGATACACGCCCCACTTGGGGTAACTCTACTCTCTCGTAAAAACACACGGTTCCCGTCGCAAACAATCACGGGGCTGCTGCCAAAACGGCCACTCCTGCATCAAGGCACCTAAAAAAATGCGACGGCGGAGTTGGGAAAAGGGCAACTCAAATGAGCAAGGGGCTGTAGCCGCTCCCCCAGGAGGGAAGGTTACAGCAGCTGGGATGGCTTAGCTCAGAAAAAGGGCGAGAGAAGGGGAGACACGATAGAGGTGTTCAGAATTATGCCTGGTGAGGAGAAAGTGGGCAGGGAGACATTTTTCTCCCTCTCTCATAACACTAGGACCCGACGACGGGCGTCACCCCATGAAGCTGATTGGCGGGAGATTCAGGACAGATTTTTTTTCATTTCATTTTCATTTCATTTCTATACCGCCCCACAGCCGAAGCTCTCTGGGCGGTTCACAATAGTGTATCCAAGGTATTACTGTATAACAACCAGACATCATCTTATAAACTTCCTCTCTTAGTCATCATCCCCTAAAAGCCTTTCAAAATTAAACCTACCTTGATCAAGATTAGACCCCCCCTTTGCTATAAATCTTTATAACATTTGTAAATAAGAAAGTCATTAACATTTATAAAAAAATGAAGAAGGAAGTCCTTCTTCACACAGCGCAGAGTTAAACTATGGAACTCACTTCCACAAGATTCAGTGATGGCCACCAATCTGGATGGCTTTAAAAAGGGATTGGACGCATTCATGGAGGAGACAGATATCAGTGGCTACTAGTCCTGATGGCTATATGAGACCTCTAGTATCACAGGCAGGATGCCCATGTACACCAGTTGCTGGGGAACATGGGCGGGAGGGTGCTGTTGCACTCGTGCCCTGCTCGTGGGCTTCCCATTGGGGCAGCTGGTTGGCCACTGAGTGAACAGAATGCTGGACTAGAGCAGTGCTTCTCAATTTTTTTCTGTCATGCCCCCCCTAGGAAGAAGAAAACATTTCGCGCCCCCCCGCGCGACTGTAAATAGTATCATTTGTCTATAAAATTGTTATAAGTACACCTCTGCATAACACTGTATCCTTATTAACGTATAAGAGAATAAAAAAAGAAAGAAATGTGGATCAATTTACAACAAAGAATAGCTTTATTAACTGTAGCAGAAAAGATTTAAAGGAGCACAGGATTTAAAGGAACACAATATTAAAAAAAACTTAACTGTGGTCAAACGAGCCCCACTTTACGGAGCCTCGCGCCCCCCCTGGGGGGCCCGCCCCACTATTTGAGAAGCACTGGACTAGAGGGACCCCCCTTGGCCTGATCCAGCGGGGCGCTTCTGTTCGTCAGATCTCACCCCTTCTTCACCAGATTTCTTACGCCATGTCAAGATGTTGCACGTTGCACTGCCTGCGGCCGGGGTGGGGGCATCTCGCACCACATGCCTTCCACAAGGGCACGCCCTCCGGTGCCCAGTTCTGACATTCACCTCTGATTCGGCAGACCCTTCTGCAACCACAACTTCTCCTTGTCGTTTGGTGGACATCTCCCCATTCCTCCCGCCCCTCCTGCAGTTCTCTCCGGGGATGCAACAGGTCTCCAAGCTTGTCTCTGAGCTCTGCAGGCTAAATCCCTCCAGGATGGGGTTGCTCTAAGCAGGGCGTGGCCATTTAGGGGTATTTTCCTTTTTTTTTTTTTTTTTTTTACCAAAAACACCACTCAGAAACCGGTGTGCAAAAAACCTTGTGATAGTTCCAAGACCAAAAGGAAGAAGGGAACTGGGGAGGCCCTTGTAGCGGACGGGACCCCTCCTCCAAACCTCACACCCTCAACGTGTACTTCGCTCTCACCAAGTGCCACCTTGTATTGCGCACTTCAGACTTTAAGCTGTCTTCTTAAGCTGCGTTAGCCGATTATGTGTCTTAGGGCTTATATGTAGCTGTTCACCCACGTTTGTTTGTCTTTATTAAGAGCAGTTTGTTTTATTTGATTACTTGAAGTAGGGTGCCCCTCCGTTAATTCACTTCTAACTTTCCTGTCTACCAGTCAGACTCTGGAGACTTAGAACTTTGAATAAAAAGATTGATTTATTGTTCCAACAAAGTCTCTAAACGGATATTCAACTCAGGCACAGATAACTTGGATTTTCAACAGTTAATTCAAACTTGTTCTTTGCTTAGATTCAGGTTAAAGGCAGGCAGATGTTATACCGTGCTCTTTGTATCACCTTGGCTTGGTTACTTGAAGTTGCAGTATCAGACCAGGGAACTTAACTGTCCCTCTCACTAGTCCAGAGCTTCACCTTCTTCCTCAGACAGAAGATCCTTCACTCCCTAAGCGGAAACTCCTGTGAAGTGTTCTTCACTAACTCCTTCACGTTTGCTTTCTCACAGCTTAGTTACAGTAATACCTTGGATTGCAAGTAACTTGGTTTGAGAGCGTTTTGCAGGACAAGCAAATTTTAAAATATTTATTTAATTTTTTTGGACTTTATATACAAGCGACGTCTTGCAACACAAGTACTGTAGTACAGCTTAAATTAAAAATCTCTGTACAAATTTTTTTGGGGGGATTTCGTTTTGATATAAGAGTGTTTTGGATTACAAGCACGTTTCCGGAACGAATCATGCTCTCAATCCAAGGCATGACTGTATTAGATTTCCTGTCTGAACTCTTCTCTTCAGCACCACCTTTCCCTGCCTACTCTACTAACCTCCCACTCCCTCTCCCACTCCAACCCACTCCTCCCCAACTGATAACCGACTCCCCTTAACTGCCAACTCTCTGGGGTCCCACGCTCTCTGCTCCAACCAATCAGAGCCTCTGGAATGCTCAGGTCGGCCCTCCCCTGGCTTCTGCCCGTCACCCCGCCATAGCCCTCACCGCTTGCTTTCCAGAAAATGGCAAAAAGGTCTGTTTCCGGCTGGGCTGGGCTGGGCTCTACGGCGGGCGGCTTGTTGCCTTACTCTGCGCTGCACTTTTGCTTTGGTGTTGTGTCTCACAAACTGGAACAGGGAAGAATCCGTCAACTTGGGGGTCCGAGGACTGAATGGCGGGGCCCAACTGTGTTCAAATAAATAAAAAAGAGGAGCGTACAACAAGGCACCAGAGGAGGATCCGATACCCGAGTTCTGTAAACATTTTGTGCGCCGGTGGGCCCCCACTTTGGCTCAAGTATTTCCAGCCATCAATAGTAGGTTTAATTCTGAAGGGCTGGAAAGTGAATATTTATAAAAACAGGTTTAAAAAAATACCAACAAGTTGGTCGTATAGTTGTGCCATCTAAATTATATGGGAATTTTCTTCTCCAAAATTACAAGCAAGGGATACTTCAAAAGATTTCCACTCCCCAACGCCAGCAGTGTGCAAACGCCAAGGAAGCGGAAGTAAGAGGAGGAGGTCCCCCCCCCCATGTCTCCCAACAATCGCTGCTGTAGCGTTGATTTTCGGGGACTATCAACTTTGCACACAGGGCAAATTAACACCTGAACCAGCAAAAACATCCATAGGGGAGACAGCAGGATTTCCCACACTGGATACAATTACTTTTTGTTTTCCGGGACGTGCCCCATCCTTAGGCGCCTAACTCCAGTGAGACAGGGAGCTGCCCAACCCTACTCAAAGAACACTAAAACCTTCCAGCTGAGGAGATTTTTTGCACGATTCATTTATTGTTAGACAATAATCAGTTTACGATTTTTTTTTAGGCTGAGTCATCAATTGTCATGTCATGGATTCATAGGGATTGGTTGATTTTTGCTTTAGCCTTAATAATAAACGTGGGACAATGGGACATACAGCTGCAGTGGGCCTTAAAGCCGTGTAGAGCAGTGTTCTCCAACCTTGGGTCCCCAGATGTTTTTGGCCTACATCTCCCAGCATGCCCCAGCCAGCTACGCTGGCTGGGGCATGCTGGGAGTTGTAGGCCAAAAACATCTGGGGACCCAAGGTTGGAGAACACCGGTGTACAAGATTGCAGCCTCAGTGTGGCACTCAGCCTTCCCGACATAAAACTCTTGAAACTTGCCACACAAAGGCAGCTGCGGCGGTGAGACCCTCTTCGACCTCCCCCCCTCCCACATTCAGCTTCCTCTTCTGCTAAAGGGGGGGGGGAGGGAGCAGCCAAATTGGGAAATGCAATCCTACGTCCCTTTCGTCTTCTGCACCCCCCTGAAAGCCAGAATGGTCATGAGGGCTTACATGGAGCAACTTTTATTTACCACGTCTGCCAAGGTCTTG
The DNA here is from genome assembly GCA_021292165.1 of Shinisaurus crocodilurus. NCBI lineage: Eukaryota > Metazoa > Chordata > Lepidosauria > Squamata > Shinisauridae > Shinisaurus > Shinisaurus crocodilurus. Next base: position 293,541,730 of record CM037878.1, read on the forward strand.
AAGCTACTGGTGCAGCTTCGGGGGGTGCAGTGCGCAGCAGCAAAACGCAGCCCGAGGGCAGACCCCCCGAATGGCTCTTGACCGGTGCGAACGTCAGCAGAGAGCCACGCAACCCAGTCCTCCGCTTCCCGATTTGGGGACGGTTAACGTGCAGAGCGACCCACTGGACCATAATCCGTAAGAAATGTTGCTTGTCAGACCCCGGCTTGCCCTCTGCTCTTGCCAAAAGAACCTATTATTTTGAAGGGTTTTGCTCTGGAGCTGCTCGGAGTGGAGAACCGCGCCCCTTGTTCTCAGCCCGGTCAGCTTCCTTGAACGTAGGTTCGTGACGACGAGGAATCTCGGAGGACGCTCCGTGCCGGGACCGGGAGCACTAGCTAGCCCTGCGAGGGTCGGACCAGTCCCATACGTGCAACGAGCCATCCCTCGCTGCCGATAACACCGTCCGGGGCTTACAGGGATGCCAGGCGTGAGCAGTAGCCAAGGGAGGGTCTCCGACGCGGGCCACGCCGCTGAAAAGATGCCCTTTGTGGATGAACACCGGTTCGGCTTCCTGCCCCGAGGAATCCCAGCCGTGTGTATCGTAGACGTGGACGGTGCCATCAAAACCTTAAACGAGAGGGAGAGAGCGCGCCGGGGGTGTCAAGCACTTCACTGTGAGGAGCGAGGGAAGGCAAAGGTTACAGGCCGCCGGGTTGCACCAACACAAAAAAATCTGGAGGCTGGTATCTCTGCAATGTTCTGGCCCGGCTTAGAACGGAAGAACAACACTATGAAATTCTACCCCACTACAGTGTGAGGCGGCTTTGCCATCATGGTGCCCTCTAGAGGTGTTGGACTGGTCAGAGCTCTTTAGCTGTGAGCGGGTATTTATCAGCTTTGGGACTGACCAGCGGCCCAAAATGAGAAGGGTATTTGGCCTTCATTCATTCGACTTTGGGGGGATCGCCTGCCAAAGCCAAAGAATTAGATGAGACCAGAGGAAGGGCGGGTTCTGTTCTTTCACTGGGTAGATGAGTATCCAATACCACCTGAGTATTTTGGCTCAAATATTTTCAGCTGTCAATAGTAGGTTTGATTCTGAAGGGCTGGAAACTGAATATGATTGGTTTATTTATAAAACAGGTTAAAATAATACTAACTCGGCCATGAAGCTCACTGGGTGACTTTGGGCCAGTCACTGACTCTCAGCCTAACCTACCTCACAGGGTTGTTGGGAGGATAAAATGGAGAGGAAGAGGAGGATTATGTAAGCCGCCTTGGGTTCCTTGCAGGAAAAAAGGCGGGGTATGAATATAATAAATAAATAAATAACAAATTGGTCGTACCGATGTGCCGTCTAAATTATACGCAAATTTTCTTCTCCAAAAATTAAAAGGGATACTTCAAAAGATTTCCACTCCCCAACGCCAGCAGTGTGCAAACGCCAAGGAAGCGGAAGTAAGAGGAGGGGGTCCACCCCATGTCTCCCAACAATCGCTGCTGTAGCGTTGATCTTCGGGGACTATCAACTTTGCACACAGGGCAAATTAACACCTGAACCAGCAAAAACATCCATAGGGGAGACAGCAGGATTTCCCACACTGGATACAATTACTTTTTGTTTTCCGGGACGTGCCCCATCCTTAGGCGCCTAACTCCAGTGAGACAGAGAGCTGCCCAACCCTACTCAAAGAACACTAAAACCTTCCTGCTGAGGAAACTGTTTTGCATGATTCATTTATTGTTAGACAGAAATCAGTTTACGACTGTGTCTTCATGGATTCAGACAGCTGGTTTCTGCTTTGGACTTTGGCCGTGAGCAGGTATTTATCAGCTTCTGGGCTGACCAGCGGCCCAAACTGGGAAGGGCATTAGCCTCCATTAATTCGACCTTGGGCTGCCAAAGCCAAAGGATTAGATGAGACCAAAGGAAGGGCGGGTTCTGTTCCTTCACTTCCAACTCTCCCTTATAAAAATTGTATCTCCTATACAGAGGAATCAGAATATTAAAAGGAAAAATGAAGCATGCTATTAAAAGGAAAAATGAAGCATGCAGTAAAAATAAACTCCTGTCCTTTACTCTCTCGAACAGCCCTCCTGGCTGTGGGGTTATGGGAGCTGTGTGGTCCAACACGCCCCAAGCGCACCAGGGTGGGGAGGGATGCTCTGTGAGGCCTCGCTGTCTCTGGAATTTGGGTCCAAAAAGCCCAGGGGGCCAAGAAGACCCCACCCGAAGCAGCAGGCGCTTCTTCCAGCCCCCTGCTCAAGTCTGTCTTTATTCCGTGCAAACCGTCACCATACCTTTAAGGTTCTCAAGGCCACAAACCCGATCTCCGTCCCCCCGAGAGAAGTCGCGCGTGACGACTTCGTCGTTCCGGGCTGCAGCTTCCCTCAGCAGCGCTTGGCTACCGCGTGAGCCAGCCGTGCAAGTACACGGGCCGGGGGGGGGCGGGCAAGGGCAGACAGAAAAACACCGGCCAGGCTCCCGCGTGACGGAAGACAACCTCTGCCGGTAGGCGCCACCATCCGTCATTTCAATCAGTGATCCAGTGTAGGACACGGCAGATCACAACTCCCAGCATCCCCTAGCCAAAGTGGCCGGGGGGGGGGGATGCTGGGAGTTGTAGTCCAGCACATCTGGTGGGCACCATTTCCCCACACAGAACCTGGCAATTCAGTAACAGGAGCATGTTGGGGAGAGACAGATATAATCCACTCTCGATACAATCCCCATTTTACAGGGGTGGGAAACTGAGGCTGAGGAACAAGGGGGTTGTGCCGAAAGCACACAAGCTGGCTCCGCGCTCCCCTGGGGCTGCGCCGCCATTCACCCGGCCTCGCAGGGCCTGCCTGTGTGCTCCGCCTGCTCTCCCGTTTTCGCCCTGAGGGGCGGCCCCACAGGACAGGCACCAGCCCCTCCCCCTCCCCAATCCACTCTGGCAGGAAGAGCGAGCCTCCGGCAGGCACCCCAGCCAGGCGGAGCTCGGCTGAGACTTACCGGACACCGCCAGGCAGCCCCCGAGCAGGGGAGCGAAGGAGACAGACAGGAACTCCGCTCCCTGCGGGCCGGCCGCGGGCACGGAGCACCGCGCCACTTTCACGGGGCTCGCCGCGCTCCTGATGTCCGTCAGCACGACGTGGCCCGCGGACGAGAGCCGGGCTATCAGTGGCTTGTCCCCGGCGGACTCCCGCGGGGCGCGCCCGACTCCCGCGCACCACCTCCGCCCTCCCAGCGCGGCAGGGAAGGGCGCCTCCTCCGCGGCTCCCAGAAGGCCCTGGGGCCGCCTGAGATCCGCAAGGAAGAGCCGCCCCTCGGCGCTGCAGGCCAGCACGGTGGCGTCGTCCAGGAAATCCAGAGTGGCGACCTCGTCCGGGCTGGCGCAGGCTGCAGGAGGGGAGAGGAACACAAGGGGGGCGGCTGCCGTTAAGTCCGGCCCGGCTTTGGCCTGCAGAGAATTCCGTCCGGAACGTGCGAATCCAGCCACGACGCCTTGAAATCTCGTCACTTGAGGTGTAACGCTCCTCTGTTGCCCGCTAGCTTCCTGGTCTGGATGAGTATTAACAAACACTAAACCCGGTTTTCTTTAAAAATAAACTAAGGTAGGATTCTAGCCCTCATAGTGCTGGCCACTTCTTCAAAAAGCTAGTGGTGTGCGCAATGTTCTCCAACTTTGGGTCCCCAGATGTTTTTGGCCTACAACTCCCAGCATGCCCCAGCCAGCGTAGCTGGCTGGGGCGTGCTGGGAGTTGTAGGCCAAAAACATCTGGGGACCCAAGGTTGGAGAACACTGTTGGGCTGGGACTCGGGAGATCCGGATTCGAGTCCCCACTCTGGCCGTGAAGCTCACTGGGTGACTTTGGGCCAGTCCCTGACTCTCGGCCAAACCTACCTCACGGGGTTGTTGTGAGGAGAAAAATGGAGAGGAGGAGGGGGAGGAGGAGGAGGAGCACATAAACTGCCTTGGGTTCCTTGCAAGAGGAAAAAAGGAGGGATATAAATGTAATAATAATTATTACAATGATGAGGATGTTCCATCGTTCACGGGCGGGGGTGGAGTGCCCTGCGTGGATGTGTCTCCTCTCCTGCTGTCAGGTCCCCCTGCCCTGAAATGCACGGCTGGGCCGGACCGGAGCCTGCCGCCCTGCCACCCTTCTTAGGGCACGTCCCCAAAAGGACTTCCTAGTAGCAGCCTCCAGCTGGAAGTTCTCCTTCTGGGAAGACCGCTGGTTTGAATAGGAGGGCAAAGATCTCTTCTCGTTCATCCCAGTTTGCAGGACACGGAATAATGGGCTCAAGTTACAGGAACCTAGATTCCACCTAAACATCAGGAAAAATTTCCTGACTGTCAAAGCAATAAGACAATGGAATCAACTACCTAGGGAGGTGGTGGGCTCTCCCAGTCTGGAGGCATTCAAGGTGCGGCTGGACAGCCATTTGTCAGGGATGCTTTGACCTGGATTCCTGCATTGAGCAGGGGGTTGGACTCGATGGCCTTGTAGGCCCCTTCCAACTCTACTTTTCTATGATTCTATGATTCTATGAATGGGGTTTCACAGATAAGATCACTTGCTACGGCCTCTGCCACCGCACTGACTCCCCAGTTGACCCATATGGTGATACAGACTCAAAACGGGACGAGCTCAAGGCCAGCCCGGGTTCTCCATGGCTGGTGCAGGCATAGAGGAGAAGTGTCCTCCAGGGACAGGCAGCAGCGTTCGCGTCCCCTTATATCTGCCAGCCTTCTTGTCTGAACTCTGTCCCTCGCCAGTAGGAGAGAGACACACACACACACACCCCATTCCCCAAAAACCGCAGGTGTCCAGTTCTAAAGAAAACTCACGCCGGCCGAGTTTTCACGAAGCAAGCAGATCTGTGCGCCCGGGGCTCGATCCAGGCTTGACCAAGGCCGGGGCAAGGGGTTTTCCTTGCACTCTGCCCGACTGCCTCCCTCTTCTGGGCTAACCAGGCTGTGGGCGATGACGGAGGCCGTGGGTGGCGCCACCATCACCTGTTCCGGCAGGTAGGCAGCAGTGGGGAAGCCCCGCCTCCTCTGCTACTCTGCGCTGCGCGGAACCTCAACGGAGGGCCGGGAAAGGAATGTAAAAGGGATCGGGAAGCCCGGAGTGGGCAGGCGGCGGTGTGTCCCCATTGTGGCTGGCTGGCCGGCCGGGCACTTCGGCTGACCCCACCGGCCCGGAGCGATAAATACAGAGGCTCCCAAATCGGATCACACAAACACATGTGGTGGTCCTGCAAGCAAGTATCCCGCTTCTGGACAATAGTTTCCAAAGAAATATCTAAAATTGTAGGGACAGAGATAAATAAAACTCCAGAATTAGCAATATTAAACATTTTTCAAAGAGATAATAAAAATTTATTATACAAGAACCTAATAAGATTTCTATTACAAGCTGCTAAATTACTAATAGCAAGAGGATGGAAAGATGCCAAAGGGCTAACCATCAATCACTGGTATAATGTGGTATGGGAAATTGCATTAATTGAAAAACTAACTCAAAAATTGAGAATTGCAAGGGGAAAAAAGAAAACAAACTCTTTTGAAGCAGAATGGTGGCCTTTTATCCAATTTTCATACAGAACATCTACAACAAAAATACCTCAAGCCTTCCAGTACATTTGGATGCAATAAACTTACAAATATCCACCTATCACAAAACTGACTACGGTACTTTATGGCCGAAAAAGACTCCGGAAAAGGTGCCCAGCCAGATTTGTTCCTTTGAATGTTGGTTCGGGGGGGGGGGGGGGGGATTTACTTTGTTCTGATCTAATACAATTTCTGTAATGGATTAGATGTTTTGTTGGTTGTTCGGTTGTCTTGTATATGTTAAAATTCAAATAAACAAATTAAAAAATAAAAAATAATAAAAAATAAATAAATACAGAGGCTCCCCCAAGCTGGAGGGGCGGGCGTGGCAGGAGCAGCGGCAGCCGGCTTCCCAGGCTCGCTGCCCCCGACTGCCACTCGCCCGGAGCAGGGGCGGAATTTTGCCCCCGTTGCTGGCCAGGCTTCTCCTCCGCTGTGCTGCCACCACGGCCATCCTCACTTTCGGCCATGCCACCGGGCCCCGCCCCCAACGCGCACATCTCTGGGGCGGGGCCCAGAGGCAGCGGGGAGGAGGGCGCCGGCGGCCACGACAGGCGCCTCGCGTGGTGCGTTCACATCTCTGGGCGATGAAACATTAGGGATCCACAGTTGGCCGATACCTTTATTCAGACCAACCAAAATTCCGGGGGGGGGGAAACGTGCCAGCTTTCGAGTTCTCCAGAACTCTTCCTCAGGCTAGGTGGCACAAAAAGCAGGGGGCGGAGGAAGAAACATTCCTCCATCCTCTAGCCTGAGGAAGAGTTCTGGAGAACTCGAAAGCTTGTACATTTTCCTGGAATTTTGGTTGGTCTGACTAAAGTCATTGCCCAACTGTGGATTTTGGGTGTTTTTATCCCCCACATAAACCAGCACGAGTATCTTTGGGGTTGTTTTTTTTTTAGATAAAACATATGCTTTCAGCCTTGGTGAGCCCCTGAGGTCCTAGCATTTGCCTGACCACGCTGGGGGCTGACGCTTTGCCCACGACTGATCGTGCAGGTTTATTCCAAGGCGAAGGAGCACAGAGAGGTGCACAAGGAGTTCCCAGGTGGATGCAGGAGGAAGAAAAACGGGTGGTCCCCCCACCTAGCAGATCTTGGCCTTCGGGAGTCTCCGGTCCTACGAGGCTGGGTCCTATGGGGGCACTCGAGAGATTTTTAACCCACAAAACAAAGGGATACCTGCCATGAAGACGGTTTTCCCAGATTCCACCTCCGTCACCTGGACATTGTTGATTCTCTGCCCATGTAGGACCCGCGCGGACTTTGAGAAAGCAGTTGCAATTTTTGCCCAGGACTGCTCGTCTCCGTGTGCTGGAGGGATGGTGCTGACGGGCTTAATAACATCTGGGGTGGGGGAGGGAGAAAAAGAGGAGAAAAGGAGATGGACGGTTGCTTCCAAGGTACGGTACTTGCATTCTTCACGTGGGACTCAAGACTACCAGGATCATGGCATCCACACTGTACAGGCCATCTACTCGGCCTAGTTCTGCAAACATTAAGACGAGGTGGAAAACCTATGCCTGGGCTGTATTGCAGGGTGGGGTCATATGACAAATGCTCCTCCATACAAAAATCCCCTCCACATAGAAAACTAGCATCTCAGGTAGAAGGACCCCATCCTAACCTTTTCCCTGACATGCTAGATTTCTATGTGGAGGGCCTCCCGCCCCCCCCCCGCAATTTTTTACAGGCGAGCCTTTACCTGCAGTCTGAAGTAGTATAGCAGAATACAGGTTGACCACCTCACCAGCTGTTTGCAAGGCGGATGAGTTAGTCAGATAAGGATTACAGCAAGTGTAGTATTAGCGGGGTTGCACCCTAAGTGAAGCCGCCCCTCAGGCACTCACCGGTCTCTTCCGGCTCCACGCACCAAACCTGCAACGAACCGTCCGGTGGGCCACTCGTCACCAGAAAGCTACGGGCACAAGCCGACGGGAAGAAAAACTCTTGAGAGAGGGAGTGCGCACAGCCGACCTTCTGCCCACCACACCACACACCACACACACACACCCCCAGGCAGTGGGCAAAGACTCCCGCCAGCCTCCGCGCGAGCCCCGCGTTTGGAGAGAACCCAAGTTCCGAATCATCAAAACCCCAAAAGCACGGACTCCTCCACTGCCCGACTCTGTACTTCTGGCTATTCTGGCATGAGTAATAATCATTTCGGCAGCACTCCTGAATCGGAGAATGCCCCTGCTCTCTGGCCTACAAAGGTTGCCCATCCGGCATTTATTTATTATATTTATACCCCGCCTTTTTTCTTGCAAGGAACCCAAGGCGGCTTACATAATCCTCCTCCTCCTCTCCATTGTATCCTCACACAACAACCCTGTGAGGTAGGTTAGGCTGAGAGTCAGTGACTGGCCCAAAGTCACCCAGTGAGTTTCATGGCTGAGCTTCCTCCGTAGGCTCCGCCCACTCCCCTCCACTTCCCCAAGTCCTAAGCCCTGGCCTGGGGGGCTACCAGGGGCTTTGGGAGGAGGGAGAGGAATCCCCTTGTCATCCCTGATCGGCGATTCCCCTGCAGACGGCTCCCAGCCCTCCCAGATGGCGGGGCAGCAGCGACTCCGTCGCCACACCAGGAGGCCTCTTGGGGAAAGGATGGGCTCCGCGTCATGCTGCCTGCTCTGTATTTGGGCACAGACCGCTCCCTTTTCAAAGCGCCGTTCCTCCGCCCCTGCCCCATGGTCAGTGCAACAGACAGGAGCTCTCAGCGTGAATCCGACAGGAGCAGGACAGACTTTTAGGTTGTGTTAGCATCAGGGCTTTTTTTTCTGGTGGAACTCACCGGAACTGAGTTCCAGCACCTTTTCTTCTATTAATTACATTACAATTTACAGTATTTTTCCATGTATAAGACTATACTTTTCCCTAAAATCGCTAGACTAAAAATTGAGGGTCATCTTATACACGGAAGTAAGCCGAGGAGAGAACCGCGCGGTTGCAAAACTGCCCAGTGGGGGGCGTCTTATAGACGGAAAAATACGGTAATCGCCATCTACTCCCGAGGAAATGTAATCCAAGAGTTCCGGTACCCTTTTCTCCAGGAAAAAAAGCACTGGTTAGCATGCTCAAATCTGCATCCCGAGCCAATTTATACAGAGCGACTGCGGAATACCCGCAACCCCGACAGCAGCATCAGAGGGTTACACAGGGAAATGAAACCACTGCCAAGTTAGGGACTAATGCACAACATTCAGACATCATGCCAAACCATGGTTTGTTTTTACATCCAAAACTTACACCAGCTCACAAACCATGGTTTGCGAGGAGCCACCAAACCAGGATAAACAAATCATGCTTTGCGGCTGGTTTTCAAAGACATTTTTTTGTATGGAGAGCCAGTGTGGCGTAGCGGTGAGAGTGTTGGACTGGGACTGGGGAGATCCGGGTTCTAGTCCCCGCTCGGCCATGCAGCTCACTGGGTGACTTTGGGCCAGTCACTGACTCTCAGCCTAACCTACCTCACAGGGTTGTTGTGAGGATAAAACGGAGAGGAGGAAGACTATGTAAGCCGCCTTGGGTTCCTTGCAGGAAAAAAGGCGGGGTATAAAGATAATAAATAAATACAGTATAGTCGGCATTATAGTCAGAATTTGCAGACCATTGGCACATCACAGCTATGGCTGTTGCTGCACTACAGAGACAAAGAGTGAACTTCTAAAGCCAAGTTCTAAGCAGATGGAAAACAGAAGCAGACACACAGCTTTAAACCATGGTTTGCCTGCTGTACATTTGGAAGCTCAAAACCACAGTGCAGGTTTATAACCGTGATTACCAGAAACGATGGTTACGACACAACGACTGCACTGAGCTGGTGCGTCAAGCTCACCTTAGTCCAGTGTTTCTCAACCTTGGGTCCCCAGATGTTTTTTGGCCTACAACTCCCAGCATGCCCCAGCCAGCATAGCTGGCTGGGGCATGCTGGGAGTTGTAGGCCAAAAAACATCTGGGGACCCAAGGTTGAGAAACACTGCCTTAGTCCAAGGGAGACACGGCATGCTCGTTCAAATGTTCTTTCCTCAAAGTTAAAGTTCCCCGTTCCTTTCCTCAAAGTTAAAAGTTCCCCGTTGGGAAGAGGGCCAGGGGAGCCCTCTTCCCAGCCTAAATAAGAGCTAAGAAGCACCCACGTCCTTTTAACATCACATACCTGGTCTCCGGCACATGCTTCAGCTGGTACACAGGACGGTCAGAAAATCCACCATGTTCAACCTTAAAATCTCTTTCGGGACACAAACCCTGTAAAAATGAAAGTAGCCTGCCATTAAGGTCCCACACCCCAACTGTAGCTCGCACCCAAAGGAGACCCCGAAGACCACTTGCACAAACATCTACCTAAGTTGTGGCGTCAGTGGGCGACCATCGGAGGGCCTACCTGGGAGAGGGCCGGGCAGGAAGGATCCCCACCACACACACGGACGTTACCTGGCTCTCTTTTCCATGCAGCCTCGGAGGCAGGAGCAGCTGCAGAACCTCATTCCTTCTTCCGTTCTCATATCCGGCTACACAGATACCTAAACGAAGAATCACAGACCAACTGTTTAGCTTAGAAAAAAGGCGAGTGAGGGGAGACATGATAAGAGGTGTACAAAATGATGCACGATGCGGACAAAGTGGAGAGGGAGACATTTTCCTCCCTCTCTCATGGTACTGGAACCCAGTGGGGTCATCCCATACCCAGCCAGCATGGCTAATGGCAAGGGATTCTGGGAGCTGTAACCCAGCAACATCTGGGGACCCAAGGTTGGAGAGCCCTGATCTAGAGCGTTCACCAGTGTCTCAGCTGCTGTGAAAAAGGCCCAGCGTGCGGCTGCTGTGAAAAAGGCATAATTAGGAAAGGAATTGAAAATAAAACTGGCAAGATCACGCTGCCCGTATACAAATCTATGGTGCAACCACACTTACAATACTGTGTACAGTTCTGCTGACCGCACCTAAAAAAGTATATTGTAGAGTTGGAAAAAGGGCAGAAAAGGGCAACAAAAATGATGAAGGGGCTGGAGCAAGTCCCCCGTGAGGGAAGGTTACAGCAGCAGCTTGGGATTGTTTAGCTTAGAAAAAGGTAAGTGGGGGGAGACATGATAGAGGTGCACAGAATTATGCATGGTGTGGAGAAAGTGGAAAGAGAGACATTTTTCTCCCTCTCTCATAATGCTAGAACCTGAAGGGCTCATCCCATGAAGCTGATTGGTGGGAGATTCAGGACAGATAAAAGGAAGGACTTCTTCACACAGCGCAGAGTTAAACTGTGGAATTCACTTCCACAAGACGTAGTGACGGCCACCAGTTTGGAGGGCTTTAAAGGGGGACTGGACAAATTCATGGAGGAGAAGGCTATCAACGGCTACCAGTCCTGATTGGCTATATGCTCCCTCCAGTATCAGAGGCAGTATGCCTATGTCCTCCAGTTGCTGGGGAACATGGGCGGGAGGGTGCTGTTGCACTCCTGTCCTGCTCGTGGGATCCCGTTTGGTCACTGTGTGAACAGAATGCTGGACTAGATGGACCTTGGTCTGACCCAGCAGGGCTCTTCTTATGTTCTAAGACCTGGGTTCGACAAAGGCTATCAAATCAGAACACAGCAGCCACTGGGGCAGTTTCCCCATCCTCCCGCCTACCCCACAGTTAGAAACCGAGAATCTCAAATGTTATTATTTTAGTCAGTTCGAGCGACATTCACCCTCCATTATCTTAAACCCATGAGATTCAGTGCTGCCCTCTACAGCAGTGTTCTCCAACCTTGGGTCCCCAGATGTTTTTGGCCTACAACTCCCAGCATGCCCCAGCCAGCGGAGCTAGGTTGGAGAACACTGATCTAGATCAACAGCGGAGAACAAACCTTTGCCCTCTGGTATTCAACAGCCCTGCAGGGACTTGGGGAGGGCTTTCCTTCCAGCCCGCCTACATCTGTGGCACACAGAGCGGAGACGTTTCTTAGCACAGAACTCGGGATGCGGGGAGTGAAGTCTCCCCATCACAACACTGATTACAGGCCGAGCAGAAGGCCCGGGGACTGCGGGTGGCACTTAGCACCTACGCACCCTTTTGGTTCCAAAAATCTACACGACTGGGGCTTTTTCAGTAGTGTTGCCCTAGTTCTGGAATGCTCTCCCAAGGGAAAGAGGCCTGGTGCCGACACTGCTATCTTTCCGAGGCCGGGCTAAGATGTGCCTGTTCTCCAAAATATTTTTTCCTTTAAAATTCAGTCTTTTAAGGTGCAATCCTATGTAAGCTTAGACAGAAAAAAGGCCTACATCTCTCAGCATGCTGGGAGTCGTAGGCCTTTTTTCTGTCTAAACATGCATAGGATTACACCCGTAGAGTCTTTTAAAGTATTTTAGTACTTTTGAGTTATATTATCTTCATCCCTGCAATGTCGTTTATTATACCAGACCCTGCCATGCGATACTATATTTTATGCTGCGCTAGCGTGTTTATTGGTTTGAGTGTTGATTTTATTGTAATTTTAGTTGCTGTTTTTGAAATCATTATTGTAAAATGCCTGGAGACATTTATGTTATGAGACATTTAACAAAGAAACAAATAAATTAAATAAACAAATAAAATGAGCATACAGAAGTTCCGCCATCATATCCAGTCCGACTCAACGCTGGCCTTCCCCAACTTGGTGCCTTCCCCAACTCCAGATGTCTTGCACTACAACTCCCATAAACCCCCAGCGGCTTCCAAACCTTCCCTCCCACAAGAAGGTGGCAAGCAAGTGAGCAGGTGCCCAAAGAAGGGTCTTTCGGCACAGGAGGAAGGAAGCCCATCTGCTGAAGCTGTGCAGCTGCTCCCTGCCTGGGAACCACACCTAAGCTGCTCCCGAGCGCTTCAGAGAAACAGACGGCAGCTCAAGCCGCTGCGCAGGTTGGAGCAGAGACCTCAAGCTGGCCTTCAGTCCACTCCCCAGGAGACCCTGAAAACAGCTGCCCAAAACGGAACTGAGCCCAAACCCAGAGAAGAAACACCACTCACTTTTGTCTCCTGTCCATTCGATAACTCTGGTGGGATCCTGCAGCTCAAAGACGTGGAGGTCGTTGTATCTAAGCAACATGAACAAGGCAGGCCTCAGTTAAAAGGCACCCCCAATCTAGACTGGGGGGCCTGGGGGAGGGAAAGAGTGTGGAATTGGCAAGAAACGGTCTCCTGCAATAAGTGGAGCCTGCAATCCTATATATACTGATCATGTACTGGATTCTACTGGATGTTTGGGATTTGTCTAAATAATCCAATAATATTCAAGAGTATACACGAAAAGTAGATGATAAACCCAGTATACAAAGCTAAGACACAAAAATATCACAAAAAATCAACAAACTTAGTGTGAGGAGTGACGGGGGGATGTCGCCTTGGTGTTTCTCCATTTTGTGTGTGTGCTTCTTTAAAGCCTTAAAAGGTTTAGGGCCAAATTACCTGAAGGACCGCCTTCACCCTTAGCAGCCTGCCCACACTTTAAGATCAGCCACAGAGACCCTTGTAACTTGCACATCTTTCAAGCACAGTTAGGTGGACAAGTACATGAGACAGGGCCTTTTCCACAGTGGCCCCACACCTCTGGAATGGGTTGCATGCATCAGTCCCCATCATTGCAGGCTTTTAGGAAGGCCTGAAGACTTACTTGTCTGCTCTCGTCTTGCCCTGATTAATAGAGTTGGAAGGGGCCTGCAAGGCCATCGAGTCCAACCCCCTGCTCAATGCAGGAAACTAGAGGAGGGGTCTCCCATCCAAGTAATAACTAGGCCTGACCCTGCTTAGCTTTCCACGCTCAGACAAGCTGAGCCAGCATGAGCCATGGGCCTTCTATATTTTATCGGCCTGTTCTGAGTTGCAACTGCAATTATGCTGTAGGTTTTTAGTAATGTTTTATTGCTGGTGTTTGTTGCTTCATAAATGTTTGCTGCCTTATTATTGTATCAACTTTGTTTTTTAAATTACATTGAATTTTAATATTGTAAACCGCCTTGTCTGAGCGTGGAAAGCTAAGCAGGGTCAGGCCTGGTTATTACTTGGATGGGAGACCCCTCCTCTAGTTTCCTGCCTTGAGCAGGGGGTTGGACTCGATAGCCTTGTACGCCCCTTCCAACTTTATTTAAAATATTTCAGGAAAGATTCATAGATCAGATCTATGAATCTTTCCTGAAATATTTTAAATAAAACCAAATCAAAATGAGAAAACGTTGTTATTGAGACCAGGATTTCTCCATATAAACAAAACGACATCCGCACTGCCAAAGGACCTTAAAAAGCCAGCAACCAAAAAGCAACAAAAACCCTGCTGGTCTATTGGCAAAAAAATCTTGCTGCATGAGTGCATTCATTGGTTGCTGATTGATTTAAAGCGCGTTCCTATGCATGTTTGGGGGGGGGGGGGGAAGTCCTACAACTCCCAGCATTCCTGGCTGGGGAATGCTGGGAGTTGTAGGACTTCCCCCCCCTCTAAACATGTATAGGATCGCGCCCTTGTTTAGTTCCATCCTTTCGTTTGTTTGCCTTTATTCTGTGCAAGGCAGGGTCACAAGCGGAGGGAATTTATCAGGACATGAAACGGGGATGGGGGGGGTCCCCGAAGTTCTCCCACCCCCCCTTAAAATGCGAACGTGCAAACCCTTCCCTCGCCCTCACTCACAGTCTCAAGGACTCCAGCAGCCACTTTTCTTCCTCCTCCTCCTCTTCCTCCATCCTTTCTTCTCTTCCCCGCCCCCGGAGAGATCAACAGAGGGAAAGCGAGCCGACCAAAGTGCGATCGCAAAAATTGGAGGAAGAATAGGAGAAAATTGGGGGGGGGGGGGTTGGAAGGGAAGTAAGAGGACTGTCACGTGAGCGCGCTCCTCACGTGACTGGGGCTACACGCGTTTCCGCCCCGCCGTCAGCTGCCGCGGGAGCGAGCGCCGCGCTGCTGCGCCCTGGAGTTGGGCGGGCACGTGAGGACGCGGCGCGGGCCAAGACAGGGACGCGCGGTTGCGTTGAGCTGCGGCCCCGTAGCCAGCCCGACAGTTCTGGGGGGGGGGGAGGGGGGCGCCAAAAAAAAGTGTGTGTGTGGGGGGGCAGTTCATCTGGTTTGCGGGCCTTCGAAAGGCAAAATCGTAAAACTGTTTTTCAATTATGTGTTTGTAAAAAAAAAAAAAATACTAAGGGGGGGCAGAGTTAATTTAGGGGGCACCCCCCCCCCCGGCTATAGGCCCCTTGAGCTAGGCAGCGCAGAAGCCAGGCAGGCAGGCATGATGCAGCTGCCATTCTTACTGCAGCTGCTTCGGATTCTCTACTACCAGTGTTCTCCAACCTCGGCAAAAAACACCTGGGGACCCAAGGTTGGAGAACACTGCCTTAAAGGCAGCCTAAAATAACTTTAAATAAATAGCATTTAAAACAGGCCTTCCCCAACCTGGTGCCATTCAGAGGTGCAGGACTACGGGGAAAATGACTGACAATAAGAACTAAGCTAGTTAATAATAACGAAAGTGAACTGGAAGCGTCACTTCCAATAAGCTTTGGCTGGCCAGGGTGGCCGAGGGTCAAGCATGGGCAGCTCCAAATGCTTTCTCCAACTACGCTGGCTGGGGCATGCTGGGAGTTGTAGGCCAAAAACATCTGGGGGCCCAAGGTTGGAGAGCACTGTTCTACTACATCCCCCAGAGGCCTCCTAGGAGCCCCCCCCCCCCGTGTGTAGTGTCGGAGGGCAGCACGTGTGTCCCTCCATCCATATCTCATGGACCCTATCAGAGACTGGGTTCAGACAACACAATAAGCCACGCTCAAGGGCTGAGTGTGGGTTGTTATTGAAATGTGGATTAGTATCATTCTGTTCCTGACTCCCAGCTGAGCAGGAGCACAACAGGAGAGAGGCTCCAGCTGTTTTTGGGACTGTGAAAAGGCAAGCAGGCTCCCAGAGAGCGAGCGAACAGGGAGAGCGAACAGGGAGAGCAAACAGGAGTTTGGCAGCGGAGTAGTACAACAACAAGTGCTGCAAGGGAAAGGCGTGGCCTGTGAGCTCATTCTGTTGAGCAGAAGCTCCTGCTGACTGCAACCACCTGGGGCTGATTGCAGCTGATTGATTGCAGGAAGTGGGGCTGATTGCAGGGCGTGGCCTGGGAGCTCATTCTGTTCCTGACTCCCAGCTGAGCAGGAGCACAACAGGAGAGAGGCTCCAGCTGTTTTTGGGACTGTTTTTGGGACTGTGAAAAGGCAAGCAGGCTCCCAGAGAGCGAGCGAACAGGGAGAGCAAACAGGAGTTTGGCAGCGGAGTTCGGCAGGGGAGGTCAAGGGGGAGGTCCCTAAAAATAATAATAATAATAATAATAATAATAATAATAATAATAATAAATTATATATATATATATATATATATATATATATATATATTCTAGGAAGACAGAAACAGAGCACTATGGAAGGAAAGGACTCAGCAGTGGTGGTGACCTGCAAGGGGTGTGCAATGTTTGTTTTCCTGCCGGAGATCGACATGGCCTACACGTGCAACAAGTGCAAGCTGGTCACACTGTTGGAAGAAAAGGTCAGAGGACTGGAGCAGCAAGTGTCAACCCTCAGGAGCATAAGAGAAAGTGAGGAGTTCTTAGACAGAACGGTGGATCTACAGCACCAAAGCACAGTACAGGAGCCAGAAGGGCAACGGCAGGAAGAGGCGGAGTCGGAGACTGCAGAGGCAAGGGAAAATAACGCAGGGGGAACCCCCTGGAAAAGGGTGACTGTTAGGAGCAGAAGAACTACAAGACACTCTGCGCCTGTGGAAGCAGTGGAGCTATGGAACCGCTTCCATGTACTTGAGGACGAGAGCAGAGGACAGCCTGCAGAGGACGGATTATCGGGCACCCAACGTGACAGCGAGCAAGAGGCTGAGGGTCAGTCAAGTGGAGGCAATCAAACCAAGGCCTACAGCAAGAGGAAGAGAAGAGTACTCGTAGTGGGAGACTCCCTCCTGCGGGGGATCGAAGCCAAAATATGTCGCGAAGACCCATGGACTCGCCAGGTGTGCTGTCTCCCTGGGGCACGGATTAAGGATGTGACAGAGCAGCTGCCGAGGCTCATGCAGCCCACCGACACATACCCCTTTCTTCTCTTCCACGTGGGTACAAATGATACTGCCAAGCGGAGTTACAAAGAAATCACGGCAGACTTTGAAGAGCTGGGAAGGGAACTCAAGAACTTCGGGGCCCAGATAGTTTTCTCATCCATCCTTCCAGTACTTGGAAGAGGCATAGAAAGGGAAAGAAAAATACTCCGAGTGAATGACTGGCTACGAAGGTGGAGCCGACGTGAGGGATTTGGATTCTGGGACCACGGGCTACACTTCCTGGAAGATGGACTGCTGGCAAAGGATGGGTTGCACCTCACAAGGACTGGGAAGAATGTGTTTGGACACAGCATGAGGAACTTAATCAGGAGGGCTTTAAACTGAATCCAACAGGGGAGGGAGACATAAACTCGGGGGTACCAATGGAAGAAGGCCTCTATGCCACAATGGAGAGAACAGCTCCAGCGGTGCCCATTGATAGTCTACCACAAAATGTAGGGGGAAAGTCGGACTATAAAGCACATAATCTTCAATGTCTCTATACTAATGCCAGGAGTATGGGCAATAAACAAGACGAACTTGAACTCTTGATACATGAGGGCAAGTACGACTTGATAGGGATAACTGAAACCTGGTGGGATGACTCCCATGACTGGAATACAGCAATTGAAGGGTATAACTTGTTCAAAAGGAACAGAAGCAACAGAAAGGGAGGTGGAGTTGCACTGTATGTTAAAAATACGTATCTCTGCACAGAGATACAGGAAGAGGAGCTTGGCAGCCCCATTGAGAGCATCTGGGTTAAAATAAAGGGGGCAAAGAATAAAGCGAACATGGCGGTTGGAGTCTACTACCGACCACCCAATCAAGGAGAAGACGAGGATGGAACTTTTGAAAAGCAAATTGCCATTGTTTCAAGGAGGCACGATGTGGTAGTAATGGGGGACTTCAATTTCCCTGATATCTGTTGGGAGACTTATTCAGCCAAACATGGCCCCTCCAAGAAATTCCTGAGCTGTGCTGCTGATAACTTCCTCCTACAGAAAGTGGAGGAAGGAACTAGAGGATCGGCTATCCTTGACCTGATTCTAACCAACAGAGACGAGTTAGTGGATAAAGTGGCAGTCTCGGGAACTCTGGGGGAAAGTGACCATGTTATACTTGAGTTCTTGATTCTAACAGAAGCAAAAGCTGAGTGTAGCCAAACACGTACCCTGGATTTTAGGAAAGCCAATTTTAACAAACTCAGAACAATGATTAGTAAGATCCCATGGCAAGTGACTCTCACGAGAAAGGGAGCCCAGGAGGGGTGGGAGTTTTTAAAAAAGGAAATTTTAAAGGCACAATTGCAAACAATTCCCACAAGGAGAAAAGGCAGAGGGCAACAGAAGAAGCCAATGTGGCTTCACAATAAACTCAAAGATGACCTGAAAACAAAAAAGGACACGTATAGGAAGTGGAAGGAAGGACAGGCTACAGGGGAAGAGTACAGGCAGGTAGCACAGAACTGCAGGAATAGTGTCAGGAAGGCTAAAGCTGAGAATGAGCTAAGGTTAGCGAGGAATGCTAAAAGCAACAAAAAAGCCTTCTTCAGATACATGCACAGTAAAAGACAGAAGAAAGAACTGGTGGTTCAACTACGCAATGAGGATGGCAAATTGATAACAGAAGACAAAGAAAAGGCAGAAGTGTTCAATTCCTACTTCGGCTCGGTCTTCTCCCAAAAGAGGGTCTATGACCCCCCTGGCAAACCTGAAGTGCAGACTGAAGGGGCAGAATTGCAGCTTGAGATTGATAGGCAAATGGTCAAGGAGCACCTGATTACTCTGAACGAGTTTAAATCTCCAGGGCCTGATGAGCTGCATCCTAGAGTAATAAAGGAACTGGCAGAAGAACTCTCAGAACCACTGTCTATTATCTTTGAGAAATCATGGAGGACAGGTGAAGTGCCAGACGACTGGAGGAGGGCAAATGTTGTTCCCATCTTCAAAAAGGGCAAGAAGGAGGAACCTGGGAACTATAGGCCAGTCAGTCTGACATCAATCCCCGGGAAGATTTTTGAGCAGATTATAAAGAAGTCAGTCTGCAAGCACCTTGAAAACAATGCAGTGATTACTAGAAGCCAGCATGGATTTGTCAAGAACAAATCCTGTCAGACTAATCTGATCTCATTTTTTGATCGGGTAACCTCCCTTGTGGACTGTGGGAATGCTGTGGACATTATATACCTGGACTTCAGCAAAGCTTTCGACAAAGTGCCTCATGATATCCTGATTAGTAAGCTAGCTAAGAGTGGGCTAGATGGAACAACTATCAGGTGGATCCACAATTGGCTAAAGAATCGGACTCAAAGAGTGCTTATCAATGGTTCCTTCTCAAACTGGGGAGAGGTAACGAGCGGGGTACCACAGGGCTCGGTCCTGGGCCCGGTGCTCTTCAACATTTTTATTAATGACTTGGATGAGGAGGTACAGGGAATGCTTATCAAATTTGCAGATGACACAAAGTTGGGTGGAACAGCTAATACTCTGGAAGACAGAAACAAAATTCAAAGTGACCTCGATAGGCTGGAGCGCTGGGCCGAAAACAACAGAATGAAATTTAATAGGGATAAATGCCAAGTGCTGCACCTAGGGAGAGGAAACCAAATGCAGAGTTACAGAATGGGGGACACTTGGCTCAACAATACTACAAGTGAGAAGGATCTTGGAATTGTGGTAGATCACAAACTGAATATGAGCCAGCAATGCGATGTGGCTGCAAAGAAGGCAAATGCTATTTTGGGCTGTATTAATAGAAGTATAGCTTCCAAATCGCGGGAAGTGCTAATTCCCCTTTACTCGGCACTGGTTAGGCCTCATCTTGAGTACTGCGTCCGGTTCTGGGCACCTCACTTTAAGAAGGACATAGACAAACTGGAGAGGGTTCAGAGGAGGGCAACAAGGATGATAAAGGGACTGGAAACAAGGCCCTATGAGGAGAGACTGAAAGAACTGGGCATGTTTAGCCTTCAGAAGAGGAGACTGAGGGGAGATATGATCGCACTCTTCCAGTATTTGAAGGGATGTCACACAGAGGAGGGCAAAGATCTCTTCTCGTTCATCCCAGTTTGCAGGACACGGAATAATGGGCTCAAGTTACAGGAACCTAGATTCCACCTAAACATCAGGAAAAATTTCCTGACTGTCAGAGCAATAAGACAATGGAATCAACTACCTAGGGAGGTCGTGGGCTCTCCCACTCTGGAGGCATTCAAGGTGCAGCTGGACAGACATCTGTCAGAGATGCTTTGACCTGGATTCCTGCATTGAGCAGGGGGTTGGACTCGATGGCCTTGTAGGCCCCTTCCAACTCTACTTTTCTATGATTCTATGATTCTATGATTCTATGATCATGTTGTCTGCACCCAGCCACTCTTGTTAACCACACACAACCCATAAAGAGAACCCGTGGTTTGCTGTTGGGTTGTGAACGGTGGGTTGTTCACCATGGTTTGTTATCTCAGCTGGGTTCAGACAACACGATAACCCACATTTCAACAACAACTGACGGTTCAACAACAACCCACACTCAACTCTTGAGCGTGGATTATTGTGTTGTCTGAACCCAGTCAAAGAGCCCTACGACTGCCCACATTTCTTCAGCTGGCCAGGCTTTTCTGTCTAAACATGTATAGGAACCCCCCCCCCATCTAAACATGCATGGGGGGATGGCACCCTTCGTTCTTGTTAGCATGGAGATTTCTAGCTCTCTGCTCCCGAGAAAGAAATGCTCAAGGCGGCTGACCTGGATCCCTGCATTGAGCAGGGGGTTGGACTCGATGGCCTTGTAGGCCCCTTCCAACTCTACTTTTCTATGATTCTATGACCTGGCCATGAATATGAAGCCCCTTCAAGACGAACAAAATTAGCCCTTGAGGCAGCACAGGACTCTGCTTTGGGCAAAAGAACTCCCACCAAAGATTTTTGCCGTGCTGTATAGAGCAATCAATTAAAAAAATTTTTTTTTATTACATTATCGTCCAATAGCCGGAGCTTTTGTTAGCACCTAAAAGCCATTTTATTTGGCCATACTGCCCAATAACCAAATAAAACAGTCACAATAATTAAAAACCCTCTAAAGCAGCCCAAGGAAGGCTTGTCTAGAGGGAACTGTTTGTGCCCAAAAGGCACAAACTGCGCATGCCTGAAACGCAGAAGGCAAAGCCTCCGAGAGGGGAAGGGAGGGTCCCTGGTGTGTGTGTGTGTGTGTGTGTGTGTGTGTGTGTGTGTGTGTGTGTGTGTGTGTGGCCGGTTGGCACTTGCTGGGTCAGGGGGCTCAGCCTGTCTGATGCTGGTGCCTCTGTTCTGGGCCCCGATGGACACGGGTGGAGTTGATTGCAAATGCTCTCACCAAGTCAGGCCTTGGTTCTGTCCCCTCACCCTGAGTTTTGAGCCCTTCCTCTGGAGACCCTCCAGAGGAGGCTAACGCAGCCCTACTTGAGGACGATTTCAGGAATTGCTCCACGCATTAATGCAGTTTAAACACCAGCTGCTGGGGAACATGGGCGGGAGGGTGCTGTTGCACTCCTGTCCTGCTTGTGGGTCTCCATGGACCCTGGGTCTGATCCAGCAGGGCTCTTCTGACGTTCTTAGTTTCCAGTGGCAGGCAGGTTTGTCTCACCAGTTTGGTGTTCTTCCTCCAGGGCTCCTTCCCTATGGCATTCAGACATGCCATTGTCTCCCCTATTCTCAGAAAGGCCGTCCCTTGACCCCGCTTCCATTTCCAGCCACTGCCCCACCTCCCATGTATCCGTTGCCTCCAAACTCCTGGAGCTTGCCACTGCCTCTCCTGCAACTGCGCACTCCCATCCTCGCCAGTCTGATTTCTGCCCCCTGCGCTCCACTGGAACTGCCTTCACCAAAATCAGTGATCATCCCCAGGCTGCCAGATATAAAGGTCTCTATTGAGATATAAAGGTCTCTAGTCAGCTGATCTCTCCGCTGCCCTTTGACCACTGATGGTGCTATATCGGGGAGGTTGAAGGAAAGCCAAGAATTATATTGCTTCGGTACTGAGCAGCGTTGCTGACTGGGTCTGAAGGAGCAACGGGAGGGACGTCATGACGCCCCAGCTGCAGGAGAACATCTGCTTCGTCCAGTTCCTTGAGGCTAGCTGGATCTGCTGTTACTGGAGTAGGCTGTGACCGTGCGACTCTCCACCATAAAGTTCCTGCCACAAATTACTAAATGCTGATTTGTTAGAGGGTAATTTATACAGCCAGTTTTTAAAGAGGGGCAACGTTGCTACAAGGAGGCAATTCTCTAAATCTTCCATTGTAACTCGCTGTGTCACCTTGAGTATATTTACTTGGAACCCTGCCGAGCGTAATGGGACTGACTGACACAAGGCAGAACATAGAAAACTGCCTTATGCCTTTCATCCGTCTAGCCCAGGACTGCCTCCTCCGCACCAGGAGTGCACAACCAGCTGTTGATGCTGCTGGGAAGCAGGGCATGCAAGAAGAGCCATCCCTGCACGCCGTTTCCCAGAACTGGCTGGCAATGGCAGCAGTGGCATGCGGGAGGGGAGAATTGGGGACTAGGGCACCGAGGTGGGCTGCTCAGGCAGCCTCTGAGGGCCATACGCAGCCCGTGGGTTGCCCATTGCTGCTCTGTACCGACTGGCCATGGCCCTCCAGGCTTTCAGACCATGACCTTTCCCAACCTTGCTTGGAGATGCTGAGGATTGAACCTGGGGCCCTTTGCAAGCAATGTGTGAGCTGTGCCACTGGGCCACCGCCCTTTCCCTAGAGCAAGTCTACCCATTGAGAAATAACAGAGGGGTAGACCTGATATATACTGTATAGATTTTTCAAGAATCCAGGTCTACCTATCTTAGTGTACCCGGTGCCCATGCCTTGTCGCTGCTCAGTCACCGGATGTACCAGAAGTGGTAGACCTGTTCTCTGATGCTATCAGGGCTTTTAAAAAATGTGCAACCAACCGTACACAAAATATGCAGTCCCAGGAAAAATGTGCAATTCCAAAAGAACATTGCTGCAGTTCAAAATTCAAGCCATGCCAAAGTTGTGTTAGCTGATGTAAAAAGTGGATGATAACGATGTGAAAAGTGGAGTAGTCCAGGCTCCTCTAGAACCTTAAACCCTAATCAAGCATACTCCTTTCTCCTCCCACTGCTAAAGAAACTCCCCACAAACTCCACTGCTACGAGTCCCTGGAGCTGCCTTCCCCAACCCGGTGCCCTTCAGATGTTTTGGACTTCAACTCCCATCAGCCCCAGCAAACATGGCCAATGGTCAGGAATGCTGGGAGTTGTAATCCAAAACATCTGGAGGGCACCAGGTTGGGGGAAAGTGCTCTAGAGCAGGGTTCTCCAACCTGGGGTCCCCAGATGTTGCTGGCCTACAGCTCCCAGCATACCCAGCCAGCATGGCTAATGGCAAGGGATTCTGGGAGCTGTAACCTAGCAACATCTGGGGACCCCAGGTTGGAGAACCCTGCTCTAGAGTGTTCACCAGTGTTTCGGCTGCTGTGAAAAAGGCCCGGCGTGTGGCTGCTGTGAAAAAGGCAGACTCCATGTTAGGCATAATTAGGAAAGGAATTGAAAATAAAACTGGCAAGATCACACTGCCCTAATGCAAATCTATGGTGCGACCGCACTTGGAATACTGTGTACAGTTCTGCTGACCGCACCTAAAAAAGTATATTGTAGAGTTGGAAAAAGGGCAACAAAAATGATGAAGGGGCTGGAGCAACTCCTCTATGAGGGAAGGTTACAGCAGCAGCTGGGATTGTTTAGCTTAGAAAAAAGGCGAGTGAGGGGAGGTGTACAAAATAATACATGGTGTGGAGGAAGTGGACAGGGAGATATTTTTTCTCTTTTTCTCATTAATACTGGAACCCGGGGTCATGCTATGAAGTTGATTGGTGGGAGATTGAAGACAGATAAAAGGAAGGACTTCTTCACACAGCGCATACCGTAGTTAAACTGGAATTCACTTCCACAAGACGTAGTGATGGCCACCAGTTTGGAGGGCTTTAAAGGGGGATTGGACAAATTCATGGAGAAGAAGGCTATCAACGGCTACCAGTCCTGATTGGCTATATGCTTCCTCCAGTATCAGAGGCTGTCTGCCTATGTACCCCAGTTGCTGGGGAACATGGGCGGGAGGGTGCTGTTGCACTCCTGTCCTGCTCATGGGCTTCCCATTGGGGCAGCTGGTTGGCCACCGTGTGGATAGAATGCTGGACTAGATGGACCCTTGTTCTGATCCAGCAGGGCTCTTCTTATGATTCCAAAATGAAGGAAATCATTCTAAGACAAGTCATGTGAAGTTGTGATCAGGGCAGTGATGTCATAAAAAACCCAATTTGTAATTCTTAAGTTGGTGTTTGTGCATTTGGGTTTTGTTTTTGTTTGTTTTTTTGTTCCTAGGTTTGATTTTATTCCTCACTCCAAATAAAGTTTTGTTAGCGTTCACGATGCTTCCTGAATAGAACACTCTTCTGCATTAGTGCCACTCAGTTCTCAGGATCTTCTACAAGTCTGTGTAGGCTTCTAGATGCCATGGAATGTGATGCTAAACAGCAAAGCACGCACACAAGGAAAATGCACAGGTGTGTTGCAGTGGCGCACACCATGCACACAAATTACAACCAAAGATTGCTGCGCAGCTTTGCCCCCCTGGAAAAATTCCTGCAAAGCCCATGCCCTCCGTCCTCTGCCCCCCACAGCTTTATTTAGAGCAAAAGGCCACCCGCTTGAGAGGTGGAAGCACATGTTGATGGGAAACAGGCAGAGATTAATATAAGGAGTGGTGGTGCAGAGACCCTTCCCCCCGGATTCATTCTTGTACCAGCTGAATCAGTGCAGCTTTCACGTTTCCTCTCCTTTCCCCTCCTCTTTGTGGTCTGCCTCTTCTAGATTTTGAGCTTGGGGTCAGGCTTGGCCTCTCTTAACTTTTGTATTGCACATACAGATAAAACATCTGTGTGGGCTGACTTGTCTTCCGGCAGGGGGTTGGGACGGACAATCTTTTCATCCAGGCCTTGCCCATGGTTATAGAGCCAGGCCACTGCACAACTGATGTGATGCCAATTTCTCAGTGCATGGGGGAACCAAATGTGAAGTGTGAGTGCAGATGTGGGTCG
The DNA here is from genome assembly GCA_021292165.1 of Shinisaurus crocodilurus. Taxonomy (NCBI): domain Eukaryota; kingdom Metazoa; phylum Chordata; class Lepidosauria; order Squamata; family Shinisauridae; genus Shinisaurus; species Shinisaurus crocodilurus. The sequence goes on from CM037878.1 coordinate 293,566,508, forward strand.
GTACGCAGAGGATCCTGCCTTAAGCTCAGGGCAGCAATGTTATGAAAAGCTCATCACACGGTTCCACCCTCTACAAGTCAAGGCAGCCCATTTCAGAATGAACCAAGACAAGGCATATTCTAGAGCAGTGTTCTCCAACCCTGAGTCCCCAGATGTTTTTGGCCTACAACTCCCAGCATGCCCCAGCCAACTACACTACGCTGGCTGGGGCATGCTGGGAGTTGTAGGCCAAAACATCTGGGGACCCAGGGTTGGAGAACACTGGGCTAGAGACAGGGCCGGTGCTACCATTAGGCCAACTAGGCAGCCGCCTAGGGCGCAGGGCTAAAAGGGGTGCCAGAAACGCCTTGAAAACAAAATACAGCGCTCTCAAGTGGGAAGGGGGGTGCTAAATATCTGATCTTGCCTAGGGCACCAAACTGCCTTGCACCGGTCCTGGCTAGAGAGAAGGAAGGGCCACGGCTCAGTGGTGGAGCCCCTGCTTTCCAGGTAGGGATGGAAAAACTCCTGCCTGAAACCCTGGGGAGCCAGGGTGGCTAGGGATGTGCAAATCAGCAAAACTCGAGCTCGCTGAAGTTCTCCAAATTCCATCTCGAAGCTCGTCCCCCCCTCAGATTGCGAGCTTTTTTCTTTTTGCATGAAAATCCATGTGTAATTTCATGCGTATTATTTTTCCAAATGTGCACATCGATTGTGCGCGTCTTTGAAATGTGCGCATTCTTCTCCCACTGATTAAAGCGCACTTGTGTACATTTTTCAAAAGCACACATTTTTTCATGCGCATTTTTCAAAGGCGCACATGCTGTCAAACACATTTTGTTTGGTCCGCAAATCAGAGTGCAAGCTCAGCAATGTACGGACTTCGACCGCAGGTGGCGTCCGAGTGTGTGTTCGGTCCGGAAGGTGCAAACTGGGAAAATCCTGATCAAAAACTAACGGAAACAAATCTCTCCCACGTCCCTATCTGCTGCCAGTCAGTGTGGACCAGAGTGGTCAAGATGAACCAACGGTCTGACTCAGCGTAAGGCAGCTTCCTATGTTCCTATGAATATCCTGCAACCTCCGTCTCCGAAGGGGAGGAAAATTAGTTTTTAAACACAACAAATCTGTGGGAATCTCAAGTGAGGTTGATATGTGGTATATTTCCTTATTGGAGCTGCAGTGGTTACTCCTGCCGGAGACACAACAGCAATGACAAATGCATACAGTATTCAGAGACGGAACGCTTTGTTCAAAGACGGCTGCTGAAACTAAGCAAGTGAGTGGAGATTCAGCTGCAGAAGAGGGAGAGCAGGGGACGATGAGGACAAAGGCAGCAGGTGGAGTGTGCTTCCTCCTCTCCCTCCTCCACAGGCTCTTCAGCGACCTTCAGACACAAAAAATGTCTTCTGCAGAGCAAATCGTCCTGCTTCAGAACAGAACAACATGCCACCTGTTGACGGTTAGCTCATAATTGATCCCTAAAAGATAACAAATGAGTATTATCCTGGTTGGCTTCCTGAGTATGTCTGATGGCAACACTGGGGGCGAATTCAGAGGCCACTGAATTGCATACATAGGTTTCCTTATTTACCGTAATCCCCAGTAGGACATCTGCCTGGGACTGCAGACAGCAGCTGCCAGTTAAGGCTAGCAGCAGAGGACTCGGTGGACCACCAGCCTGGCTTACTATTAGGCGGCAGCTTCATCTGCTCCCTCCCTCCCTCCCTCCTCCTCATTTTCAGGGTTTTTAAAAGGAAATATTGAGTCTGGGTTCATCACTAGAACCTTTCAGAAAAAGGGCTTGCAGATGCTTACCGTATTTTCTGGAGAAGAAATCGAATCCGCTGGTTCTGGAGAAGAAATTGAATCCATTGGTTCTGGAGAAGAAACTGAATCCATTGGTTCTGGAGATATTTTCCTCCCGATCAGTCTTCCAAGCCAGTTCCTGAAAAGCAAAGAGAGGTGAGTGGGCCTCCTGTCTGCATTCAGGCAAGAGATGGACACTGGAGGAGTTATTTCCCACAGAACAAGCAACCATAGTTCAGGAGCACAGCAAATGTCACTTGCTCATAAAGGCCTGTGGCTCACGCTGGCTCAGCTTGTCTGAGCATGGAAAGCTAAGCAGGGTCAGGCCTGGTTATCACTTGGATGGGAGACCCCTCCTCTAGTTTCCTCCATTGAGCAGGGGGTTGAACTCGATGGCCTTGTCGGCCCCTTCCAACTCTAAGATCTATGAAATCTATGTTTGACCTCTAGGCAGGCCGCTTGAGGAAAAGAACAGCGGCAGACAGAGGAACTTGAAAATAAGCAGCAAGGACACAGCTTTATCACGCTGAATGAGAATGAAGGAGAGTTTACTTACCAAGTATGTAGATACTTCTTAAGCACTATACTAAGTGTCAGCAAAAGCAAAGCTACCCCAACAATGGAACCTAGCATTAAGGTTTTCTTAGACTCTGGAAGAAAAGAAGAAGAAAGGGCAGATTGCTTGACATGTTCAGAACTCCATGTGGAATGCACTCAGTCACTAGCTCACATGCAGGTTCCAGACTGGAGGCCCCCCACATTCTCTCAGGGCCCCACACTACGTACAGCAGCGGCCTTGGGTCACCCGCAGTGCTCCCAGACGATGAGCGACTTCACACTTTATGCAGGGATTGTGTTTGCTTCAACTACACTGGTGTTGACTGCAGGAGACAGACAGAGCTTAAAGGCCAGGTATCCATTCCCCAATCACTCAAGAGAGACCTTTTGAAATGTGTATAGGCTGAACAGGTAGGTGTGTGTGTGGGGGGGGGGGTCATGCCCACTGCCACTGAGCCAGGATGGGCAGGATCATGTTCTCCCCTCCACATGTTCAGGCTACAGACATTTCAAACGCTGAAAGGGCTTCAGTGGACACAGCATGTGTCAGAAGGCTCCCCAATGCACATCACTTTGTATTTAGGAATCAGCACCTGCCTTTCATTCTTTACACATTTCCCACGGGGAAGCAGGAAACCCTGGAGATGCCAGTGACTTCTTCTTTTCCTCAAAGGCAGCCAGGCTGGGGAAGACCCCCGGCTAGAGCCAGGACGGCAGTCTCCCGCTGTCCCAGCACAGCAACGTCCAAATCTGCACTGCAAGGAATGGAGCCCTCTTGACTGGTCCACCTCCTCTTTCAGTGAATAACTCAAGGGGAGATGCATGTGTTTAGATGGCAGGGAGGGCCCTATCCCTGCGCACGGGTGCCGCAGGAGTGACCGAGGCCTCCATTACCTGGCATGCAGACAGGGCCGGATTAAGATAGGGGCTATTGGAGCTGCAGCTCCAGGCCCCTACCCCAAAACAGGCCCACAATCAGGACCGGTGCAGGGCAGTTTGGCGCCCCAGGCGAAATAATATTTAGCGCCCCCCCCTCTCCAAAGCAGCCCTGCTCCGCAAAAAAAAAAAAACACCCCTGCGCCGCCGCCACCAACCTACCTACCTTCCCCCTGCTTGGCGGCTGCTGCTGCTGCTGCTGCTGCCGCCGCCGAGGAGGAGGAGGAGGAAGTGACGCGACGGGACCCCCGCGCTGTTTTTTGCCGGGGAAACCATGGCAACAGGGCTGTTTAAGCCCTGTTGCCCTGGTTCCTCCCGCCAAAACAACGCGGGCGGGGCTCTGGAAGCGACACGACGCGGAGAAGGTAGGTGGCGGGGGGGGTCGGGGGTGGTGGTGATGGCGGCGGCGACGGGAGGCACAGCGGCAGCGAGTGGGAGGGTGGGGGGAGGCGCAGTGGCGAGCGGGACGGGAGGGCGCGGCGGCGGCGGGAGGGAGGGAGGGGAGGCGGAGGCCTGGCGGGGGCGGCGCAGCGGAGGCAGAGGCTTGGCGGGGGCGGCGCAGTGGCAGGGAAGAGGAGCGCAGCGTTTCTGCGCCCTCTTCAGCCGCGCGCCCTCCTCAGCACCAGGCCCATAATGGTCTTAATCCGGCCCTGCATGCAGACAGGGCCTGCAGGCTTCAGTGTGGTTAAGTCGGGTTTATTTTAGACTGGACCTGGACCTTTAGAGTCTACAGTTTGATCCAAAACAAGTCAGCAGGTGGTGGACTCAAGTCCAGGAGTCTTCTTGAATTGTTTAGGGAAACATCCCAAGATGCCAACTGCGTAAGTGTTAACTTTGCAATGGTGAGGAATAATAGACCGTTTGGTAGGAAGAGCCCCCAAAAGCACACACTTGGAATGACAACAGGGAAGTGGAAGGCAGATCAAAAGAGAACATAGAAGAACAATCGGATTTTCTGATAACTCACTCTTTTGTTCCGGAGGGGGCCCACTGTCAATACTTCCTCCAAATCCCCTGGCACTGCAGGAGGGAGGGGCCCATCCGTAAGCGCAATGGCAATTTTTGTTACTATTGCACACCTGAAATAAGTCAAGTGTATGAGCAGCAAATAAATGCATACATTTATACCCTAGATTATTTCCCGTGTTAGTTGATTATTTCTGCATTACTAATCATATTTATAGCTCACCTAATACTATCACAATGATCTTTCTTTCATAAATTCTGCCCCAACTGCGTTAATATGATTTTATTTAGTGTTTATTATTCTAAGATCCTAGCTAGTATCTTATAATCCTGATCTGATGTATTTGCAGACGTGTGTGTAGCCTCCTTCCTTTGGTTCTGGAAGGGCGGAATTCTGCCAGCATCTATATCTATCTATCTATCTATATTTATATTATATTTATACCCCGCCTTTTTTCCTGCAAGGAACCCAAGGTGACTTACATAATCCTCCTCCTCTCCATTTTATTTTATCCTCACAACAACCCTGTGAGGTAGGCTAGGCTGAGAGTCAGTGACTGGCCCAAAGTCATCCAGTGAGTTTCATGGCTGAGTGGGGACTAGAACCCGGATCTCCCAAGTCCCAGTCCGACACCCTAACCACTACGCCACACTGGCTCTCCTGCCTCCACACTTGCCTGTCAATCAACGACCCTGGAGACCAACGGGAGTCTGCAAACAGAGGATGAACTATTGAAATGCTGGGCTAGGACAACAGGGAAATGGATGGGGCCCATTTGTCAAAAGGCGCTTTCCTGACCCTGCCAATATTATTGCAGCTCAGGAGATCAAAATCCTGTGACTGATTTCAAGCACCACATCAGAGGTGCCAGGACAAGGCCTAGAGGGCACACAGCCTGGCCTTTACAGCTGGAGCACCCACTCTCTGGAACTCCATGCTTAGGGAGCTCCAGGTGGCCGCTTCTTCCTCCATCCACGCGTTTCACCTCCAGGTAATAACCGATTTGTTTACTCAGACTTTGTTGAGCTCTGTTAATTGGCCCCTGAATTTGTGGGCTTCCAAGATTCCTATGCCCTGCCAGGCTGTAGCTGGCAGGGTGGGAGGAGCGGCAGAGGCAATATTTGCCTCCCCACCCTCCGATCGCCTGTATTTTTGCTGGACGGGCTTTTCAGGCTGTCAAGCGAGGGTACTTGGGAGAGGGAGGGAGGGAAGAAGGCTGGAGGAGGCTCAGGGTAACTAGTATCCTCTTGGCCTCTCCGGTCTCCTCCCCTCCCTCCCCACCCACCAGAACACCTCCTTTCATCCTCCAAGGTTGGATTTATGACCTTGGAGAAGCAGCTGGAACAGTTCTTTCTGCACCGGCTGTGAGGGGGGAGGTGTCTGAGGTCAGTTCTCTGACTCCCCTTTCCGAGCTCGGAGTGCTGTCTCTGACCTTGTAGGGATTTCCTGAGCCATCCTATGGTCCCTGGGATGCTCACCCAGGGACATAGGATTGCTCTCGTAGTGGTTTTAACCCCATTTTTAACTTTTCTTTTAGTATTTGCTTATTTATGCATGTAAGAAAATAAGAAGATCCATGCTGCATCAGACCAAGGGTCCATCTAGTCCAGCATTCTGTTCACACAGTGGCCAACCAGCTGCCCACAGGATCTCACAAGGAGGCCTTGCTTGGTTCACACTGGCTCAGCTTGTCTGAGTGTGGAAAGCTAAGCAGGGTCAGGCCTGGTTATTACTTGGATGGGAGACCCCTCCTCCAGTTTCCTGCCTTGAGCAGGGGGTTGGACTCAATGGCCTTGTAGGCTCCTTCCAACTCTATGATCTATGAATGAGAACAGCACCCTCCCACCCATGTTCCCCAGCAACTGAACTGGTGTACATAGGCATACAGCCTCTGATACTGGAGGTAGCATATAGTCAATCAGGACTAGTAGCCATTGATAGCCTTCTCCTCCATGAATTTGTCAAATTGGTGGCCTTCACTACATCTTGTGGAAGTGAATTCCATAGTTTAACTACGCGCTGTGTGAAGAAGTCCTTCCTTTTGCCTGTCCTGAATCTCCCACCAATCAGCTTCATGGGATGACCCCACTAGGTTCTTTCTAGTATTATGAAAGAGGGAGAAAAATGTCTCCCTATTTATCCACTTCCTCCACACCATGCATAATTTTGCACACCTCTGTCATGTCTCCCCTCACTCGCTTTTTTCCTAAGCTACACAATCCCAGTTGCTGAGTGTAACCTTTCCTCGTATGGGAGCTGCTCCAGCCCCTTGATCATGCATTATTTTACACTTGCCTGCATTAAACTGCATTTGCCATTTTGATGCCCATTCTCCCAGTTTGGAGAGATCCTTTTGGAGCTGCTCACAATCCCTTTTTGTTTTAACTAAATAATTTGGTTTCATCAGCAAACTTGGCTGTGGGACCCCACTGTTTACATCCGTCCATTGGGAGAACTGACCATTTATTCCTACTCTCTGCTTTCTGTTCTTTAACCAGTTACTGATCCATGAGAGGACCTCCCCTTTTATTCCATGACTGCTAAGTTTACTCAGGAGTCTTTGGCGAGGGACTTTGTCAAAAGCCTTTTGGAAGTCCAAGTGAACAATGTCTTGTTTATTATTAATTTATTATTATTAAGGATGCTTTTAAGATGTTTTAAGATGTTTTATAATGTTTTTAAGTTGTTTTAATAGTATGTGTTGTGTTTTGATTAGTTTATGTATTTTATATTTTTGTTGTTCCCCACCTCGATCTAGACAGAGAGGCGGGTAAGAAATAAATTTATTATTGTTGTTGTTGTTGTTTTTACATACATCGCTTTGAGCAGAGCATCTACATAGGCAACTGAGAAATGCCACACACAAACAAGCAAACCTTCCATTAACCCACCCTGGTCTGGGAAGTTGACATCTTTGTTACTTACCCCCTGGTTGTTACATTTTGAGAAATCACAATCATACTTCAGAATCTTCAGGTCAACACATGTTCTGTTTATGCATATCTAGAAACAGGATGCATAAATGTGTTAATTAAAGAATACATGGGCAGCAGGAAAACTTGAATTCTGATAACTTATTTTTTTACAGTTCAATCCTATGCATGTCTACTGAGAAATAAGTCCCATTGAATTTAATGGGACTTACTCCCAGGCAAGTGTGCATAGGATTGCAGCCTTAACATATTTATATTCCACTTTTAATTATCAAATCACAGGACAGTGTACAAAATGCATTAAAACAATTAAAATATACCGTAATACAAAGATAAAAACAACAGCACAGAATGTCTACCAAACTAGGTATCAAAATGCCTGGGTATACAAATAAGTTTTCAACAGGTGCCTAAACACTGCCTAAATTTATAAGACACTCAAACATCCAGAAAATACTCCTAGCCAAGCATGTCATGCTTGCTGAAACAGATCCACAGAATTACTCTCCATTCTTCTCTTTTTCTTTTTTAATTTCTAATTTTTATTACGTTATCTCCATCCAGTTTCCAAATCATGAACTATCTTCATAATATAGGATAGCAGGAAAAGACAACATTCACAAACATATGTTTAACAAACCATAACAAAGTGCAGTCATCAATGCAATCTCAAAAAGGTATACATAAAAGAGTGTGTAGACAATTTTAAGGCAATAGTCATATCAGACATATCAAAGAGGCCTAGCTTAAAAGGCTGTCTGAACCAAAGTTTGCTTTAGACCTATTGCCAGCAGAAAGCTTGACTTGAGGGGAAAAAACAACATTACGAGAAAAACTCTTGTCTTGCTCAATAAGGTTCATGCCCCAGACAGGTCAAAACCACAGAGAACAAGTTGGGAAATTTCTATAGAACCGTAGAAGTAAAAACGAAACATTATCAAATATGAATAAATATGAAGAGGCGGATTAAAAATATACAGTAGCCAATCAAAGTACAGTAAGCAATCACACCACATACCATGTTCAAGTGTAAAACTATAAAAGCAAAGGGAGGATAGTGGGTGGGGTTGCTCCCGGGTAGGCAGGGGGTAACCTCTGTTAGTGGAATGCTGTGTCGCTAATGTATATACTTTGTCTTGTTCTCTTTTCCTGTTTTTCCATCGGGTATGTGGTGTGTGTAAGTGTGAAATTGTCTTTCTTAATAATAAAAAGCAAATTGTGCTCCTATCCAGTTGTTATTTGTGGTTCAGTTGTGGTTCAGTACTTTCCCGTGCCAAAGGCAAGCCACATCCTAGGACCCTAAGCTAGACATATCAGACAGGGTGAAGGAACTCTAGGATAGCTTCTAAACTGGGCAAGGGTAATCTAATTACCTTTTAAATTGTTGACTAATTGGGCAGGCAAGCCATCCATGAAATTAAACAACAGTATCAATTTGAGCAAGGAATGGGCAGCGCATTCTAGATGACCACAGGATTTTTCGGAGACCCAGCTATGAGTCGGGAAATAGCGCTCCAACCTCGCAGCTGGGTCTCTGCGCTCAGAAATAACTGCACTGACTGTGTCTCTGAGGTCGCAAGGGCAGCCTCAGAGACAGGGTTTAGGGGCATTCCGGGAGCGGGGAGGGGAGGAGACAGACAGGCGCCACCAAGATATGGATGTATCCTGGTGGCGCCGCAGCCTCCTTGCCTCCCTCTCTGAGGTGCTGCGCTTGGGGGGGGGGGCAATCGGCCGTCTAGCCGAGTTGTAGGGCAGTGGCTGCTCCTGCTGTTATTTTTTGCAAATGTTTTATTTTATTGCATTGCATTTCTTCTCTGTTTGGCTTTAGTATGAATTATTATGGGATTGTTTATTTTTAGTGTATTTTCGTTAACGTGAGGCATTTTGATTATGCTATGTATATGACTATTTAATATGACTATTTAAATTTTGTTAGGACTTCAGGTTGTTAGAGAATTATCTTGAAATGTTATATGTTATTGTGTACATTTTCTGGTGTTGCTGTAAGCCGCTTTGATTGAACATGGTTTTACCATGGAAAAGCAGCATATAAATAAACTGACAATGATGATGGGTACCTGTGGAGAAAGCCCAACACAGGTCCACACACACACACGGTTTTCGCCCAAGGGAGGGGGCAAGGAAGGGGGGATGAAGTCATCGGAGAAGTAGCAGACAGACCATCATCCCCAACAAAAGAGAGTCTCGGTGGAGATCCACAAAACTAAGGAAGGACCATCAAGGATCATCAAGCTATCACGGCAGTCTCAAAGAGCTGCAAAGTACTAGTACGTCACCTTCTTCCCGGGCAGGAATAAGCCCACCTGAAACGAAGGGGCAGGCATAAGCCCCCACCTGACCTGAAGGGCGGGGAGAGCGGGAACTCAGGGGTAGAAAACCCCTCTCCCTTCCGGTTTAGGGTTGTTGGGAACCAAGGGTACTTCGGGGCCAGAGTCATCTCCAAACAGCAGCCCGAGTACGTCCTTCTCATCCACGCATCGGCCAACCCGGAGCCAGGCTGAAATCGACTAGGCGCAGAGTCTTTGGTCTGAGGTAATTGACTAGATTCACTCCGCTAGCCTAAGCCTGTTCATTGAGAAACCCAGGGGTCAGCTAAGGTTGTGTTGCTGTTGTAGTATTCCTGGAAAGCTGTTAGTTCCGCTCTGTGTTTTGTGTAAACAAATAAAAGCCTTATTTGGTCATTCAAAGTGCTGCGGTTTCCTCTTGTGCGCGAAAGCCTCGTAGGTGATTGCCTGCGCTCGTACGGGCTGTAATTCAGAGCCGGTTAACCCGTTAAGCGCCGAACTCACGCAAAGGATCCTGTTGGTGATCCTTCACAGTACCTATCTTGATTCACAACAGTAATGAAAGGATGTCAGATAGAATACAAACAAATTGTCTTGTTTAACTAATTTCTTCAGCAATTAAATCCTGTGTGTGAGTTGTTCCATCATTCCCAAGGTACCCTTTGATACCAAGTTCAATGGAACACAGTTGGTTGGTCTTCCAGCATAACACAATGATGTTATGTTAAACCTACCTCACAGGGTTGTTGTGAGGATAAAATGGAGAGGAGGAGGAGGATTATGTAAGCCGCCTTGGGTTCCTTGCAAAGAAAAAAGGCGGGGTATAAATATAATAAATAAATAAATAAATTTCTTGTCATGCAGCTACCACTAAGAAGACAATAAGATCGTCATTAAAATGCCCTTTTCTGACTATCGGAAATGTTAACAACATCAGTAGAGTATCAAAAGGCACATGGTTTGTTATAAGAACAATCTCTTTATGTATTAGTTTTCAAAAATTAGTCACTCTCCTGTATACTCCCACCCCATGTAGAAGTATTTATTTTTATCTATTATATTTATATCCCACCTTTTTTCCTGCAAGGAACCCAAGGTAGCTAATTACATCCTCCTCCTCCTCCATTTTATCCTCACAGCAACCCTGTGAGGTAGGTTAGGCAGAGAGTCAGTGACTGGCCCAAAGTCACCCAGTGAGCTTCATGGTTGAGTATATATATATATATATATATATATATATATATTCACTGCCCATCAGCCAAAAGGCTCCCTGGGCGGTTTACAAAACTAAGCAACAAATAAAAGCAATCATCCTAAAACAAAAGCATCAACAATAATAACATAAAAATACAGACATATTAAAATATAACAAGATAAAATGAAGCAGCCAAAATAAATTCAATCCAGAGGTACAGTGGCAATAATAAAATGAATAAAATCAGCCATTAAAATGTTGGGCAAATAAAAAGGTCTTCACCTGGCACCTGAAAGAATAGAGAGTAGGCACCAGGCACACCTCTTTGGGGAGCTGATTCCAGAGATGGGGTGCCCAGGGATGGGGACTCGGACTCGAGGACTCGACTCGTGAGTCGGACTGAGTCCCCCCTCTGACTTGACTCGGACTCGAGTCCCAATATTTTTAATGGGACTCGAGACTCGACTCGGGACTCCAGACCAAGGACTCTTCAACATCCCTGGGCTGTGCCAGAAGGAGTGGAGAGGAGCGTGATTGCCGGCGAAGAGCGCATGGAAGCGAGGTGCGCCGCTGCTCGGCCACTATGGACGGCTACCAGGAGTGCAGCCCCAACAGTGTGTCAAGATTTATTTTGATTGATGTGTTGCGTACTTGGGAGAGGCAGAAGAAGGACCTGAGATTACTCTGTGTGGCTGCTCTGAGTGTGTTTCTGGTTCCAGCAAGTTCATCACCAGTGGAGCGGGTGTTCAGTGAGGGTGGAATTGTGATGAGATCGCACCGTTCCAGAATGGGGGCCAAACATTTAGAAAAAATCATGTTCCTCAAATGCAACATGGATAAGTTTTAGGAAGTACAGCAAGTTTATTTTTTAAAATCATTTTTCTAAAATGCAACCTTTCAGACATTTTGGGTTTGGCTGCCTCTGCCTGCCTGTCTGGGGTTCCCAGCCTCCTCTGCCTGCCTGGTCTCTTCTTGACCAGTTCAACAGTTGAATTGTTCAAAGACAAAAGCCTCTGCCTGCCTGCTTTGGGGTTCCCTGCCTCCTCTGCCTGCCTGGTTATTTTGGGTTTTTCTGCCTGGTCTGTTCTTGCCTAAATCAGTTGCAGAGTTTTGAAATCTGAAGTAGCCTTATTTTGTTGAGAAAAGACCCCATTGATTTAATAGGGACTCGTGGAGTCAGCTTTGGGAGTGACTCGTGACTCGTGACTCGTGAGTCACCATTTTGGACCAAGGACTCGGACTCGAGACTCGGGTCCAAAGACTCGTGACTCGACTCATGACTCGAGGCCAAGGACTCTTCAACATCCCTGGGGGTGCCACAACTGAGAAGGCCCTTCCCCTAGTAGCCACCCTCCTAGCTTCTTTTGGAGGGGGCTCTCTGAGAAGGGCCTCTGAAGAAGATCTCAGGGTTCATACAGGCCTGTGGCTTATGCTGGCTCAGCTTGTCTGAGTGTGGAAAGCTAAGCAGGGTCGGGCCTGGTTATTACTTGGATGGAAGACCCCTCCTCTAGTTTCCTGCCTTGAGCAGGGGGTTGGACTCGATGGCCTTGTAGGCCCCTTCCAACTCTATGATCTATGCATCTATGTATGGGACAAGGCGTTCCTTCAGATAAATAATGTCAAATGATTTCCCAGAGGTTGTACATGTGTGATGACTGGTCAGGTGCCTGGTCTGAAATTGTAGTTCTGCCACTTCCAGTCTTCTCTAAATGAACTCCATAGTGAGGTCAAGGCAAACCCTTGTGTGGATAGTTATTTTGATTTCATGAGACCTTGGATTTGGCTTGATCTCAACCCTGAACATTCGTATTAGACATTCATGTAGCATTTTTCAAAATCAACAAAACTGGATTCTTGACAGCCCAGACCAGGTGAGGAGTTCCAACTACATGGGACACCCAGTTAAGGATCATCAGCAGGACAACTCAAGATTACCTTAATTCCAGTCATTGTGCTCTCTAAAATTACCAGATCCCAAACTGCACAGGATGTGCCCCTTCTGCCCCATTCACAGATCTATTATTTATTTATTCATTACATTTCTATACCACCCATTAGCTGAAGCTCTCTGGGTGGTTTACAAGACAAAGCTTAAAAAACCATAAAATACAATAACATCATAAAATATAATATAAAAACATATGTTTAAAACAGAATAAAACCAAAGTAGTAACCAAGATAAAAGCCAGTGACAGCGCAAAGATCTAAAAATGCACGAACACAATGTTTAAAATTGAACGGCTAAAAATCTTGGGAAAATAAAAAGGTCACCTGGTGCTGAAAAGACCACAATGTAGGCACAGGTGAGCCTCTCTGTAGAGGTCATTCCACCACCGGGGTTCCACCATCACAAAGGCCCTCTACTTAGTAGCCAACCACCTCACCTCATTTGGCGGGAGCTCCTGGAGAAGGCAGGGGCACCGTGCACCCTTAATCATACTATTTAACTGAGAGACAGTGTGGTGTGGTGGCAGGCAACCATATTGAATATGGAGTGGGGAGACATGTGTTTGAATCCCCTTCGGGTCTGGAAGCTCACTGGGCCAATAGCTCTCAGAGAAAGCTATCTACTGATGGTCCTCATAAAGTGGCTGTCCCATGTAGTTGGATATCCTTACTGGACCTGATCTAAACATCCTTATGATGTTACCTTGTCAGCACCACATAGTGATCCATCTTTTACTGCTCCAACATCATATACTTCATTCTCCTTCTGAAATACTGTGCCCCAACAAAAGCCATTGTCCACAGGCGTCTGAAGTGTGGCTTGGCCAGTTGAAATTCTTGGAACTTTTTTGACATTGATGCATTGGATCCTTCCACAAAAGACATCTCTGAAAGAAAAGCAAGAAGGGAAAGGAAAAACACACAGCTCCTTCACTCTGGAAGCAACTGAAGACCACCATGGGGTGCCTTGAGGTTTCCCTCACAGCCAGCTTCCATGCGGTTTGTAAATCACATCAAGGGCAAAGCATGGTAGCTGGTGACTGTGTGTGTGGACCTTTATCCGAAACTCTTTTATACCACACTGGTTCTGTAGCAGTAGGTTGGGGCTCTGTGAATCTGAAGTCTGTTTTACAAGGACAGGAGAAGAGAGAAAGGAGAAGCACAATATGCTGTATATCACGGGTGGGCAACCTGTGGCTCTCCAGGACAGGTGTTTTGGCCCACAACTCCTGGCATTCCTCACCATCGGCCATGCTGGCTAAGGCTGATGGGAACTGTAGGCCAAAACATTTGGAGGGCCACAAGTTCCTGAACCCTGCTGTATATGAAAGACGCATCACACTTGCACCTAAGTCCAGTATGAAGGAAGGAGCAGATCCTGAGAAAGTAGATGGAATATACCCCATCATTAAAATCTGCTATAGAAGACTTAAGGTGCAATCCTATGCATGTTTAGACAAAGGAAGTCCTACAACTCCCAGCATCCCCCAGCCAGCCATGCTGTAGGTCCTTCTTCTGTCTAAACATGCATAGGATTGCGCCCTTAATCATACTATTTAACTGAGAGACAGTGTGGTGTGGTGGCAGGCAAGCACATTGAATATGGAGTGGGGAGACCTGTGTTTGGATCCCCTTTGAGCCTGGAAGCTCACTGGGCAATGTTAGCTCGATATCTCTCAGACCAACTTATCTACTGATGGTCCTCCTAAAGTGGCTGTCCCGTCCCATGTAGTTGGATATCGTTACCGCACCTGAGTTAAAATGCGAAAGGGCCTATGTATCCAGCTCTGAGCTCTTTGGAAGAAAAATGGGTTACAAATGTGAATGTGAATAACAACACTAAAAGGAAACCAGTGAGGATCTGGGGTGTGTGAAGGGTTGAAAATTCAAAGGAGAACAAACAAGAAGGGAGAGAAAGTGTTGTAAGAATGCACTTAGCTTGTCCATCCAAATGATGTGTTCCATCACGGATTCTTCTTGAACTCCTCAATTTAAGTATCACTACCAGCAGTGTCTCTTTCTCAACCAGCCAAATAATCACTACCACCCAGCTCATAATCTCCACCCATACAGAGTTAAATCCATAAACTGCCCAGAGCTATTCATTATTAAGCTCAATGTTAGATGTTCTACATGTTCCTCTTGATGGTCCTGATGTGCTGGTTGGTAACTGGCTGGTAAATTCCCATAGTGGCCAAGCAGCAGGGATTGATGTGAAAAAAACAGTCCCACCTGTGGCTTCCAGCTGCTGCCACCACTCCTGCTCTTCCCACCGATAGTGTCACTGCCTGCTGATGGTCTCCCCTCCAGGCTCCTCCCCAAGACACAGGCTAAGAGCTCTAGCAGTGCAAATGAGAACCCTGATAGTTTCATCTCCTAGTCAAGATGTGAAAGGAACAAGCGTGTACGGTTCTGGTCACTGCACCTCAAAAAGAATATTGTAGAGCTGGGAAAGAGGCAGAAAATGATCCAGGAAACTGGACACCTCCCCACAAGCACAACTTACTCTTCTTTGCATTTCTTGTATCCAAGTTGATCCTTGCCACAGTTGCCAGTCCGATCCCCACGAGTGTTCACTTCCTTGTAGCAACTCAATGGAGCAGGGTTTGCACCTGCAAATTGAAGAGAAAGACCAGCGGGGGGTGGGGGTGGGGGTGGGGAGAGAACAGGTAGGAGGGAAAGATGGCATCTGTCAAGTACAAAGAAGGTATGTCTGCAGAAAGGGTGGAGGAAAAAGGGCCCACCTTGTGAAGCCTTCTCCTACACACATCCTTCCTAGGAAAAGACCCAAATCCTTGGTCTCGGGAGACACATCTAGGAACTGGTCAGTTTCTGGAGGATTAGGCGAGCTACCAAGTACTTTCTTTTGTCATAAATAATGCCAGTCTTGCCTTTACCAAAGAGAGCTCTACAATGTTGGCGAAGGTCAAGGCATCTCCCTAAATAACAGTTGTTGCTGGTACCACATGGCATCCCATTTTGTTTATACATGTTTGGCGGGCAATCGGCGGAGACTCCAGTACAGTACTCGGGGAGATCACATTCGGTAGTTGCTTCCCTGCAAACTTTTCCTTCATTTGACATCTGTTGGAAACAATAACACAAGCCTCTAGTTGTGGTTGTTTTCACTAACCTAAGCACAGAGGGTGGAAAAGTATATCCTTTATTTACATTATTAGTCTGCCTACACGCAAATGGCTCTGAGTAACACGAAAGGAAAATAAGCGTAACAGACAATCAGTTAAATAAACAAAATATGTAACAAATGTTAATACCCTTGCCAACAGCTTTAGCTGGCCATGAAAAGCCCACTGAGGGGAGAATATTCACACATGACTTGCATGAAGGGGCAACAACGATAGAAAGGGGCTGTGAGGTCACACCTCTGGCCTTGCCCCAGCTGGCATGTTGTTCCAGGATCTAAGCACCGTTTTTTGAGGCCTGCTACACACTTGTGTAATACGGAACCTCTCCCACACACATCCCCATCCCAGACATACCATCTCATGAGTCATGAAAGAAAAGTTTCTATTTTAATTCTGAAATTACATTTTCCACATTTCTGAAATTACGCCATGGCCCACACTGGGGCTTCTCTACTATACCCCCAAATACCCCCCCCCACACACACACACCTTCTTCTTCTTTGCTATTTTTGTTTAGTAGGCGATCACTCGTGACCGAGTAAGATTGTCTTCCAGGATAAAATTACAAAAGAAAATTATATAAAGAGGAAATTGTATAAAATTGTGTAGACTCTAGCGATGGGTCCGTAAGTGACTGTGGAGGCCAATTCTAGATCCACACAGCTTCCCACAGTGAGGACACAGGTTACCAGATGAAGGATGGTCCTGTAAAGAATTTGTTTGATGTGCTTTTCCCTTAGCATGTTTCTCCCTTTCACCTTGCACTTGGGCTTCTTCAAAGTCCATAGAACCTTTGTGAAAGGCCAATCTTCAGTTAAAGCGTTCACGGGCCAGAGCTTCCCAGTTCTCATTGTTTATATTGCATTTTTTTTAGATTAGCCTTAAGAACATCTTTAAACCTCTTACACTGACCACTGATATTCCGCTTTCCTTCCCTGAGTTGGGAATAAAGTAACTGCTTTGGGAGACGGCAGTCAGACATTCGAACAACATGACCGATCCATTGAAGTTGGCGTTGAAGGATCATTTTTTCAACGCTAGTAGTCTTTGCTTCTTCCAGTACACTGACATTTGTTCGCCTATCTTCCCAAGTAATTTGCAGGATTTCCCGGAGGCAACGTTGATGAAATCTTTCAAGGAGGTGGAAATGACGTTTATAGATAGTCCATGTTTCGCAGGTATACAATAAAGTTGGTAATACAATGGCTTTATAAACCAGCGTTTTGGTCTCCCTACAGATATCCCGATCCTCAAACACTCTACGCTTCATTCGAGAAAATGTGGCACTTGCAGAGCTCAAACGATGCTGGATTTCAGTCAATGTTAGCTGTAACAGAAAGATAGCTGCCAAGATAGAGAAAATGGTTGACATTTTCCAGTATTGCCCCGCCAAGCTGGATAGATGGCATCACCAAAGGGTTAACTTGCATTTGCTAATGAAGCACTTGCTGATATCAAAAAACCCAAAGTGCTTTAAGTGAGAGACCAAGTTTTTCCATATGCTTCTGCAAAAGCATTTAGGATAGTTTGGAGATCATCCTCTGAATGTGGGAAGACCACATTATCAGTAATTACCTTACTTTTTGCTTTCAGCCTACTGAGATTAAAAAGCTTTCCATCTGTTCGATATATAATTCCCACACCAGTGGGAAGTTTCCCCTCGACAAGATGTAAAATCATAGCGATGAAAATAGCAAATAACGTTGGGGTGATAACACATCCCTGTTTAACACCTGATCCCACTTTAAATGGAGCACCATGAGAGCCGTTGTTGTCCAAAACTATTGCCGTCGTGTTAGGGATGTAACGCTCACCTCGGGGGGGTGCGTAGCGGGCTGAAATCGTCCCGCTCATGCCCGCCCAAGACTCGCAGGCCTTACCGGGACCCGGCCCCGCTCACCTCTCCGCGACGAGCCTCCCACCGCAACGGGGCGTTTTAAGCCCTGTTGCCCTGGTTTCTACGGAAAAGAGAGTGGCCGGATGTCTGGCCAGATGGGCGATTCATAAATATAATAAAATAAATAAATAAAGCTTGCTGATTATTTTGTAACTTTTGGGTTGGTCCTAATCAAGGTATTATCCCGCTGTTGTTTTGGGTTTTTAAAAATTATAACGGACCATTTCAGAAGAAAGTCAGAAAAATTATACCCACCAACAAAACCTGACACTGATTTTGCTACCTTCCACGTTTCTTCAAAATTCAGGACACCAGATAGAACATATTTTCGATGGTTAGAATCTGTTGTATTTTTAGGCCACAAGCCCGGATCTTTGAAAAAACATAAAACAGATAGTGTAGCTCTGCTCTCTCCTGCTTTTTGTAAACCTTCTTCTGAATATGGTGGTGCTAATGGTGATATTACACAGCTATCATTTTAAAGTGTTAGACTAGAGTTGCATGTTGCATCTGGCAGCTTTTCTTCATCATCTGTTGCCAAGGACACAGAATACTGAAATCATTTTCATCTTGTGTTGTTCATCATCTTTCCTAGTTAGTGCATTGCCTGAGCCAGAGTGCAGAAGGGCCTTGTCTGTTTTGAAAAACTAAAGGATGGGTTGGTGTCCTGTAGCTTCTTTTAGCTTTCTTTGTTTAACCTTGTGAAGAGAAAGCCTGATCACACACTGCTGAACCCTGACATATTTCCCCCCCTTTTTTTGCTGCCACCCCTCTCCCTCCATCTGTCTGCATAATCCCCACCCGAGGTGGGGGCACAGGAGGCACAGTTCTGGGCAGACCATTTACATAGCTACATCTGCATGCCCTCAATAGGGCACATTTACATTTACCCTCAAGGAAGTGCATAACATCCTGAAGGCTGGGAGCACAGTCTCAAAGAGCTGCAAAGTACCCCAAAGTATCCAGGAGGTGCCAGCACCCAAGAGGTGCCACCACCCTGCTAGGCGGAACCAGCCCAACTGGTCATCAAGGACGGGGAGGGGGCGAGGGAGGGTAGAAAAAGCACGTCCTGGAAGACAAAGGGTTGTTGGGAACACGGTGCAGGCTCGCACGGATCAGGTCCCTGGCTCCAGTCAGGACCAAGTTAACTCCAACCCCGGGAGCAGCGTCTGGAGACCGGCTACACGAACTGCTATGCTAGCTCAGTAAGTCAGATTCTTTATTGTGAAGTTATTCTCTGTATTACGCAAGCCTATACCTCGTATGTGTATTGAAGCTTTACACTTCAGTGATTTTTATAGACTCTGTTGTTTATAGTGTGAAATTCCTGGTAGTCTATTAGTTCCGCTCCATTAAAGGCATTATAAACATAGTTGGCTCCTGTCTCAATACGATTCAGTGTCAATGGTTTGCCGCGGTTGGGTTTAAAGTTCACAGAAGCCGCGTAAAGGGCATTTTCTCAGTGCCGGTTAACCCTTTAATTCCCGAACTCACGCAAAGGACCAGTCCCGGTCCTCCACAAACCTCCTTACATTTCTTTTTGCCTGATTTGTATTTATAGCCATACATAACATATCTCTGTGTGAACCCACAAATCCTACTAGCAACACTGGCTCCTGCTGTCCCTGGGATCAATGTCCCTAATTATTATGGCGTTTTGACCCTCCCACTAGCTGTTCCCCCTCCTACCTATGCACAAGGAACTCTGGGACTGGTAATTCTTGGGAAAGGATGTCGCAAAGGGAAGCACAAATCTCTAAGTTTAAGTCCCAATTTAACTACACAAGCAGGCTCTTTCTGTTCTAGAGAAGGGCCTAGGTCAGCAACTCCCTGCTCAGAATGTTGCTTGTTCTGCTCTTACACTACTTCTGATCAGTTCCAACAAATTGCACAAGATCTGGACAATAGGTTTATAGATACAGGGAAATACCATTCCATAAACATATGGGGGATTTTATCATCTATTTTTCATTTTTAAAAAATTGTGTGCTTTTCATAAAAGCATCATATCTACACCATTTTCAGACATTGGTGTATGCTCAACCGGCTACATATGCCCCAATATCTAAAAATGTTCACTATGTATTAATCCACAAATGCAGTAAGTTTGGTGCTTCTATGAAAAAGTGCATGAGTGTTGTAAAAAGTTGAGCTATGCCTCTGCACTAAAAGGGGTGCTGCTGTGAACACATACTTAATAACTGTACCTTTTCACTTCCATCAAATGTTTTGGTACCTGAGGCAGACAGAAAGACTAGTGTCTCCTCCCTCCCACATCCCCCGTGATAAAAATATATTATGATAAATATATATTTATAAAAAGTCATTGGGTGCAGTTAGAGCAGTGGTCGAAGAAATGGAGAACTGAGTATAAAAGGGATTTAACTAAATTTAAAATGATTGTTATGTCTAGAGAAGGTATTGAAGGGGATGACTCAACAGGAGGTATAACAAAGGGTCTATACACAATGATTCAAAAAGCGGAAGAGCAAAAGGATAATCTTAAAACAATTTGGGATACTGAATTTGAGGAGGAGATTTCGAAGGAGGGTTGGAAGAGTATTTGGGATAGACGTATTCTGAGAGTTATGTCAATAAGGATAAAGAAAACTTTTATAAATTGATTTGGAGATGGTATTTAACTCCAGTAAGATTAAACAGAATAGACAAGAATTGCTCCGTTTTGTGTTGGAGAGGATGTCAAGAAATAGGTACATATGCTCATATGTGGTGGAGTTGTAAAAACGTACTGGAATTTTGGCAAAAGGTATTTTTGGAAATCTTGGAAATTATTGGTGTTGATTTGGAGGTCTGTCCAAAAATAGCACTGTTATCAACAACGGAGAAAGTTACATGTTCTCAAAATACGAAGGAATTAATTGTAAACTTGTTAACAGCAGCTAGGTTGATGATTGCGAGGAAATGGAAGGTTCAGAATGAATTTCTAATTACTGATTGGTATAAAGAGATATGGGATATAGCTCTTAATGATCAATTGATGGAGTATAAAATGTAAAAAGGGTCAGCTAAAGATAAATAATTTTAAGGGTATTTGGGGTCAGTTCCTAGATTATGTGTTGATAAAGGGGAAAGGGATTATGCCTTGTCAGGCTATGTTATATTTTTGGAATACGGAATAGTAATTGTTTAATGGGACGGAAGTATATCAACTGGTCCCTAGGAGGGTAGGGGGTGCACTGTATGATTTACTATATGTAGTTTTAGTTTAAATTGTGTGTTATGGTTGTATTTTGGTATATTTTGTTTGGAAAAATTAAATAAAATAAAAAAAATTTAAAGTCATTGGGTTATAAAAGTTGTAAAAGGTCATTGACTGCCCTGTAATGGTACCCCAAAATTGTGCATCAGGAAATTGGGTCCTGTTCACATCACTCTTTGGGCATTTTTGAGCATTTAATGTCTTACATTTTCCCTTGTTTCACTCAGTTTGGGGAGGAAGGAGCACTCAGAAGGTGCACAAGCATGAGAGGCTAGGGCAGTGGAGGGGTAGAACATGGGGTCAACCAGGGGTTAGAGCTTTGACCACCCCCACTTGTTCGGGGTGGGTGGGTCACCAGCTAGCTGTCACTGGGATAAAGTTGCTATCTGCCAGTATCAGTTTCCCATCTGTACAATGGAAGCAATAATGTCCTATATGTAAAGATACCCAGACACCAGGGCCGGCGCTATCACTAGACGAACTAGGCGGCTGCCTAGAGTGCATGGCTAAAGGGGGCGCAGAAACACTCCGCTCCTGGACACACACCACTCGGATCAACGGCGCCCCTTTAATTTAATTGGCACAGCCACCACCTCCTCTGCCCCACCCCGTCGGTCTGACGCCGCTTCCAGAGGGTCGCAGCGGCTGCTACTTGCGGCCAGCCCACCGGCAACCGGGCTGGATCCACTGCTGCCGCCGCCGGCGACACTCGCTCCTGCTCATCCAGTTCGAAGGAGACCTTCCTGTGTCTGTGGCTGCTCCTACTACCCCCCCATAGCACAAGCAGAGGGCAAGAGCAACCCTCCGCTTCCTTTCACTCGGGACGGGGCAGAAAGCAAGATTGATACACACAAACCACGCTCCGCTCGACCGCCCTACAAACTCGCGCCCGGTTGGCGGCCGCCGGGAAAGCGTCCAATAGTGCTGTGCGGTGTTGGAGGTCGACCGCTAGGCATGCTGGGAGCTGTAGTCTTCCTTAGCCAGGCACTGCCAGGGATGCTGCAAGCAACGAATGTGGGACGAAATGAGCCAGGACGGCCGGGAGAGGAATTTGCTTCCTGACGTGAGTGGGGTGGCAGCTCACGTTTGCCTCAGCTCTGGTGATGCATTGCACCAAGGAACATGGGTCATTTTGAGCCGCCAGTTCTACTGCTGAGTGCCGACGTCCAGTTTGGTTCATTCGCTGTATGGAGAGTTTGTACTACGCCGTTTCTTTAGGGCGGTGATAGGCTTGCTGCTAAAGGCTGATCCTTTCGCCCTCGCCACTTTCGCATCCCTTCCGACCTGGTTGCCGTCCAGACGTGTTGAATTACAACCCCCATCATCTCCATCCATTGGCCACACTGGTTGGGGATGATGGGAGTTGTAATCTGACATCTGGAGCACCCCGGGTTGGGCAAAGCTGTTCTACAACAGTCGATGCCTTGCAAAGACCACATTTGATTGTGACGATTTCCAGAAGGGTAGTCGTATTAGTTTGTTGTAGCAGAAACAACAGAGTTTTCTGGCCCTTAAAAAATATTTATTGTGGCACAAGCTTTTGTAGACCAGAGCCTACTGCCTCAGAGGCATGGTATGTTCCCCCACGCATCGCAGTGGCTCCTCTCCGGCTCCCTGGGCGTGCGCACCGCCAAATGCTAGGCGGCTGCGCAGAGGGAATCGCGCAGCTAAAGATAAATAATTTTAGGGTCAGCTAAAGATAAATAATTTTAAGGGTATTTGGGGTCAGTTCCGACACCGACGCTGCTTCCCCCATGCGGTGGCTGGTGCGTCGCCAAACGCCAGCAGCGCCGCTGCCCACTGCGCGGAGGGAATCGCGCCTCCGCTGCCTGTGTTGCCTACGAGTCTACTCGGAAGTAAGTCCCATTGTGTCATTTTAGTAGGGTTAAATTAATCACCTAAAAGTTTAATAAGAGATAATAATAACAACAACAACAAACAACAACAACAACAACTACTACTACTACTACTACTACTATTATTATTATTATTATTATTATTATTATTATTTGCCAATTGACTTTTATTTCATAATGGGCATAGGGGTGGAGGGAGGGCTCAAGTGGGAAGGAGGGGCGCTAAATATCTGATCTTGCCTAGGGCACCAAACTGCCTTGCACCGGCCCTGCCAGACACAAAAAGTTAATTATGCGATATGAAAATGCTATGTGAATGTCTAATAAAGGCATCATGACATTAAAATAACTGTATCTATGCAAAGAGTTTGCCTTGATCTCACCGAGGAATTAATTTAGGTAGACCAGAGAGAAATTGTATGAACTTCAAGCACAAAAACTGAACATAGGCAGGACAATGGCACCCGCAGTTATCTTACCTTACAATTTTCACAGCAGAGTCCATAAAGACAGTTAGTGTCTGGTTTCCGTTTACAATCCTTCTGGCAACAGCCATTCCTTTGGCACTCCTGTTGGTGAAGATCAAAGTCCAATTAACAGCTCTTGGGCCTAAAGCACTCCAGATGGCACCACCCTCACCCTGCACCAACTCCCCAGTGCTGACCCATATTCTGTCCGGTCAATGACCCCCAATGGTTCTGCACTGAATGGTTCTCTCTGGGCTTGCAAACAAGGCACAACAGCAAAAACTCCGGTCCTTCACATGATCAAACATCTATCTTCTTCCTTCTCCTCAGTACCATCTATGTATGATTTCAGGCACCAGGTTGGGGAAGGTTGAATGATCTCATTGTGCTCTCACAATATTGAAGAGGAAGGCACCAATATTGGCTTGTGCCACCTGCTAGTTCCTACTTCAAACCCAATCTGTCTTGTGTTTATCTTGGTAATAATCGGGATGCTGCTTCCAAATGCCAGATTGATGCAGAATAAGACCTCCCTCATCCATGATCTAGTAGTGGATGAGGCGGCTGATCTGGCATGCATTACCGAGACCTGGGTGGGCAAACAGGGAGGAGTTAGTCTCTCCCAGCTCTGGCCACCGAGGTAATTTGTGCAGCATTATCAGAGTAGACCTGAAGGTCAGGGAGGGGGTGTTGCCATGGTCTATAGCAGTGAAGGTGAACCTATGGCACGCGTGCCACAGCTGGCACGCAGGGACCAATCTGTGGACACGCGAGAGGAGTGAGATCAGGCAGGGATTGATGGGGCGTGAGTGACAGCAGAGCCCCGCGTATGCTGGATGGGAGATTTATAATCCTGTCTGTGCATAGAGGCCCATTATTCCACACACAGATCTTCCAGATCTCACCCCCCTCTGCGCAGCGTTGCAGCGTGTCGGTTTGAAGCTGCCAGCCAGCTTGCCTGTAATCCGACTCCAGCTTCTAGCTTCCCTGGTTTGCAGACTAATCCAAGTGACAAGGAAACACTCTGTAACACCACAGGTCTATTTCTACCTGTTTATTTACTTAGCAAGTAATATTCTACAGAGTATACATTTCCTAGTTACAGTCCATGTGCAGAGTACAATGCATAGCAAGCATTATTTCCAGTGGAGTAGGTTGAGTTTCACTCCACTTTAGCAAAGACGTTACATTGTTGCAAAGTCCAGCAAGCAATAGCCAGAAGAGAGAAGGAATAGAGAAAGCAGTCCTGCTCTTCTCTAAAATGGCTTCAGACAGAAAAAACAAGTTAGCACAGAACATACAAACCATGTGACTAGCTCATAATGTTCCCAGGGCCTAGCTTTCCCATGAGAAAGAACACGGGAAAGTAGAAAGACATAACACACTTGTTTACAGCCATTCTGTTCCTTTCCATGTGTAAACACTGTGCTACAGCTGGTCAATGTGATACATATCACAACAGGGATTGCAGCAAGGATTCCCTAGGGGAGGGGCAGGAGAGAAAGCGGAGAGAGGCCAGGCGAGGCGGGGAGGGCAGCTGCCTCTTTCAGTGAAGATTCCCCGAGGGGAGGGGAGGGAGAGCAAGCTGGGAAAGGCAAGGTGAGGCGGGCAACTGCCGCTTTAAATGCTAGGTTGGCTCCTCTCCGCCTCTCTCTCACCTGCGCGCTCGCTCTCAGCCCTGCCTGCCTGCAAAGGAGTGGCTGGGCTGCTCCTTTAAATCCCCACGCTCACGCACACTCCTCTTCCTCCAGCGTTGCCTACCTCAAAACCGATTCTTCAGGCCCAGTTGCTCTGAAAAGTCTCTCTCCCTCTCTCTCTCTCACACACACGTTAAAGAAAGAAGCAGAGACTGACATACTGCCTCATTCAGACACAGCAGCCAAACAGGACACACATACATACACAGCCAGTCCTGGCCCAGGACATTTTGCTGCCTTGCATTTCTCACTGGATGATCTGGGCCAGTCACTACCTCTCAACCTAACCTACCTCACAGGATTGTTGTGAGGGTAAAAATGGAGAGATCATTTGTTCCTGGAGGAAAGGCAAAACAAATATGAGAGCCAGTGTAGTGGTAAGAGACCTGGGTGCTAGTCCCCAATTGTTGCTGTGTTTTTAATGTGTTGGAATGTATTAGTTTACTGTTTTTATCAAGTTTATTTGTGATTGTAAGCCACCTTGAGTACCAATTTTCTTTGTACCCCTTGAGTGCAGGGTACAAATCAAATCAATAAATAAAACCCAGCCCATTAGCAGACTGGATAACTCTGGACTACACTGTAGTACAGCCTAAATTACATGTTAAATTCAGGATTACCAAGTATAGATCCTAATTACCAAAAACACTAATGATCTTGTTCTTTCTCACAGTGTAGAACAGAATGATTTTGTTCTAGAATTCCTGTTACAGAATTCTTTTCTTCATTGTTATCACATTTAAAAGATTTTGAAGAATGATGCACAGAGCATGGCTTGGATGTAAAGCCCTAACAGTTGGCCTGAGTGCTGCACATGTTGCTCTCAAACTAACGGAGTATGAGCCAAGGTTTGACAAATTATCAGCATGCATGCAATAGCAAAAATCACATTAATTGTGCAAAAGCATGCCCAATGCAAACTTTTACCTAATGCAGTGTTTGCAGTCCAAGACATAAAGTGTTTAAAATGTGTTAAGCACGTTTAGTTTTCTTGTTTATCTTGCTCATCCTAGTACAGGTTGACTTTTACTTTTACTAATCCGACACTGGTAGAAGCAGGGAAAGGACCCGGGGTAAAGCTTGCCCCATACAATTTCAGTCTGGCATAGAATCATATTACAAGTTGAGAATCCCTTATCCAAAAATACATGTGCCTAATTATTTAAAAAGTTTGTATAAATTCCCTTCAGGCTATGTGTACAATGTAGTACTATAATAATTTTTGAGTTGATTTTTTTCCCAACAAAAAACTGTTTGTATCGTTGAAAGCTCTGTTATTGTGTTTTTCTTTTAAGACAAAATATGTTAATTAGTTCGGACAACTGTATGAGTTGTTTTTCTAAAACTAAAACCTCGGTATTCAGGTTTAATTGCAGAGTTGGCACTTTGAAATAAATAAGTTGGTTTTGTGTTGCAGTTTGGGCACTTGGGCTCAAAAAGGTTCGCCATCACTGCTCTAGGCTTTCAACCTCGGACTGTGTTAACGACAACGGCTTATCTGTGGACTGGACTGATTTACGACATAGTCTCTCCCACCATCCGCTACCTGGTACTTTTAAATGGAGATACTGGTGAGTGGATCTGAGTCCTTGCTCTATGACCCAAAGAACCCGACGACTACACGCAATGGCGGTCGAAGAGGAACTGAGGAGATGGGCGGGAGCCGCGCTAAGGGACACGCGCGGGGGGAGGGGCTCCCGCCCAATTCACCTCAGCTTTAGAAGTTTCCCGAACAATCTCAGCGCAGGCGCAGAGAACCCATATGTGTGTGATGCACAGAGACCACGAAGAAGAACACCAGATTTTTCTTTTATTCCAGACATGCAAAAGTAGCACCCATTTTCCGGGGGGGGGGGGATCCCTTTCCTCTCCTTTTCCTATCTAATCATATGCATCAATTTGATCAAAGTGTTCCATGTTCTTTTGATCCAGTTTTCAATTGATATATTACTTAATTTCCATTTAAATATTAGCTCTAGCAGAAACAATTATATTAGTTATTATTTCCTGAACCTATTTAAAAGCTCTTTCATATACAGTATGATAAAAATATGATCAGAAGGTCTTGTGGAAAATCACAACCCATCAAATCTTTAATTATTCTAACAACTTCTTTCCAGTAAAGTCCTTAACTTTATTGCAGCTCCACCACAAATGTAAGTCAGTTGCACGTGGGCTGTCGCCGCATTTCTAGAAATCACTTTGAGTCAAGTGCATTTTCTTTAATTTTGGAACTCACTGGCCCAGTTCAGGCATACAATCCCAACTTGCTAAACCAAATGTTAGCAGATAGGAATGGGCAACAGGACTGCATGCTCCTTCCTCTCCTCCCTTGGTCTTCACGTACAGATTTAATTAAACCACAGTTGGCTGTTTCATCTGAAACGGGGAACTGTGGCTTAATGTCAGAGCCACGCTAAATCAGACCAAGGGCCTATCTAGTCCAGCATTCTGTTCACACTGTGCCCAACCAGCTGCCCTGCCGACGAGAAGCCCACAAGCAGGACATGCGTGCAACAGCCTCTCTCTGCTCGTGTTCCCCAGCAACTGGTATACCGAGGTATACTGCCTCCAGCGGTGGAGGTAATGTATAGCCATCATGACTAGTAGCTGTTAATAGCGTTATCCTTTATGAATTACTCTTATCCCCCTTTAAAGCTGTCCAAATTGGCAGTTATCACTACATCTTGTGGTATTGAATCCCATCATTTTAACTATGCACTCTGTGAAGAATAATTTCCTTTTATCTATCCTGAATCATGTCCCATGGTTCAGCTTCATGGGATGACCCCAGGTTCTAGTATCATGGGAGAGAACCGTGGAACCCTGAAGATCCTGGTTAGTTAGACATAAAATTGGATGTAATGACTAACTGTGGTTTCATTTAATCAGGATGTAAGTGCTGAGGAGGGAGGTGAGGGTCAAGGAAGGAGCATGTGCTCCTGTCACTTATTCCTGGCTGCTAAATTTTTGTTTAGCAAGCTGAGAATTGTATTTCATTTTCATTTCATTTATTACATTTCTATACCGCCCAACAGCCAAAGCTCTCTGGGCGGTTTACAAAGATGGAGAGCGCCATCCAGTGTGGCTGCCTGTAACCCAATGGACTTGGAGGATTATGGGCATCCAATGGAAGGTGGGAGAAACACAAAGGTTAGGATTGCCTCTGCGTTCCCCTCACCCTCCAAAACATTTAGACAGCCGGTTTCAGCCGTCAAAATGTTTTTCCCCTGCTTATGGGGATGCGGGCCTGAGGCACTGCCTGGATTCTTTGGAGGACAGCGGTGCCTCGCTCCTCCCCCTTCCGCCCCCCCCCCCCAGCACCTGCTCGGAAGATAGTCTTCCGTCTTCAGAGCTGCAGCCAGCACGGAAAGAACCACACCAGCTGGGCTTTTACAAGGTCAGAGCGGTGACTCTGACTTTTCCTATGACGAGCCAGAAAGCATCTACCAGCCATAAGCCTTTGCCCTAAAAACCTTAAAAACATAATATTACACATACTATAAAAACTGTTTACATACAAACATATAAACGGACAGCGCGCGCGCGCGCACACACACACGTATGTATATATAAGCAATTTTAAACCATCAACAATAAGAAGATCCAGGGCCTGCATGTTCAAACCAGGCCATTGAGACTGAGTACTTGGGATCTGAAGTAGACAAATGAGAACATTAGCACAGGCAAAGGCCCTTTTTTTCTGTATCAAAAAGCCCCAAACACTTTAGCCTTTCCTGGTCAAAGTGAGGAGCACAGGTTTGCCAACTGAGGGTAAATTTACACAGTTAAGGGTCCACATGTGCTGTTTATATTCCACTTGGGTCTTTTGCTGTTTGTCGGGTGCCTGAGACAACCCTGGAGAGCTGCTGCCAGTCAGAGGAGACAACACTGCCTAGATGGACAGCCTAACCTGGAATAAGACAGTTTCTCATGTCCCCTTCTTGGAACGTATTCCTAGGATTTGGGAATTTAAAATGAGGATTAAACTGGAGATATACAGCACAGCAGGGTTTCAACATGCCACTGAAGTTTAAACTAAGGGAGTGGTTAAGTTAAGTTGACATAAGAAGAGCCTCAGGAGGACAGACTAAAATATGAGGAAGCCTCTTGGTTCTCAAGGTAGCAGACACATCTTACTAATAAGAACACACTCAAGAGTCCGTGTTAAAGTGAGTATATAAAGTGAGTTGGCCCCCGAACACACAAGCTCTAACCTCATCCCTACCGCAGTCACATTCTTCATTGCCTTCCAGCACACCGTTTCCACAGGTCTTTATCTCAAATATATCCTTAGGTAAGTTCAGAAAACTGTTTTTCCCTCGGTTGGCTAGGAATTCGTAATAAGCATTTTTGCTGCAATTACTGAATCTGTAACACTCTCTGTAACAAAATAAATACAAGAAGCCATTAAGGAGAACATCTTTTTTATATTGCCCTGGTTCACATGACACGACAACCCACGGTGGGTTGTCAGTCTTGTTTGTTTCAGAGTGGCCTGTCGTGACGTCCGAACCCGGCACGATGGTTTCTTTCAGCCAGGTTTATTAACCATGCACAAGCCACCTTGACAACTCATGACTTGTTGTTGGGTTGTTTGGAGTGGCTTGTTTCCAGAGTGGCTTGTCGAGTTGTCGTGACATGAGAACCTGGCATGATAGCTTGTGAGTGGCTCATGCCAAAAAGCTAGAGAGTCACTTGGCAAGAGCCGCAGAAAACCCAACTGCTCTCTGCTTGCTGCCTCACAATCTCCCTAGCCATATGTCAGGCTGGGGCAACACACCTGTTCCTGTTTGCTGTGTGACTGGGAGAATTGCGCAAATCAAGCACTATTGACCGTGAAATTTGTGCAAATTTCCTAATTTGCAGACTGTTTTTAAGAAACAAAACAAAAAACTAAGTATTAGTTAATCGAATTTGCACATATCTCCCCAAAAGTTTTTTTTTTTAAAGGCTTAAAAGTGCAGATCCCCCGCCCAAAAAAATGCAGAGGAGAACTGGTAGGAGCAGGAAGAGCTTAGCATACCCTGCTGATCCTGCCCCGTACGCGCCCCACACCCACTTCCCATTCACCCACAGGCCTGCCTTTTTGCAAAACACACATCTGTCAATATCGTGTGCAGTTCCCAGGGATGGGGACTCGGACTCGGGGACTCGACTCGTGAGTCGGACTGAGTCCCCCCTCTGACTCGACTCGGACTCGAGTCCCAATATTTTTAATGGGACTCGAGACTCGACTCGGGACTCGAGACCAAGGACTCTTCAACATCCCTGGGCTGTGCCAGAAGGAGTGGAGAGGAGCGTGATTGCCGGTGAAGAGTGCATGGAAGCGAGGTGCGCCGCTACTCGGCCACTATGGACGGCTACCAGGAGTGCAGCCCCAACAGTGTGTCAAGATTTATTTTGATTGATGTGTTGCGTACTTGGGAGAGGCAGAAGAAGGGCCTGAGATTACTCTGTGTGGCTGCTCTGAGTGTGTTTCTGGTTCCAGCAAGTTCATCACCAGCGGAGCGGGTGTTCAGTGAGGGTGGAATTGTGATGAGATCTCACCGTTCCAGAATGGGGGCCAAACATTTAGAAAAAATCATGTTCCTCAAATGCAACATGGATAAGTTTTAGGAAGTACAGCAAGTTTATTTTTTAAAATCATTTTTCTAAAATGCAACCTTTCAGACATTTTGGGTTTGGCTGCCTCTGCCTGCCTGTCTGGGGTTCCCAGCCTCCTCTGCCTGCCTGGTCTCTTCTTGACCAGTTCAACAGTTGAATTGTCCAAGACAAAGGCCTCTGCCTGCCTGCCTCTTTGGGGTTCCCTGCCTCCTCTGCCTGCCTGGTTATTTTGGGTTTTTCTGCCTGGTCTGTTCTTGCCAAAATCAGTTGCAGAGTTTTGAAATAAAAAGGCACACTTGTGCCTAGAATTTATTTAAACCACACATCTGAAGTAGCCTTATTTTGTTGGGAAAAACCCCCATTGATTTTAATAGGGACTCGTGGAGTCAGCTTTGGGAGTGACTCGTGACTCGTGAGTCACCATTTTGGACCAAGGACTCGGACTCGGACTCGAGACTCGGGTCCAAAGACTCGTGACTCGACTCGTGACTCGAGACCAAGGACTCTTCAACATCCCTGGCAGTTCCACACTTGCTGCGCCGTGTGCTCAGATGAACACCTTTACAACCCTGGGGCCATCAGAGAGAAAATCTTAAGTCTTCCTTAGGCTGACCGGATTTCCTGCACTGATGGAATTTAAATAAGGCAGCAGAAGCAAAACTGAACTGCTGTGGGGGAACATACATAGAGGGGGACAGTCTCGAAGGTATTGCTACGGCAGCTGGCTGATCACTTTCTTCCTTAGGCGGATTGCTGGTTAATAGCCCAGAATGGTCGGCTGATGGGAGCTGAGTGTTAGAAGTTAGAAATCTCTGCATCTGAATGAGTTACCCATCTGAACTTGGGGAAGGTGAAATCAAGAAGACCCCTCTGTTACTGAGGAGTGCAGCCTCACTGCTGTTCAAGTATCACCCTAGTGCTTTGGCAACAGATCTCCACTTTGGGAAGCAATGCAAAGTAAAGCTTAAGCCTACAGGACATGAAGGTCACAGTGTACACTTGCTCTTCTCTATTATTATAGATCACAGGAGTGGCTTATCCTTGTTATGCAAAGAGGTGTGAGACTTGCAGAGATATGCATTTACCTTCCTCCCTGCCTGGAGGAGGGGGGGAGGAGGGGGGGAGGGGGAGAGAGAGAGAGTGCAGGTGTGCACACAACAGAAAAACAGGAGAGAGAAAGCACTTTGGAAGAGGAAGACAGAGAGCTCTTGAGTTAGCTGAAGGCTGGGACCCCATTAGGGGTGTAGGGTCTCTTTCGGAGAATCTCCTCTAGGGTGGTAGTCTGGCAGATCTGATGCCTTGTAAGAGTTCCTGCTGTTTGCCTTCACTTATACTTGTATATATTCACAAATAAAGCAGATATTAAAAACACACCCTAAGTTTCCAGTGCCCTGGCATCCAAAGGAAACCAACCCTGGGTAGCACTGCCCCAGAACTTTTCACCAGTCTGGAAATGGAAAGTGTTCAGTAGTACATAGGTCTCAGGTTGGGCACACTGAATTAATCTAAGAATTAAAAAAAACAAAAACAAAACAGCCCTAGTGATTTTGCAGCAAAATACATTTTGCTACTAGTTCCTCTCTGTCTTCAGCCCTACATTTTAAAGAACTGGCATGACCAAAAAAAAAAAGGTAAGTTTCGCTGCAGTCCTATGCACACTTATTCAGCAGTAAGTTCAAATGAAATCATTTGGTCTTGGTCTTACTTAGTAAATGTTTTCATGGGTCAGGCTGACCAGAGCTGTAAGCAAGAACATTATCAATATTTATCTCTTCCTTTCAGAGTCAAAACACTAATGGTTAAAAAAAACCATTTGCACTACTCACGCAGCAGTTGAATACATGATGCAATGGCCAGGCTTTGAGGTGCAGTTGCAATCACACATTCTGTCTCTGTGTCCCAGATCATCATCATGGCCAAGGCCAACGAGATGGCCTAGCTGATGTGCAGCAGCTACACCATCATTTGTTAAAGAGGGTGAAGTCTGTGCACAGCGAAAAAACAAAGAAAGGGACTTAAGCCCAAAAGAAATGAAAGCATAATCATAATATAGCAATTGTGATTGCATGAGGGGGGGATGACATCCAATGATTACTTAAGCAAAAAGCCAATCTTTGAACACCTGAGAAGCTCAGAAAAGCAGCCAGACTATCCTAACACCACACTTTGAGAGGTTCGTTCCACTTTCCAATCTGCTCTATCCTATTGCTAAGGTCAAAGTGGTTTCCAACACTAAGAAGCGTAACAAAAAAATCTGAAACCATATTGTTATATCCTTTCATATCAAAAACAGTCATTGGGAAAAATACTTTGCTCAGACTTTGGGCGCACATAGATATTGCATGGAGATGAGTGAGTGAGTGAAATAGTAAGACTATTACAGTGAGACTGCCTTGATGACTATGCCAGGAGCTAGAAGGGGGAAGTTGTCCCTGTTGGTGCTAGGGGTCAGTAATTGGCTGGATGTGGACTAACAAACTGAAACTTACCGGTAATCCAGACAAAACGAAAGTTCTTTTGGTTACTAGGAAAGCCTGTTTTGTTTGGATGGGGTAGTATTCTGTCTGAAGAATCAGGTTCACAGTTGGACAGTCCTCCTGGCCCTGATATTACTCCTGGATGGACAGGTACTGGATGTGGCCTAGGGTACCTTGGACAGCTTTAGCTAGTGCTGTCATCGGTTTTGGTTTTTGAAAAATAGTTGGCGTAGTGTTCCCAAAATGGCTGAGAATGGCTACTGAAAATAGTGCTAACCCACCTTGAACCAAGAGAGAAAGAATGTCTGGTTTTAAAATGACAAGTAGCAGGAAATTGGAAATGGTTCATGAAAATCTAAAGATCTGAATAGATAACAATACTAATTCTGTTTGGGAAGACAAACTCGTGTCTTTGTTGTAAAACTCTTACCATGCAAGGTCAAAAGGTTTACTTAAAGTTCTGTTTCTCAGTTAATTGTCAGTAAATAATCTGTGTAAAGAAAATGTTTATAAACTACGTATAAAATGTATATATTCCTGTTATGTTAAGATAGTAGTAAAAATTGAGTTGACCTGCCCTGTCTATCTAGAAAAACAAATGCATAAATTTATCTAGGAGATATACATACAAGCCGCCTTCCTTTTATTTTAATCTCATGGGAATGTTTCTGAATCATGAAATAGTTTTTGAATGGGAGTCCACATATATGGGGCAATTATGTTAAAGATGACTTCAACATGATGCAATTTTAAGAAATTGTATAAAAATGCGGTGACTTCAGTGAAAGATACCGTACTTCTCTACCACCTGAACTCTCTTGCAATGTCAGCCTGTCATCTGGAACAGCCTTACACAGCTTAGTTGGGGTAAGATTTAGAATTTATTTATTATTATTAATATTTATTATTTATTATTATTAATATTTATTATTTATTATTATTAATATTTATTTATCGCCCATCTGGCCGGCAACCGGCCACCCTGGGCGATGTACACAGAATAAAATACATAAATGCAATAAAATACATTAAAACAATATAAAAATTTTAAAATCTTAACCCACCCCATATTCCCGCCTGAACAACCAGGTTTTTAATGAGCGACGGAAACTCTCCTGTTAAAACTATTGAAATTTGTAACAAGAAACATTTAGGAAATATTATTTCTTATCTTGGGCTATTTTATATTTTGATGTGTATGCTTTATTGGAAAAAGTATATGTTTACTATAAAAGTGAGAAATGGATTCAAAGATTCATTCATACTAATTCTTGTTAGTGCAAAACCTGAGCAGAACCCTCCAAAACAGATCTAGGTGTACACTTTAGAGAGTTTTAATCGGCTATAGGTAGTAAACTGATTGCTTAAGGCTTCCTAAATACAGGAACTATAAACTGATAACACTAGCAAAGATATATCCATGCCAGCATGCTAGTGGTGCCCTTTCCTGGAAAAGCCAGACTGAGCCACTCACTCATTCCTGAGGCTTACCGTACATGCACTTGTATGTAGGCCTGCTTTGAGAAATGTTTGGAAACTGCAGGCTGCTGCAGCTGCCACAGAATGCTGCTGCCGGGCTGCTGGCGAGGGCCTGCTGTTCCGAGCATGCGACTCTGTTCTTTGGTCTCCTGGCTCCTGGTTGGTTTCTAAGCCCAATTCAAGGTTCTGATTACCACCTTTAATGGTTTGGGTCCCGGGCACCTAAAGGGCCCACTTGCGCTTGCGTGGTCCTGCTCACCTTTTGAGATCTGCTGGGGAGGCTTTGCTCCACGGCCTATGGCTATCTGAAGGGCACCTGGTGGGGATGTGGGCGGGGTAGAGCCTTTTTGATTGTGGTGCCAGAATCCGCAACTCCTTCCCCCACCTCCCGGAGGCAGCTTGTCTTGCCCTGTCTCTTCCCATCTTTTATAGATAGGTGAAGGATGCCTTGTTTAGACAGGACTTCAGTTTGAAATTATTTTTTGTTACCTGGTGAATGTCCCCCCCCCCCCATTGGCTTAAGGTTGACTAGTCTATAAAAAATATGTGAATTAGGGAGCCACTGACTAGCATGGCCACACAGAGTGTGCTTAGTGCTACTGCTACACCACTTACTTTGACAGAAGAAACAGAGACATAACTGTACATGCGTAAATTGTCTCCCCATGACTTTGCAAATGAATCATCCTCACCCACGACCCTACAATACAGAAGATGTTAAACATTAATAGCACAATTCTGTCCTTAAAATTATACTGGTGTGGTGCGGTAGACTCACCATCAAATCCCCTTGGGCCAGTGCAAGGCTCTGCTGCAGTGCAAGGGACATAGTGCTGGCATGATATCTATATACTGACACAAGCGAGGACCCAGGTAGCTAACAAACTCCAAAGCTCAGGTATGTTCCCATCATGAAGGGGATAGGGCAACAGAGCTCTGGACATCCAACACTCTACTCTGTTTACTGACACTGCTGACCAGACACTCGGCTTGGCACTGTCCTTCCTTCAAGCATATAGCTGGATGGTGTGCAACAACCAAACAGGTGCCATGATCTCCTATCTGGGGCAGCAGCTCTGACTCCAACCAAGATGGGTAGGGGCCAGCCAGTTCAGAAGGACCAGCAGCAAAGGCCTCAGAATTGCTACATCCAGACACAGGTCCTCCTGACACTGTATTTGAGCCAGACCTTGTCTGTCACGAGACCAGTGCATAGGCATCCCCATAGACTCCTGGGCTTCCCGTCAGATCACCAGCACAGGCAATGAACCAGAAGGGAACTAATGGAGGGGAGATAGAATTATAGGCTCCGGGCCAGGAGACTGGACTTTTAAGCTCACCCCTCTCTAGGAAAGCGGTGCTAAGAGGCGTCATCTGGGCTGAGTGGATAACATAAATCTTGTGCACATCGCCCTGGGACCCCTTGTGAATGAAGGGTGGTTTATAATTTCAAAAATAACATGGAAATAGATACAATAATTGGGACTTTAAACCCTGTTGGAACAAGCTGCTCACTTGGAGCTCTCTGGAATGCTTTGCCCCATTGTGCCCTGTGGGCTTCCACTCAAGGTCAAGACACGACAACAGTGGATGGAGATACTTTCTAGTCTTATATGCTCTATTGGAAAAGTGCATCCAATTCCTGACACCATTTTATCTCTCAGCAGGTAAACCCTCCTATGAAAGAACCAAAGGGAACACCCGACAGGCATATTGGGGCAGCGGGTGGGCAGTCAGGGTTGTACTGAACCGGGGAAATTAGAAATGGCCATTATCCACGAAACCCCTAGCGACCATCCAGTTGCAGGTTCTTTCTGTTCCATCTACAAACCATTGGACAAGGTCATTGCTGTGCCTCTAATGTCTTGCCACAGGAACCACATATTGCTCATGGACATGATGGTGGTTTCCCACCTAGTCTGCAGTAGCAGCAGCACTGGCCAGTGGAGAAGCAGCAGTTCCCCGGTGGGCCTAGATCAAGTGAGTATGTATCCCACCTTTCCACCAAATAATGCTCAGTGTCCCCCACCCCCTTTTTCTTATGATGGTTACTTATTTACAAAAATGCTTTAGTTATGATTTCTGCTCCTACAATGGAGACCAGACTTACTGAAGTCCCTTCCAATGCTATTCTACTATAAAGGTCAGGTTTGGGATACATGAAACACCTCTGATTGTTCCAGTGTGGACACACCAAGACCACACAGAGGAATAGAAGGGGGGCCCCGGCCTTTCCTCATTTCAGAAAAGATGCAATGTTAATAGCAGCAGCAGGGGAGAACAGAGAAGTCAAACACTTTCAACAAAAAAATGAGAGTCACACGTGAATAGAGAGGCATGGTCGAAATGGGTCTGATGCCGAAGCTCAGAAACAGCATAATTGTGAAATGCTTCCAAACTTTTATCAAGTTCATAATTAATTATTAGATTATCTTGCTGCGTCCACAACTCCATTCCTGTCAAAACAATGTGAAGATCTATGTCGTCATATATCTGAAAACAAAACAAAACAAAAATCATCTACTTACAAAATATAATAGTGTTTGTAATATTATATATACAGTCATGCCTTGGATTGAGAGCATAATTCGTTCCGGAAACGTGCTTGTAATCCAAAACACTCTTATATCAAAACGAAATCCCCCAAATAAAATTTGTACAGAGATTTTAAATTTAAGCCGTACTACAGTACTTGTATTGCAAGATGTTGCTTGTATATCAAGTCAAAAAAAGTTAAATAAATATTTAAAAATTTGCTTGTCTTGCAAAATGCTCTCAAACCAAGTTACTTGCAATCCAAGGTATTACTGTATATTAATATAATACACATATGTATCTTACAGGGTAATATCATATAATACTTACACACACATACCGCACAGGGTAAGGATTGCAAATAGATATTGCTCTTGAATACTTGAAGGTGATGGTGGTTTCCCACCTAGGTCTACAGAAGTGGCCAGTGGAGAAGCAGCTGTTCCCCAGTGGGCATAGATGGATTTAATGTGCTTTGAGTATTGGGCAGTACAGAAATGTAATCGATGAAATGAAGATGAAATAATGCATGTGTGAAACACTTGAATTGTCAATAATTCATTATTATTATCATCATTATCATGATTAAATATATTCACGTGCCTGGCAGAGCATTGCAAGTTCTTCATGTTTTTGTTCTTTCTTTCAAGAGGCTACATGAATACATATGCAATACATCAGATACGGTAAGTTCTTGTCCTGGGACGTACAGCTGTGCTCATCTGCACCCCAGTTCTCTGAGTGGCTGAGAACTCTAGGGATGCAGGTGTTCTTTACCCAGATTTGGTTTCCTTAGAATGAAATAACTTTTTAAAAAATTAAAAGCAAACCTTTTTTTGAAAAAAAAGTGGGCATGCCCCGTGTGTGTGATTGCTAGTGACCTATCGGTACCTGTAATGCAATCCCATAGTGATAATTAACCACCTGCACTTAGATTTGAACAAAGTGACTAGTTATTTGAGTGCGGTGACAAGTCAGAACAGAATGGGACTGTCAAGGAACACCCTGAAGAAGAGAAATTTCTATTAGGTCATGGATTGAATGGGGAACTGCCAGCCTGTGGGCACTGTGTGGCCTGTGGGAGGTCCCCCCCCCCCAAAAGCCCTGCCCTTATCTTTTTTGGGAGTGGGGTCACTGCTGGGGAGGGAAAGGCTAATGTTCCCCTTCCCAACCCTGCAACACCCCCCTGAAAAATCACCCAACCTACATGTTACATGGAAATGCCTGGGATTTGTTATCTATTCATTTATACAAAAGATGTACTGTATATTCTGCCTTTTGATCAAGTGACCCTCAAGACGGCTTACGTACATTTCATCAATAAGCACATAAACAATCTCCAAGCCCACACAACCCACCCGCAGCCCTTGGTCCATTTGACAGACGGGGCCAGAGTGGACCTCCCCTTCGGCTCTGCAGGCCCAGGGCAACCAGCAGTTGGAGCCAGCTGCTCTTTCTGGCAAGGAAGTGGGCGGGAGCAAGTTTCCCGTAGCTGCTTTTTCTCTGGCCAATGGATGCGGCCATGTTTGGTCTTCCCCTTGCTGCGATGTTCTTTGGAGCAGGGGCGACATCCTAATAGCTATTGGTCCCTTAGCCAAGGAATGGGGCCAAAGTGGACTTCCCTTCAGCATTGATGGGGGGTGTTTGTTTTTGTTTTTTAAAAGAAAAACAGCCAGGGGAGGCTACAATTTAAAGCGGAGGAAGGTGGGGCTGTGCAACCCTTCCCGCGACACCCATTTTTTCTGCTCAAAACCCCTGTCCTAAGCTGCTTTTGCCCCTGTAGGGTACCAGGTGCATCTTTACAAGGGTAAATATGCATCTGGTACCCTGTGGGGGAGGGAAGCTGCTGGGGGGGGGGAGAATTAAAGCCAAAATACAATCAGTGAGGTAAGGATTAATAACTCTGTGTGTGTGTGTGTGTGTGTGTGTGTGTGTGTGTGTGTGTCCTTTTCAAATGTTCTTAAGGTCACTTTTCTTTCTTTTCTTTGTTTAAAAGCCCAACACATCAGGCGTATTGACATGAATTTGCATGAACTGTGTACTTTGTCCTGTAGACTGTAAACTAAGGTAGTTTCCACCCCAGGGCGCAGAACACGCATCAAAATAGTGCCTATAACATACTTACATTGTGAAGAACAGACAGTATTTGAAGCACTGCAAGTATCACTCGAGTTACGTTGCGCCTTTCCCGCTGATACTAAAAGAAAAAAGGGGGGAGGACCAGTTTATGCAACAGCTGTAAAGAGCATTAGGTATTTTCACAGCACATACATCCACCTTTCCAGACAAGTTATTCGCACAATTCATGCACTGTAGCTACCAATTTGTTCTGCGTGCCCCAGACATCTTTCCAGGGCATACTTCTGTTGTGGGTATGTCACTTTTTCCCCGACACAGGATGTTCTATATTTTATATCAAGGAAATGTCAGCTCTTCTCTCATAGCTCAATGAGGTGAACTATTTATACTCTAATCTGAAGATCAATCGCTCTCTCAGGCATATAGTAAGAGCTAGCCTTTAGTACTGGAGGGGGGGGGGGACCCTACTAAATAGTTGAGAACACATACGTATACATACATAACTATTAGAACAAAAAGTACAGGGTATCATAACTTACCATGGAGTTGTCACAAACAGCAAAATACTCTAAGTATCTGGTTGATGCATTCTTTCCAGGAAACTGTGTCTAAAATAAAATGTAGACAACTCAGGGCTTGAAACCCCCCCGCAAAGTAATGTAGATCTACAGGCACTGGGCAGGATCTAGGGCAGGATCAGATCCTGGGGAGGGACCATACCTCAGTGGTAGAGCACCTGCTTTGCATGCAGAATGTCCCTGGTTTAGTCCCTGGCATCTCCAGGTAGGGCTGGAAGAAACTCTTATTTATTTATTTATTTATTATATTTATTATATTTATACCCCACCTTTTTTCCTGCAAGGAACCAAAGGCGGCTTACATAATCCTCCTCCTCCTCTCCATTTTATCCTCACAACAACCCTGTGAGGTAGGTGAGGCTGAGAGCCAGTGACTGGCCCAAAGTCACCCAGTGAGTTTCATGGCCGAGCGGGGACTAGAACCCGGATCTCCCGAGTCCCAGTCCAACGCTCTAACCACTATGCCGTACTGCCTCTTGTCTACAACCCTAGAGACCCACTGCCGCCAGTCAGTGTACACAGTGCTGAGCTAGATGGACCAGCTGTGTGATAAGGTAGCTTCTTACAGTCCTATGTCCCTGCCCCAACTGCTAGTATTCCCCTGGGCCTTGCACTGATGACTGCAAAGATATTATATTCCAGTTTCCATACCCTTTTCTCCCTCTGTAACTCCTGGTCCTTATTAAAAATAAATATATGTAGACATATGCCCAATCTGTATTTGCATCGACGGTGTTATAGTGCTATATAAATAACCAATTTTGGACAGAATGGAGCCTCTAAGACTGGGGTGCTCCATCTTTCGGGCTCCATGCCCATAGGGTTGCCCTTTAGTCAGGCTGCCAATTGAGGCCTTCTTGCTGTAGAAACTGGGTCTCTTGGCAGAACGGACACACAGCCCACCCACCCACACACCCAGCAGCAGGGCTGGATTAAGAGCATTATGGGCCTGGTGCTGAGGATTTTGGTGGGCCTTTTTATGGAAATAAATAAAATGAAGACGCAATTTTATATTAAAACAAATTAAATATTTTAATTACCATTAAAGTGCCAAAACTCAAAAACTCCTGCAGCTCATCAGTAAGGGTCTTCCCAATTTCCCCCAAATTTATTTATTAAAAAAGAAAAAGCAGCCACAACAAAAAGCCAGGAAGCTTTGCTTGACCAAGAATAATTGTGTTGTTCTTGTTGCTTTGTTTCGTTTTCGTTTTTGTTTTTTTGTTAAACTAGCATTTGAACAATTGAGCTGCGAATCAGAAAGATCTTTTGCTCGAGGCTGGAGAGAGAGGTCCCTTCTAAATCTGAATATTACAGACCCTAGCAAGCCCCCCATGTGCTTCAAAGAAATGTAGTAACAGTGATTGAAATGCAAAAACCTACCGAAATGCTAATTTGAGAACAACAGTTCTTGCTAGGTCTTGCCTCAAGCCTGTAATGCAGATGTGCTTAGAACACCTTTCTAATCTTGAAAAAATCATTAATTATGCTGAATGATAACGATCAGAGCTAACTCAAATCGTGCCGCGTGTCCCTATATTGTGGGCCTATTGTCTGCTTTGGGCCTGGAGCGGCCGCTCCAATCGCCCCTATGTTAATCCGGCCCTGCCCAGCAGGAAAATAAATACATCGGTAGGGCCCTGAGGTTTACAGCCTTGTTGACGCAAATCCTCTGAAAGGAATCCTGGTCTATAAAATAGCCCCGGGTCTGCGCCACCTGTAGCTGTATCAAGAGCAGGAGCGGGAGGGAAGCTGTGGCGTGCAACTAAAAAGAGGAAAGGAGCAGGGCTTTGGCATGTTGACACAGATCTTAAGTCAGTGTTCTCTAACCTTGGGTCCCCAGATGTTTTTGGCCTACAACTCCCAGCATGCCCCAGCCGGCGTAGCTGGCTGAGGCATGCTGGGAGTTGTAGGCCAAAAACATCTGGGGACCCAAGGTTGGAGAACATTGGCAGCTTAAGCTCTTGCTCTCAAAAGTCTGTGCTTCTATTCCTGTGTATTCAACCATGTTTGTGGTGCTGAGTGAGGGATGCCACCTCTTTTTTCTGCCAGGCTCCTCATCTTTAATTAGGCTTGACACCCTCCATTCCCAGTGTGTATAGGATATCAGTTGAATCCTCGGGTTTAGTTAACAAATGTTGAGGATTTTAAGAGAAAATAGGAAATTCTGAATTGAAATAAACGATTCCCTTTGATTCTAGCAGATACAGGGCCAACCTAAGACATTTTGCTGCCTGAGGCAAAGAACAGGATAACACTCTCACCCCGTTCCATCTACAGAGCATCTGAGAAACTACAGAGAATCCCCTGCTGCACCGGAGGGCAGCAGACCAGCTTAGGGGATGC
Source organism: Shinisaurus crocodilurus (assembly GCA_021292165.1). Taxonomy (NCBI): domain Eukaryota; kingdom Metazoa; phylum Chordata; class Lepidosauria; order Squamata; family Shinisauridae; genus Shinisaurus; species Shinisaurus crocodilurus. The sequence goes on from CM037878.1 coordinate 293,608,519, forward strand.
AGGGCAGACCTCCTGGCACACACAGCTCTGTTCTTCAACACCTTGCTACCTCTTCTGGCATCTGCTGCCTGAGGCAGCTGCCTCACCCTGCCTAGTGATAGGGCCAGCCCTGAGCAGGTGCACTGGGGAGGCGCTTTGCATGCAGAAGGTCCCAGGTCCCATCTCTGCCGTCTCCAGGAAGGGCTGTAAAAACTCCTGCCTGGAAACCCTGGAGAGCTGCTGCCAGTCAGTGTTGACAGTCCTGGCCTAGATGGACCCATGGTCTGACTCAGTATAAGATAACTTCCTATGTTCCTGTTCACTATGATATATGCTGTAACATTTCACCTAGTGAACTGCTTAGCTATCTTTTTACTTTTTTACTTAGGGAGCAATCCTATGGTCCCTAGACAGCATCCCAGAGGCCATAGGATTGATTGGAAGGTCTCTATGAGGTCTTAGTCAAAGCTCCGAGACCTCAGAGGGATTTCCCCAACACCAGAGCATCCCTCCTGGCTCTGCCCAGACACTGCAGAGGTTACATACAGCGGTGGCTTCCTCTACAAGGCTGGAACTCGTAGAGCGGGAGAAATTTGCATACTGGGGGTGTGCTTGTGGGTGGGAAGGGACTACACACTGTTGTTGACTATACAGGACTGTTTTGTGTTTGCTGCACTTTTATATTTTGCTTAAATCCTTCTAAGTACAATTAGTTCTTAAGGAAACCTTGTCTCTCATGTTTTTAAAATTTAATGTCAGGACAATACCTGTTGAGCCTACTGGAAAAACAGGTGTACCTTATTTATGGGTAATTCTCACACATCCTTGTTAACATAAGTAACAATTTGCTTAGCTACTGGGGTATCTATAAGAAGCAACGATGACACAAAAACTTACATTATGGTCTATGGGTGGGGTCGTGGCATTCACAGTTGTTCTCAGTTCTGTCTCATCACTTGCTAGCTCATCCTGATCTTCAAGAATTTGCTTACATGGTTCATGTTGTTCTGGATCCTTGCGATAAATAAGGTGTTGAAATGTGGGTGAATTCTCCACAGGTTGTACTTCATACTTTAAACTTCCAATCCGTATATATCCCCTGAAAAATTTCAACAGGATTCTTAGGTGCAGAGCTAAGGGATTACTATGTGAACAGAATCTGTTTAAGAAAGTTTCCTAAATAAACAACAACAACATAGTGTTCTTCCCAGGGGCGGGGGGGGGGGTGAATGGCTGTCCCCATTAGCCATTCCTTCCCCCAAAAAAATGCCCCCTGGCTACACCACTAGGTCATGGAACGTGGCATGGTTGGGAGCAGCCAGACCCCCACTTGAAGCAGTGGCAAAGCTTTTTGGGATGGGGTTAAAAAAAGAAAAACCCTCAGTCACCTCAACTTTAAAGGTAGGTAACACACAAATACACAGCCATTTTTAAAATTTTCCCGTGCTTGAAAGATTAATACAATCTCAAGAGAAACATTTGGCCCAGCACCAATTAGTACATGGTGCCAGGGATGCTGCTGGGAAGGTGTGTCATTCATTGTTGCTATCTTGGCTTGTGTTTTGGTTTTTTGTTTTTCTGCTTTTGTGTTTTTTACTTAGTCTGCTGTAGTGGTGGCTATCACAGCTGGCCATCAAAGCATCCTGGTTGAGCATCTGCATGTGTTTTTAATTTATTTATTAATTATATTTATGTTCCACCTTTTTTCCTTCAAGGAACCCAAGGTGGCTTACATAATCCTCCTCCTCTCCATTTTATCCTCACAACAACCCTGTGAGGTAGGTTAGGCTGAGAGTCAGTGACTGGCCCAAAGTCACCCAGTGAGTGTTTTGGCCAAGTGGGGACTAGAATCTGGATCTCCCGAGTCCCAGTCCAACACTGTAACTACTACACCACACTGGCTCTCACATGTTTTCAAACATGCTTTATACATACAGTAATACCTTGGATTGCAAGCATAATTTGTTCCGGAAACGTGCTTGTAATCCAAAGCACTTGTATATCAAAGCGAAATTCCCCATAAGAAATTTGTACACATATTTTTAATTAAGAATGATAGTGTAAAGTCTTCATTTTTCTTGACCGTACTACAGTACTTGTATTGCAAGATGTCGCTTGTTTATCAAGTTAAAATTTATTTTAAAAATTTGCTTGTCTTGCAAAACACTTGCAGACCAAGTTACTTGCAATCCAAAGTTTTACTGTATATAATATGGTGTAGTGTAGCACAGTAGCTAAGAGATTAAGGGTGCAATCCCATGCATGTTTAGACAGAAAAAAATCCTACAACTCCCAGCATCCCCCAGACACCCATGCTGCCTACAATAAGGACTTATTTCTGTCTAAACATGCATAGGATTGCACCCTAAGATGCAAATCAGGAAGTCCCTGGTTCAAATCTCACCCCTGCTACAAACTCACTAGGTGGCTTAGACAAGCTGCCCTCTCTCAGCCTCAGTTACCCCATCTGCAATATGGGGGGGGGGTAATAATGTTGACTGACTGACTCACCTTACACGGTTCTTGGAAGCATCACAACTAGATAATACATGTGAAACACTTTGAACACTTGAAAACACAATTCAAATATTAAGTATGACTTCTTGTTGTTGTTGTTGTTACTGTTAAACAGACCTTGTGGGGAAGGGGAAACACAAAGCAGATCTGCTCATTTTGTGATCTCCCAAGCTGAACACAGCTCACCGGCCCTGTTTTGCAGCCCATCAGAGTATGACAATTGCCCTTGTTTTCCACTGGCTGCCCAGCACTGAAAAACACCTGGTGGGTGAACAGCATTCAGCCCGGTGTATTACAAGATGTACAGGCAGGACATGAAGAAGAGCTGAAGGGGCAGAACCCTTCCATTATCTTAATACCCAGATCAGCAGCCAACTTTTTAAACCATCATCCATAGCACACGGCCATTACCAAAGCCCAATGCAGGTAGAGAGGACAACGTCAGAGTCCAGGGCGTTTTCCACATATCCACTATAATAGCAATCAACCTGCAAGGATCAAAAATGCCGTGTCATAATAGATTATAACAGAACTTAATAGGACATAGCAGATAAAACTAAACTAGCCATGCATAGGTCAAGGTTAGGAATGTTTGCTAACCTACACAAATAGGGAACAGATGCTGCTAAGCTGGGAGGGCCAGGTGAGGGTGTGTGTGTGTGTGTGTGTGTGTGTGTGTGTGCGCACACACGTGCATGCTCTACCTGCTGCCTCTGCTGTGGGAAAGGGAAAGGGATTAGCTGGGTGAAAAGAAAAGGAGGTGGAGGCTACACTCGCTGGCCTGAACCCACAGAGAGGTGAATAAGGGAATTTATCACATGATTCCTATCTTTATATTGCCAAAGATTTTATTTCCTAACTGAGCAGACTCTGTGCCTCTAACAGGTGAGGTTACAGTGTCAGAAGGAAATGCAAGAAACTTCCCCTTCTCTCTGAAGTGCCATGTTTGGGGGTGTGGAGTGGGTGGGTAAGCTTCACCTGTTGAATTTGTGCCAATCCTGACAATTTTAAAACAAAAGGAAAGAGATTGCCCTGCAAGCAGTTCTCTTTGTCCATGCAGTTTTCTCTGTGCCAAATGTGGTCAATATTCGGTTTACATAAAACAGGGGTGGGAATTGTGTGGCCCTCCAGATGTTGTTGGACTGCAACTCCCAGCATTCCTCCCACCATTGGCTCTGCTGGCAAGGGCAGCTGGGAGTCGCACTCAATCGAGGAGAGACTAAACAGTAGTCAATCACACTTCTTCCCCTTGAGGATCTGTACGTAAATTCACTGGGAATATCAAGGGAAGATGCCCCATTCAGAATCAGAATAATTTTGTTATACAGTACCCATCAGCGAATCTGCCCAAACAGACTCCGGCATAGTTAATTAAAATAAAAAACAAAATAAATAAAATAAAATTAGGTGATCCTTGGAGCATCTCAATTGGGGTAACACCCCTGGGCTAGACTCATCATTAATAAGTAAAAATAAAGTAAACTAGAATAAATAAGATAAGAATGTAGCTATCACTCCCACACGGTCCTAGCAAGCAACTACACAAGCTCCTGTTGCCTTGCAAATGTAAGTGGGCTAATGCAATCAGAAGGATTAAAATAAAGCTAAAGTAAAACAGGAGCTCCAAACCAAACAGCCACCTCTGTCGCCATCTTGGAAGCATCTAATTGACGCTTCTAAACAAGATGTTCCATCTCTTTCTTTTGACTTTACCAGACCGACTGCTGTAATCACGATGGCAAGGGTAGATTCCGAGCCTAGTAGCTCAATATCATGCAATCAAGAGCTTTTATCAGATAATGATTAGGATTATTCTGCAGGGATTTTGGATTGCCACCCCCCCCATGCATTAGCAGGGAGTTAGCAGAAAACACACCCTCCTCAAGAGAAAGGAAGAAAAAAATCCCAACTACCTCAAATAGCAGCAACAAACATCATCATTCCATTTTGGCATTATTGTTCAATCACAGTGTTGCTGTTGTTTTTAAATAAAGTAGAGCCCACATGTTTTTTTCTGAGTGGAGAAAATAGGAGCCTGCAGGGTGGCCCTGTGAACCACTTTGCGCACTCAGAGATATCTAAATGTTAAATATTATTATAAATTCAAAGATTTCTGTGCTTAAAATACTGCAGTTTTGTGTGTTTCCTCTAATAACATTTGTACTTGACCGTGCCCTTTGTTTGCCTGGCCATACCCCTGGCCACGCCCTCATGTTGCCTGGCCACACCCTCTTGATCACACCTCCATGTTGCTTAACCATACCTCTTACAAATTCACATGTGTGTCCCTATTTTCATCTGTGAAATGTTGGAGGGTATGCTGATGGGCTCTGCCACAAGAGCTGCTTCTCTTTTAAATGAACACGAGGAGGACCAAGTTTAGTGTCAGACCCAGGGAGGATGAGACACTGTCTTCATGGGGCAATTAACAAGAAGCAGTCTTTGACCCAATGCATGCATATGCTGCAGGGGGCTGCCTGCCACATCCATGGCTCTTGATGTTACAAAGTCCCACTCAGCAGCGGAGGCTGCCAGGGATGGGGACTCGGACTCCAGGACTCGACTCGTGAGTCAGACTGAGTCCCCCCTCTGACTCGAGTCAGACTCGAGTCCCAATATTTTTAATGGGACTCGAGACTCGACTTGAGACCAAGGACTCGTGTTCCAAAATTGTGTTCCTCAAATGCAACATGGATAGGTTTTAGGAAGTACAGCAAGTTTATTTTTTAAAATCATTTCCCTAAAATGCAACCTTTCAGACATTTTGGGTTTGGCTGCCTCTGCCTGCCTGTTTTGGGGTTCCCTGCCTCCTCTGCCTGTCTGGTTATTTTGGATTTTTCTGCCTGGTCTGTTCTTGCCAAAATCAGTTGCAGAGTTTTGAAATAAAAAGGCACACTTGTGCCTAGAATTTATTTAAGCCACACATCTGAAATAGCCTTATTTTGTTGGGAAAAACCCCCCATGGATTTTAATAGGGACTCGTGGAGTCAGCTTTCGGAGTGACTTGGGACTCGTGACTCGTGAGTCACCATTTTGGACCAAGGACTCGGACTTGAACTCGAGACTCGGGTCCAAAGACTCGTGACTCGACTCGGGACTCGAGACCAAGGACTCCTCAACATCCCTGGAGGCTGCACATGTGTAGACTCACACAGAAAACCGGGTGATGCTCTCATCATTTCTTTAGGAGTGGGAGTGGCGTGAACCAGTCCGCTGCTCCTCCCTCTCACCCTTCAAGCAGATTATCAGAAGTATGGGTAGTGATCCTTCTGGGGCTATAACTGCATAGCCCTCGGTTGCAGAATGGTGCCTTGTAGAGTCAGGAGAAACTCAGTTTGCAGGGACAAACTGCAAAGTCCTGCTGTCTCTCGTGTGCATGTCCTTCACTGGATTCAGGCATTGTGTTTAAATATCAGCTAAGACAAAATGAGTACGAGATGGCTTCATGCTTGAAGAACCATCATCAGTTAAACAGGCCAAGGGGAAATGAAAATATACTTAAGCGACATTAACTAAAATGACTGGAACCATTTTGATTGCTCATGCTGACCTGTGTAAGCCTGACAGCAGGGCCTGTGTCTTATTTTCATTTATGTACAACACCCAGCCTAGCTCTGCCAGAAGCATTAGTCATTGCATTTTAAATTAATTTCTGCAGACTGCTTTGGGAGACAACTTTTGTCTAAAAGAAAGAATGAATGAGCAAATGGGCCACCAGGAAAGGCAGCTCATTTACATTTGATCAAAGGCCTCAGCATCTCTTATTGAGCAGAGAAGATTTTTTTTAAAAAAAAAATGGCTGCTTGGCTCATTTTTGCACTGTATTATGGCAGCTATCTGTTAACCATGATACAGATAGATTTTTAACCAGCATAAACAATATGTTCAGCCAGATCCAGAGTAGTCAACTCCAATTTTAAAAAATGTAAGGTCTATATCCTTCTGAAGATATGACTAAAATGTACCTTAATATATGGATGATCTTTTCGTCGATTTCCTTTCGAATCAAAAGTGTAAATAGGCATATTCCAAAATATAAAGGATCTGCAAGTAAAAAGATTATCGTTAGAAATGCAGGATGTCCTTGCTATCTAAGTTCTGTCTCTTGAATCCACAGCTGATTACTAACCATGCTCCTTCTGTTTATAATTTGAATTAAAATGTCCATGTTCACATTTTACTTTCACCCACTGAAGAAGTAATTCTGTTACTACTGCATGAAGTTAGGACACAAACCACAAGATTATAACAGCTAATATCCCCAGTACTAAAATAATTAACTTGGAAGCAATCCTAACCTATTCTAAAGAAGTCATTTTCAAGATAATCATGCTTACAATTGTAGCCAAATCTGTAAATTCATTACTTATGGAGGCATGCTAAAATGTGCCACCATAATCACAGTTACAATAATCACTCAAACAAAATACCACTGTGTTATTCCTGCTCTTGTTAATAAATACACATCTAAACTGGAGGCTTCTTAATTGTGTGTGTGTGTGTGTGTGTAGCACTCCTCGCCTTGCCTGATCAAAACGAGAAGCGCTTGGGAAAAAGCAACCACTTACTTCCGATGAAGGTGAACAACCCTGTTAACTCCTTCAATTCTCATTAGATAAGACACTTCTCTCTAAACAAGTAAAATGAAAAAAATAATAATTACTTAACGTGCACCAATTCATTCCTTTGATTTCACATAACAAGAAAGTACTTGTCTACGCCATATGTGTTCACAGCATTTCTTCTACTCTTTTAATTCCCCTCTCTGTCTTTCTTTTTAAATAAGAGAAGTCCATTTCCCCTTTGGGTTTATTTTGATTTTTTAAGCAGGTTAAGGCTGCAACCCTCTGCCCACTTACCTGGGAGCAGTGGGACTCAGTGGGCTGAGTAAACACATATAGGACTGCACTGTTAACTGCAGATTTCAGGAATGTGTTGGTTGCCCCAACCATTTACTGTTTTTCAGCTGGTCCATATTTATTACTCATTTAGGCAATGTATAGCCCACTTTTCAATCAAAAAGTTTCACAAAACGGGGCACAATTACAAAATTAATAACATAACCATAACCATAAAACTGCAAAGGGATAGGATGAAACCCAGAGCTGGCCCTAAAGTAATAAAACAGACCTAATAATTAAAAGCCTGCCTGAAATAGAAGGCCAACTGCCTGTTTAAATGGAGCCACCACCGCTTGGATCTGCCTCATGGCAGTGGGAAGCTAGTTCCAAAACTTAAGGGCCACCACACCAGAATTGCTTCTCCTGCCCCAGCAAAAGGCCGGTCAGGCCAGCAGTTTTGCACCGGGCCTCCTGCAAAAAGACATTGTGTGGGATATTCTGGTTGTCAAATATTTTGGGGCTGCACAGGAATTTCCCCCCTCAAAGTTTCCATCTTGGCCTATGGCAGCTTTCCCTGACTCGGGCCCCTCCGGATATTTTGGACTACAACTCCCATCAGCCCCAGCCAGCATGACCAATGGTCAGGGATCATGGGAGTTGTAGCCAACCACATCTTGGAGGGGTGCAGATTGGGCCAGGCTGCTCTAGGGCCCAAGGGTGTTTCCTCCCGCTACCATGCCACACTGCCCAGGGTGAGAGGTATTCAGTTAGGTGCGTGCGCAATATTAACCAGTGGATGTAGGCAGCTGCGTTGCAAGCAAAATTACCTTAGTCTGGAAGTCATCTTGCACTCCAAATATTTTTGGTATAATGACTTCAGAGTAAAGGTATCCTGAAGCTCCCATAAAGCCTAGAAAGAAAAAGCAATTTAAAAAAAAATAATAATGCAAAATGTGTGCCCAGGGGCTTTCAATAATTGCGCCACCTTTTGAGCCAGAGAGTGGCATGGCAGAGGGTGCTTTGGTGGTCAACCTAAGAGCCCAGCACCACTGTCCCTATGCAACAGCCAGGAACTCCGGGCTAGCTAGTTGCCACTTCTCAGTCTTCGTCCAGTCTGGTACATCATGCTTACTTGGAAATAAGCACCACCGAGATCAGTGGAGCTTACTCCCAGGAAAACGTGCCCAGTGCTAAGCATAATCTACTTGGCAGTAAGTCCAGCTGGTTTTGATCGGGCTTAGTCTCAAGTAAGCATGCATACGGGCTCGGCCCAATCCCCTGCACGTTTACTCAGAAGAAACATCCACGGTGCCACGGTTTCCAGTGGAGCTTACTCCCAGTTGCATGCGCGTAGGATTGCAGCCTTACTCCCCCGTTCAGTGTCTGCTGCTCATCTGTAAAATGGGAAGAGCGGATCTGTGTCGCAGATTTGCAGTGTGAGACAAACGAAGACACAGCATAAGGCCTGTGGCTTATGCTGGCTCAGCTTGTCTGAGTGTGGAAAGCTAAGCAGGGTCAAGTCTGGTTATTACTTGGATGGGAGACCCCTCCTCTAGTTTCCTGCATTGAGCAGGGGGTTGGACTCGATAGCCTTGTAGGCTCCTTCCAACTCTATGATCTATGAAATCTATGAAAAAGGGAATCGCTGTACATGAAAAATACGAGGGGAAAAAATCCCTTGAGCCATTTGTTCCAGCTGTTTGTTTTTTTCCCCCTCCTCTGGGGCATGTTTGAACTACAATATGCTCTCCCAGGTCTCCTTGTGCATTTGTATCTTGAGACACAAGGAAAGGCGAGGTGGGGCCTCTTGAGGCGCAAATCCTCTCAGGAGCCTCTCCTTCTTGATCCCAGCCGGTTTATTCAGGCCTGAGGGAAGGGCACTCTGCAGATGCTCAGAGGCACCGCTCGGTTTAGTCCCTCATGCGCTCCAGGGCAGAGTACCAGCGTGAAAATAAATGAGGGCAAAATCCTATGCAAGTTTAGACGGGGGGGGGGACGGCCTACAACTCCCAGCATGCCCCAGCCAGCATAGCTGGCTGGGGCATGCTGGGAGTTGTAGGCCGTTTTCCCCCCCCCCCGTCTAAACTTGCATAGGATTGTGCCATTAAATCTTGTAAATAAATAAATAAATAAATAAAAATACAATTCTGGAATTGAGCTCCAGCCCTGACGCTCTTGACCCCGCTCCCCACATCTTGGGGGGCAGGTCCCCCCAAGAGTTTGGGTGTGTGTGTGTGTGTGTGTGTCCCTCCCTTTTTACACACCCAGGCTGAGGAGGAGGAGGAGGAAGGGCAGCGGCAGTGCCCCCGAGCCCCACATCCCCCGCTGGCCACCGTGTGGGAAAGGGCGCCAAGGCCCCGAGAGAGGCCGGCTCCCCTCAGCCATTTCCCGCCGACACGGCCGGCCCCGCCTCTGAGCGCCAACTGCCGCCGGCTTCCAGTTCCACCTGCTCAGCCGCCACTCAGGCCAGAGGCCGGGCTTGAGTGGCTCCCGCCCGACCTCAAGGCCCGCCCATTTTGCAGGCCTTTCTCCTCAGCCCCGCTTTGCACTTGTCAGTGTTGCCGCTTTTTGTGTGTGTGTGTGTGTGTCCTTGTGAACTGTGTTTTTTCAAAAAACCTGTTTTAGGGCACAATCCTACGCATGTTTAGACGGGGGGGGGGGAAAGCCCTACAACGCCCAGCAGCATTTCCCCGGCCAGCTACATGCGTGGGATTGTGCCCTTAAAGATTCAAATGGCCAAAAAACGCTCCTTGAGGTGAATACCGGTGGTCAATATAAGAGGTTTAAAGATGTTCTTAAGGCTAATCTAAAAAAATGCAATATAAACATCAAAAACTGGGAAGCTCTGGCCCGTGAACGCTTTAACTGAAGATTGGCCTTTCACAAAGGTTCCATGGACTTTGAAGAAGCCCGAGTGCAAGGTGAAAGGGAGAAACGTGCTAAGCGAAAAGCACGTCAAATGAATCCTTTACAGGACCATCTTCTATCTGGTAACTTGTGTCCTCACTGTGGGAAGCTGTGTGGATCTAGAATTGGCCTCCACAGTCACTTACGGACCCATCGCTAGAGTCTACACAATCTTCTTTAGATTTCTCCTCCTTTTAAAATCTCCTTTTTGTAAATTTTCTTTTCTTTTTCTTTTTTTTATCCTGGAAGACAATCTTACTCGGTCACAGGGCTTTTTTTCTGGTGGAACTCACTGGAACTGAGTTCCAGCACCTTTTCTTCTATTAATTGCATTACAATTTAATCGCCATCTACTCCCGAGGAAATGTAATCCAAGAGTTCCGGTACCCTTTTCTCCAGAAAAAAAGCACTGCTCGGTCACAAGTGATCGCCTGACTGACTGACTGATCACGCCCTCGGGGCTCAACCCCACTGCTCTCTCCCGAGAGACACTGTGTAGACAGGACGGGCTGCCTTCGTTTTGCACCGATCCATTCAAACGACTGGGGAAAAAAGGGGGTTTATTCGAGGAAATCTACCCTCCGTAGATTCCTCCTGCAGGGCAGCATCGCTCTTCGCTGGCGGTGAAGATGACACGAGCGGGGAAGAGGCGGCAGGGGAGCGAAGGCCGCAAGATTTGGTTTGCTAACTCAGATTCACTCCCGTCCCAAATGTCCCGCATATATATGGCACGCCAATATCGGAGCAAGTTGTTGTTATTTATTTATTATATTTATACCCCGCCTTTTTTCCTGCAAGGAACTCAAGGCGGCTTACATAATAATCCTCTCCCATTTTACCCTCACACAACAACCCTGTGAGGTAGGTCAGGCTGAGAGTCAGTGCCCGGCCCAAAGTCACCCAGTGAGTTTCATGGCTGAGCGGGGACTCGAACCCGGATCTCGCGAGTCCCAGTCCAACACCCTAACCACTACGCCACACTGTTGTTGTTGTTTCTCTCCCCACTTTTTTAAAAAAAGAGTGACCGTGTGGCAAAGTTAAGGGGAGCGAACAATGGCTGCTCAATGCCCCCGCAACCCCTTTTTCATCTTTAGCCCTTTTATTCCCAAATCTCAGCTATTTGGGAATAGCCGAGAAGGGCTTCTCTCAGGACTGGTGAGGGAAAAGGTCTCGAAAATAAAAGGCAACCGTGATACTTCAAGGGTGTCTGTGGCACGATTAGGCCTCTTCCCAGCATAGGCCTCAACTCTTAGCAATAGTCATAGAATCATAGAAAAGTAGAGTTGGAAGGGGCCTACAAGGCCATCGAGTCCAACCCCCTGCTCAATGCAGGAATCTAGGTCAAAGCATCTCTGACAGATGTCTGTCCAGCTGCACCTTGAATGCCTCCAGACCATAGTAATGGACTTCAGCAGCTGTATGACGGCCAGGACTTCAACAGGTGCAGTCCCTGCCTCCAAATGCGGAGGGCAAGGGGCACTCCACCTACTGAGTTTCTGCCTGGCACTCAGTTGCTTCTAACAGCTGAGTTGGCCGCTCAAGATACAATCCCCTTCCTTGCCGTAACTGCCTATTGCTACAATCCCCGGCCCTTTGCACTTTTAAGTTTAAGCGATGTCTCCAGATCTTAGCCCCACTGTCTCTATGAGAGAGAGAGAGAGAATTATTTTTAAAAGCTTCATTTGCCCTAAAACAGTGTTCTCCAACCTTGGGCCCCCAGATGTCTTTGGCCTACAACTCCCAGCATGCCGCAGCCAGCGTAGCTGGCTGCGGCATGCTGGGAGTTGTAGGCCAAAGACATCTGGGGGCCCAAGGTTGGAGAACACTGTCTTAGATAACCAGGCCCTAAGCCTCTTAGTTAGGGCTGTAAAAGTTAAAATCAATTTTCGGGCAATTGAGCCCGAAAAGCGTAGCTGGCTGCGGCATGCTGGGAGTTGTAGGCCAAAGACATCTGGGGGCCCAAGGTTGGAGAACACTGTCTTAGATAACCAGGCCCTAAGCCTCTTAGTTAGGGCTGTAAAAGTTAAAATCAATTTTCGGGCAATTGAGCCCGAAAAGCGTAGCTGGCTGCGGCATGCTGGGAGTTGTAGGCCAAAGACATCTGGAGACCCAAGGCTGGAGAACACTGCCCTAAAAGGCAGTAGCAACAGCAGAGCCAGCACAACAGGAAAAACTGGAAGCTGGCCAGGGAGAGGATGATGCTCCCACCCTGCTGCATCGCAGGCGGCAGGGCTGGGAAAGCCCCCCCCGAAGAGAGCCACAGGTGTGGTGCTCTGGAGAAACCACAGTGGGCTGGCAGGATGGACCCCGGGGCCTGACTCCGCCTGTACAAGGCAACTTCACACATGCCCTTAATTCCCTGACTCCTCCTGTTCACTCACACGGGGCTACAGTGCCCCTGAGTGGCCGGTTTGGGGTACTACAGGGCAGCATGCAAACCTTTTCTGTCCCTGTAAGCGCTTCCTCCTCCTTCTGGTATTAATGGGATTCGGTTTTGGGCTCTCTTTTCAAACGGAGTGCCGGTTCACAGGTAACCATCCTGATGAGGGAACCTGTGTATGTCAAACCCCACTTTCCTGTGTGTGTTTGAATGGTGGAGAATGGAGCAGACAACTTTCTACCACTGCACGAGAAGCTGCCTTATACTGAGTCAGACCATTGGTCCATCTAGCCCAGTATTGGGTTGGATGGATCCAGATTTTGGCCTGTGCAACTGGGTTGGCAGAAGCAGTCTTCTTCCCCGAGCCCTCCTGCCCACGGCGGCCCCTCCAGGTCCCTGAAAATGCTGCACAGAGGGTCAGGGGATGCTGCCAAATGGGGTGAGCTGTAGTGTGAGTGAAATTGGGTGAAGAAGGCACCTTCCATGGGCAGAGCCCTTCCATCAACAGAATGCAGGCCCTGCATCCTACCCACAGTCTGCAGTGCGCTGACTGGCAACAGCTCTCCGGGGTTTCACACGGGAGATGCCGGGGACGGAACCTGGGAGATTCTGCATGCAAAGCACGGGCTCTGCCATTGAGCTACAGCCCTTCCCTTAAGACACAGGAACATCGGAAGCTGCCTTATATAGAGTCAGACCATCGGCCCATCTAGCCCAGTATTGTCAACACTGACTGGCAGCCGTGACTCTCCCTCCAGCAGGGTTTCAGGCTGGAGCTTTCCTAGCTTTTTTCAGTCCCCCCCCCCCGGAGTTTTTACTGGGGACCTTCTTTGCATACAAAGCAGTGCTCGACCACTGAGTTATGGGCGGCCCCTCCCCAGAGGCAGACAGGCTTGGAGATGCTTTTGAGACTGGCTTACCTTTCTTTGCCCTGTACAGTAATACCTTGGATTGCAAGTAACTTGGTTTGAGAGCGTTTTGCAAGACAAGCAAGTTTTAAAATATTTATTTAAATATTTTTTTTACTTGATATAGATAGATTTCATAGATCATAGAGTTGGAAGGATAGCCTACAAGGCCATCGAGTCCAACCCCCTGCTCAATGCAGGAAACTAGAGGAGGTGTCTCCCATCCAAGTCATAACCAGGCCTGACCCTGCTTAGCTTTCCACACTCAGACAAGCTGAGCACAGCATAAGCCATACAAGCGACGTCTTGCAGTACAAGTACTGTAGTACGGCTTAAATTAAAAATCTCTACAAATTTTTTTTGGGGGGGATTTTGTTTTGATATAAGAGTGTTTTGGATTACAAGCACGTTTCCGGAACGAACTATGCTCTCAATCCAAGGCATGACTGTACTCACAACGTAGGGTTGCCAACTTTGGAACAGCTTCTGCAGCTGTCCCTTTAACAGCAGTTTCATCTGCAATATTGGGCAGATGATGACACCATGAACAGCTTCTCCTGCTGAGGTCTTCATACCAGGCACAGTAGCAGGAAAGGGTATCTCCGCCCGCCCCCCCAGCATTGCAACACTACTCCTGGAAGAGAAGCCCTGGTCCTTGGCAGGAGCTGCAACAGAGCAGGTCCTGGTATTGCTTGAAACTTTGGCCCCAAGAAATGGTCCAATTAAAGGCATGTGACAGTTTTGCTATTAAAGTTCAGGAGGTCTGGCTGTCCTGATGAGGGAACCTCATCCCTCATCAGGACAGCCAGATGAGGGATGTGGTTCCCAGGGAACCATATGCTAACCGATCTAAGGTATCTGGAGGAAGCATGGGACACAAGCAGGGTAACCGGTCTCTGGGTTTGATCTGGAGTGCCAGGGTGGCTGCTGTGACCAGGAATACCCTTGCCCAGTTTCACCAGCTGCAACCCCTTTCCTGGAAAGGGCAGATCTGGCCACAGTGATACATGCCTTGGTTACATCCTGCTTAGATTCCTGCAACACTCTCAGCGTGGGCCCGCCCTTGAAAAGTGTTTTGCTGGTGCAGAATTCAGCCGCCAGATTGCTCTCGAGTGTGTGCTTTGTGGATCACATTATGCCGGCCTTATGTCAAACTGCACAGACTTCCAATTAGTTCCTAGGCTCAATTTAAGATGTTGGTACTTACCTATAAAGCCCTGAAGGCACAATCCTATGCAAGTTTGGACAGAAAAAAGGCCTATAACTCCCAGCATGCCCCAGCCCGCTATGCGGGCTGGGGCACACTGGGAATTGTAGGCCTTTTTTTCTGTCTAAACTTGTATAGGATTGTGCCCTAAATGGCTTAGGGCCAAGATATCTGAAAGACTGCCACCACCTCCTATATGAAATGGGGGCTTTGACTGGGGCCTATTTATTTTATTCATTACTGGTAAAGAAATGAGTCACAGATGAGTTCCAAATGCCATGCATTCATCTGTTGTGCCTTTGTTAATTGTTTCAAACCATTTGGCTTCCTCTAGCAGCCAGAATAGGTTAGATGGAGATCACCAGTCCCAGTGGGGTGAGAGAGATCAGGGAAAGGGAAATACCTGTTTTCAGCTGTCCGACTCAAACACATTTTAGCAAAAGCGGCCAATCAATGTTCTGAGAGGTCTTTCCACATAGCACCTTCTGATCGCAACGACAAGAAGAAGGACTGGTGGAAGTCAGGAAGCTGTAAAGGGGCGATTTATGTTCTGGGCCCCAGAGCAGTGAGGGGGCGTTTTCAGCAACCTCTTGTGTCGTGTTTGCAAAACGCTTTTCTGAAAAAGTCGCTCGTATGTCGTATCCATTCTGACCTGGGCTCCACATTGAGAGCAGGCTCTGAGGCAGTCACTTGTCCAGTTCTGAAGCACAAGTTTCATCCTGCCTGACCTGAGGATCTGAACAAATCGCTTGGAGGTGTGAGGCTGGACCCTTGACCATTCTGGTTAGTAAAAACTGCTAGAGTGGGACCGGACAGTTGGGTGGTTGAGGTGGGAAATGCTTTCTTGTGGGGGAGGGCTGTGTCCTAATTCCTTTAAAGAAAGCTGTGGCAAGGCCATTGGGGTGGGGGAACATTGGCTCCCACCACCCTGGATAATTATCAGCCAGTCTCCCACATTCCTTTTCTGGGCAAGCTCCTGGAGTGAGTGGTGGCAACTCAACTCCAGGCTTTCTTGAATGAAACTGATTATTTGGATCCTTTCCAATCTGAGTTCGGACTGGGGTTTTGGGACTGAAACAACCTTGGTGGATGACCTACCAGGACCTAAGCAGGGGGCGGGGGGGGAGTTTGTCCCTGTTGTCTCTTCTGGACCTCCCAGTGGCAGTCAGTACCACTGCTTATGGTATCCTTCTGGGGTGGTGGCCAGTATGAGACTTGGAGGCATTGTGTTGCAGTGGTCCCAATCTTACCTGGCTGGTGGTGCGGGGAGATTATTGCTTGGCCCCATGGCCTCTAGCTTATGGGGTGCCTCAGGGCTCTATCTTATCCCCTATATGCTGTTTAATGTCCACATGAAGCCGCCGGGAGAGCTCATCTAGAGCTTTGAGATTGGGTCTCATCACATGCTGATGATGATACCCAGCTCTGTCTCTCTTTGTCAATGGATTCCAAGGAGGCTGTGGAAGCCCTGAATCATTGCATGGATGCCAGTGATAGACTGGATGTGGGTTAGCAAGGTGAGGTTCAATCTATACAAGACAGAGGTACTGTCGGTCAGTAGGAAAGCTAATCTAGGATTGGAAGTACAACCAATGTGAGCCAGTGTAGTGCAGTGGTGAGAGTGTTGGACTGGGACTCGGGAGATCCGGGTTCAAATCCCCGCTCAACCATGAAGCTCACTGGGTGACTTTGGGCCAGTCACTGACTTTCAGCCTAACCTACCTCACAGGGTTGTTGTGAGGGTAAAATGGGGAGGAGGAGGAGGAGGAGGATTATGTAAGCCGCCTTGGGTTCCTTGCAGGAAAAAAGGCGGGGTATAAATATAATAAATAAATAAATAAAAATAACCTGTTCTGGTTGGGGTGGTAAATTTCATGCTAATTTGGTGGAAAACACAAAAGTTACAGGCAAGAGAAGGGCAGTTAGGTATCCCATTAAAATAGTGTAAAATTACAAAGAATAGGAATTCCAAAAAGGAATGAAAATAACAATAAAATAAAATAAAATGTGGTTTTAACCAGGCCAGCTCCACCATTACGCACAGTGAGACAGCCATTTTAGGCAGCAGATGTCAGGGGCAGGGAGCATTGGCAAGGTATTGGATGACAAAGCCCTGTGAAGGACTGAGGCCTACACAGGCTTGAGTTAGGTTGAAGCCTGTAGGCCCAAACATCTCCTGATGGGAGGGGGGCATTTGTGAGCTTCAATTTCCCCTCATGGAGTTAAAGTTTCCTTTTCCCCCTCATTGAGAGAAGTCTACTTTCCCCCCTAATAGAGTTAAATTTCATTTCCCCAGTTTGAGGTCACGGTGATTGTATAGCCTCCTAAAGTTCTGAGAGTGTATATAAAGGGGAGGCAGAAGCAGCAGAGGAGGGAGAGAGAAGCTGTGTGGAGGAGAGGAGCTGCAGGCACCGACCCAGAGACAGGCGAGAAGCAGAGACTGAATATCACTGAAAAATGCAGAAAAGCCAGGGCTAGGCTGGGAAGGAAGGTGAAACAGTTAGCTAGGTTAGAGAGAACGGAGTTATTATTTCTTTTATTTCTATTATGCCTGCTTTTTGAAAGTATACAGCTCTATTTGTGTAATTACCTTAAGTTATTGTGAATCTACTATACCAAAATTTACTAAAGTAAACAGTTATTGTTTGTTAACATCAAGTTGTTTGGAGTGTCTTTTGCACCACGCCTAAGGCCTAATCCCACGTTACTGGGAAGAGAAGGTAAAAGGCAGAGAATTGGCATCCTGGTACAGGAGGGGCTGTTAAAGAGGCAAAATATCTTTAAGGAGATGATCAAGGTGTCCTGGTACAGGTGGAACCTTGACAGCCCCCTAACCTAGATGGCTGTGGTGGAGGACACTGTGCAGTTGATGGTGTTGAAGTGAGATTGACCTGCAAGGCCAGTTAGCTTCTGTTCATGAAACGGAGAGGGTGAGGGAGCCATCTTGTCTTTTGCTTCTGGCAGAAAAATGACTTGGGTCAACCCTGGTTTTAGCAGAATGAATAACTAAGCACATGAAGTTTTAATTATGAAAATGAATGGGATAACTCGACGAAAACAAATCCTTGCACGCCCCCACGCAACAGGATTGTCAACTTGTAATGTGGGCTACCCAGCCGCCGCCCCCACCCCCAGTCTCAGCACTGTTAAAAACCAGAGACTTCAGAGGTCTTCATATGAAATTTATTAGGAAAAGAAAATCCTCATTTTGTCCCTTTACAGCTATTCAAGGGAGGGAAAGGAGGCACCAAAAACCCCAGACCAGAAGGAATCAACTATCATAAGAAAAGACAGGAAAGTTTGAAAAGAGTTTTTCACACGCACGCAGAGTGTATATCCCCTACTGACCAGACTCTCTCAAACAGTATCTACACATGCTCTCACACACAAACACACACACACAGGAGAGAAAGAGAAAGGGTGAGAACATACACACCCACGTTAAAACCAGTAAGGACATGGCCACAGCGGGGAAACGTGTGTAGCAGGATAGCGCA
Source organism: Shinisaurus crocodilurus (assembly GCA_021292165.1). Taxonomy (NCBI): domain Eukaryota; kingdom Metazoa; phylum Chordata; class Lepidosauria; order Squamata; family Shinisauridae; genus Shinisaurus; species Shinisaurus crocodilurus. The sequence goes on from CM037878.1 coordinate 293,626,755, forward strand.
TTGTTCCCCCTAAAGATTTTTTTTTTTAACAGGGTAGCTATGCAGCAAGATTTGGCGGATAGGATAGACATTCCTGTCACTTGGGGGAAGCGGGTAATGGCGGCGTTGTATTAAATGTGTAACTCTTGTGTGGGTTTTGGGAGCCCTTGCTTTGTTGACAGAGTGAGGGGAGAACTGATACTGAATAGACCCGTTTTCCTAAATATAGAAATGGCAGTGATGATGAAGGGAAACCACCAATGCAAAAGCTAGCCTAGGCCTAGCAATGAAATCTCAGCAACGATATTTTTAAGAGGTGGGTGTTGCCCATGGTGTGTGTGTGGGGGGGGGGAGGAAATGTGAGTGGAAACCAATTTGAATCCAAATTTATATGCCTCTCATTGCAAAAGTAAAATTCAAGAGGTACAAACTGAAATTGAAAGCCCAAATTTGGATTTCCCAGGTTCAGCGGGAAGTCTCCAGTCCTCCAGCAAATGTGAATTCATTCATTTAAAATTATTTCTAGCCTGCCTTCAAGGATGGAACCCTCCCATAGTAAGCTCAGACAGGGGATATAAATGGACAGAGCCCAAATATTAGAGGAAGGGTGTGAATTTTGAAATTCAAAATGTCCAGAGCTTCAAACATGATGACCTTGAAATGGACAATTTGGCAAAGGTGGCGGAGACCCCACTATCTCATGCTGCAAAAGTGAGGGCTGGACCCCAAAATTCTTCCATTTCGATATTCATTTTGAAAGTATTGTAGCTCCAAACAAGCACAACCAAATTATCAGGAAAAAAAGTTCTTCTTGCCCAATATTTGCTCCGGGTTGGATCTAGACTTAAGTCATAGCTAGACTAGACCCATTGAAATCAATGGGGGCTAAGTTGGTGGTGACTAAGGGTGCAATCCCATGCATGTTTAGACAGAAAAAAGACCAACAGCTCTCAGCATTCCCCGGCCAGAAAAAAGTCCAACTCCCAGCATTCCCCAGCCAGTGGCTGGGGAATGCTGGGAGTTGGACTTTTTTCTGGCCGGGGAATGCCGAGAGCTGTTGGTCTTTTTTCTGTCTAAACATGCATGGGATTGCACCCTAAATTGGGTTTGGGCCTATCCCAGGTATGGCTAAATCTGGATCCAACCCAATGTATCTATGCTGTTCAGCACCCTCTTATTCCTCTGGCAGCTTCTCGCCCTTTGCCAACACAATTTGCCGCCTCATCGGCTCACGCCGCTGTTTGATTGTATTGGCCGAGGTGACCCACGTGATTTTGTTTGCAAACATCCATCACATCATCAGAATGGATGCAACATCACGCGGTCCTCAGCTAAAATCATGCGGATTGCGCAGAGTCAGTAGATAGTGTGGGCAAATGAGAATAAAGGGGGATGGCCCAGAGAAATACAGCATCTTCAAAACAATGTGAAATACATTCACAGCAAATGCAAATAAAAATGAGAACTAATCAGAAAGTATGGGGAAGTGCTCTTCAGTGCCTACAAAAACTTTCATGAAGCGAGGTAAGTTTCAGCTGAGCCCTAGTCAAAGCAGATGTTTTTTAAATGTTATGTATATTTTTTTGGGGGGGGGACACCACTTTTGGCACACGCACACACACACACAAATAACCAAATTGGTTTTCAGGCACAACATCAGCACAGTTAATGTTTCCAACTATTAATTTTTCTGTTTTTGTGATTTGGTCCAGAAATGGAGACCTGAGCAAGAAAACAACAACCCTTCAACACATTTAAGGAGGAGAGGAAAAAAAGGGAACCGCCTTTCCTTAGTTTTGCCGTTTGACAGAATATACTTCTGGGTTTGTTCCCCATCTTCAGACGTTCCGCCAAGTCTCCATGTGGCTTCCCAAATGGCCATTACACGAGTACACCTTCAGCAGCACCAGGAATACAAATCACCCCCATTTTTTTTCCAGCCTAGTGTCCTGATCCCGGACCGCCCGAATGTTCATGGGCGTTGGGTGGTGTGCAGAGATTTTCACTCCAGCAAGGGTGCCCCAGTCACTCCAATGCTGAGAGAATGCCTTCCCTAATATGGAGACGGCCTTTCTTATGGGCCTTTGGGGCACACAGGAGCCTCCCCACAGTCAGTTTCTCAGCAAGTGGCTTTGGAGTTCACCTCCTCCATTGGCCTTGTTAAAGTGTTTGGCAAGTTATTCCTCTCCAACAGAATCCTCAGGTCCCGTAAAATCACCATCGTGTGTGGATTATCCCAGGTTGACAGAGATAGTGAACCACATTCTTGGGCCGCCCTTGGACAAAGAGTTGAGAAATAATATATGACTAAGAAGTACTTCTGGGAGCTGTAGCACATCTTGGGATCAGAAAGCTGATAAGTGTTTCCAAATAAAACAGAGAGTTGCAACAATCAGAGAAAAGGTTTCCCTAGCCCTCGTTTGTTGGCTTCTTTTTCTTTCCCACTCCCAGTTCATGGCTTTTGCTCCATTCCCATCTCACCAACAAAAGAAGTGTGTGTCTCTGATAAGAGCTGCTGTCTGTGTCAGCTAACATTCTCTTGGCAAGTAGATATGCAAACTTATTCAAAGTGTCACAGGCCAAGCATCTCTCAGAAGGCAACTCAGAAAAGGTAAGACAAATGCAGGCGTGGTTCCATCTGATGAAATGGACTATAGTCCACAAAAGCTTCTGCTATAATAGATTTATCATACTTTAAGGTGCAACAAGAATCTTTGTTGTCTTTGCTTCAACAGACTAACACAATTATTACCCCTCTGGAAATGGTTTCCGTGAGGAGTTTGATCTTCAGAATCTCCTGTTTTGCCTTGTAGCTGCACTGTAATCACTGAGAACAAAGCGTTTATATATATAAAAATGGCAACCCAGTGTTTAAAATAAAAGGGGTCACTGGTCCAGTGTTCATATCCCTAAGGATACAATGCTAAAAACCAGGAGTAAATAAATACTGCTCCAGTGCCCAAATGCATTAAAGGTGCAATCCTATGCAAGTTTAGACAGAAAAAAGGCCTACAACTCCCAGCTTACATAGGATTGTGCCCTAAATTACACTGTTAAAAAAAAAGGAGTAAATACAGAACAGATTGTAAATCAGATTTAGATTACAGACTAAGAACCCACACACATTATACTCATCCTGTCAAATGAAACCACGTTTCTGACTGCTGAAATTTCTGAAGGCTTCCCAGGTGGGAGGCAGTGAAAACTGGATATAACTGTAGAGGCTCTGGCCAGCTTTCTCAGTCCATTGGATGGTTATCTCTGCTCATCTTATCTTTCTTTCTGCAGCTAATTGCCCTGCTCATCTTCCAAACTCCATGGGGAAATGAGCTGCTAAGAGAGAGGGATAAGCTGATATAAAAAAAGAATGGGTGGAGAAAGGTGGGCAGGGTCTCTACAGTACTTTCCAGCTTTCTGTGCCTGTCTCCAGGAAAGTTTTCAAAATTTTAGGAGTCAAGGACTGGTGGCTATGTGGCTACTTTTTGCCAAGATGAGTCGGACATGTCAGTTGGATCAAACTGAAGATGGGAAGGTTCTTATATTAGGCCAGTTCTGCACCAAGTCATGTCTATAGAGGCCTCAACTTGTTATCCTTACCTCTTGTTTTTCAAGAATCTTAAAAGCGCCCATCCAATTCCTTACAGCCACATAAGTATGTTTTTGTATTATCCAGGTCTGTATGTGATGATACTTTGTGTATTTAGAAATGTGCACAATTTTTGTACCCATACAAAATTCCACACACCCCAGTTTCCTAGTGTGAGTGATATCACACCCAGAGGAAGAGAACTCGGATGTTTCTGTGGTGAAGGTGGCCCTCTGTGGCTTCTCATGTGTGGCTTTACATCACAGGAATGGGACGACATCTGCCCACCGTACAACTTTACAAATTAAAAAGTGGAGTAAAACAATCCAGCATCTCTGTATCACTCATAATGTAGCATTCCACCACATGGGAACAGGTAAGGCTTCCCATGCACTACTACTAATCCATAAACGTGATCCATATCGGATGTGTGACCAACCCACAGAGTTGCCACGGCAGAAGGGTTACAGTACGTATGCCGTTCCTTTTTCTGTAGGCATGTTCTGTCTGACAACAGCACCTCCCATGACTCACACAGGCCCTGGTGCAAAGATAACCTAAAATCCACAGAGAAGCTCTGCAACAATCTTCCCGCTTCCAGTCATCTTGCAAAGGGTGTTGAACTTCCCTAAGCTTGGCTGGTATAACATTTTCCAAGGGATGGCCTTCATTTGCAGCGCACACTCTTTGATTGGAGGCAACTAACAAGTTGGGCCTAGCTTGTGCCTGAGCCGGTAGGATGAAAGCTGGAGGTGGAGATGCCAACGGCAGTTTCGAAAAGGAGTGGGAAAAGCTTAGAGCTGGGAGCAACCTGTTAAGTCATCTTATCCAATTTCTGGCTCGAAGTAAGGAAAGCCTTTGTGGTGCAGCAGCTCGTAAGATTCGGATCAGGGAGTCAGTACCTAACGTCAAGCACCCGAAGGGTCTCTGGGAGCCATCCTGAATGATGCCATTGGAAATGGCAAGGAGATGCATTCCACAAGGGCTAAGCATTTCAGGTGGGAACTTCACCTCCGTCTTGTTCCCATTCTTTCCTCTTAATACACAATCTCTATTTCAAAGTCAAGTCTTCTGAAATCCTTTCAAGGAAACCATTTCGCATAGTTCGGTGATGTTTGTGCCTCTTAACTTTGGCATCTGTCCTCTTCTTCCTCTCAATGCAGAACATCAAACTTGGGCTCGCTTTAACATGTGTAAGATAGCCTTGGTGAAAACTATTCGGCCTGGACTGTAGGTCTCCCAGTGCCTGGAGTTTAGGTACTGCATTATTGGCAGTCCAGATCGCAAACTTTCCTGAGGATCAAGAGTGTCCAGGGATGCTCTCTTACATAATAGACAGAGAAACCCCCTATATTAGATTGTCAAGTCTAGCTTCTTACAAAAGGCATCGTATAGTCCCCACAAGGAAGTGTCACCATGCATTCTCGGCTGAACAACTTTTGAATATGCCCTTAGTAGTTAACCATCCGTGAAACCACAGCACCAGAGACAGTGAAAAAGTTGGCCTTCTTCAACCTGGTGCCCTCCAGATGTGTTGGGACTACAACTCCCAGCATCCCCCAGCCAGCACGTAGTCCAACATGTCTGGAGAGCACTGAGAAATTAAAGTCTTGATTCTGAGCCACAGACTAAAGAGAAAACAAGCTCATGTGCACAGAAGGATGACATCCAATCCGATGGAAAGACACTGTGAACCAGTGACAGAGCTGCACTGAGGAGGTCTTTGATGCAGGGGCGAAAACTATGGGGTGGGGTGGGGTGGCAGGGCTCAACCCCCCTCTGGGATTTCCCAGAATTGGCAAAGCCCCCTCCAGGCAACCAGCTGTTTCGCCCCATCTGCCCCTCCCCCCCCGGAAATTGAGAAGTCTACGCCCCTGCTTTGATGCCATGTAAAGTATCCAGAGATCATGCAAAAAGCCATGGAGATCCCACAACGTATCAGCCGTCAAGTCATTCTGTCATGTTGTCATTGTCTTACAGTGGGGCTGTAAGAATAGTTCTCATCCAAAGACTTAGGAATCTCTTCCTTCTTTTTCTCTTTTTGGGCAGCCCAACCCCATCCCAATAACTGAGCATAATAAGTGGCTCAGAAATGAATAAATACTGTGCAAGATGCACCCGTTAACTCTGTTGAGGTGTACTGTGTCTGAGCTGTCCCCAAGTGCCCATTAGTGTTCTCACTAGTGCAGGGCTCTCCAACCTCGGGTCCCCAGATGTTGCTGGCCTACAGCTCTCAGCATACCCAGCCAGCAGGGCTAATGGCAAGGGATTCTGGGAGCTGCAGTCCAGCAACATCTGGGGACCCAAGGTTGGAGAGCCCTGCACTAGTAGGACCAATACTGAGATAAGCTATGGTTAGGCCTCATCTTGAGTACTGCGTCCAGTTCTGGGCACCTCACTTTAAGAAGGACATAGACAAACTGGAGAGGGTTCAGAGGAGGGCAACAAGGATGATAAAGGGACTGGAAACAAGGCCCTATGAGGAGAGACTGAAGGAACTGGGCATGTTTAGCCTTCAGAAGAGGAGACTGAGGGGAGATATGATCGCACTCTTCCAGTATTTGAAGGGATGCCACACAGAGGAGGGCCAGGATCTCTTCTCGATCATCCCAGTTTGCAGGACACGGAATAATGGGCTCAAGTTACAGGAACCTAGATTCCACCTAAACATCAGGAAAAATTTCCTGACTGTCAGAGCAATAAGACAATGGAATCAACTACCAAGGGAGGTGGTGGGCTCTCCCACTCTGGAGGCATTCAAGGTGCAGCTGGACAGACATCTGTCAGAGATGCTTTGACCTAGATTCCTGCATTGAGCAGGGGGTTGGACTCGATGGCCTTGTAGGCCCCTTCCAACTCTACTTTTCTATGATTCTATGGTTTTGGCCTACAACTCCCAGCATGCCCCAGCCAGCTCTGCTGGCTGGGGCATGCTGGGGGTTGTAGGCCAAAAACATCTGGGGACCCAAGGTTGGAGAACACTGAGCTAGGCTATTACAAAACGCCACCACATGGTCCCTTTAAAAGGGAATAAGACAAATTCATGGAGGAAGAGAAGGCTATCAATGGCTATTAGTCACGGTGACGATATATTACCTCCACCATCAGGGGCAGTAATGCCTCCGAATACCAACTGCTGGGAAACACGGGTGGCAGGGTGCTGTTGTTGCACTCATGTCCTCCTTGTGGGCTTCCCATCTGGGCGGCCGGCCACACTGTGGAAACAGAATGCTGGACTAGAGAGGCCTTTGGGCTGATGCAGCACAGTTCTTTTACGGCAGAAATATCTCAGATGCCACTGGAGCAAAGCAAGTTTTGCACAGGCAAAGAGTCAGCCCTAAGGACTCCCCACCCCCCGCTTTGCTTTATCCAGGCCTCTGGGCAAGAGGGAGAGGGTGCCAAGGATGGCTTCGTGTTGCATCATCTTGAATATAGCTGGCAGTCTGCAGTCGCTGTGGCATGGGTGGTCCACAGCACCCAAGAGGGCGACCAGCAATACAAGCGCCACACCCCTCGCTGGCAAAACATTCTGAGCAGGGCCGGTGCTACCATTAGGTCAACTAGGCAGCTGCCTAGGGCGCAGGGCTAAAGGGGGCACCAGAAACACCTTGAAAAAAAAACACAGCGCTCTCAAGTGGGAAGGGGGGCGCTAAATATCTGATCTTGCCTAGGGCACCAAACTGCCTTGCACCGGTCCTGATTCTGAGTCCTTCCTTTGTCATTCTATGGTGCTGCAGCCATAAAAAGGTGGCAGTCGGGATTACAAATCGCAGTATCACACGCCGCCATCTCGACCCGGGCATGCTGGAACCTGCAGACTCTCAAGCGTTAACTGTAATGAAGGGCATTACATTACGGGTGACCGGCCAGATGGGCGATTAATAAATATAATAATAATAAATAATACTTCTCTGTATGGCTTCAGCCCACCATTGGCTGACCTGATATATCTGGTGTGTGTGTGTGTGTGTAAGTGTAAAAAGGACCACTGCATCTGGGGCTCTTGTGTAAATCCCTCTTCATTTCAGTGTTTCTTTCAAGGAGGCATCTTCTCAGCGCTTGTTCAGAGGAATCAACAAGGCCTTTTAGAATCAACAAGTGTCCTGCTCGTCTCGGCTTTGCTGACTCCATCCAAACTTATTACTTTCACTACAGCCTGCTGGTCACTGTTTGCTCTCAGCGTGAACTGAAGCCACCCAGATAAAGGATGTATAAATCCTTCTGGCTAAACATACCATGCATGCTTACCATGGATCTAGTGATATTGGGAAACTCTGAAATGGCTGGAGAGGTTTTTTCAGACGCCAGGTCTACTTTGGATCAGACCCCCAACCATTCACAGTATGGTACAAAGAGGCCTTGCAACGTCAAAGTGGAAAGGAGACCTTCCCTGCCACCTTGCCTCTGTGTAACTCACTGGGGACTAGAAGCTTGATCAAGGCCCAATCCAAAATACCTTTCCAGAAATATACAGGCCTGTGGCTTACGCTGGCTCAGCTTGTCCGAGTGTGGAAAGCTAAGCATGGTCGGGCCTGGTTATTACTTGGATGGGAGACCCCCTCCTCTAGTTTCCTGCATTGAGCCGGGGGTTGGACTTGATGGCCTTGTAGGCCCCTTCCAACTCTATGATCTATGAAATCTATGAAATCATGAATTTGCCCAGGAACTCCAAATTATTTGTAGAATGGACTAGGGCAGAGGAGAATTCTGGCCATCAGCCATCAGTTATTTGGGCACCGTACACTCCCCATAGAAAAGATTCTTAGGCTGGCTCTGACCAGTGGCTCAACGAGCCCAAAGTCTGTGTCAGGGACCAGAGTGAGATGCTTCCATGGGAGAGTGGGAAGGGACGGAATGCTGGAATGCAGGGAACTGTGTCTTTGCTGGAAGTGGGATCACTCCTCATCTGCTTACAGTTTGCAGCTGGTAGCCACCTGGCCAGTTTGGTTCGGATTGGGGAGGCAAAATTGTAAGAAAAGTTCCTTCAGTTCTGAACCCACCCACAACCCCCACCCCACCCCCAAATCCTGCCCCACCTATGCAGTGTGTGCACCCTCTAAAGCAGTGTTCCCCAACCTGGGGTCCAACAGAGCTGGAGGACCCCAGGTTGGGGAACACTGCTCTAAAGCATCCATGGTATCTGGAGGTCCCTTTCTCTTAACACGAAAACAGCGGCCCGGACTTTGTGTCGGCCGACGCACATCTCATCTGGCTATCAAAAATGACTTTGTAGGCCAGAATGAAGGCTGATGTTGCAGCGCGTGGGCCAAAAGGTGGCGGCGGCGGGGGGGGGGCAGTGAGCGGTGGGCTGCGCATTCATTAAACTCGGCAGCGTGAGGAAGCAATGAAGGACTGCAAGCTGGCAGAGACCGAGCGTTAATTGGCAAAGCCCGTCCGTGAAATGGGGACAGGAACACAGCACGGAGAGCCGGGTCGGTGGGGGCCGGGCTGCGGGGATGGAGAAGCTGGTGCAGTGGGTCGAGCTCAGTGTATAAATAAGAACCATTTTTGTTTGTTTGTTTCCAAAAATCAGCCCCATCCTTTCCGGGAGGGAAAGGGTTGCAAAGTTGCACTTGTGTGTGTGTCCGGTCCATGCCGAGCAGGGAGGCGGGACATCATTCCAGCTCCAGCTCCATGACGTGGCCCTCTTCTGAGTCCAGGCAGCAGCCATTCATTCTGAGGCCATTGTTGTCGCCCATCGTCTGCAGGTCGTATTCCTCATCCAGAAAGTCCAGGGAGTTGTTGCTGGGGAGGCCCCGGATGGTAAATTTGTGCGACACTTTGGTCCAGTGCTCCCGGTTGCTGGCCACCCGCTCGTACAGCTCCGTCGACTTGGGGAAGAGGTCCTGGAGCAACCTGTAGGGCAAGGAAAGCGGAGAAGGAAGGTCCAGCGCCCAAGTGCCACCCGTGTCGTTGAAGAACCAAACATCCCACGGCCCCGAGACATACGTATATACTCAAGTATAAGTCGGCCCTAATATAAGTCGAGGCCCCCAATTTCACCCCAAAAAACTGGGAAAACTTATTGCTTCCAGTATAAGTCTAGGGTGGGAAATGCAGCAGCTACTGATAAATTAAAAAAATAAAGATACGGTAGATACCGGTACCAATAACATTAACATTAATTGAGGCATCAGTAGGTTAAATGTTTTTAAATATTTATTTCAAAGAAAAACAGTAAACTAGCTCTGTAAGTGGAAAAGGGGGTCAACAAATACAATATGGTATCAAAAATACCGTAACTTTAAAAGTACAACAACCTTAGCTCAATCAGCAACCAAGCTAAAACACAAGAGCTAAAATCCTTCAAAACTGGAGTTCTCCTCATCATCATCTGTATGTCCAAACAGAGCTTCAGCTTCAGTAAAATGTAGGAATGTAAGTCTATATTTTCAATCTAGCTAGCCTTTCAATCTAGTAGCCAGAGAGGCAGAGGCTGTTAAATTAGCATTACAAATCCTGGTGTTTGTTAGTAGGATTAGCATAAGTGCATAGAGGTTTTGGTTTTCCTCAAGTTAGAAGAAGAAAGTTTATGTAGATGTACCACCAATTAAGAGACAAAAGCTTGAGTTTCTGGCAGCAGACGCTGACTCAAGTATAAGCCATGGGGGGCATTTTTCAGCACAAAAAATGTGCTGAAAAACTCGACTTATATTCGAGTATATACGGTATTTGTGAGAGCTGCTGGCCTGGATGGCTTTCAGAGGAGATGGAATCAAGTCCATCAATGGCTACTAGCCATGGTGGCTCTGTTGTGATATGTATCACATTCACAAGCTGGAGCACATTGTTTACACATGCAAGGTACAGACTGGCGGTAAACAAGTTTGTTGTGTCTTTCTATGAATCTCGTGCTTTCGCAGGGGTTACTAGAGGGTATGGGAAACAGTATGAGCTTGTCACATGGTTTATGCTTTCTGGTGACGTACTGTCTTGTTTTGCTGTCTGTAGCCATTGCCATTGTCTTTGTTGGTGAGAGAGAAACAGGACTGTTCACTCTCTTCACTCATGTCTTCTGACTAGTGCTTGCTGAACTAAATGCAATCATGTAATGTCTTCGCTGAGGTGGAGTAAACACCTTGCTCCACTGGATTAAATGCTTGCTATGCATTGTACTCTGCACATGGACTGTAACTAGGAAATGTATGCTCTGTCGAATATACTTGCTAAAGTAAATAAACAGGTAGAATAGACCTGTGGAGTTTACAGAGTTATTTCCCTGCTACTTGGATTAATCTGCAAAAGGAGGAAGCTGAGCTGGTGTCAGATTACAGGGAGCTGGCTGAGAACCGAAATGCTGGAATGCTGCGCAAGGAGAGGGGGAGAAGGATCTGAACTTCTGTGTGTGGATTTATGGGCGCCTGCACACAGGAATAGGATTTTAAATCTTCCATCTCACACACGAGAGGCACTCTGTTTTTTCCCTAAGCACCCACAGGCTCAACGGAGCCTCCAGTTTAAGAGGCAGTATTCCCCTGTGTATCTGGATTCCTGTGTACCTGGATTCCTGTGTACCTGGATTCCTGCATTGAGCAGGGGGTTGGACTCGATGGCCTTGTAGGCCCCTTCCAACTCTACTTTCCGGGGGGGGGGGAGAATTCAGATCTGGCACGAAGCTCAGCACTTACTTGTAGATGGGCATGGCAATGTGCTCCATGAAGCTGATCTGCAGCTCGGGGATGTAGGCTTTCTCCCGGTCCATCATCTCCATCGGCCGGTTGCCCATGGCCTTCTCCTGCAGAGATTGGGCAACTGGGTCATTGAAGGCTACAAATACCCAGCTGAGCTCCTTTGCCTCCCCTTTGGTGCAGCAACCTCCCTGCCACCCACCCACCCCGCCACGGCGCCACCCCAGTCCTGTACGCTGGGAAATAGCATCTCCCCAAATGCATCCCAGGGCCAGGGACCGTTCTCAGTTGTTTTTAATGCGGCAATAGGATTGCGATGTTTCCAGGTAATGGTGGCATCCAGAAGTGCTCTTGAGCAGTGTTCTCCCACCTTGGGTCCCCAGATGTTTTTGGCCTACAACTCCCAGCATGCCCCAGCCAGCTATGCTGGCTGGGGCATGCTGGGAGTTGTAGGCCAAAAACATCTGGGGACCCAAGGTGGGAGAACACTGCTCTTGAGAACACATCTCCACTTAAGGAGATTGTAACTCATTTTACTTTCTGCTCCACCTGGGATCCTTAAACCCTAAAATGTGAGGTTCGCATTCATTTATTAGATGCACCTGGTGCCTTTCTGCCACGGATCCCCCCTCGAGGCAGCTCACACATACACAATTGCAGTGAAACGCTATCAAATGATGCTAAGAATCCAGGATGAACAGCAGGTAGCAAAACACAAGAGCCCCAACCCAGCTGGAGTTCGTAGCAGCTAAGGCTCAAATCACATGCACACTTACCTGGGAGTAAATCCCATTGAAGACCATGGGACTTACTTCCGAGTTGACCTGCAAATCCCACTGAAATCCTGTGGAATGTTGGCTTCAAGGGAACTTAGTCCTGACTAACTTTAGCTGGATTGGGGGCCAATGCTTTTATTTCTCTCTAACAGTACAGATCTATCAATGTCTGTTCAGAAGTAAGTCCCAGTGGGTTCAATGGGGCTCTGTCCCAGACAGGTGGGGATAAGACTGCAGCCTGAAACTGAAATTGTCTACCTATAAAATACTACTCAGGGCAACAGCCAAAACCAATTTAAAAGCCATCTCTGCAACCAGATGAAAAAGGACTTCATCCTGAACTCCAAGTAGGGAGGGGGAGGGGGAAAAAAAAAAAGCTATCCCAGTAAAACTGTGCCCCCACTAGCTTTTTTAAAAATTTCATTAATTAAAAGTTTGCCTACTCCAACCAAAGTTCTCTGAGCAGTTTGCACAATCCCGGATTCTGAAAAATAACTTCACAGACGATGACACAGACTCTTGCTCACCCCGGAGACAACCTGGTGTTGTCCAGGGTTGGCCCAAGAGAGCTTGCTTCCCCAAGCTGTCGCCATGTAGGACCAGAAAACTGTGCCCAAGTGGTGAAGTCGCTGAGGTTAGTAATTCCCTGGTTTGAAATACAAACCTCAGAAGCTCAACAAGGCTCCAATGGGAGGCAAGAACTAGGGCCTAAGACAGTGTTCTCCAACCTTGGGTCCCCAGATGTTTTTGGCCTACAAACTCCCAGCATGCCCCAGCCAGCTACGCTGGCTGGGGCATGCTGGGAGTTGTAGGCCAAAAACATCTGGGGACCCAAGGTTGGAGAACACTGGCCTAAGAGGTCTTCCCTGGCTCAGACTGTAATGCACGCCAGAGAAGAAACCAACCAACCTTCCTTCCTAGCCTACCCACCCATCCACCTGGTGCCTGCTGGAGCAAACGAGATAGTAGCGAGGAAGGAGGTTTGTGGAGCACTCTCCCTCCCAACCTTGATGCCTTGAACGAGGGCTGGCACCCTCCCAGGCACCCGGGACTCTGGGAAATGCAGTTTGCATCTGACGCCCTGTGACGGTGAAGCACCCTAGCAACACCCCCCGGCCAGGGAGGCCTCCCAGCCACTGCTGCCAGGCCGGGGAAGGGGGAAGGGGCAGCGGGGCGTTGGGGCAAGGAGCTCGCGGGGGCTGGGAGGTGCTTGGGCACTCCTGTGCCTCTGCCGCAGGCACGCTTTCTTGTCTTCTGACGTACCAGATCTCCCTGGGAGAAGAACTCCTTGTAGATCAACTCCTGCAAAGCAAAGGCCATCGATCAGACAGGTTTCAAGGGAACTGTCGCCTCTCCAACCTGTGGATGGGGGGGGGCACATTTCTGACTACTCAGGCGGTCAGGCCAGTCAACGTCACTGAGCTGTGGCTAGCACTGCCCCCAAAATATGAGCCTGCCTTGCACAGAGCCAGACTTTTGCCTATCTAACGCATAACTGTCAACTCCAGGGGCAGGCAGCCTGGGGCCCTGCAGATATTTTAGACTACAACTCCCATAAGCCCCAACCAGCCTGGCCAATGGCCAGGGGTTATGGGAGTCCCAAAAACCAAAGTCTCAGGCAGAGGCCTTTCCTAGCCCAGCCACCCAAGATCCTTTTCAAGAGGAGATGTCAGGAACTGAACTCGGAACCTTCTTCATGCAACGCATGCGCTTGCACAGCTAATTCCATTTCAAGTATCTTAAAACTGTCATGACAAATACCATATTTAGGTTGCTGCTTTCCCCCTTCCTGGCAGCAGTTCAACAGGTAAAGCTTTTCTTGGCTCGGAGATTACAGGGATGAGAAGAGCCTCACCCGTTTTAATGTCTGCTGGTCATGCAGCAGTTAAAGGCACAAGAGCCTTAGCAGAAAATATGGGGCAGCTGTAAGTGGGATGTGTTTTGGGTTGTGCTCTCTCTCTCTCTTTAAAAATACAGGGCATTCTGGAATCACGACCTGCAGCGTAATCACAGCTGAGGTGCACCCTAAGCCCGACTACGCTCTGTAATCATGAGGACAGGCCAGCAAGCACGATACACGCAAGTGCCTCATCTGAGCACAGATCTAGAATGTTAGTGGTGGCCAAGCAAGAGGGGTCTCTCGATGGAGAACATGTTACCCACGGGGAGTGGAAAAAAAACAGCCTCCAGTGACCTGGCAAATTGGGGCGAAGGTGTCCTCTGACCACGGACACCTGGATTCCTGCGCTGCATGCCAAGGGGAGAGGCAGCTTCTCCAGGGGGCACATTGGCCCTCAAAAGAGGAGCAGAGGAATGGGCTTCCCAGAAGGCCTTGCTCTTCCAAGGAGGGGATGGCCCGGGAGAGCCCTCTAGAACAGTCCCGCTGCACAAGCTGCACTGGCTATTTCGGGCCCGCCTGCCTCAGCCCCTGGTTACTCACCGCGATCTTGCGGGTGGTTTTCCAGCCTTTCGTCTGGTCTGAGAGGTCACATGAGGTCATGAGAAGGCACAGCAGGAGGCTGTGGTGATGCTTGTTCTTGGGGTCGTAGCCGACTTGAAAGAGGAAGGACAGAAGGAGGAGGAAGAGGAGGAGGGTTCATTTGGGGCTAACCTTTGATTCCAGGGCAGCTGCAGAGTTCTGAAGGGGCACAACGGCGGCACTACAAAGAATGCCACAAGACCCCCACCCCTACCCCCTCCACCAAGAAATAAGGTCTGGGAAAGCGAGGTCTTCATTGAGGTCTTTCATTTCTGGTCAGGGTGCGTGGGTGGATGTGGCATGTTCCCAGCATCTGATACAGGGCAGCTACATAAATACAGTCAATCAATAAGAAAATAAATTTGAAGGGTGGTTTTTTTATGTGTGTGCACAAATAGCTTTTGTAGAGTGGAGACTCTCATCCCTGTGGCTCATGCTGGCTCAGCTTGTCTGAGCGTGGAAAGCTAAGCAGGGTCAGGCCTGGTTATTACTTGGATGGGAGACCCCTCCTCTAGTTTACTTGGATGGGAGACCCCTCCTCTACTCGATAGCCTTGTAGGCTCCTTATCTTTACAGTTTTGTACTATCAGTCTTTTAGCTGTCAAAAGGGCACCAAGAATCCATTTCCCCCTCTATTTGTGAATTTCCGTGAAGCAGGTAACAATTTAAGAGAGCATTTACATCTGTGAATACTAAAGACTGTTCCTGTACAAAATTTATCTGTGCAATAACCTCATCCCCCAAAGAAGCAACTACTGGACATTGCCAAAACATATATTTCACCGAATCATTAGCTGTATTGCACCACCAGCAATTAGCTGAATTAGGCAATCCCTGATTAAAGAGATGTTGTTGCGGTGTCCAATATGCATGAAACAAAGGTTTCTGCTGAATAAGACACAGCCTACGTATACAGCTCACGCTGGCTCAGCTTGTCTGAGCATGGAAAGCGAAGCAGGGTCAGGCCTGGTTATTACTTGGATGGGAGACCCCTCCCTCTAGTCTCCTGCATTGAGCAGGGGGTTGGACTCGATAGCCTTGTAGGCCCCTTCCAACTCTATGATCTATGAATCCACGGAGTTGGGAATTTGGCAATGCCCCTCCACTTCTGGCTTTCCCACAAGAGCCAACCAGGAGACACATAGACAGATGTCCCATCCATTACCTTCTGCCATTTTCTGGAGGTCTTTGAAGATCCTCAAATGGTGAGCAAGATCGGTGGCCAGGATAATTTCCCGCATCAAATCCAGCATCCTTTGGTAGTCCTATATTGGGCCAATAAGAATCTGCTTTACTATCCCCCCCTCTTGGGAATATAGGCTGGCCTGGAGAAATGCAGGGATGGGGACTCGGACTCTAGGACTAGACTCGTGAGTCGGACTGAGTCCCCCCTCTGACTCGAGTCAGACTCGAGTCCCAATATTTTTAATGGGACTCGAGACTCGACTCGGGACTCAAGACCAAGGACTCGTGTTCCAAAATCGTGTTCCTCAAATGCAGCATGGATAGGTTTTAGGAAGTACAGCAAGTTTATTTTTTAAAATCATTTCCCTAAAATGTAACCTTTCAGACATTTTGGGTTTGGCTGCCTCTGCCTGCCTGTTTTGGGGTTCCCTGCCTCCTCTGCCTGTCTGGTTATTTTGGGTTTGTCTGCCTGGTCTGTTCTGGCCAAAATCAGTTGCAGAGTTTTGAAATAAAAAGGCACACTTGTGCCTAGAATTTATTTAAGCCACACATCTGAAATAGCCTTATTTTGTTGGGAAAAACCCCCCCCCCCCATTAATTTTAATAGGGACTCATGGAGTCAGCTTTGGGAGTGACTTGTGACTCGTGACTCGTGAGTCACCATTTTGGACCAAGGACTCGGACTCGGACTCGAGACTCAGGTCCAAAGACTCGTGACTCGACTCGTGACTCAAAACCAAGGACTCTTCAACATCCCTGGAGAAATGACATGACTCGCAGGTCTGCCAAAGAACCATGGAGAGGGCCACCAACCGATGGGCTGGCTACTTCGAACATCCTAATGAGCCGCCAACAACAGCTGGCTTGAACCGTCAATGCTTCTCACGAAGAAACCCCGGGAACTGCCGCCCCTGCTCAGACTCACCTTCCGGGAGAAATGATCGAAGATATTACAGCCATGGGTGTTCAGGATGGCGATGGCCTGAGCAAAATGGTGTCTCTAGGCGGAGAAAACAAGAAGAACGAAGATGAGAGGAGTGTGTGTGTGTGTGTGTGCGTTAGCCCCAGGGATCAGGCAAGAGGAGAGATGGGAACAGGAGACCCATCAAGCCAGACGGGCTTCCTGCACAGGAGGAAGCCGTCGAGCTCACAAGCGCTACTGATGCTGTGCAAGCATCGGTTTCTGCTAGCGCAACGTAAGTAGTGCAAGCGCTCAGACACCTTTGGATCTTTCCTCTTTGATTTTTAAAAATCCTTCTTAGCCGACAGGACATGCCGCCTTGTTCATAATCCTTTGGGGTTCAGGGGCCTTGTCCTGACGACAGAAATTAGCACACGTCAGTGACCTGAGGGGAGGGACTTGGGGGAGAAAGGGAGCCAGGAAAAATAGAGGCTTGGAAACGTCGCGGAGCTGGAAGGGGCCACACTGAGGCCATCGAGTCCAGCCCCCTGCTCAGTGCAGCAATCCAGTTTAAAGCACCCCTGACGGATGGCTGTCCAGTCTCTGCTTGAAGACCTCCAGCAACGGAGAGCCGACCACCACCCTTGGCAGTTTCTTCCCTTGTCTGACTGCTCTGACCATTAGGATGTCTTTTCCTGATGTTCAACTGAAATCTGTCTTCCTGTAACTTAACCCTGTTATTTCGTGTCCTGCCGTCTTGGATGACAGAGAACAGGTTGCGGCCCTCTTCTGTACGACAACAACCCCTTAGCGACTAGAAAAGTGCTGTCATATCCCCCGCTCAGTCTTCTCTTCTCAAGGCTAAACATACCTGGTTCCTTCCATCTTTCCTCTTTGTTTCTAGTCCCCTGATCATCCTTGTTGCCCTTCTCTGAACTTGTTCTAATTTATCTGAATCCTTCTTAAAGTGTGGTGTCCAGAACTGGGCAAAGTATTCGAGGTGAGGTCTGACCAGTGCAGAGTAGAGTGGGGCTATTACTTCCCATGATTTAGAAACTGTACTTCTGTGGATGCAACATAAAATTGCATTTGCCTTTTTTGCAGCCACATCACCCTGCTGGCTCATATTCTGCTTGTGCTCGACTACAACTCCAGGATCTTTTTCACAAATAGCCTTGCCATTTCTTGTCTCTGTTATTGATATGCACCTTGTATAATTGAGGAGGGGGGGGATTCTTCTATTGTAAAAACCTTTCAATGAACAATATCTATTCAGCACTTCATTATGAGAAGGAATAGGACATGGGGCATTTTCTTCTTCACTTTTCTGCACATTTCCAGTTTTTCCTAATGAGGCTATGGAAAAATTACATCCGCGCCCCCCTCCCTGCAAACCCACAGCTTTCCTCCTCCTTTGCACTGCAAATGGGGGTGGGCGTGCAGATTTTTTGGATCTGCAGAGGACTGTGTCCTGTCTGAACTTTCGCCTCAGTCATATTCCGTCCCCTTTACACGCTCCCGTCCCTTCCTCCTACCCATGTGTGAAGGACCAGTGAACCAGCTCGGTAAACTGGTTGTTTACCTCCATAACGGAGCCTTCTGAGCTGTAGAGGGCAGCCAGGACTGATTTCTGAAAGACAGAATTAAGAGACATTGTGACGGCAAGGCACAGAAGCCACGCGGTGGGTCAGGGAGTGGTAAGGATGGAGACAGACTGGGCTTCCTTGCAGGCTGGCTAAGGAGAGGTCTGGGGGGGCGGGTTGTGAGGAAGGGGTGGATGTGGGGGGGAGGATTTTTGGTGATGGAATAAGGGTTGGCCTGGATAGCATATGACCCTCACTTATCGAACACAGAATGGCCCTCAACTACATGACTTTGGGCCAGTCACTGACTCTCAGCCTCACCTACCTCACAGGGTTGTTGTGAGGATAAAATGGAGAGGAGGAGGAGGAGGATTATTTAAGCTGCCTTGGGTTCCTTGCATGAAAAAAGGCGGGGTAAAATATAATAAATAAATAAATAAATAAGCAACAGTGAGCTTGTTGCATGGGGAAGGGAGGAATCAGCCCTCTGCAATAGTAGTCTAGTAGCAATAATAATAACAATAACAATAAGACACTGCATAATCTCAGAGTGTGGCTTATAATTAAAAACTGAAATGTAGTTTTTATTGTGGTGAGCTCCCTTGGCATTGGATTTGTTCCCTCCAGATCTTGCTGCCCAATCTTCCCCTTTAAACACCCCCCCCCCAATAAATACTTTTAAAAATTCTTCATGTGCTTGAGAGAAAGGAGAACTTCTCCAGTCTGAGGTGGTTTTTCTCTGTATTTTTCATTAATGTGGTGACTTTGATCCTGAAGGGGGCATGCTTGGGAAGGATGGGACTAGAAAAACGATTCGTTGCTGAGTAAAATAAGGATAAGGTTTAATATTGAATTAGAATCTGAATAGTAATTGGTTATTGGTGAAAATGTATCGAGCCTGGATGAAACTTAGCATTGAGAATGAGTAATGGAAAGGAACCAACTAAATATGGGCTAAACATTTGGGATGTGAAGTAATGTGGAAATGTGAAAGTATTTTTTTATTTTAAAGCTAGGTTGTATGTTTTTATAAGTAGAGGGAAAGAAGATAGAGATTTTCATTAAATATAAGTAGAAATATTAATATTGTTCAATTAGAAGGATTTTTATCTATGTTTAGGAGTAAAGTGTTGTAAAGTTTCAAGACTTTGTGAACTTGTGAAGTTGATGAATAAGAGAGGGGGGAATTTTTGTTTGTTTGTTTTGTTATTGCAAAGAGAAAAAAAAGTAATTTCTTTATAATTATAGTATAGAATATTAGATGTTACTTATACTTGGTTGTGGAAAAATTGGAAGCCCTTTTTAATGTAATGTTGTTTTGTCTTTGTAGTGTATGTTTGTTTGTTTGGTTTTGGGTTGTTTTTTTTTTGGATTTTAAAATTCAAATTAAAAAAAAACAACGGTATATATAAAAAAATAAAAATAAAAATTCTTCATGGGCTTTTAGACCAACTTTCCCCCAACCTGGCGCCCTTCAGATGTGCCAGAGTTCAACTCCCATAATCCCCAGCCAGTGTTGCCATTGCCCGGGGGGTGATGGGGAACTGTAGTCCAACACACCTGGAGGGCACCATGTTGGAGAAGGCTGCTTTAGAAGATCCACATCTGGGATCCTTCTTTTGAGTATTTTGCCTCCTCCTTCGATTGGCTCTGTTGTAGCTTGCAAAGCAAATGGGGAAGCGGTTGGCAAAAGAGTGCTCTAGAAATATATGATTGTCTGCTACAAGAGGAGACCCAACCCCTCCCTCCCTCTGCTGCTTTGTTGAGGATGGGTTCCTTCAAACCGTACCGAAGCCACCTGGAAAGAGTTATTGGTGCCCCGGTGGTCCAGGTCGTGGCACATGCAGGAGATGAAGAGGGCAAAGATTTCGATGTCTCTGTCAAGAGAAACAACACACACAGCCACGTATGAGTGCAGAGGTATCTGATGCGCCTGGAATGCCACCCCCGTGTGGGCCACGGAGGTGCATTCCTTGTGCAGATGAGATTATCCCAGGGCATAAAGTGCTTGCTAACTAGGGGGAAGAGAAATGGAGGAGAGGCATAGGGCTAGGTGGACATTCGGTCCCTTCCTGATCTGTGCCTCTCTATGATTCAGTCCCGGAGGAGGTTCATCATGGATGAGCACCACTTGAAATTAGGGACAGAAGCAAATCCCCGGGGCTGTCTCAGTCTCCCTGATATGTTGTTGGCTCTCTATGTGTATGATGTGTCTGCCCCCCCCCCCCGCCGCCTCTTCCGGACGCATGAAAGTATTGCTTGCTTCCCCCCCACCCCACATTGCAAGTACTAAATGTTGTGGTTTGACTCCGTGTTGGGGAAAAAGCATCCTGATACTCAATTTATTGTCCAGAAAAGCTGACAGTAAGGAAAGGGCTGTTCTTCTTTGCTGTGATAAGTGACAGGGCCACATTTAGTCCGCAGGAGGGATGATGGGTGATGCTTCTTCGGGGTGGAGGCCAAGCTCAGCGTGTTGGAGTGAGGCTGCATGTGGAATCCAGATGTGTTGGATTGGTCTAGCGCAGTGTTCTCCAACCTTGGGTCCCCAGATGTTTTTGGCCTACAACTCCCGGCATGCCGGGAGTTGTAGGCCAAAAACATCCGGGGACCCAAGGTTGGAGAACACTGGTCTAGTGGGCCCACTGCGGAAGGGCCATCCCCATATTTTGGGCCAGACACACAGCCTCCTCCCTTCCATCAAATACAGGGTGCTTCCAGATGAGGATTTATTGTGCGATTGCCCTGCCTTGTTCACCAAATTTTATAGTGGGTCCACACCAGACAACATCATCTTCAACTTGTAGCCTTTCTGTGTTTCCCCACCCCTTCATCCATCTCTTTTCTTATCAGATGGAACCCGTTAAGGTGGGAAAGACGGAATAGCTGCCCATGGCCTTCTCGTGGATAGCACTAGAGATACTTCTAGATGCAGCTTTTATGGCAACATTGCCTTGTCTCATTCATAGAATTTTATGGGGGGTGTCCAGATGATGTCATCTTCCTCTCATCACCCTCCCACTGCTTCTTTTGTCTTTTCTCTCACCACAGAAAACCCATTAAAGAAGAAGAGATGGCACACAAGGCCTTCTAATGGTTAGCACTAGGACCCCTCCATCTGGAAGCACCACTAGGAGGTCTCCGTCTGGAGACACCCACAGGAGAAAGCTGGTCTTCCTGTTTGTGGCGGAAGCGGCTGTGCACAGCACTGATTGGCCCAGCACTTGTGACAATCAAACCAGAAAGCCAGCTCCTGCCACCCACCCCAGCCGTTGTTCAAGTTTGTGTTTTGACTCAGATACAGGGAGCTTGGATTTTTTGGAAACTGGTGGACAGTCCACCAAAGGCATTGGGGGCATCTGTCAAAGAGGAAGTGGGCCACTGGAGGAATGAAGTTGAAAGGAAAACCACGCCAAAATATGGATAGCAATGGATGGATTCAGAGTAAATAATGTGTGTCACTCGAGGAGCGAAGGCAGAGGGAAGCTGAAATCACACCACACTGACCCCTGATTGTAGATATGTAGGTGTGCCTCTATGCACCCTTAGGCAGAGCTATAGTTCTGCTTTCCAGGAGATCCCTGCAGAGCAAGGGAAGCAATGTCTGCCAAAGCTGTTAGCAACACAAGAGAGGGAATCTCCTTTGCCAGCCTGATCCCGGGAGCAATGAATGAATTATGCTGCCCCCCCCATGTGTTCCAGGGTTGATCCCTCCCATCAGATGAGCCCCAGAGGAGAACAGAGCAACATCCACTCACTCCAGGTAATTGACCAGCTCCAGATTTTTGTAGAGCAGGTAGCAGAAGTGAGAGACGGAGAAGGCATGCGTCCAGTTGTGGTAGGGAGGGTCCCTGTATCCCTTTTTCACCATCAGGCAGAACCTAGGAGAAAAACAAAACAAGAAAAGAGACCCCTTGGTTAGAACTTCACCCAAAACTTGATGGGCGGTGAGGAGCAAAAACCATCCGTGAGGAGCAAAAACCAGCCGTGAGTCATCCCTTTATAAATGAATGTCCAATATTGTTTAATGTTTTTAATGTTTAATATTGTATTATTTTGGTACTTGTATTTATTTATTTATTGGTTATTTTGTTGCTGCTACTTGTTTTTATGATTGTAAATTGCCTCAAGGACATTTGCCAGTTGGCTGGTATACAAGCCTAATAAATAAATAAATACATTTTTTTAAATGTACCGTATATACATTTTAAATTGCTCTTTCTAAACAACTGAGTTGGTGGTGCTCAACAAATAAAAGGGTCAACTTTTTAAAATGTCCAGATAGGCAACAAGGTGATGGGAATCTGATTGTGCCAAGATGCTGTTGGGCTCCAACTCTTAGCATGCCCCCCAGCCAGCATGGCCAGTGGTCAGGGATGATGGGAGTTGTAGTCCATCAGCATCTGGAGGGACACAGGTTGCCCACCCCTGCCTCAATCCAACACTCTAACTACTACACCAGACTGGCTCTGCCACCCATGTAACAAACAAACAAACCATAGTAGTTCAAACACAATGTCCTGTTTCAGGATATATCACAGGGCCTTACGGCTCCGCCTTCTTCGGCCCAGTGGCTCAGTTCTTCTGTTGAGGGCTTGCTCACATTACGCCTGGTGTGTGTCGAGGAAAGGACAGCCCAACCCACAATTTTTTGTTTGTGACTGTGGAAGGGAGAGAGAAAGAGGCCATCTTTGCATCCTACCTGACAAGTGTTTGGCGGTCAATTTTGTAGCTGCTGATGAAGTTCATGTCCTGCAACATGCTCAGAATGGCCTGTGGGGAAGAGAGAGAGAGAGAGAGAGAGAGAGAGAATCATAGAATCATAGAAAAGTAGAGTTGGAAGGGGCCTACAAGGCCATCGAGTCCAACCCCCTGCTCAATGCAGGAATCTAGGTCAAAGCATCTCTGACAGATGTCTGTCCAGAGAGAGAGGGGTTTATTGAGGTCTGTTACTAGACACGATGGCTGAGTGGAGCCTCCATGTTCAGCAGTAGCAGGCCAATGAAATGGCTTCCCAGAGGTATCTGGGTGGCCTCTGTGGGATGCAGGATGCTGGCCTACATGGGCCTTTGGTTTGATCCGGCAAGACTCCTCTTACATTCTTATAATCCCACTCAACATTTGTTGTAAGCCTGAGGTGGGGTTTTCACTACTGGGATCATCCCTGGCTTAATGGGCTGCAACATCCTTTCTGAATGAGATGATCAGCAGGAGGACGGAGATGGTCGGACGCTCACCATGGATGTGTCGTCCTCAGGAAGAGAACGTGGTGTGTACGTGAATTGAGCAAAGCTTGGGTCGATGGCTGCGACTGGTGTGATTCCTTCATCGAGAAGCTTGGTGTATTCATCGTCAGATACCTGGAAGAGAAAGTGGTGTTTAATTTCTAAAAGCAGAAATAGCTAGTGGCTCTTCTTGATAAAGCTGGCAAGTTATCTGGGGGCAGGGAAAACACCAGCCGTCAAGAGTGACCTGCAAATGGGCCTTTTCCCATCTCTAAAACTGAACTGTCAGTACTCTCCGTGTCACCCCAGTTAACAAGGAGCGCCTTGTTTATCTCAAGGAGCGCCTCCAGCAACATCAAGTAAGCCGCTCAACAAGATCTGCCACGGACGGCCTTCTCCTTATCCCATCAGCCAGAGCAGCCAGGCTGGTGGGGACTAGGAAGAGGGCCTTCTCTGTGGCGGCCCCCACATTATGGAACTCCCTCCCTAGTGACCTTCGCCATGCCCCCTCCGTGATGAGCTTCCGCCATGCATTAAAAACATGGAATTTCAGGCGGGAATATGGGGTGGGTTAGGATTTTAAAAGAATTTTTTATACTGTTTTAAATTGTCATATTCTATTGTACTGTTTTAATTGTACATCGCCTAGGGTGGCCGGGTGGCCAGCCAGATGGGCGATTAATAATGTAGTTGTTAGCATATCAGTGTTGGAGGTGCTTCATCTCTACCCTCCCACACCCAGGGATGGAGTGCGGCACATCAGGGTGCATAGCAGGGGGACACAGTTGGCCTTCACCTTTCTAGAACAGCCTGAGGCTCTCCTTACCTTCATGTGGTACATCATCATCTCGTTGGCCAGGTGGCTCCGGTACTGGGCCTCATGGACCTTCTTATAGAGCAGAGACTAGAGCAAAGGAAGCCAAGATTTACTAGTTGCCCTGGCGCACAGTGTCTCCAAATGGGACAGGTTCCTGAGTCAAACTTCACTGATGCTCGACAAGTGCAAGGGTGAACATAAGAATACCAGACGAGCCCTGAGGCTGGATCAGACCAAGGGGGGGGGGTCCATCCAGTCAAACATTCTGTTCACACAGTGGCCAACCAGCTGCCCATGGAAAACCCACAAGCAGGACATGAGTGCAACAGCACCCTCCCGCCCATGTTCCCCAGCAACTGAAGTACATAGGCACACTGCCTCTGATACTGGAGGTAGCAGATAGCCATCAGGACTAGCAGCCATGGATAGCCTCCTTCTCCATGAATTTGTCCAATCCCCCTTTAAAGCCCTCCAAATTGGTGGCCATCGCTACATTCTGTGGAAGTGAATTCCATAAAAACACCAGAAGAGCCCTGCTGGCTCAGACCACATTTCCATCTAGTCCAGCAATTCTGTTTAAATCAGTGACTTGTCTCTGGTGGGAGGCAGGGTGGTCTCACAACAGGAAGAGAGTTGGCTACATGACCTCTTCCTCCATCCTTGGAAAGAATCTTGTCTGATATGGTCCATGGCATCAGGAAGCTCTACCCAAACAAGAGGCAGCAGCCCGGGGAAAAAGAAAAAAAAGAAAGATGCTTACATGGGCAATGCTGATGCCACAGTAGATGGAGAATGCGGTGGCCAGATCCTCGTCAAACTTGCTGAACCAAGGCCCATTGATTTTGTTGACCAACTCAGCCACTCCGATGACCTCTGGAAGAAGCGGAGAGGAAGACCATGACTGGGGCACGGTCTGTGTGGGTTTGGAAGAGGAAGGAGCACACTCAGCTGCTCTCATTGGCCAGCTGCATCGCCCCAGAGATATCCCTTCTGGAGAGGACAGGAAGCTGGGATTGCACGATGTGCGGGATCTCTTTCAGCTCCCGGTGACATGATTCTCATCAATCCTAACCTGTTGGCCGTACATGAGCTGCTCCCCCCAAAATCATCAGGGCCCACACTACTGGTTGGCCGAATATTTCTGGCACCTCTTGTGCATCCCAGAAAGCTGAACTGAGATGTTGAGAGGTGGAACACAGGAAGCCGCCTTACACTGAGTCGGACCCTGGGTCCATCCAGCCCAGTATTGTCGACGATGACTGGCAGCAGCTCTCCCCGCAGGGTTTCGGGCAGGATTCTTTCCAAGCCTCGCCTGCACTTCCTGTTTATTTTATATGTTAGTTTGTTTTTAAAATTGGGTTTTTAAATTTTGTATAATGGTTTTATTATATTTTGTAGTGTGTGTTTTTATGGATTGTTGTAAACCGCCCAGGGAGCTTCAGCTGTTGGGCGGTATATAAATAAAATTATTATTATTATTATTATTATTATTATTATTATTATTATTATTATTATTATTATTACCTGGAGGCCGGGGATCGAACCTGGGACCTTCTGCATGCAAAACAGGTGCTCTGTCACACTGAGCGATGGTTCCTCCCTTGCAGCACCTGGTATTCCAAGGCGGCCACCCACCCGTCCAAGGACTAACCAGGCCCGACCCTGCTTAGCTTCCGAGATCAGACGGGATCGGGCTGTTCAGAGGTCACAGCAGGTGTGACTGAAGCACAATATGGAACCGTTGCCCATAACATCAAGGGCTAACTCCCCTCTCTCTGCCACACCAATGTGCCACGTGAAGAGGCAGGTTGCCACGTCTCCTCCTGACCAAATTCACTTGCAGTCTGGTGAGACAATAGCCCTCTTCAGATGTTACTTGCACAAAGGGGCGAAGCGCGTTGAAAGGGGCCCTGGGGAAGGCGCCGTACCTCTAGCTCCGCCCCCAGCATCCCACAGCTGCTCCCACCCAGCCCCTCAAGCTGTCCACATGCTGGGGCGGGGGGCGGCCCGAACAGTGGGGGAGTCGGGGCCTGCTGAGGTCTGCACACAGCTGCTCCATGTGGCGAGCCACTGAAGTGCGGGCGGCAGCTTCTCAGTGGAGACCCTCCCAGCCTTGGACTGACTGCCCCTACCCAGGCGGCAGACCGTTGGACCTCTTGGACAGGAAGGAATACAAGAGGGCTTCCTGTTTCATAGAATCATAGAATCATAGAAAAGTAGAGTTGGAAGGGGCCTACAAGGCCATCGAGTCCAACCCCCTGCTCAATGCAGGAATCCAGGTCAAAGCATCTCTGACAGATGTCTGTCCAGCTGCACCTTGAATGCCTCCAGACTGGGAGAGCCCACCACCTCCCTAGGTAGTTGATTCCATTGTCTTATTGCTCTGACAGTCAGGAAATTTTTCCTGATGTTTAGGTGGAATCTAGGTTCCTGTAACTTGAGCCCATTATTCCGTGTCCTGCAAACTGGGATGAACGAGAAGAGATCTTTGCCCTCCTCTGTGTGACATCCCTTCAAATACTGGAAGAGTGCGATCATATCTCCCCTCAGTCTCCTCTTCTGAAGGCTAAACATGCCCAGTTCTTTCAGTCTCTCCTCATAGGGCCTTGTTTCCAGTCCCTTTATCATCCTTGTTGCCCTCCTCTGAACCCTCTCCAGAGCCCTGACTGAGCAACATGGTTTCCTGAGTTCCGGGTGTCCCCCTGTATCCTTGGTTGTTCTTTTGGCCCTGAGCTCTGGCTTGCTTCTCAATCCTGCCTCCTCGGTTGTCCTTGGGTTCTTACTCTTTGGTCCAACTCCTGGCTTGTCTCATCCCATGGCTCCTGATGGCTGGCTCCTGGCTCCCTTCAGACTGCTGCCTATGGCCAAGATCTGATTGGGGGTTGGGAAGGTATCCCCACCACAACACAGCCCTGGGAGGCAGGAATGGGCCCATGAAAGAGAGGGGGTCAGGGTCAAGGGGCGAAAGTCAGGGGCGGCAGCAGCAGCAGCAGCATCCTTCTGCTCAAGGGGGCAGCAGGTGGCCATGCCTTCCCAGCAGTTGACCTGAGAGGACCGGAGCACCAGCAGTGCAGCTCAAAACCATCTCCCAGCCAGGAGTGGAGGAGACCATGGCCTGCTCGAGAATAAAGTATTAACTGTGAGCAAGGCTCTACCCATGAGTATGAGATGGAAGAGGGAATGGTTGTGGCTTGGAGAGGGTAAGATGGAAGCATCTTCTGAGCTTCTCTTGGAGGAAGTGTGGAGGTGACTGGGAGGAGGAGGAGTACAAGTGACAGCCAATTGCCGTCTCTCCTTCTGAGGCCTTGGGCAACCCACTGGGACAATCTGGAGGGGGCATCCAAATCATCCCAGCATGGGGAGGGCATGATGTACCCCTCCCCTCCCGCTGCACCCTCACCCTGGTTCTCGTCCTTGATGGGGAAGCAGAGGATGTTCCTGGTGCGGAACCCGGTGCTGTCATCCACACCGCGGTAGAAGAGGGGGTGGGAATAGGCATCCTTGATGTTGAGGATCTTCCCTGTCGTTGCCACATGACCTGCTATGCCCTGATCTGCTGGAATCCGGATTTCGTAGCTCTGTGTCCAAGAAAGGAGCACACACAAGAATGCTGGTTACCCCACTCATCTAGCGAAGGATGCATCTGTCAGTTTTGGTTTCTTTCAGTTTCCCATTTTTCCAATTTCACATTTGGTCCACCCCAAACTATGATTATTATATTACAGTGCTTTTTTTCTGGAGAAAAGGGTACCAGAACTCTTGGATTACATTTCCTCGGGAGTAGATGGCGATTAAATTGTAATGCAATTAATAGAAGAAAAGGTGCTGGAACTCAGTTCCGGTGAGTTCCACCAGAAAAAAAGCCCTGTTATATTATATTGGTAATTATACTTGTATACCACTAATTTCTAAGCAGTTTACATGATAAAATATTAAAATCAGTATTAAAATATTCAATAAACAATTTCAGGTACAATAAAGATAAATAAATAATAGAAACAATAAAAACAACAGTCTTAGCAATGGAGCAGCATCATGATATCAATTACCAGCCAGGGAAAGCTTGTATAAACAGGTGCGTTAAAACGTTTGCATTATAACTTGTACGCATTTTTGTGCATGTTTCTCATAACACATGAATGTTATTTTCACAAACTCACACATTTTTGTGGGTACTTTCTCCTAAGATACACATTTTTTGTACAGATGTTTTCAATGGAGAACTGGATTGCAAAATTCAGAGAAGCGTGACTTTTGAAGGATAACTGAGTTTCCATTCTCATATTGGTTCAAAAGTGAAATTAGGTAAGTTCACATTGAAATGAGAACTGAACAAACTTCTCCCCATCCCTACGTGACACATCAGGTATGTGTGTGTGTGTGTGAGAGAGTACACAACTGCCACTCAGAAGCCTTATTTCATTCATACATTACATTTCTATACTGCCTAGTAGCCAAAGTTCTCTGGGCGATTTACAAAGATTATTTCAGAAGGGCATCGTTTGATACGATGGTGCACAGGGGATTGTGCGGAAAGCCATCGAAGCTGCCAGCAACAACTGACCTTTGGATAGAAGCCAGCAGACACTCCCCACCAACAATTTAGTGATGGCAGCTCAAAACTGGTTGGTAGAGGAGTGGAAACGAATTCGGAGCAAAGGGGACCCTCACATTTTCCAATCTTAATCGTGTTGAAAAACATGAAGTTATATTATCCTGATCTTTTTTTTAAAACAACAACAACAACAACAATCTAGATTCACGAAGTTTAGAAGAAGAAAAAGGGTCATGAGTATTGAATTTGGTAAAGGACTACTGCCATCTTTGGACCAAAAATGTTGCCAGGTGCTTAGGACAACCACTTAAGGGAATCTGAGTCATAAAGAGTCAAGTCCACACGTTTCCAATTCAAATTAGAAATGTTGAACTCTGTAAATGCACATCCCAGACTTTGAAACTTGAAATATGAATATCAAATTGTGAATTCTAGTGTCCTGCAGCAGATAGCTTTGCCCCCTTTTCTCCTTTTTAACTGGAGATGCCAGGAACACAGAACATGTGGGGCACGTGTGCCACCACTGGGTGATGGCATCTCCCCCAAGAGTAGACGATAGAGACCATAGCTGGAATCCCCCCACCCATCCCATCTCATTCGTGTTTCCAGTCTCTTTCCTGTGGTTCTTACCTCATCATCCACCACACCCCCATCAAAAACCTTGGCCACCAGTTCATGGCTGATTCTATCCAGGAGGAACACTGAGCATCTGCAAGAGAATGAACTCTTCTTCAATAAGCCAGACAGAGAACAATGGAAAGCCATGCCATGCATCTCTTGATCATGGAAGCAGCACCCCTGGCTTCCCTCAGTCCTTTGCACAACGCCCAGTTTCTAAAGGGAGAGTTGCCACGGCTAAAGTCTGCTTATAAAACCACACCCTCTGAGATACATGTGCAGAAGTGCAAGTCGTGGCTTCTTAGAAGTAAAGGAAATGCACCGTGCACATCTACAAAAACACTATCATCATCATCATCATCATCATCATCATCATCATCATCATCCACTAGTTTTGGGGTTACCAAGAATTATTGGTGGCCACAGGGCAGGCAACCAGCAAGAAGTGACACCTAGGAGAGGGCAACCTGACTTCTTCTGGCATCGGTGCACCAATCCAGCGGCTCTGCGGCACGTCTGCAACCGGGTGTTGTGCCTCCAGTTGGTCAGACAGAGACCAGCCGGGCCAGAGTGTGTTTTGGGGTGGGGTCAGGCTAAGTGCAGCCTGACCCAGCTGGGCAGCCTTACCAATCAGCGCCTGCTCAAAAGGCAGGTCCCAAACACACTCAGAGGCTGGAAGCAATTGCTTGTTACAGCTACCACCAGACGCTCTTGATATTCCTGACCTCGGACCTCTGTACCTTTGATCTTCGGAACGACCCTGACTACGCCTGTGCCTGACCCCCTAACTGGTTTACGTTTTGCTCTGTTTTGGACTAATATCTGTTGGCTTTGACACTCGGACTGTTATAACGACGACAGCTTATCTTGACACTGGGCGGATTTACGACACCGGGCAGGAAGACGGCTCTCCCTCCATTCCTGACCTGCTCCGACGCCATTGGCCTGATACAAGCAAGGGCCAACTGGGCTCAGGTCAAGCTTTCACTCACAGTTGGTGTGGCACCAACGGCAGCACGGCGTGGACGAACGAGGGCAGGGCAGGGCAGGGCGGGAAACTCCCCCTCCACTTCCCCTGGGCTGACCGTCCATTCCGGCGGCACTGCCCTAACCACAGCATTCCCACTTGCCTTTGCCGACCTCTCTTGGCTGCCAGGACTGAGGGGAAGGAGGGCCCGCCGGCAACGGAGAGGGTGCTGATCAGAGGACCGGATGGAAGCTGCGCGGCCAGGGGCTGCTAGGAGAACTCAGCGGCTGCCACGGAGGCCAAGCAGTGAAGGCCTAAGGCAGGCTCCGCCAACCTGGATGTGTTGGACCACAACTCCCAGCATCCCCCAGCCAGCATAGCTGGATGCTGGGAGTTGTCGTCCAACACATCTGGTAGGGTGCCAGGTTGGTGCCCTTGGAGTAGTAGAGGGAATCTAAGAAGCTGCCTTATCCGGAGTCAAACCCTTTGTCGATCTTGCTCAGAACTGTCGACACTGACTGGCCAGAATTGCTCTGCAGGGTTTCAGGTAGGAGTCCGTCCCTGCCTCACCTGGAGATGCCAGGGATCGAAGCTGGGACCTTCCGCATGCACAGCGTGTGCTCTGCGCCCTGGCCCATGTGGCGCTTGCACTTTTGATGCTGCACCTGTGAGAAGGCCAACGGTGGCGTCCAGCGGACCAATTACCGGTCTTTGGTTTGTGCTGCCCCCCTCCCCCAACATGGTTCTGAGAGGGTGCAGTTTCACAGTGCCTGAAGAACTGCAGAACCCGGACTCCCAACCGCCAGCTCAGTTGTAGCTCTGGTTACTTTTTGGCGCCCAGGATAATGGGGACCAAGGCCCACAGAGCTATGGAATGGAAGAATGCTCCCAAACTGCGGCTCAACTTTTGCCCCTTGGAAAGGAGGGCCGAGATATCTGGGCATCTAATGTACGTACGGCCTCTAATAAATTTAATTAATAATATTCATTAGAAAGGCATCTAATAAATGTATTTATTGTTAATAAACAAACATTTATTAGAAAGGCATCTGATAAATTTAGGGCACAATCTTGTGCATATTTAGATAGAAAAAAAGCCCTACAACTCCCAGATAGAAAAAAAGTCCTACAACTACCAGCATACCCCAGCCAGCTTTGCTGGCTGGGGCATGCTGGGAGTTGTAGGACTTTTTTTTCTGTCTAAATATGCAAAGGCTTGATAAATGGCTGTTATGATGAGTAGACCTTGGCCAAGTATAACAGGTTTGTTCCTTCCTAACCTCCGGGCCCAGAGCATACCTTGATTGACAACCTAGCAGGGGGTTCTTAACCTGGGGTCCATGGACCCCCAAGGGTTCCCTGGATGGGCTTCAGGGGGTCCGTGAAAGTCAAATAAAAATGTAACATTTATAGGCACTATATTTTATATTAAGTTGTTGTTTTTGTCAATATATACCAGATGTTATGTACGGTATGTATTTTTGGTTACTGAAGAAAATCAGTACGGTAAATATTTTGGGTTGCATGGGATGCTACTGTACACGATCAGGTAACATACAATAATCGTCGTCGTCACTTTGTGTATTTCATACACTGTACGAGGCAATCAATTTTCAATAAAATAAAGTATATTCATTGCATGCAAAGTTGTGTTTATGTGCTTATATGCATTTTTCTAGGGAAGGGGGTCCATAGCTTTCACCAGATTTTCAAAGGGGTCCGTGTGACTCAAAAAAGGTTAAGAACCACTGAAGGGTGATATTGGTTGCCTCAAGACTTTCTTCAGGTTTTGGGGTGTTTGGGAGCAGAGAAAAGCTTCGCTTCTTCCCTGGACTCCATCTCAGCTTCAGCTCTTTCATTTTCGCACGTATGCTGTTCCCCCTTGCCCGATGCCTTCTTTTGTGCTGCAGCATATCTCTTCTCTCGAACCCAAGGGACAAGAACAACCGTCACTTTTTTACGTGGCATTCTTTTTCTTGCAGCAATTTTACAGCGGGTTAGCTTTTTCCGTGCAGAGTTTTCCACGGATGCTTTGCAGAGCCCAGATTAATCTTTGTTGCTTCTTTGGGGAGATCTCACTTCTCCCTTATCAGAACTCCCTTATCAGCTTCTTAGATTCTTCTTGTGCTTCCGATTTTTACCCAGAGCTCACTTTTCCTGGGTTGGATGTTTGCATAGCTTTGAGTAGATCTAATTTCCCTTCATTTCTCCTTCTTTCATTCCCCCTTCCTTTTATTTTATTCCTCAGTGAGGCTCAGCCTCAGACATCATCACTTTTATTTTTAAACCTTCTGTAATTTTCCTGAATCCCACACCAGGAGCATCTTCCCAGGTGCTTTGCTGTGGAATAGATAGATATCAGTTACTCCTTTCCCTCCCTTAACCTTTAGGCCACCTTACGATACAGCTGGGAACACGGCAAGCAGTCAGCGGCGGAGCTGGCTGGAATTTAGGTGGAGCTGAAGTAAACAATAGTGCAATTACGGCTAGTTTTGCTTGCTATCATTACCGCATGCAACGACTATTTCACCTCACACTTTAATGTGGTTTATTTCATATCTTCTTCCCCAGCAGAGTTCGGTAAGAGTTAGATTGCCATTAATTTCGCAAGTTGTAATCTTGGCATGTCACAGAGCTACTCCTCCTTGTGGAGTATGTTCACATTTTTATTTCCCTCTGTAATTACTGTCTGTTCGCTTTCTTTTTAAGGGCACAATCCCATGCAGGTTTAGACAGGAAAAAAAGCCCTGCAACTCTCCCAGCATACCCCAGCCAGCTATAGCTGTCTAAACCTGCATAGGATTGTGACTTAAGCCTTGTAACAATAAGCAATGTTGCCTTTACGTTCTCCCTTCTCTAAAATCCGTTCATGTAAAATGCACTTTCATTTTTCCTTGGATATACCGAGTGTATTAGGTCTTCATCTCTCATAAGCTGGAACGCACTGACTGCTTTTCTACTGTGAATCTGAAATAATCTTCTTAGAAAGTTGGTTTACTTTAAAACTGGCTCTGGTCCTTCCCAGTCCCCCCACCTTTTGCTCACTGGAGCCTTAGCTGGCTGGGGGGTTATGGGAGTTGTAGTCCAGCACATCTGGAGGGCATCGCATTGGGGAAGGCTGCCCTTCTGTAACCCAATCTGCAACTAAGCCTAAGCACATGCCACGGAAACAATACAATATTGCTTTGCTGTTTACCCTGGTCTTCACTCCCCCTTTCTCTGCTTCCTCTGTTGTTCCCTGTGTCAAGTTTCAGACGGTAAGCTCTTTGGGGCGGGTACCTATCTTCTTGGGCTCTGTAAAGCATCATCTCGCCTAGACTACTGTAATGCACTCTACATGGGGTTACCCTGGAAGATGGTTCGGAAGCTACAGCTGGTACAGAACGCGGCGGCTCGCCTGGTTAAGAGCAGCCGCCAGTGTGATCACATCACACTAGTGCTTAAGGAGTTGCACTGGCTACCAGTTGCTTGCCGAGCCAAATTCAAGGCTTCTCCTTATCCCATCAGCCAGAGCAGCCAGGCTGGTGGGGACTAGGAAGAGGGCCTTCTCTGTGGCAGCCCCCAAGTTATGGAACTCCCTCCCTAGTGACCTTCGCCATGCCCCCTCCGTGATGAGCTTCTGCCGTGCATTAAAAACGTGGTATATCAGGCAGGAATATGGGGTGGGTTAGGATTTTTTTTAAAAAAAAATTCTATACTGTTTTAATTGTGTTATGTTTGTTTTATTATTGTATTGTTTGAATTGTACATCGTGGCCGGCCAGATGGGTGATTCACAAATGTAATTAATTAATTAATTAATTAATGTACACTGATGGCCTCCTCCTCCTCCTCCTCCTCCTCCTCCTCCTCATATTCCAAAGGAAGATGAAGTGTGCCAATCTGGGACGAGGCCTGGGGAACTCCAGCTATTGGCCTGCCCAAAGGATTACATGACAGCTGAGAAGCCATGAGATCCTAGGAATTATTGTCCAAGCATGGCAATGCTCTCGATCAAGGAGAAGAGAACGGGTGGCAGGGAACTCCCTCCTGTGGTGAGACAAGGGAAGTCCTAAATCAGTCCAAGCTCACATGTCTAAATTAAGAAACTATCTCTCTCCCCCCCATCCCAGCCCTTGGAGTAGCCTTTCTTTACTATAAATATACCAGCCCATCAAAAGAGCCACCTGGGATCAGCTCTTTGGTCAAAGGGTCTGGTGTCCCTGGGGTGGGTGGGTCGGCTGGCACTCGGGAATGTCACCTCCCTGAGTTCACATGCTGCGGGAGCAAGCGGCAGACACCCGGGAGACGCCCGGGAGACGCCCGCCTCTCCCGCCCTGCGAGAGACTCACATTTCGGCATTGCTGAGATTCCGCGCTTCCGTGATGATCTCTTGCAGCAGCACCGACACGTCATCTGCGAGGGCGAGAAGCGGCCGCCGGTTAGAAGGCCCAAAGGGCCAAGTTGTGGTGATGTTATTTCATTTTAAAATAAAGCCAAAGAGGGGTTTCTGGGTGGCATACACAACAATGAAATCCTCGGCACTTTAAAGACAGCATCAAACGGAGAGGCATAAAAAAAAAACTATTTCAGCCAGCTCAAGAAAATTACTAAACTGAAAATGTCTGAGCAGATAGGTTATAACTTGGTGCCGAAAAAGAGCACAATGCTGGCACCAGGTGTGCCTCCTGTGGGAGGGGATTCCGAAGGTGGGGCGGCACCACATAGAAGACCCTCCCTTGGGCAGATGAAAAATGTACTTTTTTGTCTTCTAGATGGAATACAGAGACGGGCCTCCTCTGATGTTCTTAATGCAGGGACTGGCCGATGAAGGGAGGCGTCTGATTTGCAGGCGTCTGATTTTGCAGGCGTCTGCAGGCGTCTGATTTGTTGAGTGCCTCTGTGTTTGTGTGTGGGGGGAGGGGTGGGGTGGGGTGTTCCATCACGTCTGGCTGAATATTTAAGTTAAATTTCTATCCCATCCACTTCCTTAAGCTCAGCAAAGGATAACGTTGTTTATTAATAACATTTATATGCTGTCTTGCTTGATGTGTAGTGGTATACACATACTGTACATCATCATCATCATCATCATCATCATCATCATCATCATCATCATCACAATAAAAACATGAACCTTAAAAACAGTAAAGCACTAAAACATGAAAACTACATAATTTAGGGCGCAATCCTATGGCCGCTAGAGTCTAGACCAGTGTTCTCCAACCTTGGGTCCCCAGATGTTTTTGGCCTACAACTCCCAGCATGCCCCAGCTGGCTGGCGCATGCTGGGAGTTGTAGGCCAAAAATATCTGGGGACCCAAGGTTGGAGAACACTGGTCTAGGCGGCCATAGGAGAAGTCGGAGTCCCAGCTCTGACCTTGGAAACACACTCCGAGGTTGGAGCTGGGTCTCCGACTTCGGAGTGCCCTCCCTCCACCCTTGTAGCCGGCATGGAAAGAACCATGCCGCCTGTGGCTCCGAGGTTGGAAGACTGACCTCGGAGAGGGTGTTCTGCTGTGGGCATTCCAGGGGGCGGAGGGGAAGGAGTGAGGCTCCGCAAGCATATGATGTTAGAGTTGTATAAACGAGCCTCGCCGGGCAAAACGGAGGCTGAAATTGGCCCCACTCACGCCCGGCGAGGCCTTACCTTTTCCTTCGGGGTGGCTCGCCTCTCCACGGCGAGCCGCCCGCGCGGCCCACTCCGATCCCGTTGCGTCACTTCCGGGACCGGAAATGATGCGACAGGTGCGTTCTGCACCTGCGCAGGGTCCCGTCACGTCATTTCCGGTCCCGGAAGTGATGCGACGGGACTGGAGAAGGCAGATCGAGCAGCGCGGAGAACTTCTCCGCGCCGCTCAGAAGATCGGGTCGGGGCGCGCCCCCCCGTGGAGAATCGAGTCGGGGGCGCGGAGAGCCCCCGACTCAGGTTTGGATGCATCGCTATTGATGATGTATCCTGGTGGCATCTCAGCCTCCCCTTCTCACAAGCTGATCCTTTTGCAGGGCAGGAGAAGCGCGGAAGCGACTTTTGCCTCCGCACTCCTTCCGCCCGCTACTGGATGCCTGTAATCCTCCGAGTTCGCAGGGTTACGGGCAGCCACGTTGGACCGCGCTGGCCAAAGGCTAAATTAAAAAGACGTGTCTTTGAACCCCTTCGAAATGCCAAGCGAATGGGGGCCGATCATAGTTCTTGAGGGAGCACATTCCACAGTTTGGGAGCGACACAGGAGAAAGCCCTTTCGGACGTGCCCTGCAGACAGACCTCTGAGGGGCAATGGCGCACTGTGTAGCGCCATTGTAGCGTAGTGGTGAGAGTGTTGGACTGGAGCTCGGGAGATCCGGGTTCTAGTCCCCGCTCGGCCATGAAACTCACTGGGTGACTTTGGGCCAGTCACTGACTCTCAGCCTAACCTACCTCACAGGGTTGTTGTGAGGATAAAATGGAGAGGAGGAGGAGGAGGATTATGTAAGCCGCCTTGGGTTCCTTGCAGGAAGAAAGGCGGGGTATAAATATAATAAATAAATAAGAGGGCCTCTTCTGCAGACGTTATCTGCAGATAACACGTCAATGTTCTGGCAAATCTCCAGGTGAAGAGAATTCTACAGCCGAGGGGGCAAAGGCAGCAAATTTCTGCAACCCTCCCATGAAGTGCCCGTGGCTCACGCTGGCTCAGCTTGTCTGAGTGTGGAAAGCTAAACAGGGTCAGGCCTGGTTATTACTTGGATGGGAGACCCCTCCTCTAGCAGGGGGTTGGACTTGATGGCCTTGTAGGCTCCCTCCAGCTCTATGATCGACGAAATCTATGACACGGGTCCTGACATGGCACAAATGGCCAGGGATGTTGAAGAGTCCTTGGTCTCGAGTCACGAGTCGAGTCACGAGTCTTTGGACCCGAGTCTCGAGTCCGAGTCCAAATCCTTGGTCCAAAATGGTGACTCACGAGTCACGAGTCACGAGTCACTCCCAAAGCTGACTCCACGAGTCCCTATTAAAATCAATGGGGGGTTTTCCCAACAAAATAAGGCTACTTCACACTCAGAGCAGCCACACAGAGTAATCTCAGGTCCTTCTTCTGCCTCTCCCAAGTACGCAACACATCAATCAAAATAAATCTTGACACACTGTTGGGGCTGCACTCCTGGTAGCCGTCCATAGTGGCCGAGCAGCGGCACACCTCGCTTCCATGTGCTCTTCGCCGGCAATCACGCTTCTCTCCACTCTTTCTGGCCCAGCCCAGGGATGTTGAAGAGTCCTTGGTCTCGAGTCCTGAGTCGAGTCTCGAGTCCCATTAAAAATATTGGGACTCGAGTCCGAGTCGAGTCAGAGGGGGGACTCAGTCTGACTCACGAGTCGAGTCCTCGAGTCCGAGTCCCCATCCCTGCAAATGGCGCATAGGTTATGTTCCCGGTCAACCATAAAAGATGGTGGTGGAACCACAGGGCTCTCTTAGGCATGCTGGCCTCAGGCCCTTTGAGACTGAACCATGGACACTATTTTGCCATTGTTCCCATTTTACAGATGGGGCTTGAGCCCGGGAGCAAGCGACTTGGCCAGGCAACGGAACCTTTCAGATTCAAGTCCAATTTTCTGCCCGCCAGATCACAGGGGCTCTCCCAGGAGGGGCCTAGAGCCAAAAACTAACCCTGCGCCCGCATTTCTTCACATAAAGGACTTTGCAATCCCTCTCTACTCCTTACCACAGCACTGACACAGCGGAAAATGAATTCAGGACACCTACCCAGGTGCGTGAACAGATTCTTGGCCACTTGCAAAAGAGCCTGTGATGGGGGGAAAGGGAGATGAAATTTATCTCTCTGTTCATTACTGAATTTAATTAAATAAGCATGCTAAGTTAGATCACTCTCCAGTGATTTTCCGACACAAACTGAAAATTTTCCGATGCAAATGACCCAATGCAAATTTTCTGGAAAACCCACAACACTGCTCCCAAGTGAATAAGTATACAGATATACGTGCAGAGAAGGGCAACCTACATGCTCAAGGGGATGGAGCAACTCCACTGTGAGGAAAGGTTACGTCTGGGGCTCTTGAACTTAGAAAAAAGGTGACTTAAGAAGGGACATGATAGAGGTGTATAAAACTGTGCATGGCGTGGAGAAAGTGGACACTGGACAGGGAGGCATCTTTCTCCCTCTCCCATAATACTAGAACCCAACAGGGTCATCCCATGAAGCTGATTAGTGGGAGATCCAGGACAGATAAAAGGAAGGACTTCTTCACACAGTGCAGAGTTAAACTGTGGAATTCACTTCCACAGGATTTCATAGAATCATAGAATCATAGAAAAGTAGAGTTGGAAGGGGCCTACAAGGCCATCGAGTCCAACCCCCTGCTCAATGCAGGAATCTAGGTCAAAGCATCTCTGACAGATGTCTGTCCAGCTGCACCTTGAATGCCTCCAGAGTGGGAGAGCCCACGACCTCCCTAGGTAGTTGATTCCATTGTCTTATTGCTCTGACAGTCAGGAAATTTTTCCTGATGTTTAGGTGGAATCTAGGTTCCTGTAACTTGAGCCCATTATTCCGTGTCCTGCAAACTGATGAACGAGAAGAGATCTTTGCCCTCCTCTGTGTGACATCCCTTCAAATACTGGAAGAGTGCGATCCTATCTCCCCTCAGTCTCCTCTTCTGAAGGCTAAACATGCCCAGTTCTTTCAGTCTCTCCTCATAGGGCCTTGTTTCCAGTCCCTTTATCATCCTTGTTGCCCTCCTCTGAACCCTCTCCAGTTTGTCTATGTCCTTCTTAAAGTGAGGTGCCCAGAACTGGACGCAGTACTCAAGATGAGGCCTAACCAGTGCCGAGTAAAGGGGAATTATCACTTCCTGCGAATTTGGTGATGGCCACCAATTTGGGCAGCTTTAAAAAGGGATTGGACAAACTCTTGGAGGAGAAGGCCATCAATGGCTACCAGTCCTGATTGGCTATGTGCTCCCTCCGGTATCAGAGGCAGTCTGCCTATGTACAGCAGTTGCTGGGGAACATGGGCGGGAGGGTGCTGTTGCACTCAGGTCCTGCTTGTGGGTTTCCTGTGGGCAGCTGGCTGGCCGTTGTGTGAAAAGAATGCTGGATTAGATGGACCCTTGGTCTGATCCAGCAGGGCTCTTCTTATGTTCTTATAGCTATATCTTCACTTAAGATATATTGTTCACTCTGGATTTTCTGCATCGAGCAAAGGGGGTTGGGCCAGATGCCGTATAAGGCATGCTCCTCCAAAACTACGATTCCATATCTAATCTGAGCAGTGCAGCTTCTCTTGACGTAACGCTGCACTGGTAGGAGAAGCTGCACTTTCTGGGATTCTCCTTGTAAAGATACAATTAAAAGCACAGGAATGTGGGAAGCTCCGGGCTTATACTAGGTCAGACCATCGGTCTGTCCAGCCCAGGCATTGTCTGAAGGACCGTAGCTCAGTGGCGGAGCCCCCACTTTGCGTGCAGAAGGCCCCAGGTTCAATCCCCGGCATCTCCAGGTAGGGCAGAAAAGACTCCTGCCTGAAACCCTGGAAAGTTGCTGTCTCTCCTGGGCTGGATGGACCAATGGTCAGACCCCGTATAAAGCTGCTTCTTTTGTTCCACCCTGGCAACAGCTCCCCTGCCGGCCGATCTTTGCTTTAAGCTGGCGACGCTGGAGACTGAACCATCACAATCCATTTCCACGTGTCATAGCAAGAATTTGGCCCCAGGTAATCGCTTTGCGTGTTTGATCAGGAAACTCGGGACAGTTGCTTAGGGCAGTGTTCTCCAACCTTGGGTCCCCAGCTGTTTTTGGCCTACAACTCCCAGCGTGCCCCAGCCAGCGTAGGCCAAAAACAGCTGGGGACCCAAGGTTGGAGAACACTGTTCTGGAAGGTGCGAACTGGGCAAATCCTGCCCCAAAACAAACTGAAATGAATATCTTATACATCCGTAACCTGGTGCTTGCCATGGCAACTTTGGAGGATAACTTAAATTTGTACTCTTTACCCCACAGGAAAGAGTGTATGTCTACCTCCTGGATGGGGAATCTCGGCTGACGTGTAATGACCCACCCCATGAATTACCACAGGAGGGAAGTTCGCACCTTCCAGAACAGTGTTCCCCAACCTTGGGTCCCCAGATATTTTTGGCCTACAACTCCCAGCATGCCCCAGCTGGCTGGCACATGCTGGGAGTTGTAGGCCAAAAACAGCTGGGGACCCAAAGTTGGAGAACACTGGGGGGGTCTGCTCCCCGGGGGCCTTTTGTGCCCTGCATTGCCTGCTGGTGCCACCAGAGGGCGCCTCATGCGCACGGCTGGCACAGAAACAGGCTTGCTGCCAGCTGAGCTTGTGAGCGGTGGTGGAGAAACCCAGCGGGCCCGCCCATGGCCTGGATGGATGCCGGTGCCCCGGAGTCTGAACCCCCGAAACCGCAGAGCTCAACACGGCATCCCTGTGGAGGCCAGGGAACCCCGAGCCTCCCCAGGCAAGGTCGCTGGGTTGGTTGCGAAAGGGCCCTAATGAAGGATGAACCCCGGGCACCCCTGCGCTCCCGGCCTCCGTGACTTGTGCTAGGCTGCGTTCAGCTGCCTCCGCCACACCCCGTCTGTCTGCTTGAGAACAGAAGAGCAGATAATAGCGGATGTCCGTGTGATTTTTAAATTACTTCCCTGAGATGTGGGGTTTATCAGGTAGACGGCAGAAGTGGACTTCGAGAGCCCTCACAGTTGAAGGAGACTCGCGGTCGGCTAGACACCCACCACCCGCCATTCAGCGGACTGAAGCTCTTCTGCTCTTGCTACGCCTGAGTGCATCTGCTACAACCGTCAAAGTCGTACGGATGCTTACTTAGATATATGGCCTGCTTATAGTAACATATATATTTGAAGTGGAAGTGTTAAAACCTCCCT
Source organism: Shinisaurus crocodilurus (assembly GCA_021292165.1). Classification (NCBI taxonomy): domain Eukaryota; kingdom Metazoa; phylum Chordata; class Lepidosauria; order Squamata; family Shinisauridae; genus Shinisaurus; species Shinisaurus crocodilurus. The sequence goes on from CM037878.1 coordinate 293,667,921, forward strand.
CCTCTTTTTTGTTTTCTTTTATTTCCCCCCATTTTGCTTTGTTTTTGTGGTTGTTGCTGTTGTGTTTGCTAATAACAACACAAGAGCAGCCGTGCTGAATCAGGGCAGAGATCCATCCTGTTCAGCAAACTGTTCCCCACCCGTGTCAGACAGCCACTGGTATTTAGACAGCCTCTAAACTTGGAGGTTCTACTCAGCTACTGTGGCTAGTAGCCTTAAGATAAACCTCTCCTCCTCCACCGATTCCTTCAACCTCATTTTAAAGCGATCTAAGTTTCTTAATTCTTGCTTCTTCTTCTCCAACTCTCACTTCTCAAGAAGTGTGTGTGTGTGTGTGTGTGTGTGTGTGTGTGCGGCCGCCAGCTGAAGAGCATTGGTGAGTAAATGGCCCCCACCTGTACCCTGAAAATGCAGAAGAGGGTGGCAATTTCACCTCCTCTTTCGCTCCTAAACACTCCCTGCCCCCCCCCCCCCATTACAGCTAAAACTTTGGGGTTTTAGCTGGTCCAGGTTTCATTTTGAATGTCTTCCTTTCAGCTGTCTCTCTCTCCCTCTCTTGAAAAAAAATCTCTCACACCGAAGAAGCCGCATATTTGGGCCCTGCCCGCCCAAGAAACATATATTGGTTTTATGCCACTTTACAGATCTTGGCTGCCTCCAAAGAATCCCGGGAATTACAGCTTAATGAAGTGTTGAAGTGTATAAAATAAGAGCTGAAGTGAGCGGAAAGGACTTACACCTATTTTTGCGGTCTGAGCAATTCCCCCCTTGCATGAAGTTGGTTCATTCTGACAGAGGATCGATCAATCCCAGATTATAGAGGGTTTTAGCTGTCCCAGATTTGGGCCGCTCAGCTTGCTGATAAATCCGTGTTCAGAGGTAATCCCAATTCACGGCGACGTCACAGTGAGAGATTGCTAGACCGCTGCCCCTCCCAGAACGACATCTCCTTCGGTTTCTAACCATCAAACCGGTTCACGTAAGTCCAAGGGAGGCTGGTGGCGGTGACGCCTATTTCGGTGTGGCTTTCTTTGCCATTGCAGGTTTTACATCCTTCATTTGGAGCTTCGCGCGGGAGCTCTCCACGGCGCTGAGCTCCACCCCCAATATGGGTCCACCACCATGGCGCACCGCAGATAGCTCCTGTGTGAAGCTCCAAATCGAAGCCGCAAAACCTGCAATGGAAAGGGAGCCCCGCCGAAACAGGAGTCACCGGCCTTGTCCGTCATCTGGCTGGCTGCAGGGCATGTGGCTTCTGCTCCCTCCTTTCAGGGCCGCCAGGGAGGCAATGGGTCCAAGGGGCTGCGTGCATGGTGGGTGCCTGCGCAGGGGTGTCCCTTACCTGACACTCGCATTTGAGTTTCTGCTCCTTCTGAAAGGCCAGCGTGCTGGTGAGCACCGTGGAAGTGTAGCGGAAGCAGTGCTGGATTTTGTGCTCGTCCATTTCCGTGTAGCTGGAGGGAGGCAGAGGGGACAGGCAGAGCGACACGTGTTAATCCTGGGCCGTGGAGCTCCCTGCCACTGGAGGCTCCTTTGCCCCCCCCCCGCCCCGCACTCTCTCCCCCCCCCCTGTGACCTCCCAGGGTCCACTGAAGACTTTTTTAAAAATTATTATTCTGGCAGACTTTTGGCCCGCCGGCTGGGTGAAGGTGTTTCAATGGAGCTTACGGATGCAATCCCATGCACATTTAGACAGAAGAAAGTCCTACAGCTCCCAGCATTCCCCAGCCAGAAAGAAAGCCCTACAGCTCCCAGCATTCCCCAGCCAGAAAGAAAGCCCTACAACTTCCAGCATTCCCCAGCCAGAAGAAAAGACCTACAGCTCCCAGCATTCCCCAGCCAGAAGAAAAGCCCTACAGCTCCCAGCATTCCCCAGCCAGAAAGAAAGCCCTACAGCTCCCAGCATTCCCCAGCCAGAAAGAAAGCCCTACAACTTCCAGCATTCCCCAGCCAGAAGAAAAGACCTACAGCTCCCAGCATTCCCCAGCCAGAAGAAAAGCCCTACAGCTCCCAGCATTCCCCAGCCAGAGAAAAGCCCTACAGCTCCCAGCATTCCCCAGCCAGAAAAAAAGCCCTACAGCTCCCAGCATTCCCCAGCCAGAAGAAAAGCCCTACAGCTCCCAGCATTCCCCAGCCAGAAGAAAAGCCCTACAGCTCCCAGCATTCCCCAGCCAGAAGAAAAGCCCTACAGCTCCCAGCATTCCCCAGCCAGAAGAAAAGCCCTACAGCTCCCAGCATTCCCCAGCCAGAAGAAAAGCCCTACAGCTCCCAGCATTCCCCAGCCAGAAGAAAAGCCCTACAGCTCCCAGCATTCCCCAGCCAGAAGAAAAGCCCTACAGCTCCCAGCATTCCCCAGCCAGAAAAAAGTCCTACAAATCCCAACATTCCCAGCCAGAAAGCATTCAGCTGGGAAATGCTGGGAGTTGTAGGACTTTTTTCTGTCTAAACTTGCATAGGATGGCACCTTTCGCGGACTGCTCTGTATAGCCCAGCCTCCCCCAACCTGGAGGCCATACATGGCAATGCTTGTCCCACAGTAAAATTACCGTATGCCAAATACCAACCAAATAACATTCCACGCCATTGACCAGATACAGTCGAAACGCTGCGTCCCGCTGTTTGTCAGCCACTGAATACTGTCACGAACTAGATGCTGCGATAATATGCCAGCCATCCAGTTGTGTCAAATGTGGAAATCAATATCCCGGAATGTCAAATGCAGGTTTCATGCTCCTCGTGCGTAGGTCACTCGTAGGGTGGATCAGGGCCATGCTGCCGCCGCCGCCGCCGCCCCCTGCCCTGAATATTGCGTCCCATGCTAGACGTGCCCTCCGATGTCTGCATGTCGAGGGTGCTTGTCCGCCAAGGGACCCCTCCGTGCGAGCAGCTGCATGTGCGTACAGCAGGGGTGTCGAAGCTCAGGCTCCCGGGTCAAATCCCAGCTTTTGCGGGGTCTTTCCCAAATCTAAAAATGCCTCCCCCCCAAGGCGTAGTAGCCGGCAGCGAGAGCTTCAAGCGAAAACATGTGGGTATTTTTTGGTATCTCGGCCTCGCCTCTTTTGCCCTCGGCCCTCGCTGGAATGTGGCCCCTGAGAGCACTTCTCTGACACGGAATCCGGCCCTCGGGCTGAAAGCAGTTCGACGCCCCGGGCTGCAGGGCCCCCACAAGATTGGGACGCCCGTGCAGAGGCAGCATGTCCCGATCACGTGGCGCCCCTGCGCACAAGCAGATCCTCACATGCCCACACGCAAGACGGCGCAGGGGCCGGGATTAGCTTGGGGGTGCAGCGCTGTGGCGGGGGGGGGCAGGGGCGTGGCTCCGCTGCCGCTTCACCTCGGGAGTGCCCTACATGGGAGTAACGAGTGAAAATGGCAGGGATGGGGACTCGGACTCGAGGACTCGACTCGTGAGTCGGACTGAGTCCCCTCTCTGACTCGAGTCGGACTCGAGTCCCAATATCTTTAATGGGACTCGAGACTCGACTCGGGACTCGAGACCAAGGACTCGTGTTCCAAAATTGTGTTCCTCAAATGCAACATGGATAGGTTTTAGGAAGTATAGCAAGTTTACTTTTTTAAAATCATTTTCCTGAAATGCAACCTTTCAGACATTTTGGGTTTGTCTGCCTGGTCTGTTCTTGCCAAAATCAGTTGCAGAGTTTTGAAATAAAAAGGCACACTTGTGCCTAGAATTTATTTAAGCCGCACATCTGAAATAGCCTTATTTTGTTGGGGGAAAACCCCCATTGATTTTAATAGGGACTCGTGGAGTCAGCTTTGGGAGGGACTCGTGACTCGTGACTCTTGAGTCACCATTTTGGACCAAGGACTCGGACTCGAGACTCGGGTCCAAAGACTCGTGACTCGACTCGTGACTCGAGACCAAGGACTCTTCTTCAACATCCCTGGAAAATGGCCAGCGGGCATCCAACAAGTCCTCACGCGTCGTCACGACTACCCAGGGAACACTCAGGAGCGCGGAGAGGAGGAATCTGAAGGGAGTTTTGGGGCAGCGAATTTGTTTCAGCCCCCACCCCCCCCCGATTGGAAGGAGGCCTCCAACTCACCTGTCTCCCCCGAGCTTGTTAAAAGCGCAGGCCAAAGCCACCACCTGGGAAGTTGCCCTGCTGATGACCGGGACACAAAGCATGGCCGTCACCTCAAAGCCCAGCATGTTGTTCATCTGCTTGAGCTCTTCCTGGCGGGGAAAGGACAGAGCATTCGAGTGAGAGGACCACTGCATGACCCCCCCCTCTCGGGTCGGGGCTGTACCATGTGTGGGACTGCAGGCACGGCACAGGTTGGTTCTCCTGAAGGAATGCTCTGCAGGGCAAAACATTCTTTCCATACAGAAATCTAGACTGTCAGGGAAAGGGTTCTTTAGCGGTCTTCCCCTGACGCACTGCTTTTCTGTGTTCAGGGACACACACACACCCCATCACAGGGGAGCACTTTATTCATTCATTTAGTAAATTTCTATCCCAGTCCTTCAGTGCTCTTGGGGAACCAAACATTAAGCATTTAAAAATACAATTTTTTAAAAAGGCTAACATAAAACAGAATAAGCAAGAGGATGAAAAAAGAGAGAGACAGATGAAAATACAATAACTGATTATTTTATTTTTTTTATTTAAACTACTTATAGGCTACTTGATATCATACGATCTCTAAGCAAAGAAAATAGTTACGATCGTATATCATATGATCTCTAAGCATAAGAAAATACATAAAATGCAATATAAAGGCCAATATAAAAACAATATGAAATCATAAATTAACTGATGTCTTAAAAGGCCTGGGGAAACCAGAAGTATTTTATTTGGTACTGAAAAGATAACAAAGTGGGTGGAACCTCCCTAGGGGAGAGTATGCCAAAGGGGCCACGGCCAAGAAGGCCCTTCTGGCAGTCTCCACCTGTTTGGGAGGTACCTGCTGGAATAGCCAGTCCATCGGGTCTTATGCGGTACAAGGTTCTTAAGGTAAAAAGATCTCTCCAAACTGGGAGAATGGGGCATCAAAATGGCAAATGTGGTTCCATGGAAGCAAGTGTAAAGTGATGCACACTGGGGCAAAAAATCCCAACTTCAAGTATAATCTGATGGTATGTGAGCTGAGCTAGACAAGAAAGAGATCTTGGGGTTATGGTGGACAGCTTGATGGAAATGTCAACCCAGTGCGCGGCTGCTGTGAAAAAGGCAAATTCCAAGTTCAGCATAATTAGGAAAGAAATTGAAAATAAAACTGCCAAGATCATACACCCCTTATACAAATCTATGGTGCAACGGCTCTTAGAATACTGTGTACAGTTCTGGTGACCGCACTTAATAAGGATATTCGTAGAGTTGGGAAAAGTCCATGTGAAATGGAGGGGGGAAAGGTGGATCACACAATGCTCAGAGGGTATTTCTCATAAACTATAAGGCCTTCCTGTGGCAGGAAGGTAACGAATGCTCTCTTGCCCTGTTTTTTTGCTTCTCAGCGACATGACCAAGGTCAAATTTGGATGACTACTGATAGCTGAAATGCTCTCAGGTTCACAAGCCAATAGGCAAAGGAAGACTTAGTTCAACTTTTGGAAACTGAGTGAAAATATCCATCGTACTGGGCTAATTTCTCGCCTTCATAAGCAAATATGTATAACTGACAAAGCTACATCCAAAGCCCTTTACAGATGTACCTTTTGTTTCTCTTGTTCAAGCGTGTGCAATTTTGCAAGTGGAACCTCACAGGTAAAACAGTATTTCCTCTGGCTAATTGAGGCCACTCATTTTGTCTCCTTCTCCATCAATGTACATTTACTTCACTTTCAAAGGGCCATCGTAATGAAGGGCTAATCTGCCGGATAAAAGTATTCCGGGAGGATCTGCCTTCCTTTGCAGACAAAGGGACCAATATAAAAGAGCACATTCTAAAGCAGGGGTCTTCAAACTAAGGCCCGCGGGCCACATCCGGCCCACCTTGCCTTTTTATCCAGCCCACCAGCCGATTGGCGGAACCAGACTTTTTAAAAACTCTTTTGCTTCAAGTGCCAATTCTTTTAATTCTTTTCCATAATATGGAAAAATTAGTGGTGGTGTTTTACCTCTTATGTATGAGCTGATATAGCTAAGTCAGATTTCTAATGTTTCAAAAATGCTACTTTGGATTGAAGAAGAGTATGCTCATTTGTGTGATGGCAAAAACAAAAGTATATTCATGTTAGGCATGAAACAATTGTGCAACTATATATGTAAATACCACCAGCCCTGCCAGGAGTATTCATTAATATTCCCTCTTCTTCCCTCCCCATTCCTTTTTCCTTGTGTGTCGTGTCTTTTTAGATTGTAAGCCTGCGGGCAGGGACTGTCCTGTTAATTGCTGTAAACCGGCCCAGAGAGCTTCGGCTATTGGGCGGTATAAAAATGAAATAAATAAATAAATAAATAAAATAACTTTCCATTTAAGGGGAAAAAAATTCACCCCTATCAAGTTAAAAAAAAAGGACCCGGGTCCTTTTTTTTTACTTGATCCATTCGTTCATATTTTTTTCAAACTATAGTCCGGGCCCCCAACAGTCTGCGGGACAATGAACTGGCCCCCCGTTTAAAAAGTTTGAGGACCCCTGTTCTAAGGGGCTGCTGCGGCGTCTGAGGCCAAAGACCACCACAAACATCTCGGCCATGCCCGCTTCATCCAGGTGGAGGCAGCAATAGAGATAATGTAGATAATACACTGCTAGTCACAGTGATATTATGCAGGACACGGATGGGGACAAATGGAGTTAGACCCAACACCACTGATGGACCTACCAGGCTGATGTCTTGCAGCGTGATGGATTTCTTCTCCTCCACAACCTGTCCCAGACGCCCAACGGTTAGCTGTGCAAAGAAAAGAGAGAGCCATGGGCAAGGGTGGCCAACCAGAGGGGGGAATGATTGAGACGAGACGCAGATAGGTGCCAGCGCTTGGAAATAAGCTCCGTTGCAGTGTTCTCCAACCTTGGGTCCCCAGATGTTTTTGGCCTACAACTCCCAGCACGCCCCAGCCAGCAGAGCTGGCTGGGGCATGCTGGGAGTTGTAGGCCAAAAACATCTGGGGACCCAAGGTTGGAGAACACTGCTCTATTGACATCAGTCACACGCCACATGCCTGAGATCACAACCGCACAGCTGTGTTCAGCAGCCCAGAGGTATCAGCACCCCCTGGCCACATATTTGCAGCCAGCGAAGTTGATTAGACTCCCAACTTTACTGAGTAGCATCACCTCAGAGGGTGTGGGAAGCCCATAATTTAAGCACATTGATGGCATCCACAACCAGGTGGCTAGGGGATGCCAAGTGGCAACTAGTCCAGGACCTCGAGAAACAGCCCCTAGCTTTAATTCTGAGTCATAATGTCCAGAATTAGAGAGGCCCCATTTGTCCAATGTTTAAGTTGGCCCCAAGGGATTGTGGGGCGGAGCCGGTCTTCACTTCGCTGATCTAGGACCAGACGAGATGCTACTCTCAACATACAGTTGCCACTGAAAACAGCAGACATGCATCGTGCTCGCCCTCCCTGGCCTCTGGTAGATCTTCCCTTGTGTCATAGAATCATAGAAGAGTAGAGTTGGAAGGGGCCTACAAGGCCATCGAGTCCAACCCCCTGCTCAATGCAGGAATCCAGGTCAAAGCATCATGATATCACAGTGGTCGGCAGGGAACTGTGGAAAGCTGAGACATCTCAATCGGTGGTGCGGCGGAGCTGGGGTCTCCAGGGATGCAGCAACGGCGGCACTGTTTGATCAGCAGCGATGCCGCCCCCTCAGAACCCCTTGTTCTCTCTGAACTCAGCTGCAGTCCTCACGGTACCTGGGGTGGGGGTGGAGATGAATTTCCCCAGCAACAATAAAGTGTTCCCTGTATTTGGGGGTCATTTGATCTGGAATGGGCAATTATTAAGACCCATTAGCGAGTCAGAAGACCTGCTCCTGGCGGAAATGAAAACCTGCTAGAACTGATTTGTTGATATGGATCGACCCAGTCCCAGCTGCCCGCGTTTTCTGGACTCTCCTTGGGGTGTGTGTGTGGCTGCAAGGGCTGTCACTCACGATGTGTGCCCGCATGTCAAAATTTACCACTGCACCACTGATCACAACATGAGTAAGTTCTATTAGATCAGTGTTCTCCAAACCTTGGGTCCACAGATGTTTTTGGCCTACAATTCCCAGCACGCCCCAGTCAGCTATGATCTGAAGCAAAATTCCCAACTTCCCTCCCTTTCACCTGGCCATCTCCAAACAAAGCCCCTTTCCCCTATTCCCTTTAAAGGAGGGCAGCAAATTCAGTTTGGACTTGGAAATGGAGACCATCCCAGGCACGAGAAGCCTGTGGACATGATGGTTGGGTAGCAAATGTCCGAGACCCTCTCTCTACGCTGGTCTCCCAATAACGCTGCTACCCACCAACATAAATCCATGACAAAAACCAGAGGGCAACAGCTAAAGCAGTGTTCTCCAACCTTGGGTCCCCGGATGTTTTGGGCCTACAACTCCCAGCATGCCCCAGCCAGCGTAGCTGGCTGGGGCGTGCTGGGAGTTGTAGGCCAAAAACATCTGGGGACCCAAGCAAGGTTGGAGAACACTGCATTAGACATTTCGGAGGAAGGACCAAACACATGGCTGCCATTTCCAGCGGCAACCTCACATGCAGAGGAGCTGCCTACTTTGGCCTGTCGTGTTCCAGGAGTGAGGCTCTCTCATCGGCCCTTAATTGCCAATTAGGTTCAGGAAGAAAAGTTGGCCAGTGCTGTTTTGCGCCGGGAACTTAGTGGCTGCTGATGCGTTTCCTTCCCAGGGACCCCTTGCTGTAATGGGGGCTGAGCGCAGGCCTTGGCCGCCCACAAGGGATGCAAATATTTAGGTTAACGGCTCGGCAAGGGGGTGCTTTAATGAAAGAGCTGCGTTCCGCTCAAGTGCGGCGGTAATTGGCATCTGTTCAACATCCCGCACAACATCCTTATCGCCATGCTGCACAGAACCAGACTGCAGCTTTCCAAGCACTGCTGAATATTTCAGCCCGAGGAGGAGATAATGTACCGTACATAAATCAAGGAGACAGACGCCTGGGAGCTCTCGACACAAAGTCTTGTGCACAAACATCGCTTAACCTTCCCGCCACCACCTATTCGCAACCCATTATCCATGAATTGATCGCTCTCTCTATTAAGCCATCCAGATGAGGCTTCGCACCGGCTGTCTACTGGGATGGGACATGATCCAGCCCAATGTGTGCTCTCGCGCAGCGCCCGTTCATTTCAGTGGGGCCCACGCACAAGTGGGCTTCCCTGCTGGGTGATGCCCCTGGAGCCTTTAGCTCAGTGTTCTCCAACCTTAGGCCCCCGGATGTTTTGGGCCTACAACTCCCAGCATTCCCCAGCCAGTTACGCTGGCTGGGGCATGCTGGGAGTTGTAAGCCAAAAACATCCGGGGACCTAAGGATGGAGAACACTGCTTTAGCTGTTGCCCTCTGGTTTTTGTCATGGATTTATTTTGCTCTGCAGCTTCTGTATTGGTGGGTAGCAGCGTTATCGGGAGACCAGCGTAGAGAGAGGTCTCGGACATTTGCTACCCAACCATCATGTCCACAGGCTTCTCGTGCCTGGGATGGTCTCCATTTCCAAGTCCAAACTGAATTTGCTGCCCTCCTTTAAAGGGAATAGGGGAAAGGGGCTTTGTTTGGAGATGGCTGGGTGAAAGGGAGGGAAGTTGGGAATTTTGCTTCAGATCAGAATTTAATCTGAGCTGGGAAAGGGTTTTGTTTTTTTTGTTTTAAACCTTTCAAATTGCTATTAGATAAAAAAAAAACAAAAACAAAAACATCCAAGGTTCCATCTGAGTCAACTGAGATAATGTATTTATTTAATATACATTTAAATCACCCCTCTGCTCAGGGCGCGAGGCAATTTATAATAAAACTGTAAAAACAAAACAATGCAACAATTCCAAGTGTAACAAAAACTAAAACAATCCTGATAAAACACACCTGCATTGCAAATAAAGCGGGGCGGGGGGGGGACACACACCTTCTAAGGTCAAAGAGCAGGCACTAAGCAGTAAAAGCTGGACGGAGGCGTGGAGTTTTGACCGGCTGCCTAAAGGCCAACGAGGAGGAAGCCGAGCTGACCGTCCTGGGAAGGGAGCTCCGCAACCAGGGTGCTGCCAAACAAACTGAAACTAAACTGCCCTCCTCCTGGACTTGGCTGCAGCCTTAGCAAAAGTCTCAACCAGCCTTCCCTGACCTCGTGCCCTCCAGATGTGCTCAGTATTGTCGACAGTGATGGGCAGCCAGCGGCTCTCCAGGCAGGAGTATTTTCCATCCCTACCTGGGGTTGCTGCCGGGGATCGAACCTGGGACTTTCTGCATGCAAAACGGGGCCTCTAGCACTGAGCTGCAGCCCCTCTCGTCTTGACAGTCCTCATAGCCAGGCCCCACAAGGAGAGTCCAAAAATGCAGGCAGCTGTGTGGATCCATCACTCTCTCTCTCTCTCTCTGCATTCGATGTGTCTTTTGTCAAGCCAATGGTTCAACATTACCCATCAAGACCAAGCCACCTCAAAATACTTTGCATTCAAGAGGGATAGCTCACAACAATATATCAGTGCTTGGAAAATCCATTCCCCCCAACTACAGTGAGAAATACAGAAGGAACAGGGAAGTCTGACTGCACTGGCTAACCTTTTCGCTACCAGGTCAGGTTTAAGGTTCTGGTACTTGTGTACAAAGCTCGAAACAACACGGGACCAGGTTACCTGAGAGAGCGCCTTCTCCCTTACCAACCTGCCCGGTTGCTGAGGTCATCCGATGGCATGCTCCTGGTGGTTCCTCATGGACCTTTGGCCCGATTGGAGTCCACCAGCAGAAGGGCCTTCCGTGTGGCGGCTCCATTTCTGTGGAACTCCCTGCCTCTGGAAGTCAGGCAGGCTCTGACTTTGTGCCACTTTCGGCTCCTGCTGAAGACCTCCTTGTTCCGGGAAGCCTTCTCTGCTCTCCAACCACCAGTGTAATTTTAGTTTGTTTTCTATGTACTGTACTTTCTTTTGTTTCTTTTATCTGTTTTTGTCTTTTTACTGTTCACTGCCCCGGAATCTACTTAGATATGGAGCAATATGCAAATACTGTAAATCATCATCATCATCATCATCATCATCATCATCATCATCATCATCATCATCGTCATGCTAGTGATGTCACTCACACCTTAAACCTCTGAAATGGAAGGAATGATTTAACAACTCACAGGGAAGCTAATCTCCTCCTCCAGCACTTTATCTCCAACCACCTGCAAGAAACGAGAAGTGGGCAAATAAATAGAAGGGAACGGAAGGCATCAAGGGGGTGTGTCCATCTTCAAAGAGGCATTTGAAATCCTTGATGCAAAAGGATCCACTGCTTGTTTAGTAAAGCTTGTAGCCCATCATGTCACTGAAAGCTTGGCTGAGAGTAGCAATAATTTAAAACATAATCTATGTAAAATGGGTAGTCTAAATACAGCTTATAAAAACCTAGGGATAATGCTAGCAGTAAACCTCTCTCCGGTGAGTCTGACCCAGCCATCGAAAGCAGTTGGGTAGCACGTTTCTCTGCATTTTTACTCTGCTGCGGTAGGTCCCACTGAGTTTGGAGGGCTTACTACCAAGTAAACATGTGTGGGATTGCAGCCCAAGCCTATGACTCATTGAACAATATTATCTGCAGGCTTCAACCCTCGGCACAATTGCCATTGAACTGAAGAGGTAAGGAGTTGGGGGTGCGCACGTGACAAGTAGGATGACAAAATAATTGCAACAAAACGTTACTTGGCTTCTCACTGGGGCAGCTCACATGGCAGAGGGAGCATGCTTGTTACGGCAGCGAAGGAGTGCTGAAAAGCTTGACAAGTGATTTCTCCATTGGATTGTTTGGGTTCCCTCTGTTGGTCTTTGTAAAAATAAAAAGTATTTTTTAGAAAGGGCAGCCAAAGAACAATAAAGCTCGTTTGATAAAGCTGTCAAAAGATTCGGTAGTTCTACAGTTGTGGGGCAGCCACTGAGAATTTATCTCTGCAAAAAGAGACCACCCTTGGATGCGCTTAAGGATCATGATTGATCATAGGGCAGGAGGCGGTCTCCCTGATGCCGGCTGCACAAAGAAGATCACGCTCTTGTTTTCCTCCGAGCTGGATTTCTGCAAATACCGTAACTATCATTCCTGACAGTCGATTTACAGTCTAACATAGATTAGGATTCCCAAATCTCCCCAAAGCAGCCATTGAAGCTGTGGGCAAAAATCTATCCTGTGTTATTCTTTAACTACTCTGGTGGCAAGCATGTCGGGGTGATTAATGAGAAAACAATTGTGTGTTCACTAGTGATCCTGAGAACACAGCCTCCGAAGGAGGGAATGCATGAATATAGCCAGGCAATAGAAAGAGAGGTGTATTTTCTATAGAACGTGACTGCTTGGAAATTAGGCATTTTTATTGATAATATGGATATACCCCCTTTCCACATATGTACCCCACCCTGGAAACAACAATTTACAGGAATACCTAAAACATAAACACAATAAAACCATATTAAAACATTTTAACCAATATTTACAGTTTAAAAGGCCAAATTAAACAGCAGTGTCAAAACTCCTTTCTGAAAAGCCGAGAGAGAACTTTATGTATGGGGAAAATAATCGAGAACAGAGATTCCTTCTGTGCTGAAAGCATTAAGGTGTGTGTGTGTGTGTGTGTGTGTGTGTGCGTGTGGCTGGTGGTGTGGGGGAACTCACCTGACAGAAAAGCTGGTGGTTATCTTCTGACACCAACAGGAGGCAGCAACACAGAGACTGGGTCTCCTGTTTCAGCTGCAAGAGAGAAATATAGTTAAATATACAAACACTGAGAGAGTTGAACAATTTCCAGGGTGAGGAGCGAGGAGGCCAATAGAATGTTGCCAGACAGCCGCATGTAAGCAGGCCTTCTTGGTAGTGGCACCCACTCTCTGTAGCACCCTCCGACGCATTACTCGACAGGCAGAAGCCGTGGTGAGCTCTAAGCACCTCTTGAAGGCAAATCTGTTTACACAGGCTTCCCCTGACTTGTAATGGACTGTTTTGGATGGCTCTGTTTTATGATTGCCTTTGTTGTTGTAATGTTTTTTAAAATTTATTATTTTATATTGTTTTTACACTGCTTTTCTACTGGCTTTTCTACTGTATTATATCTGTGTTGTGAAGTGCTAAGAGATCTCAGGATATTAAGCAGTATAAAAGTGGTATGAATAAGATAATAATAAGAAAAAGTGCAGGCATAGCTCAGCAGGGATGGGGCGAGCGAGGGATGATCGAGATCGCTGGGGTTCTCCGAATGTCGTCTCACCACTTGTCTCGTGCCCGATTCCTGTTTACGTTTGAGAATGCTACTCGCTCTGCACAAACAGGAAAATTGCACAAACCGAGCGGTGATTGAACATGGAATTTGTGCGAATTTGTCTGGCCATTTTCAGCAGACACGCTTGCGATCGCGTTCGGGGCTTCGAGCAGGGCCTGCTCGCGTGTTTTGCGCGCAAAAACGAAATTCTCATACATCCTTAGGCCGCACAGGGTGGGACAGGCAAGTTTGGGGGCATCGTATCTCCCTTGGTACTATTCTTTCCCACCCCTTTATAGGATCGGGTGGAACCGTATTGGCCCCTCACGTCACCACCGAACCCCTGCTGAGATTGCAAGCTGAGCACAGAAAAAAGTAAGCGAGAGAGCGCTCCTGTGACCGCTGGACAGCGTTTAGAGCGGTGTTCTCTCACCTTGGGTCCCCAGATGTTTTTGGCCTGCAACTCCCAGCATGCCCCAGCCAGCGTAGCTGGCTGGGGCATGCTGGGAGTTGCAGGCCAAAAACATCTGGGGACCCAAGGTGGGAGAACACTGTTCTAGAGGGCCACAGGATGCTTCGGGTTTCCAGATCTGAGGTCAAGAAAGAGCTCCAACCTCGGAGCTGTGGATCCGTGCTCGGATTGCCGCCGCCCCCCGCCCTTGCAGCCAGCGTGGAAAGAACCGTGCCAGCTGCTTCTCCGAGGTCATAATAAGAGCGACCTCAGAGAAGGAGTAAAGGCGATCCTGGTGGTGCGCCAGCCTCCTTCCCGCCCCGTCCGAAGCGCCGCAGCTAGGCAGGCGAAATTGGCCATCTAGCTGACGTGGAAGGCAGGAGGAGCGGGGGAGGAGGAGATCGCCCCCACGCTCCTCCTCCCACCCTTCATAGGATGCCCGTAACCCTCCACGTTCAGAGGCTTCATAGAATCATAGAAAAGTAGAGTTGGAAGGGGCCTACAAGGCCATCGAGTCCAACCCCCTGCTCAATGCAGGAATCCTGGTCAAAGCATCCCCAACAGATGGCCGTCCAGCTGCACCTTGAATGCCTCCAGAGTGGGAGAGCCCACAACCTCCCTAGGGAGTTGGTTCCATTGTCTTATTGCTCTGACAGTCAGGAAATTTTTCCTGATGTTTAGGTGGAATCTGGCTTCCTGTAACTTGAGCCCATTATTCCGTGTCCTGCAAACTGGGATGATCGAGAAGAGATCCTGGCCCTCCTATGTGCGACATCCCTTCAAGTACTGGAAGAGTGCGATCCTATCTCCCCTCAGTCTCCTCTTCTGAAGGCTAAACGTGCCCAGTTCTTTCAGTCTCTCCTCATAGGGCCTTGTTTCCAGTCCCTTGATCATCCTTGTTGCCCTCCTCTGAACCCTCTCCAGTTTGTCTATGTCCTTCTTAAAGTGAGGTGCCCAGAACTGGACGCAGTACTCAAGATGAGGCCTAACCAGTGCCGAGTAAAGGGGAATTATCACTTCCCGCGATTTGGAAGCTATACTTCTCTTAATGCAGCCCAAAATAGCATTTGCCTTCTTTGCAGCCACATCGCATTGCTGGCTCATATTCAGTTTGTGATCTACCACAATTCCAAGATCCTTCTCACTTGTAGTATTGTTGATCCAAGTGTCCCCCATTCTGTAACTCTGCATTTGGTTTCCTCTCCCTAGGTGCAGCACTTGGCATTTATCCCTATTAAATTTCATTCTGTTGTTTTCGGCCCAGCGCTCCAGCCTATCGAGGTCACTTTGAATTTTGTTTCTGTCTTCTAGAGTATTAGCTGTTCCACCCAACTTTGTGTCATCTGCAAATGTCCCCTTGGATTGCACCCTTAGTAAATACCAGGGATGGGGACTCGGACTCGAGGACTCGACTCGTGAGTCGGACTGAGTCCCCCCTGTGACTCGACTCGGACTTGAGTCCCAATATTTTTAATGGGACTCGAGACTCGACTCGGGACTCGAGACCAAGGACTCTTCAACATCCCTGGGCTGTGCCAGAAGGAGTGGAGAGGAGCGCAATCACCGGTGAAGAGCGCATGGAAGCAAGGTGTGCCGCTGCTCGGCCACTATGGACGGCTACCAGGAGTGCAGCCCCAACAGTGTGTCAAGATTTATTTTGATTGATGTGTTGCGTACTTGGGAGAGGCAGAAGAAGGACCTGAGATTACTCTGTGTGGCTGCTCTGAGTGTGTTTCTGGTTCCAGCAAGTTCATCACCAGTGGAGCGGGTGTTCAGTGAGGGTGGAATTGTGATGAGATCTCACCGTTCCAGAATGGGGGCCAAACATTTAGAAAAAATCATGTTCCTCAAATGCAACATGGATAAGTTTTAGGAAGTA
The DNA here is from genome assembly GCA_021292165.1 of Shinisaurus crocodilurus. NCBI lineage: Eukaryota > Metazoa > Chordata > Lepidosauria > Squamata > Shinisauridae > Shinisaurus > Shinisaurus crocodilurus. Next base: position 293,683,607 of record CM037878.1, read on the forward strand.
CAGCAAGTTTATTTTTTAAAATCATTTTTCTAAAATGCAACCTTTCAGACATTTTGGGTTTGGCTACCTCTGCCTGCCTGTCTGGGGTTCCCAGCCTCCTCTGCCTGCCTGGTTATTTTGGGTTTTTCTGCCTGGTCTGTTCTTGCCAAAATCAGTTGCAGAGTTTTGAAATAAAAAGGCACACTTGTGCCTAGAATTTATTTAAACCACACATCTGAAGTAGCCTTATTTTGTTGGGAAAAACCCCCATTGATTTTAATAGGGACTCGTGGAGTCAGCTTTGGGAGTGACTTGTGACTCGTGACTCGTGAGTCACCATTTTGGACCAAGGACTCGGACTCGAACTCGAGACTCGGGTCCAAAGACTCGTGACTCGACTCGTGACTCGAGACCAAGGACTCTTCAACATCCCTGGTAAATACGGGTTTTGTGCAGGGGGTGGGTGTCACAAAGGCTTTACACCTAGGATTCTTCCAGCCCTGCAAAAACAATTCCTCGAAGATTACTCTGTCTGATTTTAATTGCTGGCTTATTTTGGTCTCTTATGCAATGAGTGTAGGAATTGTGCGCGCGCGCACACGCACGCACCAGTTCCCGGAGTCAAGCTGCTCAGGAAAGAGTAAACGGCTGCAAAGTTTTATGACGCTTTTAAAAAGGAAGGTGTGAAAGCTTTACGTGGCATCGGCAGATGGCAGGATGTGTTCCTGAACGCAGGGCGCTCCCGTCCCGCTTGTTGCTTTCCCCTCATCTTACTCCCTAAACTTGGAAGACGCCCAAGTCCAGCTGCTGACAAACGCTCTCTTATTAACACCACTGCAGCAGCAGATTTTAGGAAGTTTTTTTTTTAAAAAAAAAATAATTCTTGGTCACGTTAGACAAATAAAAGGAAGCAGCGCTTTGAGGCTGGAGATGCTGGGACTGAAACTCCTCTAACAAGTACGTCATTTCTGAAGCCAGATTTCACACACGCCGCTTAAAGTGCCTTTCACAGCCTCTGTCCCGCTGCTGGTGCGTAGGCGTGAAAGTCGGAAATGCAGTTTTGAATGCACGTCTGTCAGGGGTTAAATTAGGTCTGACTGAGAGGAAAGTGAACATTTGGCTTGAATTGGGGTATATGTGTGTGAAAGGGGGTGAGGGAAACAGGATTATTTGTTTTGCTGTTAGGTTTGAAAACTCACCCCCCCCCCCGCTCACTGTCGCCACCAGCTTTGCAGCAGCGGGGGGGGGGCGTCCTCCCAGGGTTACGGCCGCTATTCCCCCCACCCCATAATGCAGATGCAACATCATTCCAAGGAGAACTATGGGTAAAAAAAAAAAGGCAGCTGCCACTGGATACAAGAGTTATCCCACCCAACACCCCCCTTCTGAAAATATTTTAAATGGTTTTATATAAAAATGTGGCCTTATGTTGTATTTCATCCTTTTCATTTTTGCAGTCCACTCAGAGAATGTCTGTTATTGGGCGGATTAAAAGTAGAACAAACAAACAACATGAGCAAACACGCAGCTTGGGCAGGGGGCTTAGAGGAAGGGGGATTTACAAACACATTTCAACCTTCCTGGGCCTTTTCGGGTCACATTCCACCCGTAGCCCAGTTTTACTCCTCCACCGTCCGTGTCTTGGACACATGTGGGAGGCACCTTTACCTTCTCCTCCCTAGACAAAAGAGTCTCTTTTTGGCGCAATCCTAGATAGGAAAAAAAGGCCTACAACTCCCAGCATGCCCCAGCCAGCATAGCTCACCTCAGCCTTCCCCAACCTCGTGCTCTCCAGATGTGTTGAACTACAACTCCCATCATTCCTCCATTGGCCATGCTGGCTGGGGACAATGGGAGTCCCCATTGTCCTATATAATAGGCCTGTGGCTCACGCTGGCTCAGCTTGTCTGAGCGTGGAAAGCTAAGCAGGGTCAAGCCCGGTTATTACTTGGATGGGAGACCCTGTGGCGTAACCCCACAATTCAGTTCCCTGGTGTATGTCTGCATTAGTACGTTTAGTGTGTCTAGAATGTTGAACCAAGTGGGTGTGGTTTGTGATGTCTTGGAAAGGGTGGGGGGAGGAGCATATAAGGAGTGCTTGAGTGATGTCAGAGTTAGTTAGGTTTAAGTCGAGTTTAAGTTAGTTAGGTTTTATGTCAGTGAGTTAAGTTAGTGAGTTGAGTGTTATGGCAGTGTGGAGTTGGGTTAGAGAGTTTTAGGTGGTTGGAGTTAGTGTGATATGGGAGAGTGTTTGTAGTGTGCGGGGAGAGTTGGAAAGCGGAATATCGGTGGTCAATATAAGAGGTTTAAAGATGTTCTTAAGGCTAATTTTAAAAAATGCAATATAAACATCAAAAACTGGGAAGCTCTGGCCCATGAACGATCTAACTGGAGGTTGGGCTTTCACAAAGGTTCTATGGATTTTGAAGAAGCCCGAGTGCAAGGTGAAAGGGAGAAACGTGCTAAGCGAAAAGCACGTCAGATGAATGAATCCTTTACAGGACCATCTTCTATCTGGTAACCTGTGTCCTCACTGTGGGAAGCTGTGTGGATCTAGAATTGGCCTCCACAGTCACTTACGGACCCATCGCTAGAGTCTACACAATTTTCTTTAGAATTTTCCTCCTTTTAAAATCTCCTTTTTGTAAAAAAAAAAAAAAAAATTATCCTGGAAGACAATCTTACTCGGTCACGAGTGATCGCCTGACTGACTGACTGACTGTTTTTGAGTTAGGCAGGTTTATTTTCTGGAACTAAGATTTTGAGAATTAAAATAAATTTATTTTTATTTTGTTTGCTACCCAAATCCTACGTGTCAGCTTGGCGTTATTACCTGCTTTACTTTTAAATCTACACACACACCTTTGTACCAACAGCATCATAAATTTAAGCTAGATCCTTAATAACCAGCATTAGGACCTTCCCCCGAGCACGCGCAGCTGTGGGCGGGGAGAAACTTTGCGGACGTGGGGGAGGAGAGTCGAGGCTTACCTGTTTACGCAGGTAATTAGCTAGCATGGGGGCGGGGCTACAGGAGCCAATATTAGGCCCGGCAGCCCCAACCCACACCCTCTTTGTTCTTTGCAGCTCCCTCCCTCCCGCCCTGTATACAGTATGGGCTCCTCTGGTCGCCGTTAAGGGGCCGAGTAGGAATTTTGGTTCATCCCTTTTAGAGGGATGAGCGCATTTCGCCTACTCCATACTGCAGCAGGGTTTGGGGGTGTTTGTAATCAATGCATAGCGAGTCAAATTTGGTCACATTTGGATAGTAGGCAGGTAAGTGCGGGTTAGGATATTGATAGGGTGAGGTGAGCATCCCTGGCACCATTCAGGTGACAGGCGGTTTCAGGACGCCTCAGATTGACGGGTCAGTAGGCCCAGTCAGCTGAGGATCAGGAACGCCTGTGATGCCTTTGTGCTCGCCAAGCTTGTTGTCGTGAGACTCCGAGAGGGGGCGACGCAACAAAGGCTCCCAACACTGGAAAGTGGAAAATGGGGCGGCGGCGGATTCATCGCCACCTCCCGGTTTTGGATGCTCCGCCCAATTGGACAATTGAGTGGCCTAGGAGGCCAGATTAGAATAACCCGCACTCCATCCCTTTGCAGTTCATTGTATGCAAATAAATGTGGCCTAGTTAAATACCAAACAGGTGTCTCGGCTCGTCATTTCCCCCTTACGTTCGCAAATCTTGTTGGATAATTAAATTGCAGTCAAAACCTATGGCTCATGTTTCACCAGGTAGTTGGGTGAAATGGTTAAGATCACTGATACCTTCTAGGGTGGATTCCCTACCTAGAAGGTACTCATTGAATAATTAGCAGAGCCTGAACAGGAAGTGGACGTAGCTATCAGCTTCTTCCTCTTTCTGCTGAGTCTCTGAATGTGTGGTTGGATGAGTTGTTGTCTCCACGTGGTTCTAGCAGCAGCATGTAGCCAGAATTGCTGGCTACATGCTGTAGCCAGCAAGAAGTAACTACAAATGTACTTGTTGTACCGAACTGTAAGAAACGTCTTTTAAGCCTGCCTGAATGAAACTGCATAATCTGAGTGAGTAAATGTTACTTTTAACTTTTACAAGACTGTGTCTCTGATTATTGTTCTGAGGGAGAGAAAAGGGGGCAAAACCAGGGAAATCCAGTCTGCCTTAAGGCATCCTGGATTACCAAATGCTAACTGGCTAACACTAGCCAAATCTAAGCTTCTTTTAAGCTGGAAAGGGCCTCTACTCTGCTGATCTCACTAACGTGAGATAGGAAGGATAATACTCAACAATATATCCTCTCCTAGTATCTTTTTCAAGTCCCAACAACTCTTTTCCCTCATTAGTAGGGGAAAGGTTTCATTTGACCCTCCCCTCAGGTTTTCAAGTGTTGATGCTTGGCCTGAGAAGGGTTTGTGCGCCTGGTCCTAAAGTGTAAGGGGCCGTGTCGTCGCAGACCCCTCCTCTAGTTTCCTGCCTTGAGCAGGGGGTGGGACTCGATGGCCTTGCCGGCCCCTTCCAACTCTGTGATCTATGGAATCTATGGAGTTATCGTCCAACACATCTGGTCTCCTCTCGCCTAGACTACTGTAATGCGCTCTACGTGGGGTTACCCTTGAAGACGGTCCGGAAGCTTCAGCTGGTACAGAACGCGGCGGCTCGCCTGATTAAGGGCAGCCGCCGGCGTGATCACATCACGCCAGTGCTTAATGAGTTGCACTGGCTACCAGTTGCTTGCCGAGCCGAATTCAAGGTGTTGGTTTTGACCTTTAAAACCCTACACGGCTCCGGCCCAGCTTATCTCAAGGAGCGCCTCCAGCAACATCAAGTAGGCCGCTCAACAAGGTCTGCCACGGACGGCCTTCTCCTTATCCCATCAGCCAGAGCAGCCAGGCTGGTGGGGACTAGGAAGAGGGCCTTCTCTGTGGCGGCCCCCACATTATGGAACTCCCTCCCTAGTGACCTTCGCCATGCCCCCTCCGTGATGAGCTTCCGCCGTGCATTAAAAACATGGCTGTTCAGGCGGAAATATGGGGTGGGTTAGGTTTTTAATGAGAATTTTTTATATTGTTTTAATTATTATATTTTATTGTGTTGTTTTGTTGTATTTTAATTGTACATCGCCCAGGGTGGCCGGGTGGCCGGCCAGATGGGCGATTGATAAATATAATAAATAAATAAATAAATAAATCTGGCTGGCGGGCAGCAGTTAGGAGAAGGCTGCCGTATCTGATTCCGCCTCATTTTCTACTACCGTGGGCACCCGCGGCACAACCATTTCCATTGCAGCTCCCTGTCCTCTGGTCTGACACGGTCAGATGAAAGTCCCGGCAATTTTGCCAGTGGTCCCCTCTCCTTTCCTCCGCCCCCCCCAATGAAAACAGGCAGCGATGCGTGCTTCAATCTTCAACGAAAACAGGGCAGACATCTGTGCAATTGACAAGGTCTTCCTCCGGAGCCTGTACATTTTTAACAGAATCCAGAGGTAGTATTTCTTATCATATTACTTCAGGTCTGCTGTTGTTCTTTTTCAGAGAAGGGGGCCAAAGATGGGAAGGTGCGTGATCTAAAAGTGCATGGAGAAAGGAGGACAGATGGGGCTACAAGATGAACGGCATCTGCAAGATATTTTCTAAATGCACCGTCGCTGCCAAATGCTCACCCGCCCCTCTCATCCACTGGAGCGAAGAGGACACCTACATTGCCCCGTACCAGGTGTGGGGGGAGGGCAGACCGTGGCCATCGGGAAGGTGTTGAGTGAGAAAAATACTGCCTGTATCCTCCTTTGCAGCTGTGGGGTTGCTGAAGAGGCAGGATCCTACTCTGGGTTGCAATTGAGCTGAAACTAAGAACTAGTGCCTGACTTTGGCTTTTTTCCTCCTCCCTCCCAATCCCTTTTCCTTTTGTGTTGTGTCTTTTTGATTGTAAGCTTCAAGGGGCAGGAACTATCTTATTATTAAACTTTTGTATGCCACTCCAGGAGACTTTTGCAGCTGAAGAGTGGGGTAAAAATGTTGTCTCCTGCAAGATCCCCAGTTTGCCTCTCCAACAAGCCACGGATGGCTTTCTCCCTGTCCCATCAGCCAGAGAAACCAGATGGGCGATTCAAAAATATAATAAATAAATAAATAAATAAGACAAAGGTTAAGTAAAGGTGCAATCCTATACACGTTTAGACAGAAAAAAAAAGTCCTACAACTCCCAGCATGCCCCAGCCAGCATAGCTGGCTGGGGCATGCTGGGAGTTGTAGGACTTTTTTTCTGTCTAAACGTGCATAGGATTGTACCAGCACAGTGCCTACGACAGAAGAATGGTTGGTCAAGATGCTGGAGCTGGCAGAGATGGCCAAACTCACATCATTAATCGGAGAAAGGACAACATCCACGTTTATTGTTGAGTGGAAACCTCTAATTGACTTTTTGCAGAGACTGGAAAATAATGATTTGTTTGTTTGTTTGTGGGTTCATGGAAGAATAAGTGAATTTGGGACAATGGGAAGAAAGAGATTTCTCATTCTGATTATTGAGTAAGAAAAATTATTGTTACCTATATCTGCTGTAGAAGAAAATCGGAAGTCTATTTTGTTTTGTTAATTGTTATATGTTTGATATTATGTGTTTGTTTGACACAGAAATAAAATTTAAAAAATAAATAAAATAAACGTGCATAGGATTGCGCCCTAAGTCACTCCCACTTCCTCTGTTGTCTTATAGATTTCATAGATCATAGAGTTGGAAGGAGCCTACAAGGCTATCGAGTCCAACCCCCTGCTCAATGCAGGAAACTAGAGGAGGGGTCTCCCATCCAAGTAATAACCAGGCCTGACCCAGCTTGGCTTTCCACGCTCAGACAAGCTGAGCCAGCGTGTGTTGTTTTCTTGATTGTAAGCCCCTTGGGGCAGGGACTTGTCATTCTTTCTAAAGTACCATGTACACGTTCAGTGCTATATAAACGATCATCATTGTCTCCTCCGTGTCTCCTACGCAGCCTAGGAACAAAGCAATCCAACAGCAGCAAATAGAGCGGGCCGCTCAGTCAGCAGTTGAGTTGCCCTGCAGGTTCCTCAAGCCAGGATTCCACCTGGCTGGCTGCTACAAGTATCCCTTGTGTGGCTAGCAGCACACATCTCTGGATCCAGCAGTGAGTCAGGATGCACGGAGTAACTAACAGCGAGCCAGGGCTCGCGGAGCAGCGAGCCAGGACTCGACGTGCAGTAACAGACGCGTGGAGTCACGAAGTGTGCACCGCAGGGCAATCTTTCCCTTTGCACTGCACACAGTTACGATCTGCCTCACCGAGGTCAGTGGAAGCAGGAAAGTCAGCGCGGACCGAGCAGGAAACGCACACGGGCGCGAGGAGCGGCAGGCAGTCCTCAAGATACTCACGTAATTGATCACTTTGAGCTGGAGCGAGGCGGCATCCAAGTCGTACAGCTCCCCTGCGAAAGCAACAGATGAGAATGTGGGAGTTCTTCCTGCCGTCAGATGTGGGAAAGGTCACACTGGCTCGGACAGGTTTAAAAAGGGTTTAGACAAATGCATGGAGGGAAAAGTCTCTGGAGGACTACTAACCATGGCAACTAGGCAGAAACTCCACGGTCAGAGGCAGCGCCAGGCCACCGAACATCCCTTGTTTAAGAGCAGCTGGCGTCGACGACTCCTATTTCGGTGGGGCTCCTTGCCCATTACAGGTTTTGCAGGTTTTATTTGGCGCTTCATAGGAGCCATCCACAGTGGCGAGCCTATCTTGGGGATGGAGTTCAGCGCCATGGGCAGCTCCTATGAAGCTCCAAATAAAGCCTGCCAAACAGGGCCGGATTAAGAGCATTATGGGCCTGGTGCTGAGGAGGGCGCGCGGCTGAAGAGGGCGCAGAAACGCTGCGCTCCTCTTCGCTGCCGCTGCTGCGCCGCCCCCGCCAGGCCTCTGCCTCTGCTGCGCCGCCCCCGCCAGGCCTCCGCCTCCCCACCCTCCCTCCTGCCCGCCCGCCCGCCGCTGCCGCCGCCGCACCCTCCCGTCCCGCTCGCCGCTGCGCCTCCCCCCGCCCTTCCGCTCACTGCCGCTGCGCCTCCCGCCACCACCGCCATCACCACCCGCCCTGACCCGCCCGCCACCTACCTTCTCCACGTCGTGTCGCTTCCGGAGCCCCGCCCGCGTTGTTTTGGTGGGAGGAACCAGGGCAACAGGGCTTAAACAGCCCTGTTGCCATGGTTTCCCCAGCAAAAAACAGCGCGGGGGTCCCGTCGCGTCACTTCCTCCTCTTCCTCGGCGGCGGCAGCGGCGGCAGCAGCAGCAGCAGCAGCAGCAGCCGCCAGGGCGGGGGGAAGGTAGGTTGGTGGTGGCGGCGCAGGGTTTTTTGTTTTTTTTTGCAGAGCAGGGCTGCTTTGGAGAGGGGGCCCCGCTAAATATTATTTCGCCTGGGGCGCCAAACTGCCCTGCACCGGTCCTGATTGTGGTCCTATTTTGGGGTAGGGGCCTGGAGCTGCAGCTCCAATAGCCCCTATCTTAATCCGGCCCTGCTGCCAAAACCTGTAATGCAGGGCTCTCCAACCTTGGGTCCCCAGATGTTTTTGGCCTACAGCTCCTGGGAGTTGTAGGCCAAAGACATCTGGGGACCCAAGGTTGGAGAACACTGCTGTAATGGAAAAGGAGCCCCACCGAACTAGGCCATGGGTGAGATGGGTCTTCGTTCCGAGCAGGCTCTTCTTTAGGTAATTAATCTAGGGATCTCCAAGAGTTCGGAGCATCCTCACAAAAAACTACACTTCCCAAGATTCCGTGGAGCAAGCAACATTTTATATATCTTCATCTATCTATATCTAATCTATATGTCTATATCTATATCAAACATTGAATGCCCTGATCCTCAGCCCTAGTAACTTCCCAGAGCAGCAGTACAACATTTAAAACTATATCAACCAAATATTTTGAATCTTGAGAATCCCCTTTTCCTCCGTATCTTCCCCCACGATGGATGGCCCCAATCTAGAGGAGCGCGAGGAATTGCACAAGTAGTTTCTTTCCCTCCGAAATAATCAGTGTTTCTGTTTGTAATCGCTAGTTTGCATTGTGTTCATTGGCTGTGAAGGTGGAGGGGGGTGGAGCCACTGCATGCAAATGATGCCACTTGTCCCAGCATGTCTGAGAGGGGAGGGAAAACTCACCCTTCCTACGGCTGGAGTATTGCCGCTGCTCTGCTCAGCTCCGGAAAGTGAGCAGGGACGCAAACCTATGCATATTTAGACAGAAAAATGGCCTACAGCTCCCAGCACGTGCTGGGAGTTGTAGGCCTTTTTTCTGTCTAAACATGCAGAGGATTGTGCCTTATAGGGAGGGGACCTGGGGAAGGGCTTAGTGAAATCATCGGGGCTTGGAAACAAGCGCTCATCCCTAGTGTGGACACTCATCCTGTTTTTGCCTCTGCTAAACAGATTTGGCAGGTTTTTGCACTGCTTTTGGAAACCCCAACAACCTGTTTGATTAGAGACAACAGTGGGACGAAAGTAATACACCGGGGTGGGCAGCCTTTCTTTCCTTCGAGGGCCGCATTCGCTCAGGGGTAATCTGTCGGGGGGCGTGTATCAGTGGCGGGTGGGGGCCATAGCCCACAGTGGGTGGGTCGCCCCTTTCCCCCTCTCTCCTTCTGCCACCCCTTTTCTCCCTCCCTCCCTCCCTCCCTCCTTCCCTCTTCCTTCCCACACCGCAAGTTGCCTGGGAAGGGGCAGCTCGCTCTTGCCAGAGGCCTCAACCGATCGCATGCAGAGGGCGCTTGAAGCGAAGCCGAGGGCCACATGAAACCAGGCTGAGTGACGCAGGTTGCCCACCCCTGGTCTACACCGTATTATTTTTATTATTTATTTTCTTTCTATACCGCCCCATAGCCGAAGCTCCCTGGGCAGTTTACAACAATTCATAAAAACAATGATACACATTATAAAATACAGATAATAAAAACATACTATTTCATCACACAAGTTTAAAAACCGAATTTAAAAACCGAATTTAAAATAGCAAATAAAATGACAAGTTAATAAGCGAAGCCTGCAGCTGACATAACCTCCCCCCCCTGTGCTATTTTGAGCTGTTAAATATTAAATGCCTTGGCATAGAGGGCAGTCTTAACCTGGCGCTGAAAAGATAGCAGAGTTGGCGCCAGGTGGGCCTCAGTGGGGAGCTTATTCCACAATTGGGGGGCCACCACTGAGAAGGCCCTCCTCCTTGTTGCCACCAACCGAGCCTCCATCCTGTAGGAAGGGATGCCCCTCTCGACTACATCTAACTCTCTCCAAAACTATTTTCTCCCTCCAACTGCTCTCTCGCTCTCCCTCTATGGATCTGGATGGCTGAACCTCCATCCTGCAGAGCATCCTGTTGGCCATCCCCCATCCTTACCACACAACTGGAGGATCTTGCGGTCCAGGTCACTGTAGTTGCTCTTGGGTGCCCTGTCCGTTTTTGCCAGGGAGTTCTGCGATAAGCTGGTGGACAGACTGACCTGAGGCCACGGCTGCAGCTTCTGCAGTGCTTGGATGCGCTTGTACGACACCAGGATCTGCAAGAGATCACATTTGCAAACAGGCGAGATTTTGCGAAGAACCCTGAACAGCAATGTGGTGATGAAGAGCTTTTATAACTCAGTGGTCAGCTCGTCATCTCTTTGCATGGATCAGGTCCAAAGGAAGCAAATGCCCTAGCCTAACTTTGCACTGTGTGAAGAAGAACTTCCATTTATGTGTTCTGAATTTCCCAATGTGAAGCTTCGCTGGATGACCCCACTGGGTACAAGTGTTAAAAGCGGGAGAGAGAAAAAACTTGTCTTTATTTTCTCCACACCATGCATAATTTTGTACATCTCTGTCATGCCCACCCCCCTGCATCTTCCTCGACTTTTTTCTAAGCTAAATAGCCCCAACTTGCATTATAACCTTTTCTTATAGGGAGGGAGTTGCTCCAGTCCCCAGCCCCTAGATCATTTTGCTTGCCCTTTTCTAGATCTTTTCCAGACCATTTCCAGCTCTACAATATTCTTTTTGAGGTGTCCGACTCAGTCCAAAGCAGCTCCTTATATCCATTTTGCACATGCTCAGATGTAGTCTTTTCTTTCTTATCTTTATGGTTGTTTCACATATTCCGAGACTAAGTTCCCAGGGCTAAGCTTTGGTGAGCCTCTGGCCGAGTTAAGCCCTCCGCCCCTGTCATAAACCCGTGCGGCACTTGGGGCAGCAAAGCCGCCATCAGTTCCTCACCCCATGAAATGGCCACGAGAGTGAATTTCATTGCAGGGGTGATGGAAGAAAGAACAGGGTATGATGGGGAGGCCCTTTTCATACGCAAGTATTATATACACACACCAAATAATTAAGTCAGCACCAGCCATAAATACACTGGGGGCTCGGTTCTTTCCGGAATCCTGCCCGACGACAGCAAGGTCAGTGGAGAAGGCCACGAAATGGGATACTGAATGTCCGGCAGTTAACAACTTCATTGGATTAGATGATGGATCTTTAACCTGTGGAACTCTCGGCCACAGGAAGTCATGATAGCCAGTGGCACAAATGGCTTTAAAGCAGAGGGGGAAAGGATGAAAGTACACAGGAGAGGTACACCTGTGGCTACAAGGCGCAAAGTCAGAAGTGCAGCCCCGGTTTCAAGGACGGAGTAGCTCTGACTGCCAGGTGTCACTGACTAGCAACTGCGGTGGCATCCCCGGCAGGGCCCGCTTGTGACATTCTCGTGAGCGTCTTGCTGGCTGCTCTCGCAAGACAGGAAGCTGCTGAACAAGAGAGATCACTGGCTTCAATTGTACGGTGATTCTTTGACTGGGGACGGGACAGGACAGTGCAATGTAGTCTTTCCCAACCAGCCAGCCTAACAGCTCCCATCTTCCCCAGCCAGCATAGACAGAGCCCTTTTGCATTCAGGCTAAGCAGGAGGTGCCTTAGAAATCGGAGAAAGCCAACTGTGCTGTGAAGGAAGGGGCGTGGCACACCTGAGGGGAAAGGGGCAAAGTGGGGGAAAGCGCAAATGCGCAGACAGAGGATGAATGATCTAACTGGAGGTTGGCCTCTCACAAAGGTTCCATGGACTTTGAAGAAGCCCGAGTGCAAGGTGAAAGGGAGAGTGTTTTTCATGAAAACGGAGGCGTCGCACGATCTCTACAGGTGTAGATGCCTTTAGCGCAGTGTTTCTCAACCTTGGGTCCCCAGATGTTTTTGGCCTACAACTCCCAGCATGCCCCAGCCAGCATAGCTGGCTGGGGCATGCTGGGAGTTGTAGGCCAAAAACATCTGGGGACCCAAGGTTGAGAAACACTGCTTTAGCGTGACTCTTCCGTCTTTTACAAAAGGTGGGAGTTTGACGCATGGGAGGAAGTGAACTCAGTCAGCACACGCTCATTGTCACCTTTGTGGTGGGTGCCATTTTATGACCTGTTCTATAGTGTTCATTTAATATAACTAAAACATTTTCTAGCTAGAATAAAAAAAATAAATAAATAAAGAGAGGGAGAGTACCAAAATATCCTCATGCTATAATATTATTATTTTTTTTCAAAAAAATAAATAAATTGGGGCTACAGTAATACCTTGGATTGCAAGTAACTTGGTTTGAGAGCATTTTGCAAGACAAGCAAATTTTTAAATATTTATTTAAATTTTTTTTTACTTGATATACAAGCGACGTCTTGCAATACAAGTACTGTAGTATGGCTTAAATTAAAAATCTCTGTACAAATTTTTTTGGGGGGATTTTGTTTTGATATAAGAGTGTTTTAGATTACAAGCACGTTTCCGGAACGAATTATGCTCTCAATCCAAGGCATGACTATATTTGCCTCCAGACCTGAAGTGGTCAGTGACTCCGCGCACAAACAGAGCACCTTCCCATCATCACTGAGTAGCACATTCATGTTGCTGAGGTTAGGAGGCAGCGTCTGGATGGGCAGCGGGGGATTTTAGGGGGCCTCTCTCATGTCATAGAAGCAGCGCCGCCGCCCATCTGTGCAGCACATCCGTTTGTAGCAAGGAGCAGAAAGCAAAGCAAGCGGCCCATGTCTGAGTGGCAGGCGGCGGGTTCCTATAATTGCCACAGTGCCAACAAGACACATGCAGATGAAGAGGGAGGGCAGCTTTGAAAGCTCCCAGCTTCCCACAAGCCTCCCACCGGTGCCACCGGGCTATGCCAGCATTCTCTTGCAGCACTCCACACAGGTCTCTCCCTGTCAGGCTGTGAGGGATTGAGGCCTACTCAGGCTTGAGTTTGTTGAAGCCTGAAGGCCCAAACACTTCCCTCGAGTAGTTGAAGCCTGAAGGCCCAAACACTTGGATGGGAGGGGGAGTGTGAGAGTTTTAGTTTACCCAATAGAAGTTAAGAATCAGATCTCCTATTCAAGGTCACATGATTATAACCTTCCTTTCCTGGGAAGGCTGTATATATGTGGGGTGTGGTCAGCTAGCAGTTAGTGTGTGCTGGGAAAGAGCTAGAAGCAGAAGCAGAGAAACAAGAGAGAGAAGCAGAGAGAGAGAAAGACTGACTGCATAGGAGATAGGTAGTCTGAAGTTTAACTTAGAGAACATTGGATTGTTTGTTTGTTTGTTTGTTTGTTTCATACTTGCTTTTGAATTATAACCACTCTATTAAGTAAAAACCCTAATATTATAAGTAAAGTGCTGTTTGGAGTGACTTATTCACCACGTCTACAGCCTACACCCATGCTATTGGAAGCTGTAAAAGGACTTGATCTCCTGGAACGGGAGGGGCTTTGAGGAGAGGCAGAGATCTCCCAAAGGAAAGTTAAGGGGTCCCTGCAGTAGCGGAACCTTGACACAGGCACACCAACTATTTTGGTGTCCCGCTCTTGGCTGATTACCAGAAATGAGTTTTCAGATCCAAAAGGCAATATAAGGTATGGAGTACAGAAGAAGGAAGGAAAAAGGAAGAAGGAAGGAAATTTGCACAAATCCACCTGGGAATCAGGAATGAGATGAACACGCGCGCAGGCATGGCCATTTGCAAATTATTTTCGGCGGACGCGTACTTGCCCCCGTGTGTGGAGCTTCAAACAGGGCATGCTCACTTGTTTTGCGAGCAAAAATGAAATGCTCACACACCCCTAGGAGCGAGCCTCGAAGCTGAATTTGGAGAACTTGAATGAACTCGAGTTTTGCTTGTATGTACATCCCAACTTCAAACCAGAAGTCAATGGAAGACGGGGATATCAGTGGCTACTCGTAGGTACGATGGCTCTATGCCTTGGAAGGTCAATGCTTCTGAAGACCCGTTGCGGTGGAACAACAATGGGAGGGGCCATTGCCCTCCCGTCCCACTTGTGGGCTTCTGGTGAGTCACTCCATGCTGGGCTGGAAAGGTCTGGGCTCTTCTTCCGTTCAACCAATGATGATCTCCAGTACTCCTCTGCCCAGCAATGAGGGAACTGCTTTGAGGAGCGGGTGGGAAAGGGTCCCACCTCACCCTTGAAAGGGGACTGCTAGCCAACAGTCTTGCGGCCACACACGCTCCATACATGGGCTTCGTCTTCGGAATGCTCTCCCGCTGGGAGGCTCACCTGGCACCTCCCTTATGCCTTGTCCTCTTTAACTTTCACAGGCCTTTTAAAACATTGGGTGAGTCCATTTCACATTCATTCTATGGTTTTAATGGTCTGGCGCTTCAACGTTTTGCCGTTCTGTGCCGATACAATGTTCACTGAACTGATTTGCACTGATTTTTTATTATACGGATGTGAATTTAACTGTTTGTAAGCAACCCTGAAAGCAATTGCTGATAAGGTGGGGTGTAATTGTTTTAGAGTAAAATAAATATGCATATATCCTCTTACCTCTAGACTAGCAACTGGGGACTGGAGAGTAATCCCCAGGGGCTGTTGTTTCTGGCTGGTCCTGTACTCTACTCTTTAACAGACAGGGCAGTCACACACACACACACACACACACACACACACACACGTATGAGAAATTTATTTCAGTCCAGTTTTGATCAGGATTTACCCAGTTCACGCCTCTCAGACCAAACGCAGACTCAAATGCAATCTGCAGCTGACGTCCGTACGCTTCTGAGCTTGCAATGTGATTTTCGGACCCAAACACATGTGTCCGATAGCATGCGTGCGTTTGAAAAATGCGCATGAAAAAATGTGTGCTTCTGAAAAATGCGCACAGACATGCTTTAATCCACGAGAGAAGAATATCTGCATTTCAAAGATGCACACAATTGATGCGTACATTTGGGGGGAAATACACACAAAAATATGCATGAAATGTTCATGTGAAAAGAAAGAAATGAAGATCACACAATCTGATCTGGGCACGAGACGGAACGGGCTTTTTGAGGTAGAATATGGAGGATTTTGACCTGTTTGCATTTTGCTTCCATGCACACACACACACACACACACACACACGTGCACCTCTCCATCTCTCACTCCCCAGTCAAAATCCAGGAGGGATTCTGATTCAGGAAAGGATCTTGAATTATGAAACGATGTGGGCTTGCAAAAAGGAGTCCTTGACGAGCCAATAGAAAGAAGAAAGGAAAACTCCTGGTATGAAACGTGGGCAGTCCGGCCGATGGCACAGAACGGGGAGGTCAGGCCAGATCATGGCCGTGTTGCTCGCTGGCTGGGCTTTGCTTTGAGCGAGGAACACGAGGAGCACCCGTGAGACTGGATGAATGTGCAACGGCAAGTCTGTCAGCCACTGAGCGAGAACCATGGGTACCGTCACACGAGCAGCTCAGTGTAATAATGCTAGCAGTATCAGAGGCAGCCTGCCGATGTACACCGGTTGCTGGGGAACATGGGTGCGAGGTTGTTGTTGCGCGCCTGTCCTGCTTGTGGGCAGCTGGTTGGCCACTGTGTGAACAGAATGCTGGACTAGACGGACCCTTGGTCTGATCCAGTATGGCTCTTCTTATGTCCTTAATGCTAGGACGGTGTTCTCCAACCTTGGGTCCCCAGCTGTTTTTGGCCTACAACTCTCAGCATGCCCCAGCCAGCGTAGCTGGCTGGGGCATGCTGGGAGTTGTAGGCCAAAAACAGCTGGGGACCCAAGGTTGGAGAACACTGTGCTAGGAGCTGAACTGGCACATTAAGGAACATTTCAGCAAAGTCAGTCCTCAAGAAAGGGGCATATCGTCCATGAACTTGCAGAGATCTCTTTATACTCCCAAACTCGGGGGGAGATGGGATGTGACACGGAGGTGAGCCTTGAGAGATGGGTCAAGATCCCCACGGCGTCCGAAGCCGGCCTGTGTGTCAAAGGCAGAAGCTGCGCCCGGCTTTACTTACGTGCTTCTCCAACGTGCGCAGGTGGAGCTCATCGGCGTCACAGAGCTGGCTGCAGTGCACCTGCGGAGGGCAAGGAGACCCAGTCAACGGGGGCCCACACGCAGAGCGCTTCCCGGCTCTTTTGCTTTGGAGAGGACTGCGGGGCAATTTCTAAAATCATTTCAAAGGGGAGGGAATTCCTCCTCAAGGTTAAGCACCGTAATTACTAGCAATAGCTGCCGCCACCATCACCACCACCAGGAGTGCCAAGCAGAGACCAGACGGCCTCGTGTTCCATAATGTAAGAAAGGGTGGGATATCAAATGCACTTAATGACCATAATATATTTCTTTTCTATTCTTCTACTAAAAGCACCCGGAGTGACATAAGGCATAATCGTTAATACTGGGCTTAAGTTACAGGAAAGGCAGATTTTGGCTGGATATAAGGGGAAACGACCTAATGGCCTGAGCGGCCAGACACTGGAGCCGAGTGCCCAGGGAGGTGGTGGGCTCCCTGTCGCTGGAGCAGAGACTGGAGAGCCCCCTCTCGGGGATACCCTGAAACTGGATTCCTGCACTGAGCAGGGGGTTGGACTCGATGGCCTAGATGGCCCCTTCCAACTGTATGATTCTATAAAACCGTCAGGGCCGGTGCAAGGCAGTTTGGTGCCCTAGGCAAGATCAGATATTTAGCGCCCCCCCTTCCCACTTGAGCCCTCCCTCCAGCCCTATGCCCATTATGAAATAAAAGTCAATTGGCAAAACCTAAAAAAAATATTATCATAATAATGAGCCGTGCACAGGACAAGCAAAGCCCCCCACACACACATTGCAAAGGATCTCTGCAGACTGCTCCCAGTTTCCAGACCTGCTATTGCAGACAATTCAGAATCATCACCAGCAGGGGAAGGCGACCTGGCGACCTCCGGATGTTTTGGACTACAACTCCCACAATACCTGACCATTGGCTATGTTGGGGCTGATGGGATTCGTAGTCCAAAACATCTGGAGGGTGCCAGGTGGCCAACCCCTGCTCAGGAGTACGCGACCTTTCTCACCTCTCCTGGGCTACTCTCCTTCCAACCCGAAGACTGGGCAACAGGGGCATTCTTGCACCTTCTCCCCGGGGCTCAGCGGGAGGGCCTTCGGCGGGCCTGGCCGCCTCTCTGCCAGCTTTGCTGGTAAACGGCCCCCCCGGAGGTGCTCACAGTCGGACGTTCCCAGGCGGCGGGAGGCTTGGGGTCATCCGGCCCTGTCCTGGTCTGCTGCCCGGACCATTGTTGCTGCTTCCCCTCTAAGGAAAGAGGGGTGGATGGGGGTGGGTGGGTTTCACGGGGTTTCACTTTCACTTCCAGTGGGCCTCTCCTCTGTCCCTCGGTTGCTGCTCAGGTCAGCGCGGAGCTGCTGAACCTGTCGAGGCACCTGGCTAGAAAGCAGGACTGCCACGAGGGGGCGGGGCCCGCAGGATCACAATTCCTCCCCCCCCGCCCAATTCTGCCGTTCCAGAGAACCTCGCGGGTGCCCCGATCTCTCATAGCCACGCTCCAAAGCCTCTGGTGCCGTGCAAGGCCAGGCACATTTACTCAGAGGTAAGTCCCACTGAGTTGACTGGGACTTACTCTCTTGTAAGAGTTTGGGCTGGCCCGTTCCAGCCACTCCCTTGCCGGAAGCTTCCATCACGATCCCGCTGGAAGCGCCTCCAACAAACCCCTAACCTCGAGCACCACTTCTTCACGGTGCAGCTCCCGGAAGGGAGTCCCGTGGAGATAAAGGGGGCGTGCTTCTCAGTAAACACGCGCGGAGCCGCCTGGGCGCCCCCTCGACGAGGCGATGCTGCTTGCAGACTGAGAAATGAAATCCGGCCAGGGCAGCAGAAGGGGGCGAAGAGCACAGCTGGAGAAGGGGGCGAGGTTCTTTTAAATGCTGGAGCGCGCGGACGGGGCTATCAAAATATGCATTTTAGCACAGTATTTTCCCCCCAAGGCGTTTCTGGCGCCCCCTTTAGCCCTGCGCCCTAGGCAGCTGCCTAGTTGGCCTAATGGTAGCACCGGCCCTGAAAACCGTATAACATAAACGATACAAGTACAACAAACAAATTCTAAAAGGAGTAGCAAAAACACAGCCAACACTGGGAGCTAAGCAAAACACAAACCTAGAGGGAAAGAAAAGACGTTGGCTCGGATCCGGAACGGTTGTTCCGCCAGCGGAAGGGTGCCACTGTTGGGAAAAGGCCTTCCGTGTCCCACTCCCATCCTCTCCACTGCGACCCCAGCCAGCCAGCAATTGGGACACATTGTCATGAATTTCTCCCTCATCCCGACGACAGGGTTGCCGTGGAGGCCGTGAAGTCCTGAGCTGCTCGCAACGAAGGAGGGGCCGCCACATGAGAGGCTGACGCAATCCCACTAGAGCAGAAGCCACGGGGTCTTCCGCACCACTTCCAACCCCTCCTCTGTCGGCTCGGGAAGGGAGGCAGCCGTGTGGGTGTCTCATGCGATCACAATTCCCGTCCCGTCTCAAGAACTCGACATCACACGGAGATGGCAATACCTTTCTCCACCCATCAAGTCGATGCTCGGTCAAATTCTGCCTCTCGGTCCTTTACATGATGCAGGCCGCATAAGGAGATCGACTTGCAACCTCGCTCACTTTTTATGCCACAACTTAGCCTGCTTTGGTAGATTGCCACAGCTGGCTCCCACGACATGATGGAGGGCAAAGATCTCTTCTCGTTCATCCCAGTTTGCAGGACACGGAATAATGGGCTCAAGTTACAGGAACCTAGATTCCACCTAAACATCAGGAAAAATTTCCTGACTGTCAGAGCAATAAGACAATGGAATCAACTACCTAGGGAGGTGGTGGGCTCTCCCACTCTGGAGGCATTCAAGGTGCAGCTGGACAGACATCTGTCAGAGATGCTTTGACCTGGATTCCTGCATTGAGCAGGGGGTTGGACTCGATGGCCTTGTAGTAGGCCCCTTCCAACTCTACTTTTCTATGATTCTATGAGGTCTCTGTATGAGCCCGGCAATGGGATGCAATGACATCGCCGTGTTGCGTGATGCCCCAGAGGCCTCTCTGCATGTGGAATGAGGCTTAGCGGCAGCCCCAGGACCTTCTGAAATGTTCTGGGCTGGCCAATGAACAACCACTGAGCCCTGGTTCCATTCTGAGGCTAATTCTGTCCCAGCTGGAACCCATAAATCCGGTAAGAAATTCAGCTGGGGCTGAATTCTGTGGTATCCCTCGGCAGTTCTGGGCCGCACGCTGACTTCTATTTGGCCTTCCATCTTTTCTGCAATCTTTCCCCCCTTTGCGGCACTATTATAGGCACGCTGCCCTGTAACGCTTCTGCCAGCAAGTGTCGCTGTTTAGCAGCGCCTCGCGTCCAAGCGCAAAGCACCCGCTTTCTGAGCAAGTCGCTTGAAAATAGCTGGTCTCCCTATTCCAGTGTTCTCCAACCTTGGGTCCCCAGATGTTTTTGGCCTACAACTCCCAGCATGCCATTCGTTCCCTGTGGTTCGAAGGGGGGGACGGACACATACAATTCCAGTTTTCCTTAGACCAGATTACCCGCATCTCGCATAAACCTGCAGCCACAAGGAGAAGCCGGAAACAAACAGCCAGGTGAGAGGACGGAAAAGGGCCTATGTTCCTACCTAGGAGGCATTTTCCTTTGGTCCCATGCGAGTTCTACAGACCCACATGGGATGATGCATTCAAGGTGCAGCTGGACAGACATCTGTCAGAGATGCTTTGACCTAGATTCCTGCATTGAGCAGGGGGTTGGACTCGATGGCCTTGTAGGCCCCTTGTAGACGAGGGAAGCAAAGCCACATGGGTGTTTTTACGCAAACTACTAGTAAATGAGCACTTTGCAAATAACCTTGCTCAGCTTGTTTGTTCTTGACAGACCCCTCGCTATGGGACGAGGCTGGACTCCTCCACTTTTACCTGCTCACTTTCTTCCCCCCTTCCCTCTTCCCCAGGCAGTGTGTGTGTGTGTGTGTGTGTGTGGGTTTTCTGGGGCTGGGGGCTGGTTTAGGCTCCTTAGGATGAGAGAGCCACAGAGACATACACATCTGTAGTATCTAGTGCTGGTCCGAACCATCGTCAGGGCGAGATTTTGGCCTGGATTTGGAAGAGGGGGTGATGGAAACTTCCTCCCCTCCCTTGCTTTTATGGGGCAGGTGGGGGCTGCCAATTCCCCCCCCCATGATACTATGTCATTTTTATTTATTTATTTATTATTTGCATTTATTTATCGCCCATCTGGCCGGCAAACCGGCCACCCTGGGTGATGTACAGAAAATAAAACAGAATAAAATACATTAAAACATTTTTCTCCATTAAAATACATTAAAACAGTATACAATTTTAAAATCTTAGCCCACCCCATATTCCCGCCTGAATAACCAAGTTTTTAATGAGCGGCGGAAGCTCAGCAGAGAGGGGGCATGGCGGAGGTCACTCGGGAGAGAGTTCCATAGTACGGGGGCTGCCACAGAGAAGGCCCTCTTCCTCGTCCCGACCAGTCTAGCTGCTCTGGCTGAAGGGACAAGGAGAAGGCCGTCCGTGGCAGATCTTGTTGAGCGGCCCACTTGGTGTTGCTGGAGACGCTCCTTGAGATAGACTGGACCGGAGTCGTATAGGGTTTTAAAGGTCAAAGCCAACACCTTGAATTCAGCTCGGCAAGCAACTGGTAGCCAGTGTAGCTCCTTGAGCACTGGCGTGATGTGATCCCGCCGGCGGCTGCCTTTAACCAGGCGAGCCGCCGCGTTCTGTACCAGCTGTACACATGATGACCTAGTGCTGTTCTGGCGAGTTCTGGGGAGTTAAACACTGCGAACGGTGGCAGACGGGAGCTCGGATGAGGGCCGGCGGCGCGTTTTGCACTCCTAGTTGCCTCAACCTTCCCTCGGACAGCCAAAATGTCCCCTACTCCGTGGCCTGGGAAAGGGGCATGGCAGGGCCAGGGAACCTTTTTGCTCACCAGTAGTAACTGTTTACACTTCTACAAGCAGCACACAAGCGGAGGCAGACGTCAGGCATGCCTCCGGCAAGCACCAGGTGCCAAGAGAGCGTCCCGTGCTCAGCGCTGTGAGGTAAATTCGGACGGGCAGGTAGGCACTCATCATGACAGACCCCCCATCGCCACGCCCCCCAAGGAGGGTCCCAAAATCCAGGCAGCCGTGTTGATGCGGTCCTCTCCGTTTGCATTTCCACCAGGAGCAGGACTTTGGTAAAGCTCATGGGTGGGTCTTTACTGCCCATTCCAGACAAGGCACCCCGAAATACTTTGCGTGACAACGGGGATCGCTCACAACAATATACCGTTGCGGGGGAAACCCACCCTCACCCCCTGTCTCGCCCTGGCGGCTACCGTGAGGACTGCAGCCAAACTTATCGGGAGCAGGGGAGCCCCGGGGGCGGGGGCAGATGGCAGCAGTGCCCCCCGCTAACCAGGAAGTCCTGGGGCTGTGCCCTTGTGAGCCTCGGCTCCACTGATACCTGTGGGGTCCCCTAAGGCTGCTCCCCAGGTCCGTCTAAGTCCGGATGGAAACTCTCGGCTCTGGGTGTTCTCTCTGACTGGGTGCAGACAACACGATAACCCGCACTCAAAGGATGGGTCAGTGTGTGGGTTGTCGTCGAACTGTGGGTTGTTGCTGAAATGTGGGTTATCGTGTTGCCTGAACCCAGCTGTGCTAACAAGCCATGGCTTCTTAACCATGAAAAACCCGTGAGGAGAACCCATGTTACCCATCACTCGTTGCTGGGTTGTGAACTATGGGTTGTTCACCATGGTTTTGTTATCCTGGCCAGGTTCAGACAACAAGATAATCCATGTTTCAACAACGACCCACACTCAACCCCTGAGTGTGAGTTATAGCCTGAACCCCCCCCCTCTCTCTCACACACACACACACACACACACACACACTCTACAGAGTATCGGTCTGAGGCCACTGCAGATTAATTGCCCGTTGAAGAACCATCCCCAGCCAGGAACACGGCACTTCCTTTGTCACATTCCTGACTACTCTGAGGTGACAATTTAGGCAAAACCAAAAGTGACAGACCCATTTGCAGTAATCAGATGCCACAACCCTGTCAATGTGCATCCTCTGTCTGTGTGACAAGATAGAAAGCACAGATGTCTTTCCTCTGGAAAGAGTGCAAATGCATTCACTCTTGGCACAGCCCTGGTGTGCTCTCAGACACTTTAGCAGCCCCCATGGTGGCCAATGAGCCAATAATAGGTAGGCACACGCTTGGCTAGCCCACCTCACTCTGGCAGCATCTCCGGGGCTGGATCTCCCAGAACACTCAGCCATTTCTTGTTGCAGGTCCCTGAAATGGGCAGAAACAAAATTCAAAGTGACCTCGATAGGCTGGAGCGCTGGGCCGAAAACAACAGAATGAAATTTAATAGGGATAAATGCCAAGTGCTGCACCTAGGGAGAGGAAACCAAATGCAGAGTTACAGAATGGGGGGCACTTGGCTCAACAATACTACAAGTGAGAAGGAGCTTGGAATTGTGGTAGATCACAAACTGAATATGAGCCAGCAATGCGATGTGGCTGCAAAGAAGGCAAATGCTATTTTGGGCTGCATTAATAGAAGTATAGCTTCCAAATCGCGGGAAGTGATAATTCCCCTTTACTCGGCACTGGTTAGGCCTCATCTTGAGTACTGCGTCCAGTTCTGGGCACCTCACTTCAAGAAGGACATAGACAAACTGGAGAGGGTTCAGAGGAGGGCAACAAGGATGATAAAGGGACTGGAAACAAGGCCCTATGAGGAGAGACTGAAAGAACTGGGCATGTTTAGCCTTCAGAAGAGGAGACTGAGGGGAGATATGATCGCACTCTTCCAGTATTTGAAGGGATGTCACACAGAGGAGGGCCAGGATCTCTTCTCGATCATCCCAGTTTGCAGGACACGGAACAATGGGCTCAAGTTACAGGAACCTAGATTCCACCTAAACATCAGGAAAAATTTCCTGACTGTCAGAGCAATAAGACAATGGAATCAACTACCTAGGGAGGTGGTGGGCTCTCCCAATCTGGAGGCATTCAAGGTGCAGCTGGACAATCATCTGTCGGGGATGCTTTGACCTGGATTCCTGCATTGAGCAGGGGGTTGGACTCGATGGCCTTGTAGGCCCCTTCCAACTCTACTTTTCTATGATTCTATGATTCTCTCTCTCTCTCTCTCTCTCTCTCTCTCTCTCTCCCCCTCAGTGCTAACTTCTTGCTTAGTTCTACTTAGCGAGTGGCCTCTGCCCCCTGCGCGAGACAAGCATCCCTCAGTGAAGAGAGACACAGAGAGAGACAGAGGAGCAGGAGAAAGCTGGGATGATAACTAGCGTGAACAGGAGATAAGGCTAATGAGATCTGGTGCGGAGCAGCGGGAGGGAGGGAGGGAGGGAGGCAGGCCCCACCGGATCCCAGAGCCCTTGTCTCAAGGTCCCTCTCTATGCCCAGGAAAAGCTCCCACTCCAGCCACTGCGCCAAGTCGGTTCTGGCTGGTGATGGAGAGGCCCAAGCAACATGGACAGCCCAGAGAACGGCTGCGGCACACTGGCCAACAGTGGTGCGGTGCGGTGGCTCAAATAATCTCACCTGGGCCACAAACTCACGAGGCGGCAACAGGCACGTCCCTGCGCCTCTACCCTCTGCTCTGTAAACCTCAGATTACAAGACGGCGGGGCTATTTCACTGGGCTGCCGCAAACAGGGATTTCGTATTATCATCACCACCACCATCTTCATCAACAACAACACTAATTTTTATCCCACTTTTCCGTTAACACAACCAAAATGGCCTGTTGAACGGACAAAATGCCATTAAATATAAAATATAAATTCAACAACATTAAAAAAACAGTATGAAATACCAAAATGGCATCCCTGAAACATCAACGAAGCAATAATTTAAAAGGAGCAGACCATAAAAGTTATCGTAAAACAGTAGATGAACTAAAGAGTCAGTGCTTGTTGGAATAGAAAACAGAAAGAAAAAGCCTTCTGAAGCTGCCTAAAAATGGATCTCCAATGGGAGAGTATTTCGTAACCTTGGCATCACCACCAAAAAGGTCCAGACTCCATCCAGTTTCGCGTGCCGACAGGGGGGGGCGGAGAACAAAGGAATGTTGGAATCTTTTTATGTGCAAAGGATGTGAGGTGCTCCCTTCCCTTTTATACTCTGTGTTGGACTACAACTCCCATCATCCCCGACCAGTGGGGGGCAAACCCCCCAAATGGGGATAATGGGAGTTGTAGTCAAACACGCCTGGATGGCGTCAGGTTGGGGAAAGCTGCTGTAAAGCATTGTGCAGGCTGACTACATAGTGATAATGCGAACCAGCATTTGATACTGGGGGATAATGGTGGTTAAAAATGAAAGGTACAGGGGGACGAGGCAGCCCCGCTTCCCATTCATCCCCTTGTGTGTGCGTGCGCAGCTGTCCACGCATGAAGAGATTCTTGTACTGACACACACCCTCCAGGCATGAGTGCGAGGGACTGGATCGCCCTCTTAATCGAGAGCTTTTCAGATCAACGGGAGCTGGTCGTGGGCTAGAAATAAGTGAAAGCATACCTGAATCAGGTTTATTACCATTCCTGTCTTTGTTTTCATGCAAACATGTACACTGCATCCAGCGAAGGCCGCGTGTACTTCCCAAACATCGTATTCTTTGTATTTATTTTTTTAAAATTTCTGTCCTGCCATGTTCCCTAGGCTGAAGTGTATACAGCATTCTTAAAATATGGAAATTAAAACATTAAAAACCACACAGGCTACAATAAAAATGCTCCCTGAGTGATCCTGGCGACTAAAAGTGCCGGGTTCTGTTTCTCCGCTTCTTTCCGATCGTACGGCTTCGCATTAAAGGGCCCCCTGTCATCAATCTCCAATTAATTAGCTCTCTCTTCGTAGCAGCCACGCTGAGACAGACTCGGCGTTCGGCTGAGCCCGCCCGCCCAGCCGGGAACGAACATAACGCAGGAGCCAGCCGAGGTCTCCGGTCTGCAATTTTGACAGCGAGCGACACTAGCAAATGGTTGCCCAGTCCAAGAGCGGGAAGGAGGCAGCAAGCAGCTCAGGGGGAAATGAGTGCCACCTTTGCCTAGACCTGCCACAAAAGACAGCAATGAACTGCTTGCAAAAGACGGCCCCCATTCCGACCAAGAACAAGCCCCCCTGTCTCTAGGCCCCCTGTAAGGTGCTCAGGAGGGTCTCTCAAACCTATTCCCCCAGCAGCAGCTGCTCTCCAGCACTCTACCTCCTGTGCCAGCTGCACCCCGAGCCTCAGAAAGGTGGCCGCCAGCCGGCAAGGCCTCAGGGAAAAGGATACTCTCCAAGCCAGAGGTGGGCAGAAGGTAGATCTCCAGATGTTCGGGCCTTCAACTCCCAGGAGCTCCTGCCAACATGGCCAACCGTCAGGAATGCTGGGAGTTGAAGTCCAAAACATCTGGAGATCTACCTTCTGCACACCCCTGCTCCAAGCTACAGTTGTTGCCTGAAGAGGGTCAGTTGACCTCCCGGCTTGAAGACGGTCAAGCTGGCCCTCCTAGCCAGTCGGGGCACCCCGGGCCCTATGAAGCTCCAGTTGCGGCCGCGCCAGCGTGTCAGTCTGGGCAATCTGTCTTGGGTGTGAGGCCTCCGCCTGCTCTCCCGCTGCCTCAGCGCCTGCCTGCGGCCGCCGTGCGTCTGCTCCTGGCTCCTTCAGCGGCCCCCTCTCGCGGCCTTGGAATCCACCCTTCTGCCGGCCTCTGCGCTTGCCTCAGCCCTTTGCTCCGTGTCTGCCTGACCTCTAGTCTGCCTGCTGTGACCATGTCTGCCTGCACCCAGACTGGAGCCCGACTGCAGCCCATCTTTGGCCCTCTTCCCCTCAGACCCCTCCACCCACCTTTCCCCTCAGGTCCCCCTTCTCAGGCTGTTGCCTCCTCCAGTGTTCTTCCTTCAACTCCCCCCCCCCGCCCCGTCCCTTTGCCCTCCAGCCTCCCAGGCCCTCTTCGCCAGTCGGGTGCATGGCTCCCGGAGTCCCCGGCACAAGCGCAGCATCCTTCTTGGCCCTCCTATCCGCAGCCTTGCCCAAGGATGCCGACGTTACGGGACTCACTCCCACCCGCCGTCAGTTAGAATGTTCATAAACAGTCTGTGACTACGGATGGTGCATCTGCCGAGTCTGTTTCTGCGGACGTCCTCCTCCTCTTCTTCCCACCTGCAAGTCTGTTCCGTGCCAGTTCCGTGTGGATGAAGCCATTTTTTTTTTTATACCGGGGGGTGGGGGGGATGCATATGGGGTGGGGTTTTTTTTTTTTGCTGTATTTTAAAATATGTATATGCATTTTTGTACACATCTCCCGCTTGACTGAAGCCCTGTTCAGCCGTTGGCCTGAACGTATGAACAGGGCTTTAAGTGGGTCGAGGGTTGAGGCTGTGCACCCTAGCCCTGCCCCCGACATCTCTGGGTGTGTCGTCCCCCCCCGCCGCCCCCAGTTCAGACCCTGTTGAATCGGCAAAGCCTGAGAGGGAGTTTCACTCCTGTTCGCTGGAACTTGAGTAGAACTCTCAGCGTGACTGGCAAGGGCTGCGCTTGCCACTAGGTTTAGGCTTTTAACAGGGATGGGGACTCGGACTCGAGGACTCGACTCGTGAGTCGGACTGAGTCCCCCCTCTGACTCGAGTCGGACTCGAGTCCCAATATTTTTAATGGGACTCGAGACTCGACTCGGGACTCGAGACCAAGGACTCGTCAACATTCCTGCTTGATGCCACCTGCAGGTGCTGTCTGGACCTAGTTGCAGTAACAATCCAAGTTTATTTTTAAAAATCATTTTACTAATGTAACCTTCAGACATTTTGGGTTTGGCTGCCTCTGCCTGCCTGTTTGGGGTTCCCTGCCTCCTCTGCCTGCCTGGTCTCTTCTTGACCAGTTCAACAGTTGAATTGTCCAAGACAAATGCCTCTGCCTGCCTGCTTTGGGGTTCCCTGCCTTCTCTGCCTGCCTGGCTATTTTGGGTTTGTCTGCCTGGTCTGTTCTTGCCAAAATCAGTGGCAGAGTTTTGAGATAAAAAGGCACACTTGTGCCTAGAATTTATTTAAGCCACACATCTGAAGTAGCCTTATTTTGTTGGGGGGAAACCCCATTGATTTTAATAGGGACTAGTGGAGTCAGCTTTGGGAGTGACTCGTGACTTGTGAGTCACCATTTTGGACCAAGGACTTGGACTCGGACTCGAGACTTGGGTCCAAAGACTCGTGACTCGACTCGTGACTCGAGACCAAGGACTCTCCAACATCCCTGGCTTTTAAAAAGCCGGATTGCAACGGGGGAAGGGGTGATGCGCACATGCCGGTGTGCGTGCATGAGGGAATGGGGTCTGGGCAGTCCTGTAGGGCTGCGTGCAGGCAGCAGGGTGGACCCACCCACTTTTGGGTATGGCCTCGCCCACTGCTGCCCTGCGGCCCCACCGTGCTTGCCCAGTGGGCTGAACAAGGTTCCCCACCCCTGCGCCAGCTCTCCTTGCTTGCTGGAGATCTTCAGACAGAGGCTGGGGTCACAGTCTTCTTCTGTCAGAGATGCCCCGGTGCTGGATTTCCTGCATGATCGACCGAGCAGGGGGCTGGGTGGCTTGCGGGATCTCCATGAGTGCCGGTTGGTGGAAAGGCAGGATACAGATTTAGGAACACACAAGCAGGCACATAAAAAGTAGGCCACCCCCCACCCACCCCACCCAGCAATCTCTGTGGCTCTATGATCCTGTGGCAGCCTCTGTCACAGGGAACTCCGGGTGTCCTCGAGATGCACATGTGAACGTATTGAAGGTGTTGACACAACCCTGAAGGCGCGCAAGCCTCGTGGAAAAGCAGAGCGCTTCACTTGTGCGAGATGGAAGATTTAAAATCCTGCTCCCGTGTGCAGACACCCATAAATCTACACACAGAAGTCCAGACCTGTCTCTCCCACTCCACGCAGCATTCCAAGCGTATCGGATGTCAGCCAGTTCAGCCTCCTCCTTGCAGATCCCAGTAATAAGGAAATAACTCTGTAGACTCCACAGGTTATTGTTCTACCTGTTCTTTACTATAGCAAGTATATCCTACAGAGAATACATATCCTAATTACAGTCCATGTGCAGAGAATAATGCATGGCAAGTATTAATCCAGTGGAGCAAGTTGGGCTCCAATGAATCCAATGGGTTCCAGTGAATACAGGCGCATCGGAAGCTGCCCGTCCCGAGTCAGCCCACAGGCCCATCCAGTCCCGGAGGGGTCTTTCCCTGCTGCCTGATCCTTTCCGATGC
This sequence comes from Shinisaurus crocodilurus, assembly GCA_021292165.1. Classification (NCBI taxonomy): domain Eukaryota; kingdom Metazoa; phylum Chordata; class Lepidosauria; order Squamata; family Shinisauridae; genus Shinisaurus; species Shinisaurus crocodilurus. The sequence goes on from CM037878.1 coordinate 293,712,170, forward strand.
TGGGGACTGAACCTGGGGCCTTGCACACAAACCCGGTGCTCTGCCACTGCGCCGTAGCCCCTCCCCTAAAGCATGTGGTCCTTTGCTGTTTGAACACCTTCCGGGATATCACGTCTGCGATCTTCACGTGTCGCATAGAGGCAAAACGTGGGGATGGGGACGCAGCAGGCACGGCGCGCAGGTATGTACCATGCGCATGGCCCCATCTCCGAGCGGCTGGCAGGAAAGGTCAGCACCGTTTAATAATCTTAATACCATTTTAATAAGCACTGGTGCGAATCTCACAGCTCTGGCAGGATAGCGTCACTCATTAATCCACTTAAGCACTTATCTCTCCCTCGCCGCTTAGCCGGCGCCGTGCTCCCGCACACAACGCCGTCACCACGACCTTTCCGGGGGCCGCGCTGAAATTAGCCGTGCAGCTGCCGGGCTTCGTTAACCTTGCCTGTCACCTCGCTGTGTCTGGGAAGAGGTTGTGCTAGCAAAAGTTTGGAAGAAATCCCATGCCAACTTGGCCACTGTCTCCCACAAGCTTAATGAGGCAGCTTAATTGGCACACTGATAATTGCCATGTCAGAGCATCAGGGGAGCATGTGGGGCAACCCCTTGGCCTTTTCCGTCACACGCTGCTGAGTCAGTGCACCGCCGAACCGGCGTGCATATTAATTCATGAATTTGTTGGTTTGATGGTTCCCCGTATCTATATGCCACCTTTCAGAGCAATGCCTTCCCACGGCAGAGCACATGAACAATGAAATTGTTGCTGTTGTTGTAAGTAATAATAATATTAAATGTATCAGACACCTTTCTCAGAAAAAGACTCAAGGCACTTTGCAACAGGGATTAAAACGAGCAAAAGATTTAAAACAATTTTAAACAGCTAAAAACAATTAACAATAAAATACCAAATCCTGATAAATTAACTCAATTAAGAAGCCCACCACCATATGCTGTCAAATGCCTGGGGGTAGTGGTAAGTCTTTAGCTGGTGCTGAAAATATGACAATATTTGCACCAGGCGAACCTTATGTCTTTATGAAATACATAAAATACAACTAAAACAATCTCATTGCACTTAAAAAAAGGCGGCAATCTAAAACCACTATATAGCACAGCAATTCAGGAAAAAACACACAGATCACAACTATAAATCAGCAATAGTTTTTAAAACAATCTAATGCCCCACCCAGCACCTTCATCAAAAGCAGATGGAAGCAGAAGGGTTTAAAGGCTAAGAAAGATGGGGCCAGACAGGTGTCCGTTGGGAGGGAGTTCCACAAATATGGGGCTACCACCAAAAAGGCTCCATCTATAGTACTCGACAATCTGATATACCTTGATGTACCAGGGCTATTCTCTTAAGGTCTGGGCAGAATTTGGGTGCAGCCAAACCTTCAGCTAACCCGGTCCCATACCACTGGGGACGGCAATTCCCAGGAAACAAACGGGCAACCAATGTGACTGATACAATATGTGAAGAATATGTTCTGAATGCCTAGCCCAACAAGCATCCATCCATGAAGATGCGTTCTGTACCAGTTGAAGTTTCTGAGCCATCTTTCAAGGAAGCCCCACACAGAGTGACACTGCAACAGTCTGGGCTGGGTGTAGCCAGGGCACGAGTAACTGAAGCAACGAGGACCGCTTTCCCTAGATCAGGTCACAGCCAGCAAAACAGCCTAAGCTGGGAAACGCCCCCCCCCCCGAGCCTCCATAGACAGCGCCGAGTCCGGGAGGACTCCCAAACTGCGCGCTTGGCATTTCCGGGGAAGGGCGGCCCCACTCGCAAACCTCCATCCAGATCAGCTGACTGTGCCGTCCGCAACGCCTCGATCTTATCTGGATTAAGCTTCAGCTCGTTTGCCCCTCCCCCGACATCCGTGGCCCCGGATACCCTGAATGTTCCCATGCGTCTGGGACACAATGAAGCCGCCCCCCCGTGAGGCCCCCCCTATTGCTGCCACCAGGGGAATTTGGGTAGGAAAGGGAAGGGAGCATGGCTGAGGCAGCGTGTAGGCCTCACAGCAGGGCGAGCCAGGCCTTTCTGGCTCTATGGGCCACACTGGATGTCTGCCTGGGTGCCAGGGGTCACATATGAGTGCACTCATCTGCGCACATACATGCACACTCATTTACACACATACATGCACACTCATCTGCACACATACATGCGCACTCATCTGCGCACATACATGCGCACTCATCTGCACACATACATGCACACTCATTTACACACATACATGTGCACTCATCTGCGCACATACATGCACACTCATCTGCGCACATACATGTGCACTCATCTGCGCACATACATGCACACTCATTTACACACATACATGCACACTAATCTGCGCACATACATGCACTCATCTGCGCACATACATGCACTCATCTGCGCACATACATGCACACTCATCTGCGCACATACAGGCGCACTCATTTACACACATACATGCGCACTCATCTGCGCACATACATGCGCACTCATCTGTACACATACATGCACACTCATTTGCACACATACATGCGCACTCATCTGCGCACATACATGCGCACTCATCTGCGCACATACATGCACACTCATTTACACACATACATGCGCACTCATTTGCACACATACATGCGCACTCATCTGCGCACATACATGCACACTCATCTGCGCACATACATGCGCTCATTCATGCACATACATGCACACTCATTTGCACACATACATGCGCACTCATTCTTGCACATACATGCACACTCATTTGCACACATACATGCGCACTCATTCATGCACATACATGTGCACTCATTCACACTCACACACACACACTCACGTACTAATTCACACACTTACACACTCGAAGTCACTGGGCGAGGGGGAAGCTGCAGCCCCCTCTCCGCCCCAACCACCCGGACCCAATCGCTGCTTTGCCAGCACTATAATAGCAAAAGAGCAGTGGTCCCACCAGCACACTGCGCTGTCCGTCTACCGCTGTGGTTTCCTCGCTAGCGGTGGAGGCTGGGGGTCTTGGGGGCCTGCCAGTTTGCACCCCTGCTCTTAAACTTCTTGGCTGTGAGGAGAACTTTTTCTGACTCTCCACATCACGGGTCCCCGAGCCATCACTAGCTCCATCTCATCCCTTTCGGCACAATGGTTTTATCCCCTCGGCTTCGGCCCCCGCCCACGGCCTTCTATTCCCAACGACGCACTTACCAGGATGACACAAACCACAGTCCCGGCATCCTCGTCCACCAGGGGGATGATTAACACTGCAAAACAAAGAGAACTCCATCAGGCCGAGAGTTTAGCAACGGGGGAAGCGAGGAGGGCAGCTCGCAGCAGTGGAAACTTAAGGACCTAACTTATGGTAGTAGAAACGGTGAGGTTGGAGCCCCCAGGAGATCAGGGCTGAGCAATGCACGAGCCGAACCTGGCGGACGCGTGGACTTGCTTGGCTTCCGACGGCCAACTATGTTAATTCTCACCCTCCTCTTTACATTTCCCAAAAGCAGCCTGGAGAACTAGAGGGAGGGGGCTGGAGACAGGGGCGGCGACAGGATCAGGGCCGGCCCTCCCGTGAAGCAGAGCGAATCCCCTGCCTCAGGCGGCAGAGCGGGAGGAGCGGCAAATTGCGCACTCCACGCAGTACAGGGGATCTCCTGGGGCGCCCCTCCCACAGCACCTGGCTCTGCAGCAGGAGCCCCCCAAAGCCAGGCATCTGGGCCTGGGTCAGCTCTCTGACAAGGGTCCCCGTCTCTCTGCCTTGTCCTCCCCTTCTCCCCCTGATGTTTCTAGAATGGCTTTAAGGACGGCGAAACAAGGAGCTGATGCGTAGAAGGAGGGAGGGGGGACTTCTCTGGCCTACGCGCACATTCGTCTCCCTTTCCATCGCCACACCCTCGGCCACAAACATACACAGCCTTTTCAGGCCGTGTGGACGGGAGAGGGAAAAGAAAGCCAGTGGTGGGGAACTCATCACGATGGGGTACATTTTATTATGATGATCCACCCGTAGATAGAATCATAGAACGCCCGTACACACAGACACACAGGATTTGGGATTGGGATGCCCCACACACAACAGTCATTCTCTGACTGAAAGTGTAACGTTTAGGCTGGGTGCTGGCAGCAGAAAACTTTTCTGACAGAAATATCTGATCTTAAAGAAAAACCAGGTTAATCCTGAGAGTCTACAGGTGATGAAGAGCGAGCATGCCAAGTTTGGGGTAGATCCGTCAAAACGTGATGGAGTGGAGCCTATGCGACGATGCCCCCCACACAACAGTCATTCAGTCATTTAAAAAGTTTCCCTCCTTTTTCACCCCCTCAGAGAACATTCTAAATGCCTGAGGGGAGATTTGCATACCCAGCCCTATTGCCCCCCCCCGCAGGAATTCATACGAACATTCTAAGTGTCGTATGGGCTATTTGCAAAGATCCTTCTTTTCAGCTCCTTTTCTGTTTCTGTCGCATGTTATCCTAGCAATAAACAGCCCGTTGGTCTGCACATAAAAACGTGTGTATATTTTTACACACAAAAATAGAGGGGTGCGCGGAGGCAGGCGAGACAGTAACCGTGGAAGCAGGACATACCCACACGGGCAACTTTGTGAGGCAAAGGGTGGGGGGAATTGTCCAATTGCACGCGCACGGGCGCGCGCGCACACACACACACACACACACAGATGCAAAGTGACCTGGTGGAAAAGCTAGTTGCTGATCAGAGATAAAGGCCTGGATCCTAAGATATGTTAACTTAAGGAAGTTCATGGAAGGAAAGTGACTCCTCCTCTCTGCTTCCCCTTGGAGTCACCTGCACCCCCCCCCCCCACAAAGGCCTCTCCGGAGGGTCGGGAGGCGCCATCTGATCAAAGCGGGATGGGGCGTGTGGGGAGGGGCTGCTGGTAGAGAGGAAAAAGATCAACCAAAGTTGTGCAGACCTTCACCTGATTTGGGACCATTCCCCCATCCCCAGAAGACCCCCACCTCACATTGTTCAGGAGGGCCTCCCAACCCGCTGAGGAGGCTTTCTGGGGCTGCAGGTGGACACAGATGGGGCAGGGCGGGAAAGAGCCTCCTTCTGAGCTCATCTGGAGAAGCGAGCCTCCGCTGCCTTGATGGACGGGTCTGCGGAGCGCAGCGTCCCGGGCGGGCAGCTCCCCTTCCGCCCCCCCGCCCCCCCGTCGCCAGCCGGCTCCCCCCCCCCCGAGGCTGCTCTTACCTCGCTTGTCCGGGGCTAGCGGTGCGGCCAAGCCGGCCATGGGCTTGCCCTGTAGCTCGGCCATCGGCAGCCCGCTGCAGTCCACCCTCTGCTGCTGGAGGACGGCATCCCTGGAAGGACACAAAGAGAGAGCGGAGGCGGAAGGTGAAGGAGAGCCGGCCTGAAAAGAAGCTGCACATCTGGGGCGCAAGACGTGGAGGAAACTGAGCGTGGGTTTCCGCTTGTCAGGAGACACACGTGCAAAGAATTTCGAAGAAAGGAAAAAAAGAGAGTTTGGATAAGAGGAGAGGAATGTCTCAGGGGGCTCCTAGGGTGGCCAGGTGTCCTCTTTTACAGAGCACCGTCCCCTGTTTGAAGGGCTGTCCATTCCAATTCCAGTTTATAGGTAAAGACTCATCAGAACCGTCGCCCGTCACCAATTAGCCCCAGGGCAGCAGATTGATCAGGCAGGCACACGGGTCCCCTGGTCTCAGCCTTCCACACTAGGGTGGGATGCACTGCATTTCTATTTAAGTTATAGTAACTATTTCTACATTTGCATCTATACACACAAATCGGCATAGGCACATGCTATGCAAATCACTGCCCCCTCTTGTCCTCTTTTCTTTTGGTGTTTCGTTTCCTCTTCCTTGGTGACCCCCGAGCGGCCACGCAAGGCCTCCGCACACATGCACGCAGATAGCCATTTTTGACAGTGCCTCGGTTCAGGAGAACGCAGCGGCAGTTCTTGCAGCCCTGTCTCCTGCTCAGGAAACGCTCCTCGGCATTCAGGCTGCAGGACCAGTCGGGAAGGCCTGGTGTGGCAACCATAGAATCATAGAAATAGAATCATAGAAAAGTAGAGTTGGAAGGGGCCTACCAGGCCATCGAGTCCAACCCCCTGCTCAATGCAGGAATCCAGGTCAAAGCATCCCTGACAGGTGACCGTCCAGCTTCACCTTGAATGCCTCCAGTGTGGGAGAGCCCACCACCTCCCTAGGTAGTTGGTTCCATTGTCTTATTGCTCTGACTGTCAGGAAGTTTTTCCTGATGTTTAGGTGGAATCTGGGTTCCTATAACTTGAGCCCATTATTCCGTGTCCTGCAAACTGGGATGAACGAGAAGAGATCCTGGCCCTCCTCTGTGTGACAACCCTTCAAGTACTGGAAGAGTGCGATCATATCTCCCCTCAGCCTCCAACAAGGGCAACAAGGATGATAAAGGGACTGGAAACAAGGCCCTACGAGGAGAGACTGAAAGTACTGGGCATGTTTAGCCTTCAGAAGAGGAGACTGAGGGGAGATATGATCGCACTCTTCCAGTATTTGAAGGGATGTCACACAGAGGAGGGCAAAGATCTCTTCTCGATCATCCCAGTTTGCAGGACACTGAATAATGGGCTCAAGTTACGGGAACCTAGATTCCACCTAAACATCAGGAAAAATTTCCTGACTGTCAGAGCAATAAGACAATGGAATCAACTACCTAGGGAGGTGGTGGGCTCTCCCACTCTGGAGGCATTCAAGGTGAAGCTGGACGGCCATCTGTCAGGGATGCTTTGACCTGGATTCCTGCATTGAGCAGGGGGTTGGACTCGATGGCCTTGTAGGCCCCTTCCAACTCTACTTTTCTATGATTCTATGATTCTATGATTCCTCTTCTGAAGGTTAGACATACCCAGTTCTTTCAGTCTCTCCTCATGGGGCCTTGTTTCCAGTCCCTTGATCATCCTTGTTGCCCTCCTCTGAACCCTCTCCAGTTTGTCTATGTCCTTCTTAAAGTGAGGTGCCCAGAACTGGACGCAGTACTCAAGATGAGGCCTAACCAGTGCCGAGTCAAGGGGAATTATCACTTCTTGGGCTTCCTTCCCCTTAGCAAGCTGCAGGTGGGGCAACAACAAACTGGCCTCCCCGTATTCAGTGATCAGATGGAAGGGCGCATTTCTTGGAAGTCAGTGCCACTAACACCTGTCGGGGAGCACTTCCAAGCACAGGGCCCCCAGGGGTCATTCTCACCAAGCAGAGCGTTGTTTTTTTTTTGCAGCCTCTCGGGCTGCTTCCGGGCGGGGGGCTCCTCGCACTGCCAACCCAAAGGCCCTTGGGCAGCTAGTCTCCCCCCCCCCCCCTTCACAGTGTTTTTTCCGTCCTTTTCTGGTAAGGAAAAAGAGGGAAGAAGTGGGGGGGGGGGGAACACGGGAAGGCTGCAAAACGAAGATGACACGGGAGGGCTACAGATGGAAGATGACGACGTCATCTGCCCACCCCCACCCCCCAGGAAAATTTGGTGAGTGAGGCCGGGAGGCTGCACAAGACAAGCCTCGCCTGGAAGCACCTTTTGTCTGCTCCGTGTCGATGGAACGTGAGAAACGGCCTTATCTGCTAACTTAGACTATTAGTCCATCCATCCAGCCCAGGACTGTTGACTGATGCTTTCCCAGCAAGGCTTTAATTTATCGACTGCATAATTTCATCTCTTGGCTCTTCTCGGTTTTTATTTTTTTGTTATTATTGCTGCTTGTGTCTCTATTTATGTATTTTTACACATTCATTCTATTCCTTCTTTTTCTTTTTTTTTTTTTTTGTAAAAAAGAGTATTGTTTATTGTCCTTTTATTGTGTTCTTTTATAAGCTGCCTTTAGCACATTTTATTTATTTATTTATTTATAATATTTATCAATCGCCCATCTGGCCGGTCACCCGGCCACCCTGGGCGATGTACAATTAAAATACAATAAAACACAATAAACCATAATAATTAAAACAATATAAAAAATTCTCATTAAAAACCTAACCCACCCCATATTCCCGCCTGAACAGCCATGTTTTTAATGCACGGCGGAAGCTCATCACGGAGGGGGCATGGCGAAGGTCACTAGGGAGGGAGTTCCATAATGTGGGGGCCGCCACAGAGAAGGCCCTCTTCCTAGTCCCCACCAGCCTGGCTGCTCTGGCTGATGGGATAAGGAGAAGGCCGTCCGTGGCAGACCTTGTTGAGGTAGAAATAAATGATAGATGAATAAACACGCGGATGGGCAGCTGCTGTTGAGGGACTCAGTCAGGAAGAGGCCTTCCCCATCACCTCCTATATGATCTTTTCAGCCGGAGACAGCAGGAATTGAACTCGAGACCTTCTGCATGCAAAACAGGTGCTCTGCTCCGGTCCCAAATCCCCTGAAGCTGTTACTTGCAAAGCATTGTGCTGGAAGGGCCCCCAGCCCGCCCAGCCCTACCTCCTAGAGTTCCAGGAGGAGCTGGTTTCTCGCAACGATATTCTGGAAAAAGGCTTGAAAGAAGCAGCTCGCTTGCTCTGAACATGAAAGATTCAGGGCCCTGATAGGAGAAGGCTTTTTGAGAACACTGAGTTCGTGATTATATCCTTGTTGTCATTCCTTCTCAACCTTTGCCACAGCACAGTTTTCCAGAGACACAGCAGCCTCCTGTGTGCCTCCTTGAAGACTTGCTGGATTTCACATTGTTTATTTAAAATTATTTTTATATCACCTTTCCAGTTTAGGGGAGGTTTCTCTCCCGCCCCCACAATATCCTGTTAGTCTGGTGATAAAGGAATTATCATTTCCTCTGACTGTATAACAACAACAACAACATTTTTACCTTGGTCTTCAGCAAAACAAAACAAAAAGAAAGAAAATAAAGGAAGAAAGAAAGAAAGAAAGAAAGAAAAGAAAAGAAAACGACTCTCAGAGTGGCTTACAAAGATCAATAACAAAACAATCCCTGCCCTCAGGCTTACCATATAAAAGATGCAACACAAAAGGAAAGTGTATTGGGCCAGAGGAGGAAAAAAAGCAAACCTCATGCACTCAAAAAATAAGAGAGCAAACCTCAGTAGTGATCTAACCAACAAAATCCCCAAAAGATATGTGACAAGGCAACAATACCATTTATCCTGAACTTTAGGGACCAAACTGGGCGTAAAGCCAGGAAAAAAATGACAGAAATATGTATATTGTGTGTCTTTACACATATGTACACACTTGGACATGCATCCACATACATTGAGAACCACAAAGTTGGCGTCGGAGCACGCCCAAAAGGAATAAGGAAGGTTTTTTTCCGGATCCGGATCCCAGCTGAATAATGCAGGAAGCCGTCCGATGATTTTGGCTGAGTAGCAGTTTTTTGTTATGATTATTATTAATTTCATTTCTATATCGCCCAAGAGCCGACGCTCTCTGGGCAGTTAACAACAATGCATACAAAATGATAAAATACAGTACAAGCGCAATAAAAACAGCATGAAAACTCAGTACAAAATTTAAAACGGAAATTGAAACCATTTGAACAATTAAAACACGTTTGGTATGTTCCGCAAACTAGACCGCTGTGGACATGAGCCCCCATCTGCCATTAAGAGCCATTAAATGCCTCGGCAAGGAGGGCCGTCTTGACCTGGCGCCGAACGGATAGCAGAGTTGGTGCCAGGCGGGATAGCTACGCCTTGTGGCACAGAAAAGGAGCCGTGACTTTCCAGGAGCTAAAAGCAAAACCTTAAATATAGCTTTGAGAAATGAAGTCTTATAGAAAACCAACCCTTGTTTTGCTTGATCCTCATAAGCATCTGCTGACTGATTCTCAGGTGTCCCAAGAGCATTTGAAGAAGGCCCTGAACCTAGGGGTGCTACCCGTGACAAGACACTGTGCCATTATTCCATCTTTTCTTTCTTAACAGATTTTCTGCAATAAGCAAAAGGACAGACGAAGTGGTGGGAAAATACGGGAAGGTTACGAGGGGAAAATGACATCTGGAACCCCCCCCCCCCAAATTCCATGACTGAGGCAGGGCAGTGGCGCCTAGTCAGGAAGCATTCCAGAGATGGGCAAATCAGTCTGTGCTGTGCCACCGTTGCACGTCCTCACTCAAGAGACCATTCCGCCCCATTTCCACATTAAACTGCAATTTTAAAAAAAGGCGAAGAGCATAAATATATGTATTTCTAAAGAAATTTGCTCTCAAATTATGCACTTTAAAATGCATTTTGATGCTTCTTTGTGCCAGGAAGTGTGCCAGAACATTTGGGATGTGTGAAAACTGGTGGGTAACTGAAGCTCTGATCCTCACATTAGCCTGGCATGTATAGATTTCATAGATTCATAGAGCCAGCGTGGCGTAGTGGTGAGAGTGTTGGACTGGGACTCGGGAGATCTGGGTTCTAGTCCCTGCTCAGCCATGAAACTCACTGGGTGACTTTGGGCCAGTCACTGACTCTCAGCCTAACCTACCTCACAGGGTTGTTGTGAGGATAAACTGGAGAGCAGGAGGATTATGTAAGCCGCCTTGGGTTCCTTGCAGGAAAAAAGGCGGGGTATAAATATAATAAATAAATAAATAAATAGATTCATAGATCATAGAGTTGGAAGGGGCCAGCAAGGCCATCGAGTCCAACCCCCTGCTCAATGCAGGAGACTAGAGGAGGGGGTCTCCCATCCAAGTAATAACCAGGCCTGACCCTGCTTAGCTTTCCACGCTCAGACAAGCTGAGCGGCGGCTGAGCCAGCGTGAGCCAGGTCAGTTTGTATCGGAATCTGCAGAGACCAAATTCCTCCAGTATTTCAAAGAGGCCCAGGAGTTGCCTCGCTCTGCTCTCTGGCCGTGGATGGCTTCCCACCCGGAGCGCAGGGTTCTCCACAAGACGTAAAGCAATCGAGGTCCTAAATGTTTCAGGACCTGGATCTCCTTCTGCCCCTCTATAAACCCGTCTGTGCGCACTGCAGTCACCAGTGGGGCTGGTCTCCATGTTCCTTTGCGAGGTGACGCGCAGAGGGGGGTAGGATGCCAGACCGGGCTTTCTCTGACTCTGTGTTATCCAGACTGTGGAATCCTTTGGCCCGTGAGATCCAGCTGATTACTAGCTTGTGTGCAATTTAGGCATCAGCTTCAAGACACTCTCGTTCGGGCACCCGTTCGATGAAAACATCTCTTGAGTCGACCTGATTGCGGTTTCGCTTTGGCTGCTAGACATTATTCGGCTCCTGTGGCTACGCTGCCTGTTTCAACTGGGTTTTATTGTTCCGTGGTATTATTGATCATTAGGTGCCCTGAAGAATGGAAGGTGTGTGATACAGGGATGGGGACTCGGACTCGAGGACTCGACTCGTGAGTCGGACTGAGTCCCCCCTCTGACTCGACTCGGACTCGAGTCCCAATATTTTTAATGGGACTCGAGACTCGACTCGGGACTCGAGACCAAGGACTCGTCAACATCCCTGGGCTGTGCCAGAAGGAGTGGAGAGAAGTGCGATCGCCAGCGAAGATTTTATTTTTTAAAATCATTTTCCTAAAATGCAACCTTTCAGACATTTTGGGTTTGGTTGCCTCTGCCTGCCTGCTTTGGGGTTCCCTGCCTCCTCTGCCTGCCTGGTTATTTTGGGTTTTTCTGCCTGGTGTGTTCTTGCCAAAATCAGTTGCAGAGTTTTGAAATAAAAAGGCACACTTGTGCCTAGAATTTATTTAAGCCACACATCTGAAGTAGCCTTATTTTGTTGGGGAAAAACCCCATTGATTTTAATAGGGACTCGTGGAGTCAGTTTTGGGAGTGACTCGGGACTTGGGACTCGGGAGTCACCATTTTGGACCAAGGACTCGGACTCAGACTCGAGACTTGGGTCCAAAGACTCGACTCGTGACTCGAGACCAAGGACTCTTCAACATCCCTGGTGTGATAGAACTCCTTTGATAAATAAATAAATTTCGGTGGATCAGCCATAACTGGATTGTCAGGTCAGGTGACAGATTCTTATGCACTTGAAGAGTTCAGAACTGAACTTGAGACAGAGCTCAGCTGGAATCCAGTACCCTTGCCTCCCCACTCACAGACAGAAACATGGGGGGACGGGACAAGTTCAGTGATTTTCAGGGATGGGAGCTGAACATAACCCCCAGCTATGTTTGTGCCTCTCATAAGAACTGAATAGCCGTGCTGGTTCAGACCAAGGTCCATCTAGTCCAGCATTCAGTTCACACAGTGGCCAACCAGCTGCTCACAGGAAACCCACAAGTGGAGCATGAATGCATCAGCACCACCCTACCCATGTTCCTCAGTGACTGGGGCACATTGGCATACTGCCTCTGATACTGGAGGGAGCATGTAGCCATTGTATTCCCCTTCCAAAGCTGTCCAAGTTGGCAGCCATCAGTACATTTGTGATAGGAAGTTCCATAGTTTAGCTATGCGCTGTGTGAAGAAGTCACCAACTTGCACATTTCCACATCGACTTCCTCTGTGAGCAAGCTATGCGGCGATGCAGCATCGCTCACAGTGGCATGGACCAGCGGGTTGGGGGGACACACGATGGCGGCCAATTAGAGCCCCGCTGTCATTGCTGCTGTGTGAAAAAGGCAATAAGGTGAAAGTGATGAGTAGATTTTTTGGAACTAGTTTGTTGATGTGAATCAACACAGCGGCTTGTATTTTTGGACTGTCTTGGAGGGGCTATGGAGACCCTCAGGATATCATAGGATCATAGAGTTGGAAGGGGCCTGCAAGGCCATCGAGTCCAACCCCCTGCTCAATGCAGGAGACTAGAGGGAGGGGTCTCCCATCCAAGTAATCACCAGGCCTGACCCTGCTTAGCTTTCCACGCTCAGACAAGCTGAGCCAGCGTGAGCCACAGGAGCACCTGCGTTTCAAAATGGGCCACTACGCCGCTGCTTACAAACCCCTCACTCCCGCCACAATTCCTGATCACTGGGCATCCCAAATTCTGCTTAGACTTCCCCCAGACTCCTCTCTGGCTCCCTGCATTGCAAATGACCCCCCCTTCCCTTCCCTTCCCTTCCCTTCCCTTCTGGAACCTCTTCATGGCCACCTCCATGGAACTGACACAACTCAGTGCCACCACACTGCTGCTTTTCAATGTATTTGCTTTAATAGCTGGAACTTTCCATCCGGATGTATTAATTTTAACCCTACAAATGCCTGTTCTTAGTTAACATGCTTGGACACAAGCCTTAATCTAAACCAGGGCTCTCCAACCTTGGGTCCCCAGATGTTCATAGAATCATAGAAAAGTAGAGTTGGAAGGGGCCTACAAGGCCATCGAGTCCAACCCCCTGCTCAGTGCAGGAATCCAGGTCAAAGCATCCCTGACAGGTGGCCGTCCAGCCGCACCTTGAATGCCTCCAGATTGGGAGAGCCCACCACCTCCCTAGGTAGTTGGTTCCATTGTCGTATTGCTCTGACAGTCAGGAAATTTTTCCTGATGTTTAGGTGGAATCTAGGTTCCTGTAACTTGAGCCCATTATTCTGTGTCCTGCAAACTGGGATGATCGAGAAGAGATCCTGGCCCTCCTCTGTGTGACAACCCTTCAAGTACTGGAAGAGTGCGATCATATCTCCCGTCAGCCTCCTCTTCTGAAGGCTAAACATGCCCAGTTCTGGCATGTTGCTGGACTACAGCTCCCAGAATCCCTTGCCATTAGCCATGCTGGCTGGGTATGCTGGGAGCTGTAGGCCAGCAGCAACATCTGGGGACCCAAGGTTGGAGAGCCCGGATCTAAATCTTTGAATGCACGTTTTGATTCTTCTCAACAGTTTAATGCTGGTTAAGAAACGGTGACTTTAATATTCAACTCCCCTTAATCCTTAAGGTGTCGATTTCCAGCGGCGCTCAGCGCTCAATGTTAAAGATGCCGACATGTGTCAGGGTTGTGTGTGAGAATAGCACATGCTCGCATCATGTAACCTGTGCACTTGGTAGCAATGCCCACCACACCTGCCTCTAAAATAAAGCATAAACAATTTTTTAAAGAAGCCCTTTTTGATGCTCTGTAGTGTTCCATAATTTTTAAAAAATAAATTTTCGGGTTGCCCAGCAGACTGTGACCCACAGGGTGGGAAGTCTGGGGAAGAAGGGGGAATTGCCTATGGACCGCCTGATGTTGCCTGCCCAGGATCTCCTTGGAAGTAAATTCTCTGCTAGCACATTACTGGCCGCTGCCTCTCCTCCCGCCCGCTCCCCCTCCGACGAGCAGAACAGCTTGTGATGTGTTTTTTCCCCCTGCCTTGTCAGGATTACTGCCAAAGCCTCCTTGGCATTTTGAGGGATTTGATATTAAGCCAGTAAAGCTACCAGCAAAATCCAGACACCCCCCCCCCCTTTCCGGAGATGAGATTTCCAGATGAGTCACAACAAGTCCCCTAAAAGGAGGACCGTAGAATCGAAAAAGAGACCCAAACTCATCTAGTCCAACCTGTGCGGCACAAAGACAGGAAAATACAACGCATCCCTCCCTACGGAGCAACTGACACAGAAAGGGAGATCCTGCAGCGAGCTCTAGCAAGGAAGCCAAGCCACATCCTATACGGGAGGCAAAACATAAGACAGGAAGGAAGAAAGGGCTGAAGGAGGCGACGGCGGAGGGAGCGCTGCGAGCGTAATGTTCTCTGGGTGGATTACAACCAGCTAAAAAACCTAAAATGCCATTTTAAAACACAGTTAAAATATAAAATACAATACAAATATTTTAAAAAATAAAATACAATATAATGCAAACAATTGACAGTACAGGAATCGATAAAACAGTCGTAATAGCCTGGCACTAGGTCTCTATAAAAATGCCTGGGAGAAAAGAAAGGTTTTTGCCTGGCACCGGAAGGATAACCGTGTTGGTGCCAGGTAAACCTCTTTGGGGAGTTTATTCCATAATTGGGGAGCCACCACTGAGAAAGCCCTCTAACTTGTAGTCACCCGCCTAGCTTCCTTTGACGGGGGCACCCAGAGGAGGGCCCCTGACGATGACCTAAGGGTCCAAGCGGGTACATGCAGGAGGAGACGTGCCTTTAGATACTCTGGTCCCGGGCCATTTAGGGCTTTAAAGGTCAGCACCAACACTTTGAATTGGGCTTGGAAATGGACAGGAAGCCAGTGCGGCTGACGAAGCACCGGCATCGCAGGGTCGAATCCGCCAGTCCCAGTTAGTAACCGAGCAGCTCTGTTTCCCACCAACTGAAGTTTCTGAACCATCTTCAGAGCCCACGTCCAACACATTGCAGTTCAGTGTACTACTGCAAGGGGACGCAAAGAGCAGAGGGCTGGAGGATTCTGGGAGTTGTAGTCCAACCCATCTGGAAGTCACCAGGTTGGGGGAGGCTGGAATAGGGCAAGAACAAGATAGGTAGAGAAGAAGCGCTGCCAACCTGATTTGCAGTTTGTAAAGTGCCAGGTGCAACCATGGTACTACTACATAAAGAAATAAAGGAAGGATACTTCCACGGCGGTCCTTTTCTTTGGAATGGCCCTCCTTGGTTCATTCCCTTTTTACAGAGTATCCGCACGACACTGCTGCCAGCCTGTTGCATTCCAGAGTCTTCCGAGTCATCTTCCAGTGTTTTTTTTTCAGACATGATTTGCAGCAATTTAGGGATGCTACAAGCACAATGGCAGCACCTGCCATTCCAAAGTGGATGAGCAAAGTACCATGAAGGCGTTTCAGGACTCCTCTAAATTGAACAGCACGGAATGACGTATTAAGCCCAGACTTTGGGGGGTATTTCAGTGGGGGTGGGGTGAAAACTGCCCCCTTGGATTAATCTTCAGTGTGTGTGTGTGTGTGTGTGTGTGTGTGAAATCTCCGAACGTTCAGGTGGGAATTGGCTATCCTTTAAAGCAGTGTTCTCCAACCTTGGGTCCCCAGATGCTTTTGGCCTACAACTCCCAGCATGCCCCAGCTGGGGCATGCTGGGAGTTGTAGGCCAAAAACATCTGGGGACCCAAGGTTGGAGAACACTGCTTTAAAGGCAAGGGGTTGCATCCAATGTTAGTCTGACTTAAGTCCCATTCATTTCAGTGGGGAACAGCTGGTGGATTGGGCCCATAGTCAATCTCATAATACACAATGACTAATGCATCTACCTCCCCCCACCCAACATTTGGGATTAAAAACCCTTAGGTTGCAATCAATGTCAGACTAACTGAAGTCCCATTCATTTCAATGGGTCTGCCCTAAGTAGGACTAACATTGGATACAAGCCAAGGTGGCTGAGGGCTTTTCTTCTTCTTCTTCTTTTTTTAGCAGAAAAGACGCATTGCCACAGCTTTCAGCCCTCCGCAGCCCAGTGGCATTTTTTCTTCATAATTTAGGACTAGCGGGGCACGTGTGTGCAAGCGAAACCTGAACTCCTTGAAGTTCTGCAAATTCTACCCCGAAGCCTGCTCCGTCTTGTGTTCGCATCATCGCATAGCAATCTTGCGTGGAGGAGCAGATTCATGCGTATTTTCCGAAACGTACGCCTCCACTGTGCACATCTTTGAAACGAACGCCTTCTTCTCTCGTCGATTACAGCACGCCTGTGCACATTTTCCAAACGGACGCATGCTGCCGAACACATTTGGGGGGGCGGCGTGAATCACGCTGAGAGCTCGGAAATGTATGGACTTTGACGGCAGATTGCATTCAAGTCTGCGTCTGGTTTGGGTGCTGTGCTGTGAACTGGGCAAATCCTGATAAAAAAACAAACTGAAACTACTTTCTCATATACCCCCATTTAGGACAGAAAATGCACCACGGGGACAACACTACGTGGTCATGTAGCAGCGTTCTGAGGAGCGAGTCTCTTCGGAGGGATCATCCACCTCTTCCTTGGAGTGACATCTTCCTTCTCCAAGACACCGCGGAGCAGCTGCCTCCCTGGGCGCCAACACCACCGTCACATCTGTCGGGGATGCTTTGACCTGGATTCCTACATTGAGCGGGGGGTTGGACTCGATGGCCTGGTAGGCCCCTTCCAACTCTACTCTTCTATGATTCTATGATCCCTAAAGGCCGTGTACAGACCTCTCTTCCACTCTCAGCTTTTCCAGGTCATCTATTTTGGCCTCAAGGGAAGAAAAGTACTTCCTTCCCCCCCGCCCTCAAAATTTTAATTTTTTTACATAACAACAAAAAGGAAAAAGAAAAAAGATGTACACACACAAACATACATATATATATACACACAAACAAAACCCATGACAACACTAAACGAAAATGGGCTCCCGTCCCTATTTTTCTCCACAGCAAATATACGCAACAATTATTTCTCATACTCTATAATTACAAAGGCATTTCCATTTGGAAGAAAGGTACTTCCTGAGAGCCAGGAGCTCATTGCCTCCGACTTCTGACCAACGGGCAGATAATTTGCACATGCCACACTCCGTGCAATACATTGGAGAGGCCCCGCATCCCTGCTGGATACCTATCTGTTTCTTTGTTTATTGGACTCGTTCACTTGGCGATGTGGGATTTATTAAGATGAAAGAAGGGAGACGGCCATGGCCTCCCCTTCCCCCCACAATGCTCAACTCACACAGGTGCTTAAACCACGAGTATACCAAACTGTTTCCCTTGACACTTTGTCAGCTGGGGGCCCCTCATGCTCATAGAACTGGGGCAGAGACAATGAGTGGGGGATTAAAGAGAGGATGCTGTTACCATCCCTCTGGGAGTACAATGGTCTGACTTGCTATAAGCCTGTCTCAATGCGCACTTTTCCGGGCTTACACGCTTTAGTTTTCAAAGCTGAATGGAAAGCTGAACTTTGAAGTTGAACGGAGGCCTACACCTAAACTTTAGCTTATATGCACCGCCTAAAGCAGTGTTGTTCTCCCACCTTGGGTCCCCAGATGTTTTTGGCCTACAACTCCCAGCATGCCCCAGCCAGCGTAGCTGGCTGGGGCATGCTGGGAGTTGTAGGCCAAAAACATCTGGGGACCCAAGGTGGGAGAACACTGGCCTAAAGCCTAAAACTGAGCTGAGAGTGACCTTGAACCAAAAGCTCAAACGACGCTTTTTGTTCACAAGCTGACGTCCCCACTGGCTAGGTCTCCACGGTGCGGTTTGACCATGTAGAAGAGGGGTGGGCAATTTCGGAGCTTCTGGGGACTAATTTCTGTCCCCTGGACCCTACCGGGGCCCGCACACCCCTGCCACTGAATTCCCACCGGAAGACCATGATATATGCCATTAAAACAAGACACAGGCTCACTGTGTGCCTTGTTCTACCGGGGAAACACGGCTCATTTTCGGCTCACCGAAATCCAGTGGTAATTTGGCAGCGGTAGCAGCACCACTCCTGGGGGTAGTGGGGGATGCAAAACCGGCTGGGGCGGCTCACATGCGACCCATGTGTTGCCCACCCCTGATGGTGAACTATACATTAGTCTTTACCCACACTATCCACAGTTGGCGTTGGTATAGTTTTCTGGTTGAGGTTGAATTCAGCCACTCAAGGTTTCATTGGTAGAGCAAAGGTGAAAAATTGATTTTCATACACGAGTTCCCCACCCAAGGCTGTACTCCTGAGATATAAGTTTCTACAGGATTACTGCCTGGGATTGAGCTCTTCCTTGTGCCCTTGTTTCAGCAGATGCTTAAGAAATTAAATAAATGGGCAGTGCTCACCTCTTGCTTGCACAGGTGCTTAACTCACTGCTCTACTTAACTGTTTCCGTTCACACGTTGTCCCTAGGGCTGAGATGCCTCTTCAGCTGGGGGGCCCTCCCCCTTGTGCTCATAGAGCAAAGCTAGACCCAGGAGAAATCCCAGATTGTGCACTTGCTCTGCTTTTAAAGCCATTTAAGCAAGTGGCCATCACCTCATCTTGTGGCAGGAGGTTCCATAAATCAGTTCTACAGGTTGTGGCTCCTTTGGTCTGTCCTGAGTCTCCTATCAATTGGATGCCCCTGGTATCTAGTATCACGGGAGAGGGAGAAAAACCTCTCTCTATCCACTTCTTCCCAGTCACCTTTTTTTCTTGTGTGCCAATCAAGTTCTCTTACTCATTGGATGACTCCAAGCTCCAGTTCCCAACCCTGTGGTGCTTTAAATTATACGCTCTACCTCCATGCGTTAGACGTAAGAGGGTCAGACCCATGTTTGCAGATACAGCCCCACTGGGCCCCGGAGGTTGGCCAACGCACTGTGGAAAGAGTGGGTGTCAGACGTGTCTCTGGGGGAGACAGAGTCCTAAGGCACGGCAACCTTAATCGGTAAAGGTTGGGGGCCAGGAGAGCTATTTAAAGAAGGAAGGAAATGACGTCTTCTCAGGGTAAACAGAGGACACTGGCATGAAGAGCATCCAACCAGAGTCCCGTCATTCATCAGCGATGGAGAACTGTGGCAGGGCTGGAGAAAGGATGAGTTTACGGCTCTCTGGGTCATTAAGCAGGAACCCAGAGGCCCTGGCAGTGATGGATATGACTGCCTGACACATCTATTCAAACATCATTATTCACAATCGCTGTGAGAGGAAGCCCATTAACGATGGCGCATCTTGAGGCGCACCGCACCCAAGGCACCATTAGTCACGGGGCTGGTTTGCAAGACAGAAACATATTCCGAAGAGGTTGCCTAGCTGGCTGGCCTGCTGCTCCTTCCTTCCTTCCTTCCTTCCTTCCTTCCTTCCTTCCTTCCTTCCTTCCTTCCTGCTCTTGCTTACCAACAAGTCTTCTGCCTAGGAAACTTGTTGGTAGGCAAGTTCTGCTTGTTTGCTTACCGACAAGTCTTGGTAAGCAAGTTCTGCTTGTCTTGTTCTGCGCTTACCACAGGAAGCAGAATTACTCAATGAAGTTACTTCATTACTCAATGAAGTTTACTCGGCACTGGTTAGGCCCCATCTTGAGTACTGCGTCCAGTTCTGGGCACCACACTTTAAGAAGGATGTAGACAAACTGGAGAGGGTTCAGAGGAGGGCAACAAGGATGATCAAGGGACTGGAAACAAGGCCCTATGAGGAGAGACTGAAAGAACTGGGCATGTTTAGCCTTCAGAAGAGGAGACTGAGGGGAGATATGATCGCACTCTTCCAGTACTTGAAGGGATGTCACACAGAGGAGGGCAAAGATCTCTTCTCGATCATCCCAGTTTGCAGGACACGGAATAATGGGCTCAAGTTACAGGAACCTAGATTCCACCTAAACATCAGGAAAAATGTCCTGACTGTCAGAGCAATAAGACAATGGAATCAACTACCTAGGGAGGTGGTGGTGAGCTCTCCCACTCTGGAGGCATTCAAGGTGCAGCTGGACAGACATCTGTCGGGGATGCTTTGACCTGGATTCCTGCATTGAGCAGGGGGTTGGACTCGATGGCCTTGTAGGCCCCTTCCAACTCTACTTTTCTATGATTCTATGATTCTAAGTTGTAGGGCAGACTAACCCTGACGTCCTAATCTGGTCTCCCAGTGTAGTTACTAAGCCTGTTCATCCGTTGCTCCATGGCAGCTGCCATAGTTTCTTATGGGCAACACACATGAGGCTGATGTCCTCTTAACCCTGCGTGTGAATATGGCCCATGGGGTTGGGGAGACTAACAGAAGAGTGTTTCTTCATTGACACGTCTCAAACAATGGGTGGTTTGGGTTTTTTTTTGTTTTGTTTTGCTTTGTTTGGCCATTCAGATAAGCAAAATAAGCTTTGCAAAGTGAAAGATCAAAGCAGAGCTTCTTACAGGGGCTCTTGTTCAGGTTAACTGCAGGAAGTTAGATAAAATGTGTAGTGCATAGATAAGAGCTCCAAGACAAAACCAGAACGTCTCTACTTCATACAGATGACTATGATAAGCTGTGTAAGCGGCGAATTTCAAGTCAGGTTAACATTAGAGCAGTGCACAGTGCAGCATGGGAAAAGGCAAAAACCTAGGTACATCTCAAACTTTTGAAATTGCAGTGTCAACTGTTGATGAGGCTTTGAAGATACATTTAAGAATGTAAAGTAGATGAGTGTGCAGAATGGCACGACATTTACATACATTTCTACTCAGAAGTAAGCCCCACTGATCTCGACTAGACTTACTCTCAGGTACATGACCTGACTCTGGTTTTTGCCATCTACACATGCAAGATTAGACTTGTCCAGCCTTCCTCAACCTGGTGCTCTCCAGATGTGTTGGGGCTGCCGCTGCGAATGATAGGAGCTGCAGTCCAACTCATCTGTCGGGCACCAGGTTGGGGAAGGCTGCCCAAGAAGAAGGGTGTTCTCAGCACAGAGGTGGCACGCTTTGTCCTTGCCGAACCAACGGGTTCACCTCCTCACTGCCTCATCTCAGGCATACGGAGGAGAGAAGGACAAAACGTCTATCAGCTCTCCTCGTCATGGCGCAGATAAGCCAGCGTAGCAAAGGAGAGATGTTTTATGAAGGGAAAAAGCACTGGCCATAAATCAAAGTGTAGCTGGAGATCAAAAGCGCTGCATGTCTCGGGTTTTGAGGAAATATCTGTGAGAGCTGGACTGACTCGGGTTCAAAAGCTCCCCTAGCCAATGACCCTCAGTCCCAGTCACGCAAGCGGAAGGAGGAGATAACAGCAGTTAATAAAGATTAAAGAGTTTATTTGTAAGACCCAATTACATGGGATTAAGGCAATCAATGCATTTCTACTCACTACATCATTGCAGACTCAAACCCACTACCCCAGTGGTAAGGCTAGATGAAGTGAAGTCCAGAACAATCCACATGTCGTGCTGAGACGAACAAGCAGCAGAGAGAATGAGGAAGAGGAATGACGGAAGCAAGCAAGTGTGCTAGCTTATATACCCCAGACCCTGCATCTATGAATAGGATATTACTCACCCAGTTGCACAACCTACTCATCAACATGTTTATCCAAACCTGTTCAAGGCTGCTGAGTCATGTCACCTCGAGACTATGTCTCCTGACCAAAGACCTTCTGTACTTGAACTCAAGTAACACCCACCAGGTCAGGTGATAATCCCGATGTTAGGTGGTAATCTCGTTCTGCCTATGCAAAACCTAACATCCCCCTGCTTTTGCATTTGCGCAGAACGTGGTTATTTACCTCATACAACAGCAACAGCCTTGTTGACATCTGATGCTGTTCTTTCATCTATGGACTTTGATAAAAAAACTTTTGCAGGAATGACTTTACCTGTCAGAAATTTGAACCACCATCAAATCACTTCTGATGTATCCCTCCTTATGACACAGTTTTATCTGCAAACCCAAAACGTTGTGTATTGCTATCTGCCTGCAGCATAGCAGTCCTGCCTTGGTTTCCTGAAAAAACTGTAATAGGTTTTTCACATCAATCCCAGCATCATTTAAACATTTTTTAACAATTTAAACTATTTAAACAAATGCATTCAGTTCAGCTTCAGTTGAACCCTAACTTTTAAATGATTGTTTCTTACAAAATCAATCAAACAAAGTATGATTATAAAAATAACAAACTTCAGGTGTGTTCTTGTTGTTCTTACTATCACAACCACAACTGGCATTTCTGTGAATCTGTAAGCCACCTGTGCTCTGACTTGTAACTCTTAGTCTGAAGTGTGATGTTCCTTCCAGATAACACTCAACTCCTTTTCAGAGTTCTCCAAGCATGTCCTGTTGGTCTAACAGTCTGCCTATCACACTGACAGCAATACCTGGCCTTGTTGCTTGTACAGTAAAGCTCAACAGCCCAATGCTTCTGTGTAGCATTCAAACTGCTTTTCCATCAGCATGTGTTTGAAAATCCTCAATTATTTGGAGTCTCTCACTGAGTTAACTATCTCCAAAATTCTCAATCACATCCATGATATTTCTCTGGTTTGTTGCAGTAAGTACTGCCCTCTTGGTTCTCCCTCAACTTCTATTTACAAATAAACAGTTGATCCACCACCAAGCAGTTTCAATTCAATGAAATTCCAAACCCTGGATCAATTATATCATATTGCTTTTATCTGTCCAGAAAAAAAACAATAGATCACCCATCTAAACAAAGTACATACAGTCTATGTCCCTGTTCCTCCTGTTTAACAAACAAACATTGATCTGCCTCTCTGTGCAAATCTCACTTCAACAATGTTTGAGTTCAAAACAGAATTCCAGCCTCCAGCTGATTCTAGCTTTTCTACAGAAAATCTCAGACAGTTTTCCATTTAAAGACTTCCTCTCATTTAAAATGCTTATGTTCCAATATTTCAACTTGTGAAATATCCATACATATTGCTCCACATTCTTAAACATCAGTCTAACTGTTTCCAAAGCAAATTGTTGTTGCACTCACTCATGATTATCCAGCTCCTTTTTAACTTGAGTAAAAATCACAAGCAACCAATCTTGCTATTTTACACATATAACCTTTTCCAATCTGGTTAGTTTTCACCTAAAAATCTATCTGGTAACAATGAGTTCCATGGACTGCTGTTTGTTTCACCAGCTTCCATGTTTTGTTCTTTATCCAAAGAATTCAACTCAGCTTGCATAGCCTGAAGCTATGGTTTAGCTTCCTTAACAGACAATTTTTCACCTCTTTGAAATTTTGAAGTTTCAAATGGCTTTTCCTGCAAATTCTTCCTGATATCTCACAGGTTGTTTGACTCACCTGTTCCTTACCTTATCAGTTATCAGGTTCCTGTTCCAATAAATTTGCACCAATGATGAACAATCATTTGTTTAGTCTCCACTAAACCAAATGTGTGTCAGATTTTGTCAAATTTACCTGACTGTCTTTCAGCAAATGCTTTTCTATTCTGACTCTGAACTTGATGCTTCCTGCATTAACAGAATTAATTTTGAAAAATGATCTCACGTTTTCATTCAGCATTATACTCTACACTTCTAGATAATCTCACTATCCAAGTGTTGTTCATGTGAAACACAATATTCTCATTTCTAGAAAAATCTCATGTAAGCTCCCTTACAGATTTCTTCTAACTTTGAGGTGTATGTACCTACATATCAGATCTAAGATCCTGAAATGTTTCTCCAAAAGATTCTTCCTTCTACACTACTTTCTATAAGGTGTACAGTTCAGCACAGAACTAAAACTTCTATCATGTACATAATCAAAAACATCTAAGAGCTTCTACCCAAACCTCATTATCCAAATTAGTATCACCTCTTCTGAGTGTTTGTTTACTCTTCCACACAATCCATGTGTTCAATATCACATCCTGTTAGAAAGTCATGAAAGCATGCACTGAATTGAACTTCCCCATATCTGAAAAGAAATAGGTAACATGGGTAATATGCTTGTTTCCCATCCAAGCACAAAACACCTTGACTTTGTTCAATACTTCAGCTTTCTATCTAACATGTACACAACCTGTACTCGTGTATTGATCAATGGACATCATGAAATAACGTGCCTCTCCTCTAAAGACCATCAGAGTATCCACAAGATCACCAAGAACAAATTGAATGAAATGAACTGGTTTTTCAGCTTGCCTTCCAGTTTACCTGTTGAAGCTAGCATCCCTTGTTTATGTGCACAAAATTACCTTTCATGTGAAAATTACCATTTCCAAATGCTTTCCCCACAACACAGTTTGCATTTTCTTTCACAAGCCTGTGAATCTAAATGATCAAACATTCATGTGATATGCATGCATGTACATGTCATACATATAAGCATTTAACCTTTTTATAGTTGCAACAGTACAACTTTCCATTTCTTTATTTACACCATTACAGTATAAAAGAAATAATCCATCTCTTAGCTTTGCCATATAAACATACCTACTTATTCAGTATTTTACATTTTGCTACAGAAAAATCCACAATATACTCAAGTCATATATACATTCAGTACATTTCCTGACATTTCAAAGAGCATATATTACACTTTCTTGAATCCAAGTGATTAAACTTTCAAGAAATACAGTTTCAAAACATGATTGTTAAACCCTGACCATTTGCATAGTCCTCTTTCTGTTTATTTATGTCCAACACAGAAAAGCTTCGTTTAAACAATCCACTGTTTTCTGCTCAGAACAAAATAATGTCCATTTTGTTATGTCCTGGGTTAAAACACAAAGTTTTTCTCATCAGCAGCACCCCTGCTGATTTCAAGCTCCTTCTTCTGTGATCCCACATGAAGAAAATGAAGAACAGCTTCACATTTTAAGCACAGCTTTCTCTGTTCAAAACTGCCGCGCTGCTTTTCTCCGTTGTTTCAAAACCACGCCTCCGCTGGTTTGATACAGCCTCCGCTGTAGTATCAGGTTTCCCAAGATACACACGTGACCTTGCTTTGCTGCGACATGACGCTCCAGACGCTTTACCCACGTCAGACGTAAACCACGCATTTGTAATCCAAGCCACTTGTTGACATAATGCAAAAGATAGCTGATCCGCTGCTGTGTGAAGAAGCAAACTGCAAATGAAATATGATCCTCCTGCTGTAGCCTTGACTCAAACGAGTTGACACACAGAGCCTCCTGAAGATTATTTCTTTGCCTTATACAGCTCCTTGACAATCACTCCAGCAAGCTGTGGAATACGAAATCCTTGTGTCCAGCGTTGTTCACTTTTCAGCCTAGTAGCTGCCCGAACCTCGGATTTTGCCAAGCCTGGCACCTCCGTTTCAGCTGCTTCCAAAACGAAAAATCCTCCGTCTCTCTGTCTGCATTTTTCTGTTGTGCTGCATTCCAAGCCGCTGTTATCAGCTCCCAGCTTTAGCAACAAACCTTCGCCTTCCCGGTTTATTTACAAACCGTTCTTACAAATAGTAAACAATATCTTTAACTCTATAACTGCTGAATTTCTCCAAACTGCGTCTCTGTGGCTTATCTGCCCATCTAAGATAACCATCAGATCGTAATCTGGGCCCATAACCGATGTGAGAGCTGGACTGACTCGGGTTCAAAAGCTCCCCTAGCCAATGACCCTCAGTCCCAGTCACGCAAGCGGAAGGAGGAGATAACAGCAGTTAATAAAGATTAAAGAGTTTATTTGTAAGACCCAATTACATGGGATTAAGGCAATCAATGCATTTCTACTCACTACATCATTGCAGACTCAAACCCACTACCCCAGTGGTAAGGCTAGATGAAGTGAAGTCCAGAACAATCCACATGTCGTGCTGAGACGAACAAGCAGCAGAGAGAATGAGGAAGAGGAATGACGGAAGCAAGCAAGTGTGCTAGCTTATATACCCCAGACCCTGCATCTATGAATAGGATATTACTCACCCAGTTGCACAACCTACTCATCAACATGTTTATCCAAACCTGTTCAAGGCTGCTGAGTCATGTCACCTCGAGACTATGTCTCCTGACCAAAGACCTTCTGTACTTGAACTCAAGTAACACCCACCAGGTCAGGTGATAATCCCGATGTTAGGTGGTAATCTCGTTCTGCCTATGCAAAACCTAACATCATCGTGCTTCACGCAGATATGGTCCAGTGGAGGAGATGTCTATTTCCGTGCCCAGCTGCTATCAGCACATCCTCGGTGGGTTTCCATTCTGCATTCCCTACCTGCATCTAAGAGGCACAGTAGACTCTGGTTGCCGTGTGTTCTCACTCTGAAATACAATTTCCTGCTCCCAGGAAGCACCAATTGTCATCAGGGAGAGGGGCCTTGGAGACCTTCCAACCAAAACAAAACTCTGAGTAGCTGTGATTGAAATCCAGCTACTGCTGGGAAGGAACATGCCCCACTGTACACATGCCAGGGAATTCTGAGTCAGCTGCAGTTAGAATCATAGAAGAGTAGAATTGGAAGGGGCCTATGAGGCCATCGAGTCCAACCCCATGCTCGATGCAGGAATCCAAGTCAAAGCATCCCTGACAGATGGCTGTCCAGCTGTATCTTGAATGCCTCTAGTGTGGGATTGCCCACCATCTCCCTAGGTCATTGGTTCCACTGTCATATCGCTCTAACAGTCAGGAAGTTTTTTCTGATGTCCAGGCGGAATCTGGCTTCCTGTAACTTGAGCCCATGATTCCATGTCCTACACTCTGTGATGGTGGAGAAGAGATCCTGGCCCTCCTCTGTGTGACAACCTTTCAAGTACTTGGAGTGCTATCATATCTCCCCTCAGTCTTCTCTTCTGAAGGCTAAACATGCCCAGTTCCTTTAGTCTCTCCTCACAGGGCTTTGTTTCCAGTCCCCTGATCATCTTTGTTGCCCTCCTCTGAACCCTCTCCAGTTTGTCTACATCCTTCTTAAAGTGTGGTGCCCAGAACTGGACACAGGACTCAAGATGAGGCCTAACCAGTGCTGAGTACAGGAGAACTAGTACTTCATGCAATTTGGAAACTATACTTCTATTAATGCAGCCCAAACTAGCATTTGCCTTTTTTGCAGCCACATCACATTGCTGGCTCCTATTCAGCTTGTGATCTACAACAATTCCAATATCTTTTTCGCTTGTAGTATTGTTGAGCCAAGTATCCCCCATCCTGTAACTGTGCATTTGGTTTCTTTTTCCTAGGTGCAGCACTTGGCATTTATTCCTATTAAATTTCATTCCGTTGTTTTCAGCGCTCCAGCGCTCCAGCCTATCGAGATCACTTTGAATTTTGTTTCTGTCTTCCAGGATATTAGCTATTCCACCCAATTTTGTGTCATCTGCAAATTCCTCAACACATGGACATAAGTATCGAAGGACATGCATCTGTCATGCACGCTTTACATTTTTGCTACAGGCAACACTAGCAGGTATTCATGCCAGAAGCATGGATGAGGGCCAATCCTGAACACTGATGGGTGCATCCATGGCCATGCATAGCTTGAGTGGTGACTCTCATAGTGGAAGTGCACTCACTGGGTTCCTTGAGATGGCCCATCTTCCTATGAAAAGATTCGGGGGCAACCCCCTCCCGCCCGTTTGCAGCTGAAGACAGCTATGCACAACACTGATTGGCTGGCTCCCTGTGATATCACAAGGCCATTTCCTCCTCCTCTTCATTCTGCAGACCAGTTTTTTCCTCCAAACTTTTAAAAAATGGTCATTCCCCTGAAAAAGTGAGGAACAAGAGTTAAACTGAGTGACGTTCACCGGGTGCTTTGCAACTGATGTTTTGTTGTTACTGAAAAGGAGGAGACAATCAACTGAATTAGTGTCTGATTAGTATGTCTGTCATTGGCATCCCAGCATGGGAGAAAGCCTTCTCACCCCACTGGGGAAACAGGAACAGCAAGTTTGGGGAGTTCTGTCCATACTATCAATGAGCTTTTCTGTGAAAGAGTGACAAAAGCTCCAGCCGCTCGCCAGCTGCCACCAATGTTCAGATCTCACTCATCCGCTCTCAACATGCTCAGACAATGAGGCTGCGATGCCCTGGAGTTCCTTTGCCTCAAAAGCAAATACAGTTTGGGGTTCTTCTATTTGCATTTCAAATGCTTGATCCTCTAGGGCATGTCATGATCATGTTGTTGTTTTTTAAAGAAAGGAACCCTTTCTATTATTCAAAACTGGAAGCTGAGGTTTTTGTTACTTCAGCAGGTGGGGGGCTTCACAAAACTACTCTAACAAAATCATGTGTGGGCAATAAATCACAAAAATTGGCACTAGGAAGCTGTTTCGATCTGGGTGCTTCTCTACACGAGGCATTTATTGTGCGCTCGTGATCCCTCACTCATGGAAGTTTGTGGGTCCTTTACACGATGTCTTCATCCTCCAGGACGTCTCCCATGTTTCCCAGCTATTTTCGCGGCCTTTTTCAGAGCAAGGAAAGTGCGGTATTATCCTGGATGCTGCCATGATTCGCTATCAGAGCCTTGTGTATATTCGCAATTCCGCTCTATACCACAGCGCCACCTTGTGGTTGTGCAATGGAATGTATAGGCAGGCAGAGAAGGAAAAACCCTGGAAAAAACCTTGTGTAAAGGACGCGCTCTTCCTCCCGCAAGGAAATTGGAAGAAGCAGCCTTGGTAAAGCGGTAGGTTAAACAGCTCATGTAGAGAAGCCCTAGTACTCCCAAGGCTGGACTCATCACTGGGCAGGAGGGACACTTGTTCAGAATGTTGGCTAAGATATGATGCCCCTCCATTTTATATCTTGCCTTTACCTCCAAGGAGCCCAAGGCAGCATACAAAATCCTCCTCCTCCTCCTCTCCATTTTATCCTCACAACAACCCTGTGAGGTAGGTTAGCCTGAGAGTCAATGACTGGCCTGAAGTCACCCATTGAGCTTCATGGCCAAGTGGGGACTTGAACCCGGGTCTCCCAGTCCCAGCACAACACTCTAGAATCATAGAATCATAGAAAAGTAGAGTTGGAAGGGGCCTACAAGGCCATCGAGTCCAACCCCCTGCTCAATGCAGGAATCCAGGTCAAAGCATCTCTGACAGATGTCTGTCCAGCCGCACCTTGAATGCCTCCAGACTGGGAGAGCCCACCACCTCCCTAGGTAGTTGATTCCATTGTCTTATTGCTCTGACAGTCAGGAAATTTTTCCTGATGTTTAGGTGGAATCTAGGTTCCTGTAACTTGAGCCCATTATTCCGTGTCCTGCAAACTGGGATGATCGAGAAGAGATCTTTGCCCTCCTCTGTGTGACATCCCTTCAAATACTGGAAGAGTGCGATCATATCTCCCCTCAGTCTCCTCTAACCTGGGGTAGGCAACCTTTTTGGGTCGCACAGGCACGTTCGGCAATTTGAGAAACTGTCCTGGGCACCACCAGAAAATGGCTGCCAGGGGAGGCATGGCACAGGGCAAGCAGCCTGCCCAAAATACCGAGTCCCAGGCAGAGGTGGGCTCTGAGCCCCAACACAGTAAACAACTCCTTTGAACCCACATGTTTGAGCACCAGCGGGAACCTATTTCACAACAATCCCCACTGCTAGTAAGAAAATGTGTTAATGAAAAAATGTGGGAGGGGCCGGACACTTTAGTAGGTGTCCAAGAAAGGTGTCCGGGCCTGCATTGCTTCCCATGGACACCAGGTTGCCTGCCCCTGCTCTAACCACTACACCCCACTGACATGACCTCCTGACATGATCCATCCCAGAGGATCATGCTGTTGGCCCCAGCAAAGATGGCGGCCAAGTGGTGGTCACCATCATCATGGAAGGCCCCAACCACAGTTGAGGGACCTGCTCCCGCAGCTCCAGAGCCTCCACCATGACCATCAGGGCCCCAGGAGCCGTGACAGCGGTGGGTTTGAGGCCCCAAACCTCCAAATCAGGAACCAATGGATGCCGTGATCTGGAGGAGGGGGAGGCGCCACAAGGCCAGCTCTCAAAGCCTTCCGTTGCTGCCGGGCTGGTGTTGGTGGAGCGGCACCTCACTCTGCTCAGCCCCTAGCTGTGCCTACCCGTTTGGACGCCCTGTGGCTGGACAGCTCCTCTGCCACTTGGGCAGCCTTTCCCTGCTGGACAGCTCCCCGGCCTTCTTGGGAAGACGGAGAATGCAAGCCATGCGGCCGTGCTGGTGCGCACAGGGCAGCGGGCAGGTTTCGGTCGAGGGTCCCTTGACATGCTGGGGTGAAAGGGCAGGGCAGGAAACGTGGCCAGGCAGCCCTGGGGTGACTCCCAGTTTCCTAAGACGCGAACGGCGGCCGGATTCACACACTGCCGTCCGAGAGAGAGGCTTCGGCGTTTGTAGCAGCCTCAGAAGGAGAAGAGCCACCTCCTCCCGTACCTGGCAGCCAAAACAAGTGGCAACGACTGCAGAGTCCTTCCAAATAGGTTCGCTCTCTTCTAGGGATGCCCAGACGAATCAATGTTCCTTTCTCTCAGTTATGCACTTTTCTAATCTTACGCCTGGTTTGAGAGTTTCTCCAGCCTTAAGTTCATCAGGAACACCGAGAGGTTTTGCTCATTTCTCCCAATACATACATTTTGTATGTATTTTTGCCCCACTTACCAAAATAATAATAATAATAATAATAATAATAATAATTATTATTATTATTTAAAAAAAATGCAAGCAGTTTTCCTAATAGACTGCATTTTGGACATTATTTTCTAGGGATGTGCTGCTCGTTTGAGCTCGACCAACTTCCTGCCTGCTTCCGATCTGATGACCGGAAGTGGGCCAAGTTGGGTTGGGGCCCCCCCCCCCCCCCCGTGGACCTCTGTCTCTAAGATGGGCTGTGGTTTACGTATTTTTTTAAAATGCTGCTAAGTACATTTGTGCAAATCACGCAATTTGGGCAAATTGGAAGCTGGAAACTACGCAGTTCTAGTGTTATTTGCACTACAGCCAGTGTGGCGTAGTGGTGAGAGTGTTGGACTGGGACTCACGAGATCCGGACTCTAGTCCCCGCTCGGCCATGAAGCTCACTGGGTGACTTTGGGCCAGTCACTTGACTCTCAGACTAACCTACCTCACAGGGTTGCTGTGAGAATAAGATGGGGGGGAGGAGGATTGTGTAAGCTGCCTTGGGTTCCTTGCAAGAAAAAAGGCAGGATATAAATATATTTAATATATAATAAATATAGTGTGATTTGCACAAATTTCCTTACTTTTTTTTTTTAAATGCGCAAACCGCAGCCCTTCTTAGAGACAGAAATCCATTGGATTTTCACCCCTTATCTGATTCCTCACACATCCCTAATTTTTTTCCTAATCTGTGCATTCTTGTATGCATTTTTTGATAGGAGAATTCCATTGCAAAATTTGGAGAAGAGCACATTTCGAAGCAGAATGGAGTTTTGGTTCACGCGTAGCGGTTCAAAAGTGCAAATTAGGTACTACGTTCTTCTCATTCAAATGCAGAGGGGAACAAATGTCTCCCCTACTCTCTTCCTACTACTCTCTTCCTCCTAGCAAGAGCAGCTCCCCGAGTGTCTCTGCTGCCGCCTCGCACTCTTCTCCAGCTCCACCCTCTTCCCATTTGCTCTGGTGGCAACTGCTTCCCTCGAGCAGATGGGTGGACTCTCCTGTTTTTGATGGCGTGGAAAAACTGTTCGGGGAGGGGGGGAAGGGAAAGCGCCCATCTGCGCAGAGGGAAGCCCCCGTTTGAGCGAACAGGGAGGGCCCTGAGCCAAGAAAGGACCAGTAGTCCACTAGTAGAGTCCGTGCTTTGCATGGAGACGTTCCTAGATTATAAATGCCAGCCAGCATCACGATGATAAAAGGAATAAGACGGATGCTATCGGGCGAGAGCAGGCCACTACTGGGCATTAGAGGAATTCAATAAATACAATATTCTTATTCTGTCAGGCTTTTGCCTGGTAAGTATCTGTTGTTTTTGTGTAAAGGTCATGTTTCATCTGTGGTTTCTGCTTCTGTTGTATTTTTAATGTATTTTGATTATACTTTATTGCAGGGGTGCACAATTAGGGATATACACGGATGTTCTTTCAGTTCACAAATCATCCAGACTTGCTGCCACATTTGCAGCCCCCAAATATGCATTTTCACACTCTAGTCAAGGGGGGGGGGGTGGAGTGCGCACTTTGGAAAAAATGTGCACAGAAATGCACTCCCCCCCCACTCAAAGTGCACACTCCCCCCATTTGAACAAACCAAAAAAGATGTCGCAAACAAGAACGGGAGGGAGCCAAACCGACCTTGCAAGTGAAGTGAAGTTCGGAGAATTTCAGCGAACTCGGACATCTCTGGTTCTCCGATTCCTGTGCACCACCTATGGCATATGGGGCACATGTAGACCTCAGACGTGTATTGTGGAGCCCCCATGCTTGCCCCCACACCACTGCCACTGGATCCCCCCCCGCCCCGCCGCTGATCAGCCTTGCTGCTTCCATGCTGCCAGCGGCAATGGGGAAACGGCAATGCTAGCCAGGGCACCAGGCAGAAGCGGAAGAATCTAAAGCCGCCTCCTCCTTCTGCCGGTCACCTCGTCATCATCAGAGCCCACCGGGATCATCAGGAGAGGAGGAGGTTTTTGACCGACCACCTGGATGCTTTGGAAGTTCCCTGGGGGGGAGGTCCAGGTAGTTCTGAGCACAGGTGGAGAGTAAAGGCAGGAAGCCCATGGAGAAACGCAGGAAGCTTTGCCTCCCTCTGTCGACGCGCTGCGTTGCTTCTGGGCGTCTGTCTCCCTCCTGGAGCCAGTTTTTCAAAGCCACACGCCCCATTTCCCATCCCAGCCAATTAATCCTCCAAGAGGTTTTGCCTGCCAAGCAGCGTCTGCCGCGAGTCGCAGGCACGCCGTCATCCAAAGCGGGCTGCACTGGGCCCACCGAGAGATCCAGGCCAACCGCTGCTGTTCTGTAGCGCTAAGCGCTGCCTGTTGTAATAAATGGGCTCAGTCTGCTGGCACAGATGGTTGTGCATTGAGAAACGAGGGTTTGTGGTTTCCAACAAAGTTTACATTTCTGCCTCAATCCCAAGAAGTTGTTTGTTTTTTTTAAGCCCCGCTCCACATTTTTGACTGATGCAGATCTGAGAGACACAGCAAACAAGTAGCAGCCCAGCCCACACTTTCCATGTGATGGAGAGGTCTGTAATAACCTTTTTACCATTTTCAGCAACAACCAGACAGGAGGAAATCGATTCCTTGTGGCATTGAACAGCTGAGATTCAGCGCCTGGCTGGCACACGAGGAGGAGGAAGCCCGTCGCACTCATCCAGTGGCCAGAGCATGCCGTTCTAACTGGCAAGGTTTTGGAGCGTGTCACGACCTCTCAGTTCTAGGGGGTTCTTGGATGCAATATATGATGGAGACACGTTTCAGTCTTGCTTCAGGGCTGGTTTGGGCTGGGGACAGAGGCAGCTTTGGTTTCCTTGGTAGCTAACCTTTGCTGAAAACGGGACAAGAGGTGTCCATCTCTGTTGGTTTTACGGACCTCTTGGCAGCTTCCAATGTACCACTGAAAATGGTTTCCTTCAAGACTGCCTGGTGGGCCACGGGATAGGGGAGGAACTGCTTTGTGATGGTTCTGGTCCTGTACGGATGGGCAGGGGATCATGTCACCCAGCTGTTCTAACTGGCCATGCTGACGTCAAATGAGGCTCATCAGATCAGGCCCTTTCGATGCCCAGCCTGTGATGAGCCTGGCTGCTGGATCAGACCAAAGGTCCATCTCGTCCAGCACCTCCTCCTGCACTCCCACAGTGACTAACTGGATCCTTTCTCCCTTGTCTATCTCATCAGGCGATCACTCGTGACCGAGTAAGATTGTCTTCCGGGATAAAAGGAGGAAATTCTAAAGAAGATTGTGTAGACTCTAGCGATGGGTCCGTAAGTGACTGTGGAGGCCAATTCTAGATCCACACAGCTTCCCACAGTGAGGACACAGGTTACCAGATGGAAGATGGTCCTGTAAAGGATTCGTTTGACGTGCTTTTCGCTTAGCACGTTTCTCCCTTTCACCTTGCACTCGGGCTTCTTCAAAGTCCATGGAACCTTTGTGAAAGGCCAACCTTGTCTATCTACAGCGGGGGTGTTGAGCCTCTTCCAGCCCAAGGGCCGAATCCAGTTTTGGGAGAAACTCTCGGGCACAGCATCCCAGTGGTGGGCGGGGCTGATGGCAAGAGAGGGCGGAACCAAAGGCAAAAGCGGCCGGGCCAAACTACCCCAAACAGCAGCATATTTTAGCTTGGAGCTCTTCCTGCCAGTAAGTGAGCCTTCGGAGAGGCATTTTTTGGCATTTTAGAGTGGGGTGGGGGTGGGGTGCACAGAAGCTGGAGACCACCAAATAGTCAACAGTTGGGGGGGGGAAAGGGGCGCAGGGAACCCCGGAAGGCCATATTTGGGCTGCAGGCCTGTTTTTTTTGTTTTTTTTGTCTTTTTGCACCTGTGATTCAGTGGGATCCTTGCCTCTAAGTTCCTTGCGCCCATCACAACTTACAGCCATTGATGCAGGAATGTGGCCTTCGCCCATGTGAGAGCTAAACGCGGCGAGGGGATGTGGGCGCACACGCGAGGCCCACGCCCCGCGTCCCCCGCCCACTCGGTCCGTGGCCTTCCTGTGTTGAGGGGGAGGGTCTGACGGGGGGCCACACAGCAGGAGCCCCCGTGCGACCAGGGACCCTGCTTGGCGAGGGCTCCCAGTCCCAGAGAGGATTCTGCTCACATCACATCCCCATGAGTAGAAGCCCCTGAAGTCCTGTCTGCTCAGTGCAAGACCACCAGGTGCTGAGCGGGAGGGGAACTGGGGTGTGTGTGTCCCCCCCCCGCCCGTTCGTGTCCCTTTCCCTTCTTTCAGCCCTCCCGTGCGCAGGCTGAGGGCCAAGCCACCTCCTCCAAGGTGGTCTCCCGTGAACTCGGCATCGGCCAGGAGTCTCTGTGGTCGCAACAGGCCACATAACAAGCATACGAACACATGGACCAGACCCTGCAACACACCCAGCTGCCTGCTGTGTCCCCAATAGCTACACCGTACACACCGCGATAGGGCCTGTCACACAATGTCACCCACAATATCAGGGGCTCATCTTCCAATGCGATCTATGCGGCCTCCTTCTGTCAGCGGTGCCCTCCTGCGTTCTACAGAGGGCAAACAGGCCAGTTTCTACAAGGGAAAAATGGACAAAAATCTGACATCAGAAATGGCAATGTTCAGAAGAAACCAGTGGGAGAACATTTCCGCCCCCCAGGGCACTCTGTTACAGAGTCGTGGAGAAAAGGAACTTCAAACGGAGATCAGAGAATGAGCTGAGGTGAGAATTCGTCAACGGGTTTAAATTCCATCGCCAGAGGCTTGAATCAGGATAAAGGACTTTTTATCACACTACCTGTGTGAATTGGCTTGCCTAGTGCCAGGGTGTTTGTGTTATCAGCAACAACTGCACTGCGAATGAACGCCGTTAATCCTGTGATTGCCACTTTTTTGCATTTGATTTCCTCCTTCCGACCTCGCTGTTTATAATTCTTTCCCCCCCCACTCAGCACCACATGTACTGTATATAAACCTGAAACTCTCCATGACACTCCATGCATCTGACGAAGTGGGCTGTAGTCCTCGAAAGCTTCTGCCTGAATAGATGTAAGTCTTTAAGGTGCCACAAGGCTTTGATGTTTTTGCTGCAATAGAACCCGCTGGAAATGGTTACGAATTTACAAGGTGGTGCTAGGCAAGCTGCTCTCTCTCAGGGGACCGGGGTCGGGTGGGGGGATTATTTGTGGGGCAGTACAGGCTCCACAAATAATCGTCTGTAAGTCAGACGAGTTAAGAACGTCCGACTTACAGACAACCCACGCTTAAGAACGGACTTCTGGGTCCCCCGGCGCTACGTCGTTTTACGCAGAGCACATAGCGTAGTATACTATGCAATTTGTAATATGCATAGTAAGTTACTATGTAACTTACGCAATTTGCGCAAATGCCGATTTTATTTTAATGCATGGGACGCTACGCTGTTCTGACTTACATACAAATTCGACTTAAATACATTCTTAAGAACGGACCTCGTTCGTCACCTGGGGGCTGCCTGTACCAGGGGATCAGTACATCTCATGGCTGGATGCCTTCCTTGAAAGGGAACTGAGCCTAACAAACTCCCAAATCTCATTTGGCTTCTTTGGCTCTTAATGGATTTGCAGTAAGACACCAGCAGGCAAGGAACTGAGGTCTCCCACTGCTCGGGTGGATCTGCTGCTCCTAAAGCATCTTTTGTTCAGAGATCTGTAACTTTTCAAGCTATAATTGCAAGCTACCGGAGTCCCAGGGAGCAACGTTAAATGCAAAAGATGATTGCACGCTGATGAAACATTAACGGGAATGGTGGTGACTTGAAAACAGCACCTTCCAAAGAGAATGAGGACAAAGCACCAACCTTAAAAGGATTGCAATTAAGAGATTACAGGAAGCGGCTCACTTGATTTTTCTTCCCCAACATGGAAGCCCCGTAGCAAGTCTTTTGGGGACTGGCATGGAACAGCAACGGCCAGAGCTTGGCAGTGGATGGCCTACTCTTTGAACTCGTGCTGTCGGGGCACCTTTCACCAGATTTTGATTTGGAGAAGTCAAAAGAAAAAGGGGGAAAGAAATTAGGTCACTTCTCCGTTTTTCTGGAATTCTAGAGTGTCCTGTCTAGCTCAGCTCAAGGTTCCCAGCCAGGAGAGCCGATCTGAAACAGTCGCACTTACAAGCAGGGCGGGGCAGAGTCGAGTCCAATGAAGCAGAGTCAAGTCCTGCGATGCAGGATGGCAAGGCAATGCCTTTCAGGACCCTGGACAGATCTATGCTGGCTGGAGCTCACTCAGGAAGAGCTGTTGTCTCAGCAACATGCAGAGGTCTTCAGAGGAAGGCTTACTGACATGGGCCCGCTATTAACCCCAGCCCTGCAGAGGAGCTGCCCATCTCTTAAAAGGCCACTGCTTGATTCTGCAGCTGCTGGCTCCTCCAGAATGGGGGTGGTGAAGCCTCCTCCATCGCGGGGGGAAGGTCCTCCTCATAGTTCGGAAAAGCCACGTCCTCCTCTGGCCTGGAAGGTCCTTGGGGAACAGTCAGGCAATGACTCATTGGATGATATCTCCTCCATTTTTTAATCCTCCTCTAAGCCAGAGTGGGGGGGGGATCAAGGCCAGACAACAGGACATTATGGACTATAGTGAAAGGGTAAACAAAACTAATCTGTTGCCATTTCTTTCATTTTTGAGCTTTATGGTGGTTTAACATAAACCATAATTCCTATATCATGCTTTGCTCTTCCTCTTTCTTGAGAAATGTTATTGTGAAGGGTTGTATCCAAGGGTTGTGAGAATGGAAGGCAGCTCATGGAATCAATCTTTCTTTCCCTCTCCTTCCCCTGCACCCCCCCCAAACCCTCTCCAGACCCCCGAGGGTCAGGGCCCCCCCTCCTGAACTGTGGGGATGGTATAATATGGGGCAGCAGCATGAGGGGGGATTGCCCCCAAACTGGGAACAGGGACATTGCCCCAGTAGGCGTTCCACTGGTGCAAGATTCCTCTGCCAGATTTCAGATGATTCCTCCCACTGTCAGATACGGCCCATAATCTCAGCTAGGTGGAAACAACAGGTGAAGATGGGAGTGACAACAAGACTAACCAGCAGGCCACTTAGGGAGGTGGGTTCGGTCTTTGGCAGCACCCCCCCCCCCTTTGGCAATGCTGGCTGGGGAGTTGTCATCTAACACATCTGTAGAACACCTGGTTATGGGAGGCTGCCTCTCTCCCTCCTCCAAGTGTCTCTCTGTAAAACTCACGGCTGAGACCAGACAAATGGCCCTTTTCCTGCTTGGCCCATTCTGTCTTGCGCCGGGAAGGAGCCCCAACACCCGCCCCAGGCAGGATTTTCAAAACAAGGAGATTAAAGTGAAGCCACCGCGTTGGTAGCCACAAAGTGTGGCTTTGTTTCTAATGAAAGAAGGAAAAGAGCAAAGCACCTCGAGGGCACGAAGGGAAGCGCGTGTGACGCAAACTGCCAGGGTGCTCATCTGGGCCGTGTGTCTTTTTCATGTCAGCCTCTGTTTCCAATTTATCTTCAGTTCCGTCTGATGTGTTTTGTGGATGCAATTAACAGCGGCTCGGCACGCCGCTGAATGAGATGAAATACGCCTTGGTGGACCACAGCCATGGCGGGGTGGGGGGAAAGAGGTGTGAGGGAATGAAATGAATCATACCAATCGATTTTTCAAGGGGAAAAAAAACAGCCCGAATCATTAAAATGGACCCAAAATGATATTTATCAGATTTGCATTTCCTTACCTCCTGGTGCAGCAGCTTCATCCCACTTGCTAAAAAAAATAGACCGCACTGGAACGGCAGCCTATTGTATGCTCCTGCCCACATGCCTGGCCCCTGCGCATATCCGAAGCACAGCGCCGTTCCTCTGACAGGAATTCAGAGACAGCCTTTCCTCCTCCTCCTCCTCCCCCTCCCCTTTCTGCTCAAGTGACAGAAACAAATTGAATCTTGTGCTCTTTTTAATTTGTTGCCATTATCCTCAACATGCGCTTATTGTTACTGTGGCACCGAAATGGGCCCGCCGCTTTGCTGAGGAAGCAATTAGCCACTTTCCTCATCGCCCACAGCAAGCAGCAATTACCCCAGGGTGTGTAACCACATGGCAGAGCCTCCCCCCCACCTCCTCTGGCTACCGCGGCGCAACTCTCTCTCTCTCTCTCTCTCTAAGCTGGAAAGAGCTTGGGGGAAGTTATCATGGCTGCCTCTCCCAGAACTTTTAATGTGGGGAGCTGTGTGATGGCACCACAGCGCTCTTTTGGCCCCTGGGGGAATGTTCACCAAAGCTCCAGGGTGCACATAAGAACATCAGAAGAGCCCTGAGGCTGGTTCAGACCAAGGGCCCATCTAGTCCAGCATTCTGTTCACACAGTGGCCAACCAGCTGTCTCAGTGGGAAGCCCACAAGCAGGACATGAGTGCAACAGCACCCTCCCGCCCATGTTCCCCAGCAACTGGAGTACATAGGCACACTGCAGGCTACTTTGTGTTTCACTGGAACCCCCAGTCCCGCCAACCAGAGGCCAGGTGCCGAGTAATGGCGTGCGTGGGCAGAGACATAATCTAAGAATAAAGCAAATGTATGCCCCTGAGCACAGGTTCATCCCAGGAATTTGTGATCAGTACCAGAACCAAGCTCAGAAGTTACAAAAAATAAATAAATAAATAAAAACGAATCTACTCTGGTACCCCCTGCCCGAGTTCTTTTTCAGCAATCTAATTTAGGGGGAAACACATTTTAGTGGTTGCTGTTGTTAGACAACTGGCAGAACCCTATGCCAAGCCACTGCAAATCACCCAGAGACCCACCGCTTGACCCCGACACCTCCCTTCTGCCCGGCCCTGCTCCGGCGCACTTTGTGGCTGCCGTGCGTGTGCAACTGATGCCAACACTGACATTTTGCCCACAGGAAAGACCTGAAATAAATTTGGCGGCTCCGTCCCCAGCACAACATCAGAGGAATTGCGGGCGGAGCCGAAGGAGCGTCAGAGAGGTACTGCCAAAATGCCTCGGGGGTTTTTCTGCACTTTCGTGCCATGTGCTTTGTTAGTTTTCGGTTAAGGGTGAGAGAGGTGATGGCAGCACCTGCCGCTGCGATGGAAACACAGTGCTCATTCGGGGTTGCAGGGAAGAGAGCGGCCTTGCCCGGAAAGAAGAGGTTAGGAGCTGTGTGATGGGCAGCCGAATGTCCACGGGGTTGATTTTTGCCCCCTTTGCTGCTGCCTCCACTTCCCCTTCTACTCTTGCTTTAATGAAGAGCATGCAGTGAAATTACCATTCCATTTTCAAACGTGCGGACTGCCCCATTCCCTCCCTCTCGTGGCAAGAACATAAGAAGGTCCTTTTTTGCTCAGCCCACAGACAGCCCCTGCCAGTTGAGAGGAGGCAGCGTGGGAGCACGTGGACCCAACGGTCTGACTTGGTATACGGCAGCTTCCTTGCTTCCTTGGATCCCACCAAAAATCTATCCATGAGAACATCAGAAGAGCCCTGCTGGATCAGGCCAAGGTCCATCTAGTCCACCATTTGGCTCACATAGAGCAGGGCTCTCCAACCTTGGGTCCCCAGATGTTGCTGGACTACAGCTCCCAGAATCCCTTGCCATTAGCCATGCTGGCTGGGGCATGCTGGGAGCTGTAGGCCAGCAACATCTGGGGACCCAAGGTTGGAGAGCCCTTACATAGAGCCTTCATGAGTAGTGCCACTGACAGCCTGGTCCGGTCCGCCATGAATAGGTCTGTCTGGTCCAAGTTGACGGCCACCGCTACATCTTGTGGCAGCGAATTATGTCATTTTAACTATGCACAGCATGAAGAAGTCCTTCCTTTTTATCTGTCCTGAATCTCCCACCATTCAGCCCCGGGCGGGATGAC
Source organism: Shinisaurus crocodilurus (assembly GCA_021292165.1). NCBI lineage: Eukaryota > Metazoa > Chordata > Lepidosauria > Squamata > Shinisauridae > Shinisaurus > Shinisaurus crocodilurus. Next base: position 293,752,747 of record CM037878.1, read on the forward strand.
TCTGCCGGACTCTAGTATTATGAGAAAGGGTAATTTACATTCTCTAGTATTATGAGAATGGGGTAATTGCTGCTTGCTGTGGGCGATGAGGAAAGTGGCTAATTGCTTCCTCAGCAAAGCGGCGGGCCCATTTCGGTGCCACAGTAACAATAAGCGCATGTTGAGGATAATGGCAACAATAAGCGCATGCTGAGGATAAGACGTGAAATAAATTTGGCGGCTCCGTCCCCAGCACAACGTCAAAGGAATTGCGAGCGGAGCCGAAGGAGCGTCAGAGGGACTGCCAAAATGCCCCCTATTCACCTTTTCCTCATGGCCTTTGGCAACCAACAGATGTGGTTCGAGAGCACATAATGCTGGCCACATGCTGAAACTCAGCAGGCATGAGCCGGGTCAGTGCTTGGATGGGTGACTGCCTGGGCTGCCCACATCTGTTCTCCTGCATTGAGCAGGGGGTTGGACTCGATGGCCTTGTAGGCCCCTTCCAACTCTACGATTCTATGATGCCCTTAGTCTAGCCTTGACCAACCTGATGTTCTCCAGATGTGTTGGACTGCAACTCCCATCATTCCCATTAGGGTGAGGCTGCCTTACTTGTTCTTCCCAGCTGCCACCAAGCTTTGAGCCTGATTGTTATATTAGCAGCACCAACATCGCTGCCCCACTTCCTATCACATGGAGCGCCACTATTCAGGCACATGGAGCGCCACTTGCGCACTGTGCCTTTGGGGCAGGGCCCTGCCTCCGTTTGCCGCTGGACGCCTGTCCGCCGGCGGTGCGGCATGAATTCCTGCTCCTCATAAGCAGAGCGCCTCATACATCCTCCTTCCAAGCCCTTTCTCTGGGTTGGCGGCTACTCAGCTTTAACCTGCCAGCAAGTCTGGGAGAGGTGCCAGTTGCCAGTGGCAGATTAATGCCCTCGCCGGGCTGTTTACGGCCCCTGGCTGTTATCTACTGCAAACAAGTCAGCGGCAGGCAGACAAATTACTCTGTGGAGTTTGCACTGCCTCCGCGGCGGATCGGAAGGGCTCCAGGGCTGGCCGGGACTTGCCTCGCACCTCAGGGGGCCGCTCTTCAGCTCCGTGGGCATATCGCTTCCGAGGGCGACTCGCTCGGAGAACGTGCCGCTCCAGGGCAGCTTCAAGGCCGGCTTGAGGAGGATTGTGTGTAGAGAGGCCGGCAGTGCGGTCCTCTCTCGAAACTGACGTTTGTCCCCCTCAGTTCTGGCATTCATGCGGGTTGTAAGAACGTATCTTTTCCTTCCTGCATTCCCTTAAGTCAGTGTTCTCCAACCTTGGGTCCCCAGATGTTTTTGGCCTACAAATCCCAAGCATGCCCCAGGCGTGATCCAAAGCAGGTTTTCTTTCCCCCTCTATCTAGCTGTATCCGCCTTATGCTGACATATTCTGCTGTTTCTAATTTTTCTGCTTTGTGAGGGCTTAGCACTGATCAGTGTTGATGAATAACTTACTGAAATGAACCAACAAACCAACACACCCAATGCAAAACCTCGGGCAGGGGTGGGTGGGCAACCTCTTTTGGTTCCGGGGCCAAGTTGCCCCATTGGATCAAGCCGGAAGGCTGGGTGATGGCAAGGAACTGTGGCCCCTCCCACTCCCGTGATGTCAACTGGCTCCACCCCCTTTTCTCCGTGCCTCTCTCTCTCTGCGTGGGGAAGGGGACCCGGTCGGAAGTTGCAGGACCCAGTTCTGCAAGCCCCGGCTGAGTCCGGGGGATCCAGACTTGGTCCACTGGAAGGGCCGGGGGTGCCCATTGGGAGGGTGAGGGGCACACAGGGGTGTCCCCTTCGCACCCCCGATCAGAGCGAACAGAGCCCACTTACGGGGCCGCAGCACCGGGCCACGGTTGCGGCCGTGCCGGCGTGCGCCCCAGCTGGGGTGCGTGTGGGGTTTTTAAACAGCCATTTGGCCTTTGCTTGCACAGACACCGCTCCCATGACAAATGTTTGTTCGCCAGGACCCTTTCCTGTGCCCAGGTGCCTTTTATAGCTCAGCACACACACACCAGAGCGGGATGCAGTTTATAGCCCCCTTTTCATTGTAAGGTCTGTTTGCTCACACCACGCCACTTAGCATTTTTCTGGTGTTAATAGCCAAGGCTGTGGGGCGGGGTGGGGTGGGGCAGGTGGGAGGGAGGGAGGGTGCCGGGGGCGGCGGCAGCGTTCACGGAGCAGCTTCTGCCTCAGCTGGGGACAGACTCAAGGCAAGGCAATTTTCTCTCTTCTCCCTTCCCCACCAGCGCTCCACAGCCTGGTGTCCTCCAGGTGCGTTGTGCTACAACTCCCATCATCCCCAGCCAGCATGGTCAACCATGATGGGAGTTGTAGACCAACACACCAGGTTGGGGAAGGCCAGTTTGTTCCCCTTCACCATTCCGGTGTATAACGCAGGGTCCATGTTGAAACCACTTCCTTCATTTCATGGTTTCCCACCACTCCCATGAATATCCAAGTAGGCCTCCCGTTTGTTTGGGGCAGGTTTCGGCACCCCATCTCTGGAATCAACTCCCCAAGGAGGTGCGCCTGGCGCCTATTCTTTATTCCTTCAGGCACCAGGTGAAGACCTTTTTATTTACCCAATATTTTAATGGTTAGATTTTTATTCCCATTTTTATTATCACTGCTGTACGTCCGGTCTGATTCATCTGGCTGCTTTTGTTTTATTGTATTATATTGTATTTATATTTCTATTTTAATGATGTTTTTGGGTTTTAAGATTGTTTTTATCCTGTTTTACTTGTAAACCACCCAGGGACCCTTTCGGCTGATGGGCGGTAAATAAATATATTAAATAATAAATAAATAAATAAATCTCTTCCAAACACCTTGAGGTTGTTTCTTCACTGCTATCATTCTATGTGCCATTTGCCCTGTTCCTTCTTTGTCTTCACTTGCCCATTGGCTGGGGTGACCCACATGATATTTGTCAACTCTACATCTGAAGTGCTGATGTCATGGATGTAAAAAAAGATCACATGATTTGCCTCAGCCAATCTAGGGATGGGCAAACATGCAAAGTTTGAGCTCATTGAGGTTCCCAGAATTCCTCCTTGAAGCTTGATTCGCCTCATTTGCAGTCCCAAATGTGAGCGTCTTCCCCCCTCCCTCTAATAGCAAAAAGCACATTTTCAATCCAGAAAAATGCACATTTTGAAAAATGCACACCTTTCCCAATAGAAAATGTGCATTTCCCCCAATAGGCTAAAGCAGGGAAATGCAGATCTTTTGGTGCCGGGACGGATGCTCAGGTGCACATTTTTGGAAGTGGGCACTTGTCCAAGTGTGCACCTTTGAACACGAACACAAAGATCAGGAAAGTGTGAAAATGTCCCAAAAATTTGCGTTCCTGCTCACATTCACACTTGGTGTTGCAAATGGGACATGTCTGCATGATTTGCGGCTAGGAATGAAATTCTCGTACATAGATAAATTAAGCGGCAATGTACACAAATGAGGCCATGGAGGGAGACGGTTCCAGTGGAGAAAGAAATAGCACAGAGAATAAGAAAGTAGCCAGGTGAACAAAGGGTTTCACATGGCACTGAAACATCTACAGTGTTCTCCAACCTTGGGTCCCCAGATGTTTTTGGCCTACAACTCCCAGCATGCCCCAGCCAGCGTAGCGTAGCTGGCTGGGGCATGCAGGGAGTTGTAGGCCAAAAACATCCGGGGACCCAAGGTTGGAGAACACTGATCTGGAAGAATGAATGTTTCTTTTGGAGTCATTTGTTCAGCTGATATCAAACGTGCTACTCCTGAAGTGAACCAGAGAATGTCTGGCATAACCCCATACAATAAAGGACAGGGTTTTCCCCCCAGGTTGACTGAGCAGGGCATCTTAACAGACTTCATCTCGCCTTTGTGTCCCAGCACAATCGGGGTGAAAAAACTGCTCTGTGCCAATCTTGGTTTTGACAAAGGATTTTGCATACATGCACGCCTGGCTCTTGGCCTATTTTTGGCAAGCTACTGCAAAGGGCAATAAAGACGTATATTGAATATTTAAAGAGAGAGTGAGTGCTTTTTCATAGGGGAAATCATAGGAGTGGAAACACTTTATAGGGCCAGATGGGACCCAGAGGTGAGGCCGTGAACGTATCAGAGTTACATAAATCATAACTTAGATATTAAGTTACTACATGGAGTGGGCAAGGATGCAACCCAGAGGAAAAGAGGGAAAATTTGTCCCAGAAATCAAACTCAGGCTAGATTCTTATTGTAATGGCTGTTAAGTGACCATTTGTAGAATACTCGATTGTTTCCTAAGCATCTTTGATGATTAGCAGATGATGGCATTCCTGGCCTTCTTTCTCCCCATTTCAGGATTGGGGCGGGGGGGCATTTTATTTATTTATTTATTTATTTATTTATTATATTTATACCCCGCCTTTTTTCCTGCAAGGAACCCAAGGCAGCTTACATAATCCTCCTCCTCCTCTCCCTTTTATCCTCACAACAACCCTGTGAGGTAGGTTAGGCTGGCTGAGAGTCAGTGACAGGCCCAAAGTCACCCAGTGAGTTTCATGGCCGAGCGGGGACTAGAACCCGGATCTCCCGAGTCCCAGTCCAGCACTCTCACCACTACGCCACAGCCACACTGGCATTACCCCAAATGATGAGAATGGGGGAAGTGATTCATCATGCCATTTCTGGGAGGAGACTCACAATGGTGGCAGGACAGGCTTTTTACCTTTTAATTTTCTTTGAAATATTAAAAGCTATCCTCCTTCTATCCCAGAAAGCCTTGAAGGAAGGGAGGAAGGAAGGAAAGAGGTATAGTGGATGGGGCTTCAGTCCTCCTGCAGGAATGCCACAAAAGTTGCCAAAGTTAAAAGTTAAAAGAAGCTCCCACCGACCGGCCGCTGTGGGATGTCCGCTCCGCTGTTTTGCAGTTTCAATTGTGGTTCCCAATATGACACCAAAATGGCTGCCCCCAATTTGCCGCTTCGGAATGGCGTGGCAAATTGGGGACAGCTGTTTCGGTCCGCCCCTAGGAAGACGTTTCTTCAATGGCCCGTGATGCTGGTGGCTACTAGCAGCCAAGCCCCACATGTGAGTTAGAGAAGAGGTAGAGAGATGCCAGGCAGCCAGCAAGGCAGACACAGATCTGAGTTTTGCAGCAGGCTGGAGAAAGAAGATGTTGGGGCTGTTGTGATATGTATCACTTAACCAGCTGTAGCACATTGTTTACACATGGAAGGGACAGAATGGCGAGCTAAACAGGTTTGTTATGTCTTTCTGGAATCTCGTGCTTTCGCATGAGAAAACAATATGAGCTGTGAGAACAATAGACTGTGAGAAACAATATGAGCTGGTCACATGGTTTGTATGTTCTGATGAGGTGCTAACTTGTTTTTCTGTCTGAAGCCATCTTAGAGAGAAGCTGGACTGCTTTCTCTCTTCTTCTTCTTGTTCTTCTTGCTGGACTTTTGTTACTGCAACAATGTAACGTCTTTGCTGAGGTGGAGTGAAGCTCAACTTACTCCACTGGATGTAATGCTTGCTATGCATTTATACTCTGCACATGGACTGTAACTAGGAAATGTATACTCTGTAGAACTTTACTTGCTAAGTGAATAAACAGGTAGAATTAGACCTGTGGTGTTACAGAGTGTTTCCTGACTCCATGGATTAATCTGCAACGGGGAAGCTGGAGGCAGTCTGACAACAGGGCAGACTGGGCTGGTTAACTGGCACAACACGCTGCACGCTGCGCCGGGGGGGAGGTGAGATCTGGAAGATCTGTGTGTGGAATTTCAGGCGTCTGCTAGCACACAGACAGGATTATAAATCTCCCAACCCGCACACACTCTGCTCACACGTGCCAACAGGGGCCCCATGGTGAATGCTGTCTACTCTTGGGGGAACTGGCTAGTTCCGACTGTCTGGGGTGCCTGCCTGGTCCTCCTCAGCTGGCATCAGGGGCTGGCTTCATCAGGCACTTGTTAACACAGGATGCAACCTAGTGGGATGTTCTCCTGCAACACCCTCGGTGAAAAGCATGGGTCTGAAAATCGTTTCCAAGGGTCCTGCACAGCAGAACAACCTGCTGGATTGTGCCCTCGAGGCATGGGGTAGGATGAGAGAGTATTTTTGTCGGGGGGAGAATATTATAAGGCAGTTTTCTCCATGCTGGCTGGGGGCTGCTGAGAGCTGTAGTCCAGCACATCTGAAGGTCACCAGCTTGGCAAAGGCTGCCATGAGGGGTTTGTTGGCACTCAGAAACTGCTACCTTTGCCTTGTGGGGGGGCGACATCCAATTTTAAGTCATAGCATGAACTCCAAAGGCACAGTGTGTGGCCTCCACAGATTGCTGCATTCTGTTTTCCAGCTCTTGAGGGTGCCTTAGACTCAGTTTTTTTGGCTCCCTCTTGACAATGGTCCAATCTGGAGCCACTGGAGTGTTTGGGAAGCGCAGAGCAAACGGAATGAAGATCATCTCATCAGGCAGGGATCAATGGCGCTGCGGCAGTGTTGTTATACGCCCAGCCTTTTGCTTTCGCCCCAGTACAGAAAGCCAAGAGGGTGTGAAAAATGCTGCATGCAGAGCTGCTGCGGGAGCCAGGCCCACCATGGGATCTCCAATGACAATTGCAGAGCAGCCGTTGTGATTTCCCATAATTGGCCTGTTAACATCAGCAACTTAATTTGCAAGCTGGAGACTGGCAGCCGAAGATACAGCGGGGAGGTTCTGAGTGAATGTGTGCAATTCTTTCCATCTCCTTGCATCCTTCCTCCTCCTCCTCCTCCTCCTCCTCCTCCTCCTCCTCCTCCTCCTCCTCCTCCTCCCCAACAACAATACCAAGGCACACACTCTCTTTTTACAACAAGCTTTGGATGAAGACAAATGTCATGTTTCTAGGGCAGGGGAGCTGGTTTGGAAACACCAGCACATTCAATGCATATTTTACTTTTTCCTCGCCAGGGTCAAAGCAGCAGGTTCTACAAGTTTGCTGCAAAATCGTGACTGTGAAGGACATCAGTTGGTTAGTACCCATGACGTCACCAAGGTATACCTTCTCTATGCCAATGCCTGCAGCAGTTTTGCAATAGTTTTTTCTCCATGTTTCCATTTTTGAATTGTAAAGGATAAAGGTAGGAATGGTTAGACAAACATGTAGTACTATATATATTTTTTTTCTTAAAGCACAGGCCATCACCGTAAGGACTGGGTGTATATGTTCATCCTCCTGCTTTCTTGGTTGAAGAGAGAACTGCAGCTGCTATGCAAGTTATCACAACTGAGAAAAATCAGCCTTGATTCCTCTGGGAGAAAATAAGTGCTCGCCATGCGTGGCTTGGCTGACTTACTCAAGTCACCTGGAGCAATTTGCTGCACTGGCACAATTTTGTAGACACACTGTGATCTAGTTTGTGTTAGCCAGTTTTGGAGCTGGTGGCTCAGGGGGTCAGTTGGGCTAGATGCTTTTTGTTCCTTGTAATCCTAACCTGTGATTCTCTAGTCCCCGCTCGGCCATGAAACTCACTGGGTGACTTTGGGCCAGTCACTGCCTCTCAGCCTAACCTACCTCACAGGGTTGTTGTGAGGATAAAATGGAGAGGAGGAGGAGGACTATGTAAGCCGCCTTGGGTTCCTTGCAGGAAAAAAAGGCGGGGTATAAATATAATAAATAAAATAAAATAAATAAAAATCACTGGAGGATTGAAACCAACATGGGAATGATCAAACCAGCATGGTGTGTACACAGTTCCAAGAGGGAAGGAGGCAGCTAGAGGAGGACCAGATGGAAAAGAGGACAGAGCCACTGCACGGCAAGCTATGCCTGCCAAAATTTATGAGAACACAGGAGGCTGCCTTATCCTGAGTACTGTTGACACTGACTTGCAGCAACGGCTCTCCAGGATTTCAGGCAGGAGTTTTTCCTGCCCTACTTGGAGACACCGGGGATTGAACCTGGGACCTTCTGCATGCAAAACAAGGGCTCTGCCACTGAGCCACAGGTGGTCCCTCCCCACATCTAAACAGCTGTTAAAGCTGCAGGAGCCCTGCTCTCCTCTTCTGCATCTGGCCATCCTAGGCTGTTGCAAACAGGTTGAAATAATTACTTGCGTCAGAGTGGCAATCTTTTTGCACTATATTAAAAGACAGGACATAATTGGAATGTTTCACTTGAAGCGCTCTCTTTTTCAATCGATAAAGCAGTATTATTATTGCACCCTCCCTTAAAGTACAGTAATTTCAACACCAGCACGAAGTAGTAATATTGCCGTTGTATGTTTGCAAATGGATTGCGCTCCCGCCATGCACGGCCAGTGATGTGCTTACCTGAGCCTTCCCTCCTGTGGTAATTCATGGGGTGGGTCATTACACGTCAGCCGAGATTCCCCATCCAGGAGGTAGACATACACTCTTTCCTGTGGGGTAAAGAGTACAAATTTAAGTTATCCTCCAAAGTTGCCATGGCAAGCACCAGGTAATAGGGATGTATAAGATATTCATTTCAGTTTGTTTTGGGGCAGGATTTGCCCAATTCGCACCTTCCAGAACAGTGTTCTCCAACCTTGGGTCCCCAGATGTTTTTGGCCTACAACTCCCAGCATGCCCCAGCCAGCTGGCTGGGGCATGCTGGGAGTTGTAGGCCAAAAACATCTGGGGACCCAAGGTTGGAGAACACTGTTCCAGAAGCTGTGAACTAGGAAAAAACTGGTCAAAAATGTACTGAACCTAATTTCTCATGTATCCCGAGGACAGATGCAAATTTCCCTATGAGACACTGCAGGGAGCAGGGGAAAACAGAGTCCAGCTATGAAGCAAGTGAAATAATTACATTACATTGCTAGAAAAGAAAGAAGAAGATATTAAACATTCCATTATATTTAACCATGTAAAATGGTACCTGTCCAAAAATGTTCCAGAAAGTCAGTATTTCAACTGATAGATTTTAGTTATGCATGATCATATAGAGCAGCCTTTCCCCAAACCGTGTTGGACTACAACTCCCATCACCCCAGTCAGCATGGCCATTAGCAGTGGCAGCTTGGGATGACAGGAGTTGTAGCCCAACACACCTGGAGGATGCAGGCTGTGGGTGGCTGGTACAGTAATACCTTGGATTGCAAGTAACTTGGTCTGAGAGCGTTTTGCAAGACAAGCAAATTTTTTTAAAAAAATTCGACTTGATAAATGAGCAAGGTCTTGCAAGACAAGTAGTCGTAGGGATATAACCGCTCGCCTCAAGCGGGTGTAGCAGGCCGAAATCGGCCCCACTCATGCCCACCAGAGACTCGCTTTGATATAAGAGTGTTTTTTGGATTACAAGCACGGTTCTGGAACGAATTATACTTGCAATCCAAGGTATTACTGTATATACTCAAACCCACTTGTGCCTTTCCATGCTCACAGAGCTGGAGCCAAAACCCCAGTGGAGCTGGCAGGGCCCTATGAGGAGAGACTGAAAGAACTGGGCATGTTTAGCCTTCAGAAGAGGAGACTGAGGGGAGATATGATCGCACTCTTCCAGTACTTGCAGGGATGTCACACAGAGGAGGGCAAAGATCTCTTCCCGATCATCCCAGTTTGCAGGACACGGAATAATGGGCTCAAGTTACAGGAACCTAGATTCCACCTAAACATCAGGAAAAATTTCCTGACGGTCAGAGCAATAAGACAATGGAACCAACTACCTAGGGAGGTGGTGGGCTCTCCCACTCTGGAGGCATTCAAGGTGCGGCTGGACGGCCATCTGTCAGGGATGCTTTGACCTGGATTCCTGCACTGAGCAGGGGGTTGGACTCGATGGCCTTGTAGGCCCCTTCCAGCTCTACTTTTCTATGATTCTATGAATTGTAATCCAGCACATCTGGAGGGCAGCAGGTTGGGGAAAGCTGGCACAGAATGTTGAGAGACTGAGTGGAGGGGAAACGGTCAGCTTGATGGGTGGGTGGGTGGGTGGGTAGTAGAAATGTATGGACTTTGTTAAATCTGTTCTGCCTGTGTTTCGTGAATTATCAGGTGTCTTTCATTCCACTGTCCACTCATTTACGGAATTGAATTTTGCGCAAATGTGTTTGTACGCATTGGCGCAAATTCACACATGCACAAATTTGCACTTCCGAAAATGTGCAAATCCCCCCCCCCCAGTATGCAAATCCCCCCAATGTGCACTTTCACACTTTAGTCTATGGGGGGAAATGCGCATTTTTGGTCACTGTTTTTTAATTTTTCATATTTTTCTATGACTACATTTGTGTAAAATTATAGAAAGAAAAAAAAACTGGTCTGCAAGTCTGCGGAATCTGCGCAACTCAGGAAAACCTGCTCCACTGCAAGATCTGTGGGTCAGGTTTATAGAAATCCAAACTCACTTGAATCCATTGCAAATTTCTCCAACACTCCTTAGTGGGCGGGCAGGGGACTCGGACTGGAGTGGTTTGAAAGGGGAGGAGGGAGGGAGGGAGAGAGGGAGGTACACAAATAGATCCGTAAAAAGTACAGAATGAACCTTCTCATCGTCTGGATAAGCCTTTTCCAGGTTCATGCTGAAAATCTGTTTTAAAATGTCCCTGGGGACAGAAATGAGAGATGCCCATAGAAACAGAATGTGGCTTCACAATAAACTCAAAGATGACCTGAAAACAAAAAAGGACACGTATAGGAAGTGGAAGGAAGGACAGGCTACAGGGGAAGAGTACAGGCAGGTAGCACAGAACTGCAGGAATAGTGCAAGTTACAGGAACCTAGATTCCACCTAAACATCAGGAAAAATTTCCTGACTGTCAGAGCAATAAGACAATGGAATCAACTACCTAGGGAGGTCGTGGGCTCTCCCACTCTGGAGGCATTCAAGGTGCAGCTGGACAGACATCTGTCAGAGATGCTTTGACCTAGATTCCTGCATTGAACAGGGGGTTGGACTCGATGGCCTTGTAGGCCCCTTCCAACTCTACTTTTCTATGATTCTATGATTCTATGAAATCAATGGAGAAATCCAAGAAGTTAAAACTAGCTGGGTTTGGGCACTAGTGTGTCTACTTCAAACCTCTAATAGTGCACAATTAATTGTTAATGTAAGCTAAACATTTTTAACAGCCTCCCTTCCTTCCCTAACTGTTACCAAATGTGTAAATAGTATGATCACTGAGTATTCCGGAGTTGCCTTTGCCAGTCCTCAGTTGGAGGTTTTTCTTGACTTTTTCCTATTTCTGTGTTGATTCCAGGGATGGGGACTCGGACTCGAGGACTCGACTCGTGAGTCGGACTGAGTCCCCCCTCTGACTCGACTCGGACTCGAGTCCCAATATTTTTAATGGGACTCGAGACTCGACTCGGGACTCGAGACCAAGGACTCATCAACATCCCTGCTTGATGCCACCTGCAGGTGCTGCCTGGACCCAGTTGCAGTAACAATCCAAGTTTATTTTTTAAAATCATTTTCCTAATGCAACCTTTCAGACATTTTGGGTTTGGCTGCCACTGCCTGCCTGTTTGGGGTTCCCTGCCTCCTCTGCCTGCCTGGTCTCTTCTTAACTAGTTCCACAGTTTGAATTGTCCAAGACAAAGGCCTCTGCCTGCCTGCTTTGGGGTTCCCCGCCTCCTCTGCCTGCCTGGTTATTTTGGGTTTGTCTGCCTGGTCTGTTCTTGTCAAAATCAGTGGCAGAGTTTTGAGATAAAAAGGCACACTTGTGCCTAGAATTTATTTAAACCACACATCTGAAGTAGCCTTATTTTGTTGGGGAAAAACCCCATTGATTTTAATAGGGACTCGTGGAGTCAGCTTTGGGAGTGACTTGGGACTCGTGACTCGTGAGTCACCATTTTGGAGCAAGGACTTGGACTCGGACTCGAGACTTGGGTCCAAAGACTCGTGACTCGACTCGTGACTCGAGACCGAGGACTCTTCAACATCCCTGGTTGATTCCAACTCTAGCTCTAATAACCAGACTAGCCTTAAGCTTCTGTTACCTGCTGAGCGTGTGTGAATTCATAAATAACCATAGGGCCCCTGTACATGTGCAGGGATTATCCTTCCCTCTCTGCCAGGAGAGAGCCAGCCTAACACATGTGAACCCTCAGGCTGTAGTCCTATAAACACACTTGGCCAGCACACACCTGCTGGAACTAATGCCTGAGAGGGCAAGACTTTCCGGCTGGCCTGGGGATCCTCCGGTACACATCATTTTGGAGATTCAGCACTGCTTGGTGTTGCACCCTTGTGCCAACTAGGCTTCACTCAGAGCCTAGCTAGAGAGAGCTGGCTGCCGTTCCCAGGACGAGCAGCGCACAGGCATTGCTTCCAGCTCCAATTAACTCCAATTCAGACATTCGCCGGAGCTCATTCCGTGTGTCAGTGATGCTGGCAACGTAGCCCAGGACACTCCGGGCCGTGAGCTCCCATGCACAGCCGGGAGCAGGACCGGTGCAAGGCAGTTTGGTGCCCTAGGCAAGATCAGATATTTAGTGCCCCCCCTTCCCACTTGAGAGCGCTGTGTTTTTTTTCAAGGGGTTTCTGGCGCCCTCTTTAGCCCTGCGCCCTAGGCGGCTGCCTAGTTGGCCTAATGGTAGCACCGGCCCTGGCCGGGAGAAGCGGCAGCCTCCGGCGGGCCACGGAAACGCCACGGCGCCCAGCCACCTCCCGCCCAGCCATCCAGAATTAATTCCAAGCTTCCTGTGTGCCTTCCCGGTGAGCCGACATCTTAACCTCCCAGAATGGCTTACTGTTATCTGGCAGCTAATTATCTCCCAGCGTCTCCATCACTAACGAGCATCACAATTAAATCTCCTCCACGGTGGCTTAGCTGGATGGGCGGCGGTGGCGGCTTCCTTGGGTGGCTGCGTTGCAGGCCAATTCATTATTATCCTTATTATTATTTTCTTTAAAACAAAACAAAAACCCCATTTGGTTTGATTCTTTTCTTCCAAGAAAAAAAACATTCCCTCCCAGAAATAGCTGTGGGTGTTGCCAGACTGGATGTCAGGCTCGAAAGAAGCGAGCCCGTCCATCTCGCTCACACACCGCTGCCCCCCAAAGGCATATTTCATTCTCCCTCCCCTTCCTTAACATTTAGGAGGCAGGTAACTGTGGCCAGGCTCTCTCTGTCCAGACGAAGTGGCAGCTGCTGGCGTATGGGCTGAAGCCGATCAAAGGTGCTTCAAGCCACAGAGGCCATTTGAGCTTCTGATAGCGAGGATAGATCAATAAGCAACCCCATATTGCAAACCTGATCTCTCAGTAAATGCTAAACAGCATGGGGGACAGGGTAGAATCTTGCAGGACCCCCAATGTATAACTGCCAAAGAGTATAACTGCCTCAGCACTGCCTTCTGGAAGAGGTCATCGTGTTCAGGCGATCACTCGTGACCAAGTAAGATTGTCTTCCAGGATAAAAAAAAAAAAGAAAAGAAAATTTACAAAAAGGAGATTTTAAAAGGAGGAAAATTCTAAAGAAGATTGTGTAGACTCTAGCGATGGGTCCGTAAGTGACTGTGGAGGCCAATTCTAGATCCACACAGCTTCCCACAGTGAGGACACAGGTTACCGGATGGAAGATGGTCCTGTAGAGGATTCGTTCGACGTGCTTTTCGCCTAGCACGTTTCTCCCTTTCGCCTTGCACTCGGGCTTCTTCAAAGTCCATAGAACCTTTGTGAAAGGCCAACCTCCAGTTAGATCGTTCATGGGCCAGAGCTTCCCAGTTTTTGATGTTTATATTGCATTTTTTTAGATTAGCCTTAAGAACATCTTTAAACCTCTTATATTGACCACCGATATTCCGCTTTCCATCCTTGAGTTGGGAATAAAGTAACTGCTTTGGGAGACGGCAGTCAGGCATTCGAACAACATGACCGGTCCACTGAAGTTGGCGTTGAAGGATCATTTTTTCAATGCTAGTAGTCTTTGCTTCTTCCAGTACACTGACATTTGTTCGCCTATCTTCCCAAGTAGGTGTTAAACAGGGATGTGTTATTGCCCCAACATTATTTGCTATTTTCATCGCCATGATTTTACATCTTGTCGAGGGGAAACTTCCCACTGGTGTGGGAATTATATATCGAACAGATGGAAAGCTTTTTAATCTCAGCAGGCTGAAAGCAAAAAGTAAGGTAATTACAACCTCCGTTGTGGAACTTCAGTATGCTGATGATAATGTGGTTTCCGCACATTCAGAGGATGATCTCCAAGCTATCCTAAATGCTTTTGCAGAAGCATACAGAAAACTTGGTCTCTCAGTGATCCAAGAGGTCATAGATTTCATAGATTTCATAGATCATAGAGCTGGAAGGAGTCTACAAGGCTATCCAGTCCAACCCCCTGCTCAATGCAGGAACCCAAGAGGTCATCCAAGCAGGAGCAGAACCACAATGCAAATGGTGCCTCTGAATTTGGATAGCCTGTCTGAAAGGATATTAGGGCTGACGGTACCAAAAGCCACCGGCAGATCCAAGAGAATCAACACGTTAGCACTCCCCATCTCTCTCTTGGCAAAGGCCATCTGTTTACCTATTGGTAATTTGCCACGGTGGAGATATAACCACTTGATAAGCTGGGAGTCCACATTGTCCTGCCACTAGATATCTCGCGGTGAGCAGAATCTCAAGCCCCTACTACAGCTGATGAGAAATGGAACGACTGATTGATGCCGCCCTCGTCACATTCCACCATGGATCTTGTTTGGGTAAAACCAGGGCTTTTTTTCTGGTGGAACTCACCGGAACTGAGTTCCAGCACCTTTTCTTCTATTACTTACATACCAATTTAATCGCCATCTACTCCCGAGGAAATGTAATCCAAGAGTTCCGGTACCCTTTTCTCCAGAAAAAAAGCACTGGGTAAAACTACTTATGAATTGGAAAAGAGAGAGAGAGAGAGAGAAACACAGAGAGAGAGTTCTGACTTCTGGTATTTCTGAGGAGGGTTCTAGATTGTCATCTACCTCTCACCAGCACTGGATACACTGTTGGGAAAATAACCAGATAGTGGCAACGCTGGTAAGACCTCGGCTAGAGCTGCCCCCTGATTTCACCAAAAGTGAAGTTTTGAGGCAAATCTGAAGATTCCATATTCACTAGATATCTCACCCAAGCAAGATGTGAAAGATTTGTGGCACCCTCCAGATATGTTGGATTACTACTCCCATAATCCTCCAGCACATCTGGACAGTGCCAGGTTGGGGAAGGCCGGTGCAGAGTGTTCCTAATGCCACCACATTTCTTTGCTGCATTCCACATTTCCCCTAGCAATGTTCAAAATGGGGCCAAAGTTCTCTGGAGACAGTAGGACAAGCTAGCTCAGTTCATGCCTTCATGCCTTCCGTATCCATAAAGGCTCAATCCATGGGGTAGAATTGAACCCAATGCCCCCAATCTTCAGAAAGAAGACACTTTTTAAATCAAAAGAATTGTTGGAGATGATGTTAAACATCCCACTCAGGACAACAAAAGAGAAGCAGAGCAGGGCAAGCCCATGTCAGACCTAGAACCATCATGTGGAGATACGTACACAGATAATGAGGAGCTCTGAACTTGTTGAAAAGGAAAAGGTGATGATCTTGTCCTCATCGCAGGAGGTGTTGGCACAGCACCTGATTGCATGAAGAGTCTGGGGGAGGCCAATGACGGGGGAAAGGGGCGCTCTTCTTGATCTCCCTCGGAGACTTGACACCAAACTAGTCTCCCAAGTGCTGCTCCAATGACACAAGTGGCAGGGAAAACATGCCACCAAGGCACGCAAGAGGAAACTGCTACCGTCTCTTTTGCTTTTTCATTCCTGCTTTGAGCTACATTATCCACTGATGCTAAGGACATCAGACACTGGGAGGCCGACTGACGTGGAGTTGATGCGACAGCATTATGCAGAAAAGCCAAGGGGGTGGTGGTTTATAGTGTATCTTGAGTTTCTGTTAGACCCACGGCTAATAGGTTTTACTCAGTGGTGTAGTGGTAAATCTTGATGTGCAGGCACTAATTATGACAGTGCCCATAGCCATGCCGCAAGGAGAGTCCAAAATTCCAGGCAGCTGGGTTGATCCACAACAAACCAGTTCCAGCAGTTTTAATCTCCACCAGGAGCAGGTCTTCTATAAAGCTCTTTGGTCTTAACTGACCATTCAAGAGCAGGCGGTCTCAACGTACTTTGCGTTACAACTGGGATAGTTCACAAGCATCTATTGTTGCTGAGAAAATTCATTCAGGTCAAAAGGAGCACATTCAACAACGCAGCTGAACAAATTACCGTACCGAGATGCAAAATTACGCACTTCACCGAATGGCTGTGTTGTTTTCATGGGGACTGGCGCCCTTTGGCTCCACAGTGATTACTTCTTCTTGGTACCATTTCCCACAGAATCCAACTGACTGTGGCAACCTGCGCAATTTTGTCGATGACATCAGGATGCTATGCCTGCTGCAATGTAAATGAGGGCACGTGGGTCGCCACAGCCAATAGGGTTTGATATCCATGTGGGCAAGAAAAGCGGCGGACAGCACTGGAGGTTGGTGACAACTTTGGCTGGCGGGGCAGAGGCCACCACAAATGGAGCCACCTACATCTGGTTTGCTACTCAACCTCCTTGCTTGCAAGGTCTAAGGACACTTCCAGTGCCTTCCAGTGTGGCTGCCTGGAACACTCCAAATTTGGAGGATTCCTGGCATCCAGTCTTCACCTGTGGCTGGATATACAGGCCTGTGGCTCACGCTGGCTCAGCTTGTCTGAGTGTGGAAAGCTAAGCAGGGACAGGCCTGGTGATTACTTGGATGGGAGACCCCTCCTCTAGTTTCCTGCATTGAGCAGGGGGTTGGACTCGATAGCCTTGTAGGCTCCTTCCAACTCTGTGATCTATGAAATCTATGAAACCTCCAATCTCCACGCTTCTCCCACCCCACAAAACACTTAGGTGGCTGATTCCGGTCATCTGTTTTGCCCCTGCTCGTGAGGAGAAGGGGCTGAGGTGCAACTGGGATATGGTGTATCTTGGTGGAGCTTCACTCCTCCCCTCCCCCCCCCAAAGCCGGCTCCAGAGTTGGTCTTGCAACTTTGGAGCTGCAGCTGGCACGGAAAGAACCGCACCAGCTGCGAGGGCGGAGGGAGGGCCCTCCGAGGTCGTCGTTCCAGCTCGGACCTCAGAACACATTTCTAAGGTCGGAGCTGGGACTCTGACCTATCCTATGGCCATCTAGACAGTGTCTAGTGGCCATAGGATTGCGCCCTTACCTAGCAATCCTATGTACACTTACCTGGGAGTGAAGCCCATTGAACTCAATGGGGCTTGTTTCTGAGTAGACATGTATAAGATTGCACTGTAAAACACTTAAGTACACTTAGGCTGCAATCCTATACCCATTTAGCTGGGAGCAAGCCTCATCCCACATAAAAAGATACATGTCAGCTATGGTTAGGTCTTGTGCAATCTTCCTGGTTTTTACATGATACAAAGCCTACCAAATGCTCAGATTTTTCTCATGCCCCGACATCAAATTTCCAATAAAAGTAAAGTACTGGATGCTTAAGTTTCAGCAGCAAATTCACATACACACAGCATACTTTCACAAGTGAGGCTTATTGATTAATTGGTACAGTCATGCCTTGGATTGAGAGCATAATTCGTTCCGGAAATGTGCTTGTAATCCAAAACACTCTTATATGAAAACGAAATCCCCCCCAAAAAAATTGTACAGAGATTTTTAATTTAAGCCGTACTACAGTACTTGTATTGCAAGACGTCACTTGTATATAAATGATATTAACTGCGCTGCCAAGAAAAAAACCTACGCTAGCGCAAAGGCTGAGGTCCAAAGAAGAACAAGAGAACTTAAGAACGCTTGGTGGAAAAAGAAAGCTGAAGAAATTCAACAACTTGCAGAATCTCATGATGCACGGGGCTTTTTTAAGGCCACAAGGGCCATTTATGGACCAAAAACCTATGGTACAAACCCTTTACAATCAAAAGATGGCACCAAACTCTTAAAAGACAAAGAGTCTATTGCACTGCGTTGGAAAGAGCATTATTATGACCTTTTAAATCGTAAGTCTAAGGTGGATAATGAGATTTTTTCGCAAATCCCGCAAAAACAAATTAAAGAGGAACTTGCAATACTCCCCACTTTGGATGAAGTAAAAAAAGCCATTAATCAAATGAAGAACAACAAAGCTAGTGGACCAGATGGGATTCCTGCTGAAATCTTTAAAGAAGGGGGGCCCGAACTTGTACAACATCTTCATAAACTCATCGAAAAAATCTGGATAAGAGAAGAGATCCCAGAAGACTTCAGGGATGCCATAATTATCACCCTCTTTAAGAAGGGTGATAGAACAGACTGTGGAAACTATCGGGGCATTTCTCTCTTAGCAACCGCAGGTAAAATATTTGCTAGGATTCTCGCAAACCGTCTTCTATCTATTTCAGAAGAGATCCTCCCTGAAACTCAATATGGTTTCCGCCCCTCTAGAGGGACAGTAGACATGATTTTTACTGCACGTCAGCTCCAAGAAAAATGCCGGGAGCAAAATCAACCCCTTTATATGGCATTTATCGATTTGGCTAAGGCCTTTGATACTGTAGACCGTACAGCTCTCTGGACTATCCTTATGAAAATTGGATGCCCCAATAAATTTGTGAATATCTTGCGACTTCTCCATGACAACATGACGGCAACGGTTTTGGACAACAACGGCTCTCATGGTGCTCCATTTAAAGTGGGATCAGGTGTTAAACAGGGATGTGTTATCGCCCCAACATTATTTGCCATTTTCATCGCCATGGTTTTACATCTTGTCGAGGGGAAACTTCCCACCGGTGTGGGAATTATATATCGAACAGATGGAAAGCTTTTTAATCTCAGCAGGCTGAAAGCAAAAAGTAAGGTAATTACAACCTCCGTTGTGGAACTTCAGTATGCTGATGATAATGTGGTCTCCGCACATTCAGAGGATGATCTCCAAACTATCCTAAATGCTTTTGCAGAAGCATACGAAAAACTTGGTCTCTCACTTAACATCAAAAAAACCAAAGTGCTTCATCAGCAAGTGCAAGCCAATCCTTTGGTGATGCCATCTATCCAGCTTGGCGGGACAATACTGGAAAATGTCGATCATTTTCTCTATCTTGGCAGCTATCTTTCTGTTACAGCTAACATCGACAGTGAAATCCAGCATCGTCTGAGCTCCGCAAGTGCCGCATTTTCTCGAATGAAACATAGAGTGTTCGAGGATCGGGATATTTGTAAGAAGACCAAAACACTGGTTTATGAAGCCATTGTATTACCAACTTTATTGTATGCCTGCGAAACATGGACTATCTATAAACGTCACTTCCACCTCCTTGAAAGGTTTCATCAACGTTGCCTCCGGAAAATCCTGCAAATTACTTGGGAAGATAGGCGAACAAATGTCAGTGTACTGGAAGAAGCAAAGACTACTAGCATTGAAAAAATGATCCTTCAACGCCAACTTCAGTGGACCGGTCATGTTGTTCGAATGCCTGACTGCCGTCTCCCAAAGCAGTTACTTTACTCCCAACTCAAGGATGGAAAGCGGAATATCGGTGGTCAATATAAGAGGTTTAAAGATGTTCATAAGGCTAATCTAAAAAAATGCAATATAAACATCGAAAACTGGGAAGCTCTGGCCCATGAACGATCTAAATGGAGGTTGGCCTTTCACAAAGGATCCATGGACTTTGAAGAAGCCCGAGTGCAAGGTGAAAGGGAGAAACGTGCTAAGCGAAAAGCACGTCAAATGAATCCTTTACAGGACCATCTTCTATCTGGTAACCTGTGTCCTCACTGTGGGAAGCTGTGTGGATCTAGAATTGGCCTCCACAGTCACTTACGGACCCATCGCTAGAGTCTACACAATCTTTCTTTAGAATCTCCTCCTTTTATCCCGGAAGACAATCTTACTCGGTCACGAGTGATCGCCTGATGATGATGATATATATATATTTAAAAATTTGCTTGTCTTGTAAAACGCTCTCAAACCAAGTTACTTGCAATCCAAGGTATTACTGTATTTCAATTGATCTATAATCAATTTCATCGCTAGAGTCTACACAATCTTCTTTAGAATTTCCTCCTTTTATCCCGGAAGACAATCTTACTCGGTCACGAGTGATCGCCTGATGATGATGACATCGCCCAGGGTGGCCGGGTGACCGGCCAGATGGGCGATTGATAAATATAATAATAATAATAATAATAATAATAATAATAATAATAATGTGAACGCAAAAACACATTAACTAGATCTCCCTCTTAGGCAGTTCAGGGTGGCCGAAGCCTGTTTAAATCCCAAAGGAAATGCCTGATCCTCGCAGACTGAAGGGACTGTTTCATTGCAAGACCAGCAAAGATCCTTCCGTTTCCTTCCTACCAGGAACAGTTCATCCCATATTTGGAAGAGCCGTGTGATGGTCTCTCACCCCCCCCCACCCGACCCCCATGTAATCTCCACGGCAAGCGATCATTAAAAAGAACTCTTTGAGGAATAGGCTTGAACCTCCAGTGGAGAACCAGAGAACAAGCACAAACACAAAAATGCTACAGGGTTTGTTTTATTCACTGGTGTTCTTCATCAGAGGTGAAATAAATCACAAAGCTTTCCCAACCTTTTTCTGGGGGGACGGGAGCAAAGTGGAGCGCTTGCTGTGTTTCAAAAGGGAAGAAGCCCCCGCTTAGTTCAAGGAGAGGAAATAGCCAACTTGGGTCACCTGTCTTTCTGCTGCCACCCATAAACGTGCTTTCCTTTCTCAGCTTTTTTCTTGGGAGAGGGGAGTGGCAGAGAAAAATCTCCCACCCAAGGCTGAGCCGTCCTATTTAGGAAGCAGACAATGCAGAGGAAAATCCAGTCCTCCTGAGTCCAAACCCACCCGGTGCTGAAGGGCTGCTCATCATCTCTGCAGCGCAGCAGTGCGGAGCCATGTCTGGGTCAGGGATGGGGACTCGGACTCGAGGACTCGACTCGTGAGTCGGACTGAGTCCCCCCTCTGACTCGACCTCGAGTCCCAATATTTTTAATGGGACTCGAGACTCGACTCGGGACTCGAGACCAAGGACTCGTCAACATCCCTGGGCTGTTGACGAGTCTTCTGGCTGTGCCAGAAGGAGCGCGATCACCGGTGAAGAGCGCATGGAAGCGAGGCGCGCCGCTGCTCGGCCACTATGGACAGCTACCAGGAGCGCAGCCCCAACGATGTGTTGAGATTTATTTTGATTGATGTGTTGTTGTGGGGGGTTTGGGTTAGGGTCAGACATTTTGGGTTTGGCTGCCTCTGCCTGCCTGTTTGGGGTTCCCAGCCTCCTCTGCCTGCCTAGTCTCTTCTAGATCCTGTTCAACAGTTGAATTGTCCAAGACAAAGGCCTCTGCCTGCCTGCTTTGGGGTTCCCTGCCTCCTCTGCCTGCCTGGTTATTTTGGGTTTGTCTGCCTGGTCTGTTCTTGCCAAAATCAGTTGCAGAGTTTTGAGATAAAAAGGCACACTTGTGCCTAGAATTTATTTAAGCCACACATCTGAAGTAGCCTTATTTTGTTGGGGGGAAACCCCATTGATTTTAATAGGGACTCGTGGAGTCAGTTTTGGGAGTGACTCAGGACTCGTGACTCGTGAGTCACCATTTTGGACCAAGGACTCGGACTCGGACTCGAGACTCGGGTCCAAAGACTCGTGACTCGACTCGTGACTCGAGACCAAGGACTCTTCAACATCCCTGGTCTGGGTGGAGAAGAAGCCGCAGTCGAGCAAGCCGAACAAAGACCAGCAGAGAGGTTGCTTCTGTTCTGCTGCTCTCCTCGGCCACCACCGGCCTCTCTGCCTCCTGCCACAGCGCAGGCTCAGGCACGGAGTTGTGGGGTGATTTCGGCCTGTGCGGCCACTAATTGGCCAGTCCAGCCTCCGCAATGCCCATAATTTCAGCATCGGAAAGGGAGCGGGGAGGCCCTCTCAGGCTCTCAGTGATTCCTCTTGTCTTGCTCACAGCCAGGGCATGCGAGTGAGTGGACTGGGGTTTTTAGAGGATCACTGGACAGGATACTCCCATTGGGGGAACATGCCAAGCATACCCAGTAATCTTCCAGTAACCCCCCCCCCAAAAGTTGGCTATTGAAAACATGAGAGGGAGGAAGAAGATGAGGGGTGCTGCCATGCAGCTTTAATCCCCCCCCCATTTCAACAGATTAAGAGCTAGGTGGGAGGTGGTTCGCTATCCCCCTTGCCCGTAGCAACGGGCCGTGCTTGGAGGAGGAAAGTGCGGGCAAAGAAGAACCAGGGAAATTGCAGAGAAGGACAGCATCGAAGCAACAAGAGCAACCAAGGACTGGAGACCCCTGTTGAGAGCACCAACCAGGAGAAGTCGTTTCAACCCAGCTCCGCCTTCTACTGCTCCCCTCTGGCTCCCCTTTGCAGCCCTGCCCGCTTTTACTGCTAGAAAAGCGCTAAAAGGCCTACGCGCAAACAGACCTTAACACGAAGAGGCTTGACGATGCAACAGTTGCACAAAAGTGCAGGGAACGCATGATGACGTGCTTTGCAAACACTCACAATTTTTTTTTTTTTATGGGTCTGTGTCCGCACAGTAAATATTGATCGATTGACTGTAAACGCACAAAAATGGACACAGAACAAGGCAAGTTGTTTTGGTTCAGCTCTAGAAAGAAATGCCACGTGTTTCGAGTGGATTGACTTTGTAGCAAGAAGAAGAAGAAGAAGAAGAAGAAGAAGAAGAAGAAGAAGAAGACGACACAGCAGCAACAGCAACAGCTGATGGCATTTTGCTACAGGCTCTTGAATAATAGAATCATGGAATCATAGAAAAGTAGAGTTGGAAGGGGCCTACAAGGCCATCGAGTCCAACCCCCTGCTCAATGCAGGAATCCAGGTCAAAGCATCCCTGACAGATGGCCGTCCAGCCGCACCTTGGATGCCTCCAGAGTGGGAGAGCCCACCACCTCCCTAGGTAGTTGGTTCCATTGTCTTATTGCTCTGACAGTCAGGAAATTTTTCCTGATGTTTAGGTGGAATCTGGGTTCCTGTAACTTGAGCCCATTATTCCGTGTCCTGCAAACTGGGATGACCGAGAAGAGATCCTGGCCCTCCTCTGTGTGACAACCCTTTAAGTACTGGAAGAGTGCGATCATATCTCCCCTCAGTCTCCTCTTCTGAAGGCTAAACATGCCCAGTTCTTTCAGTCTCTCCTCATAGGGCCTTGTTTCCAGTCCCTTTATCATCCTTGTTGCCCTCCTCTGAACCCTCTCCAGTTTGTCTATGTCCTTCTTAAAGTGTGGTGCCCAGAACTGGACGCAGTACTCAAGATGAGGCCTAACCAGTGCCGAGTAAAGGGGAATTATCACTTCCCGCGATTTGGAAGCTATACTTCTATTAATACAGCCCAAAATTGCATTTGCCTTCTTTGCAGCCACATCGCATTGCTGGCTCATATTCAGTTTGTGATCTACCACAATTCCAAGATCCTTCTCACTTGTAGTATTGTTGAGCCAAGTGTCCCCCATTCTGTAACTCTGCATTTGGTTTCCTCTCCCTAGGTGCAGCACTTGGCATTTATCCCTATGAAATTTCATTCTGTTGTTTTCGGCCCAGCACTCCAGCCTATCGAGGTCACTTTGAATTTTGTTTCTGTCTTCCAGAGTATTAGCTGTTCCACCCAACTTTGTGTCATCTGCAGATTTGATAAGCATTCCCTGTACCTCCTGATCCAAATCATTAATAAAAATGTTGAAGAGCACCGGGCCCAGGACCGAGCCCTGTGGTACCCCGCTCGTTACCTCTCCCCAGTTTGAGAAGGAACCATTGATAAGCACTCTTTGAGTCCGATTCTGTAGCCAATTGTGGATCCACCTGATAGTTGTTCCATCTAGCCCACTCTTAGCTAGCTTACTAATCAGGATATCATGAGGCACTTTGTCGAAAGCTTTGCTGAAGTCCAGATATATAATGTCCACAGCATTCCCACAGTCCACAAGGGAGGTTACCCGATCAAAAAATGAGATCAGATTAGTCTGACAGGATTTGTTCTTGACAAATCCATGCTGGCTTCTAGTAATCACTGCATTGTTTTCAAGGTACTTGCAGACTGACTTCTTTATAATCTGCTCCAAAATCTTCCCGGGGATTGATGTCAGACTGACTGGCCTATAGTTCCCAGGTTCCTCCTTCTTGCCCTTTTTGAAGATGGGAACAACATTTGCCCTCCTCCAGTCGTCTGGCACTTCACCTGTCCTCCATGATTTCTCAAAGATAATAGACAGTGGTTCTGAGAGTTCTTCTGCCAGTTCCTTTATTACTCTAGGATGCAGCTCATCAGGCCCTGGAGATTTAAACTCGTTCAGAGCAATCAGGTGCTCCTTGACCATTTGCCTATCAATCTCAAGCTGCAATCCTGCCCCTTCAGTCTGCACTTCAGGTTTGCCAGGGGGGTCATAGACCCTCTTTTGGGAGAAGACTGAGCCAAAGTAGGAATTGAACACTTCTGCCTTTTCTTTGTCTTCTGTTATCAGTTCCACATCAAGTTCCACATTGAGATAGTTCCACATCAAGGTAGGGGACTGGAATGTCTCTTAAGGACCAAATTCCCTGACATTCTGCCCCAAGGGAAGGATCGGAGCCAATTCCAGATGCTCCTGCGACAAGGGAAGGGAATCTAGAAGAGGACCTGAACCAGCATGCATGCACACCTCCACGGAGGTCAAAACCAGCCCTGCCACTTCGGTTGGCTCGTCTGGGTACTGTGCGTCCAGACCTCTCGAGAATCAGGGTCCAGGACAAGATCAGACTTGAGTCCAAAGTACTTCCCCACATGCAGAGTTCCCAACGTCCAAAGCTCCCAGCCTTGGAATCTCTACACAACATGGGGCAAGGCATAGGAAAGTCCAGAAGTCAGGAAATAGCCCCAAGCCAGCTGAGCTCTGGGCTCCTCGGCAAAGACACATCCACAGCCATGAGAATGCACAGTCTATGAAAAATACGACAGTCCTTTTCATGGCAGGTTCTTGACAGTAAAAGTCAGAAGAGAAGAAAGTCCAAATTAGGTAGAGTCCATGCGCAGAGTGCTCCCCATAGCTCAGTCGGTGATAGATCCAAACAGAAGGATGCAGACAGGGAAGACGAGAGAGATGTTCCTAGCAAAGGCTCTGGAGGCTAAGCACTGACTGGTGCGGCCATCTTATCCCTCCTTCCAAACCACTAATTGACGAGGGAACTGGCCCACCCAAGAGGCCCCTCCCCCACCCGGGTGTCTCCCTTCAACCCTGCAGGGGTGAGGCTTCAACCAGAGTGACACCTCTGCAGACCACCCCTCCCCTCTCCTGAAGTTCCCAGAGAAGGCTGCCAGCTCCTACCTCTGCAAGGTGGAATTTGCAGCTGGACGTGGGAGACAAATCGACCCCCAGCTGCTTTCTCCTGAGAACTCTGGCAGTGTGATGAGCTCACACCAGGGATGGGGACTCGGACTCCAGGACTCGACTCGTGAGTCGGACTGAGTCCCCCCTCTGACTCGAGTCAGACTCGAGTCCCAGTATTTTTAATGGGACTTGAGACTCGACTCGGGACTCGAGACCAAGGACTCGTGTTCCAAAACCGTGTTCCTCAAATGCAACATGGATAGGTTTTAGGAAGTACAGCAAGTTTATTTTTTAAAATCATTTTTAAAAAATGATTTTTAAAAACCTTTCAGACATTTTGGGTTTGGCTGCCTCTGCCTGCCTGTTTGGGGTTCCCTGCCTCCTCTGCCTGCCTGGTCTCTTCTTAACCAGTTCCACAGTTTGAATTGTCCAAGACAAAGGCCTCTGCCTGCCTGCTTTGGGGTTCCCTGCCTCCTCTGCCTTTCTGGTTATTTTGGGTTTGTCTGCCTGGTCTGTTCTTGTCAAAATCAGTGGCAGAGTTTTGAAATAAAAAGGCACACTTGTGCCTAGGATTTATTTAAGCCACACATCTGAAGTAGCCTTATTTTGTTGGGAAAAAACCCCATTGGTTTTAATAGGGACTCGTGGAGTCAGCTTTGGGAGTGACTCGTGACTCACGAGTCGCCATTTTGGACCAAGGACTCGGACTCGAGACTCGGGTCCAAGGACTCGTGACTCGACTCGTGACTCGAAACCAAGGACTCTTCAACATCCCTGGCTCACACTGGTCTCGACATTCCACAGACTGACTAGGCCCCAAACCCTTCCAAACTACTGCTGACCAGTTTCTGGTTATGAACTGGGAGGCGCGCTGTCTTACTGACACTGAACCCCTCACAGCAGGAGACATTTTCTTCTTTCTGCCCCATGGGCGATGCCCATCTCTGCACGCTTCCGACCCACTCCTCTCAGGGTAGACAATGTCGCCCGTCCGCAGACGCAGCGGGGCCTGCTGGGAGCAGCAAAACGGAGAGGCGCTGAAGCCAGAGAGGACAAGTCGTGGCAGTCGAGGGGAGAGGCGTGCCCACGATCTCCAGATAATGTCGGAAATCACGCACAGCGTCGCCGCCGAGTGACTTGATGTTATGGTGCCAAACGGAAACATGCCCCCATTTTGTTCCGCGTCAGTTGCTCCCGATCTTCCAGAACCCTGATTTGTCTAAATCACCCCTGCCAGACAAATGACGGGTTCCGTAGTCTCTTCCCAGGCAGAGCAGTTCCTGCAAATGGCTTGCTCACCGCCCCGTGAGTAACATCAATTATAAAGCTGCATTTCATTTGGCCGGAGAAATGGTCTCTTTTGCTGGAGGGAAGCAGCGAAGCCGAGAGAGAGGAGAGGAGGTGCTGTTCAGGCAGGGTCGGAAGAAGAACGCAGCTGAGATTACACCACATCTGGGGGTTAGGTGGGCGGGGCGGGGAGTGGATGTTGCTTGAACACTGGCAATAAAGGCAGCACGGAGGGCGAGGGTCCAGCTGGCGGCTCGGGAGAGATTGCACTGGGGGGGGGGTGTCTTCCTGACCCTGACCCCAAGCAACAGGCAGATTTCAGGCACCCAGAAGGAGGAGGCAGGTGGATTAGAACAGTGTTCTCCAACCTTGGGTCCCCAGATGTTTTTGGCCTACAACTCCCAGCATGCCCCAGCCAGCTACGCTGGCTGGGGCGTGCTGGGAGTCGTAGGCCAAAAACGGTTAGGCACTGGTTAGGCCTCATCTTGAGTACTGCGTCCAGTTCCGGGCACCTCACTTTAAGAAGGACATAGACAAACTGGAGAGGGTTCAGAGGAGGGCAACAAGGATGATAAAGGGACTGGAAACAAGGCCCTATGAGGAGAGAGTGAAAGAACTGGGCATGTTTAGCCTTCAGAAGAGGAGACTGAGGGGAGATATGATCGCACTCTTCCAGTATTTGAAGGGATGTCACACAGAGGAGGGCAAAGATCTCTTCTCGTTCATCCCAGTTTGCAGGACACGGAATAATGGGCTCAAGTTACAGGAACCTAGATTCCACCTAAACATCAGGAAAAATTTCCTGACTGTCAGAGCAATAAGACAATGGAATCAACTACCTAGGGAGGTGGTGGGCTCTCCCACTCTGGAGGCATTCAAGGTGCAGCTGGACAGACATCTGTCCGAGATGCTTTGACCTGGATTCCTGCATTGAGCAGGGGGTTGGACTCGATGGCCTTGTAGGCCCCTTCCAACTCTACTTTTCTATGATTCTATGATTCTATGATCTGGGGACCCAGGGTTGGAGAACACTGGATTAGAAGACTACTGGCACAAGACCCTCCACGCTGCAATGTGTTTGGCTGTTCTGGGTTGGGCTGCTCGTGAGCCGCCCTTCTGAAGAAGAACCCTTTCATCTGTTTATCACTTTACTCGGTGTCTTATCTCATTCATTCTAAAACGATTATCTCTCCCCGCCAGTCAGAAATGGCACTCCGGGCAGCGAACAATCGATGCATTCAAACACTCTAAAACAAGGAAGGACATAAACAGAGATGAGGATAGCGTAAAAGATAAACAGGGAATCAGTCCACTCCACAGCGTCCTTAAAAGCACCGGCCACCACCGATGGAATTAAAAGCCTTTCCGGACAAGAGCACTGGTGCCAGTCCTTCCATCGCCTCAATCACCGGGAGACACTGGTGAGCACTGCGGAAATGCTACAGGAACCCTAAACACTAACGGTGCGTTACACAAACGGCAGGATGAACATTCGAACTAACCCAAAGCAGGGGTAGGCAAACCAGTGCCTTCCAGATGTTTTGGACTGCAGAGTCCCAGAACCCCTGATCATTGGCAATGCTGTCTGGGGCTCATGGAAGTTGCAGTCCGAACCATCTGAAGGGCAGGAGGCTGCCTGCTCCTGAGACCAGAGGATCTGCATTCTGCCTCTCCCTGTTCAGCTACCAGCTCCCCGGGCAGCCTTAAGAAAGCTGGCTTCCCACGGCCTCCATTCCCTGTCTATAAAATGAGGATCGTTACCCACTTGGAGGAAAGAACAAGACGAAGGTTGTGCACCTTCACGCACCTGAAGTGCTTTATAAAGCATCACCTTTTCTAGCAAAATAATAAAAAAAAGCAGGATACATATGTGTGGGTGGTGTGAGAGCTGGACTGACCCGGGTTCAAAAGCTTCCCTAGCCAATGAGCCTCAGTCCCAGTCACGCAGGCGGAAGGAGGAGATAACAGCAGTTAATAAAGATTAAAGAGTTTATTTGTAAGACCCAATTACATGGGATTAAGGCAATCAATGCATCTCTACTCACTACATCATTGCAGACTCAAATCCACTACCCCAGTGGTAAGGCTAGATGAAGTGAAGTCCAAGAACAAGACACATGTCGAGTCGAGACGAGAGACAGCAAGCAAGCAAGTGAAGAAGTGAAGCTATCAGCAAGTGTGTTAGCTTTATACCACCTATAAATAGGATATTACTCACCCCAGTTGTATAACCTATTCATCAACATGTTTACGGCAAAACCTGTCCAAGGTTGCTGAGTCATATCACCTCGAGACTATGTCTCGTGACTAGAGACCTTGTGTATTTGAACTCAAGAGACACCCACCAGGTCAGGTGATAATCCTGATGTCAGGTGGTAATCTCGTTCTGCCTATGCAAAACCCAACAGGTGGGTGTAGTCCTCTCTTTGGAATACCTTCCTGGCATGCCTGTGTGGTGCCACCTCACTTCCTCCATATGACCCCCTCAAACTCCATCTTTAAGAACATCAGAAGAGCCCTGCTGGATCAGACCAAGGGCCCATCTAGCCCAGCCTTCTGTTCACACAGTGAGTGGCCCACCAGCTGCTGCCCATGGGAAGACCACAAGCAGGACATGAGTGCAACAGCACCCTCCCGCCCATGTTCCCCAGCAACTGGTGTACACAGGAATACTCTGATACTGGAGGTAGCATATAGCCATCAGGATTAGTAGCCATTGATGATGGCTTTATCTTCCATGAATGTGTCTAAAGCCCTCCAGATTGGTGGACATCACTACATCTTGTGGTAAGAAATTCCACGGTTTAACTCTGTGCTGCATGAAGAAGTCCTTCCTATTATCTGTCCTGAATCTCCCACCAATCAGCATCATGGGATGACCACATTGGGTCCTAGTATCATGAAAGAGGGAGAAAAATGTCTCCCTGTCCATTTTCTCCACACCAGACATCGTTTTGTGCATCCTTCCTGCAAAGAGAGATGCATGAGAAATTTGCTTCAGTTTGTTTTTGTGAAGAAAAGAGCCTTTGGGGGTTCCCACACGCACACACACACACACCTCATGTGTGAACTGGCTGGAGGCTGGGTGGGGTGGGGTGTGCATAGTTCCTCTAGAATGGATGGCGCCTGGAAGTCCGGAAAAGCCAGGCTAAAAGCTTTCAAGTGCAAATGTCATGAGTTCCCCTCCTTGCCTGGCCAGGTGAAGTGCGTCATGATTGGCTGAAGGCAGCAGAGCTACAGGAAGGAGGGGGGGGGAGGGAGAAAAGGTATATTCCCAAAGTGTAGCCTGTGTGTCTTTGTCTTTGGTCATCGCGTGGCTGCCCGGCTGTTGGAGCAATGGCGGCGCGCCAAGGAGAGGCCCAAGCCTTCGGGGGGGGGCTCAGGATCTGACCCCAGGTAGCTCCTGGTGAAATTAGCTGAATGAGGGCTCTGGTAAAGGCAAGCCTTGTGGGAGGCTACCCATCTCGGACCTTCGGGTAGGTATGGTAATCTCCATTGGGCAGCAAGGCTGTGCTGGATCTAACCCTGGAAGAGAACTGACCCTCAGGGAACAGAGGTGTGTGCCTGAGAGATATTAAGAATCAGGTTTTGTTATTTTGCAGCTCTATTTCTGTGTACCAAAGTGTCTCTCTCTTTATTTTGTGTGCTTCCCTCATTTCCCTAATCTTGTTGTAAAATGCTACCAGAATAAACCTTCTTTTGGTTTTTTTTACCCCACATGGTGTTTGTGGATTGCTCTGCTTGGTTCAGTAACTAAATCCAGGTTACAGTCATAAAGGCAAGTCCCTGAACAGAGATTCAAGTAGGATTGCAGACAGCTGAGGCTGGCAATCTGGTACCTTGAGATCTCTGGGGGTCTTGGTTCCTTTGGGGTAGGAAAGGGTGGGGTTGTGGCGGGCCAGCCAGCCCCCCCCTTCCTCCACAGTTTTTGATAAGGATTTACCCAGCTCACACCTTTTGGACTGAATACGGACTCGGATGCGATCTGTGGTTGAAGTCTGTGCATTTCTGAGCTGGCAGTATGATTCACGGACACCCCCCCAAAAAATGTGTTTGACAGCACGCGCACATTTGAAAGATGCGCATGAAAAAATGTGTACTTCTGAAAAATGCACACAAGCACACTTTAATCAGTGGGAGAAGAATGTACATTTCAAAGATGCGCGCACTTGATGCATACCTTTGGGGAAAGATGCACAAAAACATGGACGGATTTTCATGTGAGAAGAAAAAAAAGCAAAGCTCACAATCCGATGCGGGCTCGAATTCGAATGAGCTTCAAGATGGAATTGGAGAACTTCGGCAAGCTTGAGATTTGCTGATTCGCGCATGCCTACTTGCCAAGCCTTCAACATGGCCCCTTAGTCCTTACCCCCAAGCAGGGATGGGGACTCGGACTCCAGGACTCTACTCGTGAGTCGGACTGAGTCTCCCCTCTGACTCGAGTCAGACTCGAGTCCCAATATTTTTAACGGGACTCGAGACTCGACTCAGGACTCGAGACCAAGGACTCGTGTTCCAAAACCGTGTTCCTCAAATGCAACATGGATAGGTTTTAGGAAGTACAGCAAGTTTATTTTTTAAAATCATTATCCTAAAATGCAACCTTTCAGACATTTTGGGTTTGGCTGCCTCTGCCTGCCTGTCTGGGGTTCCCAGCCTCCTCTGCCTGCCTGGTCTCTTCTTAACCAGTTCCACAGTTTGAATTGTCGAAGACAAAGGCCTCTGCCTGCCTGCTTTGGGGTTCCCTGCCTCCTCTGCCTGCCTGGTTATTTTGGGTTTGTCTGCCTGGTCTGTTCTTGCCAAAATCAGTTGCAGAGTTTTGAAATAAAAAGGCACACTTGTGCCTAGAATTTATTTAAGCCACACATCTGAAGTAGCCTTATTTTGTTGGGGAAAAACCCCATTGATTTTAATAGGGACTCATGGAGTCAGCTTTGGGAGTGACTCGTGACTCGTGACTCACCATTTTGGACCAAGGACTCGGACTCGGACTCGAGACTCGGGTCCAAAGACTCGTGACTCGACTCGTGACTCGAGACCAAGGACTCTTCAACATCCCTGCCCCCAAGCACAAGCAAGCCAGGGCGCATTAGACCCAACTCATCCTGCTTGTTTCCCTTGCTTTCCCACACCCTTTGTTCCCTCTCCATTGTCAGACTGTATAGACTGTAAGCTCTTTGGGGGCAGGGAACTGTTTTTCTGTAAATCACCATTCACACTGATGGTGCTGTATGAACAAGAACAGAACAAAGACCGCACACAGGATGCCGCCTTACCGAACCAACCTCCCGTGGCGAGGTATAATTTTCAAAACCTGCACTCCTGCCAGAAGCTTTATTCAGCCTCTTCATAAAACCCACTAATTAGCAAGACTCAGAAGGAAGATCGTGCTCTCGGACGGGAACAGAGCAAACCCGAGCGTCCTTTATTTTTCTTTGCTTAGAGACGGCTTTATTTCTTGTGCTTGTTGTGATACACGAAACCCGCTTCCCAAGAACCGGAGGATGACAGTGAACTTGTAGAGCCTGCTGCAAAAGGGTAGCTGTTAATCTCTGAGATAATAGAGATGATGAGTTTCTGAACACCCAGGATTTGCTATATATAAATACCAAGTATTATTATTTCATATAGGTGCTCTTGAGCAACCTCTGTGCATTTCCTGGCCTGTGCCAGAATCTCCAGTGGAGATTTTGCCCACCCCGCCACCCCAGAAGATGAAAAAGGCTTAACAACACTCATGAACAAGGGGAGGAGAGCATTTGCAGATGCGAGCAACTTGTCGTGTCAAGGGAAGCAACCAGTTGTGAGCCGGCTGCTGGCAATACAAAGAAGTTCACCGCAAGACACGTGTTGGAAACCTGGAGTCCACAGTTTGGACCCCGCTCCTGTTCCGTGCAATCCCGCCCTCTCTCAGCCTAAGCCCATCCTGCATCTGCAGCTTAGGGATAATAATGCTGACCCTCCCATACAGGGTCATTGCAAAGATTACAAGAAGATAATGCTTTGAATAACCTGAAGCGCTACGTGAAGTATTGCAATTATTATAGAGGACTTCTGGACCACGACGATGGTTCAATGACTGCAGTCACTCCAAAAACCATCTGAGGTGTAGCCGCTTCCCCTGCATTATTGATTTATTGGAAGCTGACAAGGGCTGTCGCTCAATCTCATGCTCAATAATGAGGCTCATTACGGAGAGGAAATGACGGTGCGAGTGTCCCACTGGCTCCAACAGGGACATCCCAGGGAAGATGTTATGCATGCAGAAGACTGGTGACCGGGGGTCACCCGCGTGATCAAACACTGTGCTTCAAAGAAATGGAGTCCAGTCTGTGCAATAATAGCAAAAATCCCTATGACTGAGGCCTACTTCGTCTCAAGTCAGGGTATAGCTGGCCTGGATGCCATCACTTCGGACTGCAGGAGGGGGCTCACAACAATACATGCTCTTCCATACAAAAATGTTCCCTGCACATAGAAAGCCAGGATGTCAGGGAGATGGCAAAGCTGGAACCCTCCCCTGTGAGCACCTCAGTGAGAACTTCGGCCTGCGCATGTGACATCCGTCCCATTGGTTGCACAAATCGCCATGTTAGATCAGAGCCACGATGCAGTTAACAGGAAACATCACATTCCAAATGGGGAAGAACCATTTCTGGAATAGACCCGGGACCCTCTTGCAACCTTGGAGATGCAGCTGGGGTGGTTCTTTCTGTACCAGTTGCGGGGGAGAGGGGGGATCCAAGCGTGGATCCCCCGCTATGAGGTTGGAGCAATTTTCTGACCTTGTCGTTGGGAAGCCGAAACACCCTATGGCCACCTAGGTGCTGTGTAGTGGCCATGTTGCGCTGCCCATCCTTCAGTGTTGCTTTAAATCTGTGCACTGCTGCTAGGTTTTATTCTGGTTTTTAACTTTTATTTTATACTGCAGTTTTAAACCTTAAAATGTTTATATTGCATCTTATGTTGTATTTTATGGTTGTAATTGTTGTGAACCACCCAGAGAGCTTTGGCTCTTGGGCGGTATAGAAATGAAAGAAAAGAAGAAAATAAGGACCTCAGAAACCATCCGTTACACAAATAAGCACAAGGTGGCTGGCTGAAGCTTCCAAATATGATGAAAATCCTACAGTGGAATGTCCTATCTGTAAACCAAGACTGACAGAAGAGGTGGTTTTTGAAAAGAAAGGCAAAACACACATATTGAAGAGAAACAATCGCCTTCATTCAGCATCCTCAGAAGGGGAGCTACAAGATGTACATATCTGAAAACAAAGTTAATTACATGTATTAATTGGCTAAGGGCCAGACTGGAAGATCCGTATTAATTAGCTGGCAAAGTCCTAACACACAGTCATTATTATTAATTATTTCTACATCAAGTTGCCGGAGAGTGAGCTGGAGCATTAAAGCGACGTCCGTCAAATAGAGGGATGGGATTCTGCGGAGATTTGCCAAGGAATTGGGAGGGGGAACTTAAGTAGTATGAACCACAACAGCATTTGCAGTGCTTTGAAAACAGCAAGTTTTCAAAGCACTTCACATGCACGATCTGTTTGGAATCCTTACAACAGCCATGCAAGGTAAGCCAGTACTATTACCCTCGACAGCGCAAATGGGAAGGCTGAGGCTGAGAGAGAGCAGCTTGCCTAAGGCCACACAGTGAGTTAACAGAAGAGGTGAGATTTGAACTGGGGACTTCCGGATTCATAGTTCGGTCTCTTATAGGAGAGTGTAAGAAAGAAGCTGGCCATGGAAGGAGGCGGCTCAAAACTGCCGCCGAGCACAAGGCTTGGGGTTACCCAGTGCTCTCTCTCTCTCTAGGACAGTGTTCTCCAACCTTGG
Organism: Shinisaurus crocodilurus; assembly: GCA_021292165.1. Classification (NCBI taxonomy): domain Eukaryota; kingdom Metazoa; phylum Chordata; class Lepidosauria; order Squamata; family Shinisauridae; genus Shinisaurus; species Shinisaurus crocodilurus. Next base: position 293,787,201 of record CM037878.1, read on the forward strand.
CTGGGGCATGCTGGGAGTTGTAGGCCAAAAACATCTGGGGACCCAAGGTTGGAGAACACTGATCTAGGAATAGGGGAGAATTTTTTCAGTCCACATTTTTATGCAAACTTACCTAATTTCGGACGTTTGAAGCAAAATTCAGTTATTCTTCAAAAATCCACACTTCTCCAAATTTTGCAATAGAGTTCTCCAATCAACAAATATGTACAAGAATGCATATATTAGAGGAAAAAATGTTCAAATAATTTTTATATCAGGAAAACTGTCTGCAGAAATGTGCACATCGTGGAAAAATGCATACAAAAAATGCTTATGAATTTTCATGCAAATTTTTAAAATAAAAATTCTCCTGGTTTGGGACAAACTGAACTGAAGGCTGGAGAAATTCCCAAAGTTCAAGATGAACCGAACTTAAGACTGGAAAAATGAGAAACTGAAATGGATAGATTCACCCATCCCTACGGCTCTAACACAGGGCTCTCCAACCTTGGGTCCCCAGATGTTGCTGGACTACAGCTGCCAGAATCCCTTGCCATTAGCCATGCTGGCTGGGTATGCTGGGAGCTGTAGGCCAGCAACATCTGGGGACCCAAGGTGGGAGAGCCCAGTGGTCTGGATTGCCTAGGTTGATCTGTAGAGGTGCGTGGTTGCTGTAGGAACATGAGGGCTTGAACCAGAATCTCTGTCCGGTTCCCAATCAACAGGGTGGGATTCTGCATAGAACTGGCAAGTAGAGCCCTCTCTGGCAGGAGAGCTCAAAAAACTAGGATGTTGTGCCTCCGTTTGGAAGACACGGGGCAGCCGTGCCAGAGTGTGTTCGGGGACGGGCCAGGCACGCGTCATCTGCAGCCTGGCCCAGCTGTGCTGCCTTGCCAGTCGGCGCCTGTTCAAAAAGACAGGCCCCAAACACACTTCGGACGCTGGAAGCAACTGTCATTGCAACCCGACTGTCGCCAGAGACTCCTGCCGGCCCCGCGGACCGAGACTCCTGCTTTCTTGACTTCAGAATAACCCTGACCACGGTTCAGCCTGCTCCGACACTGCTTGGATTTATTTTGGTTTTGGACATATCTCTTGGCTTTCAACCTTGGACTGTGTTAACGACGACGGCTTATCTGTGGACCGGACTGATTTACGACATAGGACTCCCTTGGCGTGAAGGTGATGGGCTGGTCCTCTGATGGTGATGAGGCCTTGTTTACTTCTCTGGCCCTGGAGATGGGCGGGCCTTGACCAGCTATGGCATGAGGGTAGCCTGGAGCTTTGTGTGCTTTCTGGAGATGTGTACGCTCAACAGCAGTGCAGTGGTGACTCTTGAAGCTCATCAAGAGCTCATCATGACAGGTCCTGCAGCCAGGCTCCTGAAGAGAGTCCAACGATGCAGGCAGGTGCATCTCCACCTGGAGCAGGTCTTTTGTAAAGCTGCCTCCCCTTATATCAGTGTTTCTCAACCTTGGGTCCCCAGATGTTTTGGCCTACAACTCCCAGCATGCCCCAGCCAGCCAAGCTGGCTGGGGCATGCTGGGAGTTGTAGGCCAAAAACATCTGGGGACCCAAGGTTGAGAAACACTGCCTTATATGCACCCAGCCAACATTTAGGTCAGGGAGGCTATTTCAGTGGGGCTCCTTTTCCGTTGCAGGTTTTGCTTGGAGCTCCATCGGAGCTATCTATGGTGCTGAACTCCGCCCCCAAAATAGGTTCACCACCACGGAGCACCACGGACGGCTCCGATGAAGCTCCAAATGAAAGCTGCAAAGCCTGGTGCATTTAAGATCACCAGAAGAGGCCTTTGCTGGTCTTTCCGAAATTAATGGAATGTCGCCACGTAATACCTTGATGGCGGGCCTTCTTGGTAGTGGCACCCACCCTTTGGAAAACTCTCCCTTGTGTACTTTGGGAGGCAGAAAATGTGGCATCTTTCAAACGCCTCCTGAAAACGTACTTGTTCACCCAGGCTTTCCCTGGCTCGTAATTAAATTAATCATCATGCTGCTCTATTTTACTGCTCTTGTATTACTCTGTGTTGTCGCTGCTGCTGTTGTTATACTTAGGGGTATATAAAGACTACAAATAAATAAGCGAATGGGTCTTCATTGCCCATTCAAAACCAAGCCATGCCAAAATACTTTGCATTACAACAGGGATAGTTCAAGATGTTGTTGCTGGGAAGACCTCTCCCCTGTTACTGTGTGAGGACTGCAGCAGCTAAGCTCAGCGGGGAACACAGAGGCCCCAGGGGGCTGGCCGGTGACTCCACGATCCCTGCAAACCAGCAGGCCCAGCATTTGCACCTGGCAAGCCCTGGCTCAAACCACACCACTGACGCTCGGGAAGCCACAGCAGGTGTCTGGGACTAGGAGGCCGCATGAGGCCTCAGTACTGGCCAACTGGCCTTCTGCCCATGCCTGCTCAACAGAGCAGAATCTCTTGCTTTTTAAAATTTCATTTATTATGTTTATACCCCGCCTTTTTTCCTGCAAGGAACCCAAGGCGGCTCACATAAGCCTCCTCCTCCTCCTCTCCATTTTATCCTCACAACAACCCTGTGAAGTAGGTTAGGCTGAGAGTCAGCGACTGGCCCAAAGTCACCCAGTGAGTTTCATGGCCGAGCGGGGACTAGAACCCGGATCTCCCGAGTCCCAGTCCAACACTCTCACCGCTACGCCACACTGGCTCTTGCCTGCTGCCCTTCACAGCCCAGTTTCCAGCTTCCAACTCCACGCTCTGCTCTCAGGTAGCTGTGAGGGGAAGCGCACCTTCCAGGTCTACGCTGAGCAGGTGCAGGCACTCAAGACACCGGGCCTTGACAGGGGCTTGGGCCACAATGACCTGTCGCCAGCCCCGAACTCTATGCGCCTCTTCAGCAAACCCAGCACCACCGTAAGAGCAGCCGCTGCGATTACTTTTTCAGAAGCCACCCGACCGAGCGAGCGGTTCTGCTTCCTTCCCTTGTGCAGCAAACCAGACTCTCTCAGAGATGCAATTTGGGGACCTCTGATTTACACAGGATGACTGATCCTTCTGATCTCAGCTTGTCGAAAAGAATTTAATTAAAATACATGCGCCCACTCTCACCACAAGGCAACCTTGCTCGCGGATGCTCAGCAATAATTGTATTGCGTGAAAACCAATCCCCACACTTTGCCTGGCTGGGGAACTAGGGAAAGAACAAAACCCTCCTTATGTCTGCGTGTGTGTGTGTGTGTTCACGCACGTGCGTGTGACAAGGGAGAGAGAGAGAGGATTCGTCCTCCTCATTGTACTGATAAGCAACAGATAAAGAAATAGCAGGCAGGGGTACGGCTTGCCTCAGTCCTGTGCAGAGATCTAGAGATATAAATGAAGTTCTGTGCGCGATTCCGCACATGACACAGACACACAGGGCAGGAACATGCCAGATTGGACCACTTGTCCATCTGGCTCAGTATACTGGGTGGCAACAGCTCTGCAGGTTGCAGAGGAAGGAAGGAAGTCTTTCCCAGGCCTACCTGGAGATGCCACGGATGGAACCTGGTAGTACCTTGGTTTGCCACAGACCACGCCCTCCACGCTGCCGCCCATTACAGTTCCCAACGGAGCAGGTCTATTAGGGAAAACTTGTTGAGCTTATCCAGGTTCTCCAAATTCCAGCTTGAACCTGATTCATGTTCATATCCCTTTGCAAGTTTGTTTTCCTTTTGCACGAAAATCTGTGCATATTTTCATGTGCATTCCCCCCTCCCCAAGGTAAGCTTCAATTGTGCACATTTTTGAATGAGTGTTTTTTCTCTCTCTCTCTCATTGATTAAGTATGAATCAAAAGTAAGAATTTTTCGAACACATTTTTGTTGTTGTTCGCAGATAGTAGCCTATCTGAGAAGGTTGCTGTTAGAGTGAATACTCAGCGGCAGAGCATATACCGTACTTTGTAGGCTCTTTCCACAATCAGTCAACACCATCTCCAGGTAGGGCTGGAAAAACTCCTCCCTGAAGCCCTGAAGAGCCATTGCTGCTAGTCAGTGCAGACAAGACTCAGCTAAATGGAAGGCGTCTCCTCTTCCTCAAGCTACAGGAAGCCAGATTCCGCTTGGACATCAGGAAAAACTTCCTGACTGTTAGAGCAATATACGCCAATACCTAGGGAGGTGGTGGGCTCTCCCACTCTGGAGGAATTCAAGGTGCGGCTGGACGGCCATCTGTCAGGGATGCCTTGACCTGGATTCCTGCATTGAGCAGGGGGTTGGACTCAATCGATGGCCTGGTAGGCCCCTTCCAACTCTACTCTTCTGTGATTCTATGACCAGCGGTGTGCCTTGGTATGGCAGCTTGCTGTGTTCCTAGGATCTTGCAAATCTTTGTTGCAGCAAAAGTGTCCTCTGCACAGAGCATACTCCAGTCTGGGTAGAACACTGATGAGCAACTGGACCACATCCACCGGGCGGGCTGCAACTCGTTGCTAAGCAAGAGGCAAGCCATCACTACAAGACATACAGACATATAGTGGCTGGGAATGATGGGAATCCTAGCCCAACACACTGGGAGGGCACCAGGTTGGGGACGGCAGGTTTGGACAAATTCACAGCGGAGGAATCATAGAAATCATAGAATCATAGAAAAGTAGAGTTGGAAGGGGCCTACAAGGCCATCGAGTCCAACCCCCTGCTCAATGCAGGAATCCAGGTCAAAGCATCCCTGACAGATGGCTGTCCAGCTGCACCTTGAATGCCTCCAGAGTGGGAGAGCCCACCACCTCCCTAGGTCGTTGGTTCCATTGTCTTATTGCTCTGACAGTCAGGAAATTTTTCCTGGTGTTTAGGAGGTGGAATCTAGGTTCCTGTAACTTGAGCCCATTATTCCGTGTCCTGCAAACTGGGATGATCGAGAAGAGATCTTTGCCCTCCTCTGTGCGACATCCCTTCAAATACAGGTAGGTGGGACAGAGAGGCCTGTCAAGCGCCATTAGCCGTGACAGCTAAACAGAGCCTTCAAGTTCAGTGGCAGGATACCGATGGAAGACCGGCGGCACGAGGGGAGGACGGTTTCTTGATCGACTGAGACAGTGCTAATGTTTTGAACAACATGGTTGGCAGCTGCGTTCACCGCTCGGATGTCCGAATCACCTTCTTGGCCACATGAGTCAGCTGAGCTCCCTTACCTGCTGCTCTGGCTCGACTCACACAGCAACTTGGGCTGCCCTTCTCCTCCCCGAGGAGGGCCCTGGAGGAAGCCAACATTCTGCTCTGGGGAGTCCCCGGCTGGCACGCTGGTAGCAGAACAAAGTCCTGCTGCTTGGCTGCGCCTGCTTCTGCAGGAGCGCATGGGTGAGATTAAGCACCAGCAGACTCTCTGAAGGGGAGGGGGGGCGTGCAGAAGGTGTTATTATTATCCCACGGCATTAATGCTGTAATGCTGGGAGATTAGGAACACAATAGCTCCGAAAAGAGGTGGGGATTTAGCATTGTTAGTCGCCCCGCTATCGGGTGGGGAGGGAAGGAGCGCGAAGGCGATTAGCAAATGCCAGAGAGAATGATTTCATGTTCTCAAACGGCTAACAGCACATCAAAGTAACATGCCCACGAGGCAGAGAGGGACAGGAAGGGATTTGAATGGTACAACACACACACACACACACACACCAGTTCTGGAAGCTTCCAAGGTGACCTTTGTTTTTCTGTTATCTGGGTCTATGAGGAGACAACAATATGGACGAGGGAAACGGCCTTAAACTAGGGTCAGACTATTGGCCCAATATAAGCCTAGTATTTTCTACTCTGATTGGAAGCAGCTCTGCAAGGCCTCGGGTGGAGGGTCTTTCCCCGGTCTGCTACCTAAGAGGTGTCGGGGCTTGAACCAGGAGTCTCCTGAACACAAAGCCCGTGTCCACCCCTGAGCTACATCTCTTCCCCCGTGCCATGCGCTACGCTCCACCAGAAGATGGCACGTATTTCTTGCTGCAGTATATTTCGTTATCCATAGCCCAGCAAATTTCCCCATTCGTCCAAGGTGAACAATACAACCAGAGAATAAGAATAAAATCATCATCATCAGGCGATCACTCGTGACCGAGTAAGATTGTCTTCCGGGATAAAAGGAGGAAATTCTAAAGAAGATTGTGTAGACTCTAGCGATGGGTCCGTAAGTGACTGTGGAGGCCAATTCTAGATCCACACAGCTTCCCACAGTGAGGACACAGGTTACCGGATGGAAGATGGTCCTGTAAAGGATTCGTTTGACGTGCTTTCCGCTTAGCACGTTTCTCCCTTTCACCTTGCACTCGGGCTTCTTCAAAGTCCATGGAACCTTTGTGAAAGGCCAACCTCCATTTAGATCGTTCATGGGCCAGAGCTTCCCAGTTTTCGATGTTTATATTGCATTTTTTTAGATTAGCCTTATGAACATCTTTAAAAATACAGAAATTGAAACCCATTGGCTTTCTGGTCCATATAAACTAGTGGCTAGATCAGTGTTCTCCAACCTTGGGTCCCCAGATGTTTTTGGCCTACAACTCCCAGCATGCCCCAGCCAGCTACGCTGGCTGGGGCATGCTGGGAGTTGTAGGCCAAAAACATCTGGGGACCCAAGGTTGGAGAACACTGGGCTAGAGGCATGCCTGAGTCACACTTCAGAAGGGGGGTGGACATACTGTAGCTCACTTGCATAGTAAGCAAAAGGTCCCAGGTTTGATCTCCGTCATCTCCAGGTAGGCTTGGCAAAGAATCCTGCCTGAAACCCGGGAGGGAGAGCCATGGCTGCTCCTCAGTGTCAACAGTCCTGGGCGAGATGCACCAATGGCCTGACTCAGTATAAGCAGGGTTATTTTTTTATAGGGATGTGTGAGGATTTTGTTCGGGGGGGGGGGGTGGAAGTCCAGCGAACTCGCCGGGCTTGACCCCCCCCCCCCCGAACTCTGTCCCGTCTACCTGTTTCCCTAGCTCAACTCATGTCCTCCCGAGCCGAGCCAGGGAAGTGACTTCCAGGGTTTGGGCCAGTCACTGCCTCTCAGCCTAACCTACCTCACAGGGTTGTTGTGAGGATAAAATGGAGAGGAGGAGGACTATGTAAGCCGCCTTGAGTTCCTTGCAAGAAAAAAGGCGGGGTATAAATATAATAAATAAATAAATAAAGATACGTTTAAAATGGCTGCGATTTGTGCAAGTTACGCAAATTGCAGTCCCTTTTAACGCATCATATGCTGATTTTCTACATTACAAAAAACGCTCCGCCGGGAACCCGGAAGTCCGATGAGCGGCTCGGCTGGCGCTCGCTTCTGGCCCGGCTTGGTGGGTTCAGCAGCAGCAGTGCTCGCTGAGCGTCCAGCAAGTCCAGAGGTGGGTGGATCGCCCACTACTAGGATGTTGGAGAAATCCACAATGAATCGGACTCACAGATTCCATGGCGGACTGGCTTTTTCTGAGTCACGTGAATTCTGCATATTTGCGGATCATTACTTTATTTTTTTACTTTCTAGGAACTGTACACAAATTTAGTCATACGAAAAGAAAAAGAAAAAAACCCAACCAACCAAAAAAAATGTGCATTTCCCAACTAGGCTAAAGGATGAAAATGTGGATTTGGGGTGGTGGTGGTGGTGGATTTTTGCATTTAGTTATTTATTTGTTTAATACATTTTTATACCGCCCAATGGCCGAAGCTCTCTGGGCGGTTTGCAACTGTTAAAACCATAAAATACGATATAATATGTGAAGGACTGCCAACCGGTCCTTTACTCAAGACCAGAGATCAAAGGTGCAAAACTGCCAGCCTTGGCTCTGCTGTCTTGACACTGATTCTCTCAGGGCCTTGCCCTGGGTCTGTATACTGGATTGAGCACTGAACCACAGAGGAACCACACATTCCGTGTGGGGAAAAACCAGGAAAGTTTATTTAAGGTAAACAGATTACAATAAAAGGTGGGGAAAGAGGGAAGAGGGAGAAAGGTGGGGAGACATTTGGTACATACAAGTAGAGCTACAAAACAACAAAAGCTAGTTCTTTTTTACCATATAAATACCTAAGCACTTACTCCTTTTGCCTAGGGGTTGGCCTTCTCAGGGTTTGCCTTAGCAAAACCCAGGGATGGGGACTCGGACTCGAGGACTCGACTCGTGAGTCGGACTGAGTCCCCCCTCTGACTCGACTCGGACTCGAGTCCCAATATTTTTAATGGGACTCGAGACTCGACTCGGGACTCGAGACCAAGGACTCGTCAACATCCCTGGGCTGTTGACGAGTCTTCTGGCTGTGCCAGAAGGAGCGCGATCACCGGTGAAGAGCGCATGGAAGCGAGGGGTGCCGCTGCTCGGCCACTATGGACAGCTACCAGGAGCGCAGCCCCAACGATGTGTTGAGATTTATTTTGATTGATGTGTTGTTGTGGGGGGTTTGGGTTAGGGTCAGACATTTTGGGTTTGGCTGCCTCTGCCTGCCTGTTTGGGGTTCCCTGCCTCCTCTGCCTGCCTGGTCTCTTCTTGACCAGTTCAACAGTTGAATTGTCCAAGACAAAGGCCTCTGCCTGCCTGCTTTGGGGTTCCCTGCCTCCTCTGCCTGCCTGGTTATTTTGGGTTTGTCTGCCTGGTCTGTTCTTGCCAAAATCAGTGGCAGAGTTTTGAAATAAAAAGGCACACTTGTGCCTAGAATTTATTTAAGCCACACATCTGAAGTAGCCTTATTTTGTTGGGGGGAAACCCCATTGATTTTAATAGGGACTCGTGGAGTCAGTTTTGGGAGTGACTCAGGACTCGTGACTCGTGAGTCACCATTTTGGACCAAGGACTCGGACTCGGACTCGAGACTCGGGTCCAAAGACTCGTGACTCGACTCGTGACTCGAGACTCGACTCGGGACTCTTCAACATCCCTGGCAAAACCCTACTCCGTGCTGCTTCACGTCCAGACCTCAACAACAACCCAAACCAGAAGCCACAGCAGCAGTATAGATTCCCCACCCCACCCCTCCTTTCAGTAGCCCAGCTGTCTTTGGCCAATCAGGATGAACCTCATCTGGGCCAGGCAGGGGAGGGGTGGCTCTTTGCTCATGAACAGAGTGCTTGGGGCAATTGCATGTGGCACCGAGACATCAACTGCCATGGGAGACTCTGAGGCGCCATCAGAGAAAGCTAGCTATGTACATTTGCATGGGATTCCCAACCTCCAGCTGGGATTATACTTGTTTACACGTGTGGAGTTGTGTGTGTGTGTGTGTGTGTGTGTGTGTGTGCAGGAAACTCTGACGCTTTTTTTCTTCTTCTTCACATAATATAAATATAAAATTTAAAACCACAGATTAAAGCAAACAGCAAAGCTAGAAGCAGCAGTTCAAATTACAGTAACAGAGTTAAAAAACAACTACAAGATTAAAATGATTAAGATGATTAAAATAATTAGAATGCCTGGGAGAATAGAAAGGTCTTCACCTGGCGCTGGAAAGAGTACAATGTAGGCACCAGCCAGGCGAGCCTCTTTGGGGAGCTCATTCCAAAACCGGGGTGCCACAGCAGAAAAGGCCCTCCTCCTGGTAGCCACCCGCCTCAATTCCTTTGGCAGGGGCTCTCGGAGAAGGACCACTGACGAAGATCTTAGTGTCCGGGCAGGTACATATGGGAGGAGACGATCCTTCAGATACCCTGGCTGGCCCCAAGCCGTTTAGGGCTTTGAATGTTAGTACCAGCACTTTGAATCGGGCCCGGAAACAGACTGGCAGCCAGTGCAGATGAGAAAGCACCGGCATAATATGTTCACGTTGGCCACTTTGGGGGCGATTGGTGCAAATTTGCATTAACTTATGCACATTAATGCTGACCTGCAGTAGCGAATGCGGTTCAGCACTAACGTGCATTGGTTGATGTTGGTTGGAGCACCTGCGCACATGCACATCAGTGCACATGCAGATTGGCAGAAGTAGAACGAAATTCTCCTACCCAAAAAGTCTGATTCCATCAATGAGCAGACGACGGAACAAAAGACACCTTGACAATCCACGAAACACAGACAGGACAAAGTTAACAGTATTGATACATTGTTAAGTATTAGGCAGTTTCCTATGCTCCAGAACTGACAGTTTTCATAGATTTCATAGATCATAGAGTTGGAAGGAGCCTACAAGGCTATCGAGCCCAACCCCCTGCTCAGTGCAGGAAACTAGAGGAGGGGTCTCCCATCCAAGTAACAACCAGGCCTGACCCTGCTTAGCTTTCCACGCTCAGACAAGCTGAGCCAGCGTGAGCCACAGGCCTGTATGATTCAGATGCAAGTTTCGGTCTAGCCACAAATAAATCAGAATAAGAACAGGATGAATAAGGTAAACTTATTTCTGTTCTGTCGTATTCTGTTTCTGTCTTCACGTTTTATATTGTCTCTCAAGACGGTGGATTTGATAGACAGATCAGCAGTCTTGGTTCTGTGTAGTGACACTCGGATGCTCTGCAGGTGCTCTAGCTGGAAGCTTCAGGATAAGAACATCCACCTCCCTGATGATTTTGGCTAATAAGCACTGCTGTTCCATCCCCTCTCGCAGGGGGTTTCACCCTCCTGCAGTCCACCCCCAAAGCAAAGCCACTTTTCTCCACCTTGCCAAGAGCCTTTCAACGATTCCTTGCTCAGTTTGTGAAAGAGCAGGTGCTGACGAGGTGCAGGTGCAGTCTACACCTGGAGGCCCCAGTGCAGGACCTGGGCCCCCAGTGCAGCATCTGCAGGCACCGTGGCACCTGTGGGCACCTCCGATGGTGCCCATGAAGTAGTCCCCAATGTGGCACCCCCCAAAATTAAAAAAATAAATAAATTGTTTTTCCATTATTTAAATATAAATAACATGGATTTGCATGAAATGCATACAGCTTTCTAGCAACTATACACAGGCTTCAAGAAAGGTGGGCCAAATTTCCAAATGAAGGTGGCGCCTATATGCCACCCGTTCATATATTGAAAGCGTTCTAAGGTCCTCAATCCATTGCATTATAGGAGGCGAGTGTTTTATCCTTCCAATTTTGTAATATCAGTCTTTTAGCACAGAGAATCCATTTCCTTTCCGTTTGTTAATTTCCATGAAGCAGGTAATTAATTTGAAAGAGCATGTACATCAGCGAATATTAAAGACTGTTCCAGTACAAAATTTATCTGTGTAATAACCTCCTCCCCAAAAGAAGCAACTACTGAACTTTGCCAAAACATATGTTTCAAAGAAGTATTCTCTGTATAGCACTGCCAGTAATTAGCTGAATTAGACAACTTCTTATTAAAGAGATGTTGCAGTGTCTGATAAACTTGAAACAAACATTTTTTTCTGAATAAGACGCAGTCTAATGCTCTCGGGTGCCCTCGGGCTGCTCTAGTCTCTCCCACGTCGCTGTGGCCGACTCCAAGAAAATGGAAGTAAGTAGAAGAGGAGGCTATTCATTAGGCTGCTCTGTGTCCTGTCTCATGTGGTGGAACTTTCTTTTTATGCATTGGCTAGGGGCATTGTGCATGGATGCTCCTACTCTCAAGTGAAAAGATGGCTGAGCCTGATTAGGTCAGGGGCCTGATTGGATTAGGGCCCCCCAAATGCCCAAATGTGGCTTTCTGACAGAGTGGCACACCGGGACACCCTTCCAGAAAGCCTTTCCCGAAAAGCCTTTCCCATGGCCTTCTTAGGGGAATGTTCTGCACATGTGCAGTGGGCATGCATCATGTGCAGTTAGCCCAGCCAGCCAGCCAGCCAGCCAACACAGAGCGGCTGGGCTACAGAGAGAGGGGAAGCAGGTATGTATGGGAGTTGGTGCACAGCACACCAGCTGCTGCCAGAATATACAAGGGAATGAATGGGAGTTGTGGGTAATGCTGCGTTGGGGGGCTCTGCCCCCCCCCACACGTTCAGAGCGGAAAAAATGCCCTGGTTGTGAAATCCATTCCCCTTCAAAGTTCATTAAAGATCTGAGTCTCTTTGAAATGCATTATAAGAGACACTCCATGGATGATGCTTTTGTACACAGTTATAATCTATGTGTAAGCAAAAGTGTAGCTCTGGGCTCCGCAGTCTTTTTGGACCCGTGGGCACATTAGGGAATTTGAGAAATTGCTGTGTGCACCAACACAAGGTGCCTAATCAGTGGATCACTGCTTTGGCGTCTGTTGCATCTAAAATTTAGAGATGTGTGCGAAGCTCGATTGTGGGGCTCTACCCCCCGAACTCGCCGGGCTCTACCCCCCGAACTCGCCGGGCTCTACCCCCCGAACTTGCTGGGCTCTACCCCCCGAACTCCACTCACCCTACCTGCTTCCCCCCCGGCTTGACTCACGTTCTCACGAGCCGAGCCGGGGAAACGACTTCCGGGTTCCCGGCGCTACATTATTTACGTAGAAAATGGCGTATTAACATACATTAAAAACGGCTGCGATTTGCACAAGTTACACAAATTGTGGCCGCTTTTAACATATCTTATGTCATTTTCTACGTAAACGACTTAGTGCCGGGATTCCCGGGAACCCAGATGTCTGGCTGTGAGGGATTGAGGCCTACACAGGATTGGGTTTGTTGAGGCCTACACAGGCTTAAGTTTGTTGAAGCCTGAAGGCCCAAACACTTGGATGGGAGGGGGGAGTTTGAGAGTTTTAGTTTACCCAATAGAAGTTAAGAATTAGATCTCCTATTCAAGGTCACATGATTATAACCTTCCATTCCTGGGAAGGCTATATATGGTGGGGTGTGGTCAGCTAGCTGCAGTGGGAGCCTGACTGCAGAAGCAGAAAGAGCAGAGAGAGAAACAGAGAGGGAGAGACTGGCTGCATAGGAGATAGGTAGTCTGAAGTTAAACTAGAGAACGTTGGATTGTTTGTTTGTTTGTTTTTTTCATACTTGCTTTTGGATTATAACCACTCTATTAAGTAAATACCCTAATATTATAAGTAAAGTGTTGTTGTTTACCCTGAGAGTTTGGAGTGACTTATTCACCACGTCTACAGCCTACACCCATGCTATTGGAAGCTGTAAAAGGACTTGATCTCCTGGAACGGGAGGGGCTTTGAGGAGAGGCAGAGATCTCCCAAAGGAAGGTTAAGGGGTCCCTGCAGTAGCGGAACCTTGACACTGGCGAGCGCTCGCTTTCGGCCTGGCTTGGCAGGCACGGCAGCCGCACTTGCTGAGGCTGAGCGCACCGCGAGTCGGGTAGTGGGCGGATCGCCCACCGCTGGCTAGCTTATCTTTAATTTGAGGACAGAGTGTGTGAATAACAGAAAGACAGTGTGCATGTGTTTCTGCAGGTGCCTTGAGTGACTTGGACTACTCCAGAGGAATCCAGAGCTGCTGGCACAATAATGCAGCAGGTTGCTTTGCTCTTGCGGGGGGCGGGACACTTGCTATTTTTTTTATAAGTTTACAATTTTGTAGATAGAAATCATTAAAGAAAATTATATTTTTGTAACTGGCAGCACAGCCTGAACGGGGGAACAATCATGGGGCCGGGCTGTGTCTCGCCTTATTTTCAATTTATATTCATTTCCCCCCAAAACCCTTCTCTTCAATTTTTTTCTTTAAATTGCCTTTTCTGTGTAGAGTAGGAAAACCTTGCTTAAAAGGACTGGTTTTTCCCTCCCACAAACCTCGGTTTTTCCATTTTCTGTGGTGTTGGTTGCTTCTTGGTTCAAAAAAGACGGCTTTTCTTTATCGCCGTATCATCATCATCATCATCATCATCATCATCATCATCATCATCATCCCAGTAAAGTACTGGGCTGGAAAGAGTAGGTTCAAAGTCTCCACGAGAGGCCCTGGGTGTAGCACTATCCACCCCTAATTTGGGTATAACCATGGTTCTTCCTCTGGCTCTGAGAGCTGTTGCAAAGATGCATGAGATTATTATTATTTCTTTAAAGTGCTGCCATCCCTAAACCATGTGGATAGAGGGAGGTCATAAATCTTACTGAATACATGGATGGGGGGGGGGGGAGGTGCGTTCCCACTGAGGAGTCTTTGCTGAATATTTCTTCTGCTATGGGAGTACTCGGAGCGGGCGGCAGAGGGAGGGAACGTGCCCGAAGTAGCCCACAGTGGTTTTTTTCACGGGTGAGCAGGCCAAGTAATGAATTTCCACACTGAACAGTGTCATGCCCGGACCAACTTAGTAGTACATTTTCAAGCATGGTTGTTACAAGAAAACTCAGGAGACAAAACTGACAGGAAGGAAGGAGGGAAGGCAAAAAACCTCTGTGCATAACAGAGGGCAGGACTGCAGACGACGACGCCCCCACACACGTAGGAAAACTTGCTTCCTGAGATGGTTGCAAGCCTTCTTTCACAGGGCCGGCCACAAGACTTTTTGCTGCCTGAGGTGAAACACAAGATGGCGCCCCTTCCCATTCCATGTACGAAAGCCGACTGGATGAATCCTTCTTCAACACTGGAAGTGGGGGAGCATCCTCCGCCAACCTGAAGACATCAGGCAAGCTTCTGGGGCACAGGGCAGGCCACGTGCCACACAGCTCCGCTCCTCCAATACCTTGCTGCCACCTCTCAGAATCTGCCGCCTGAGGCAACTGCCTCACTCTGCCTAATGGTACGGCCAGCCCTGTTCTTTTCAGCTCTTCAGTCCTAGCGAAACCAATCCAAATTATCTCCAAGGCCACATTTTTGAAACAGAGAAAGGGCTAGTGCACATTATCATCTAGGTCAGTGATGGCGAACCTATGGCACGCGTGCCACAGCTGGCACGCAGGGACCTCTCTGTGGGCACTCGAGCCATTGGTCGCCAGATCGCGAAAAGACCGTCCCCTTCTGCATTCAGCGTCGGGTTTCCATAGTAACTCCTCTCCACTCATTCCTCGCTGGCCTCCACAGGCAGGCACACTCCACATCTCCACCCCCAGAAGCGGACTGCGCAGGCACCCAGCCCTCCTTCTAACTGAACAGACAGCTCAGAAGCACAGCGCGCGCACGCCCCCGAATCTTTGCGCGCCCCATGAAGAGCCATGCCCTGAGACAGAGCGGGGCGTGATTAGCTAGTGCCCCCTCCTCCTTCCTGCCAAATTTAAGGCACTTTGAAATAAATAAGTTGGTTTTGTGTTGCAGCAGTTTGGGCACTCGGGCTCAAAAAGGTTCGCCATCACTGATCTAGGTCAAGTGGGGGCAACCTCCTTCAGCCTAATGGCCAAATGCAATTTTGGAGAAACTCTCGGGGGCTCCATTCCACGGGTGGGCCGGGTTAAAGGCAAAAAAGGTGGGGCCAAAGCCACAAAAACACCAAAGATACCAGCATATTTTGGCTTAAAAGCTCTTACTGCCTGGAACTAAGCCTTAACAGAGGCATTTCAACCTTTTAGAATGGGGAAAAACTGCAAAAACTGGGAAACCACCAACCAATCAGTGGACAACTGGAAGTCAGGGGAAAGAGGGTGGGGCAGGGGAAGGGGGCGTGGCCCCCTGGGGAGCCCCAGGGGGCTGAATTTGGCCCCTGGGCCTGAGTTTCTCCATCCCTGATCTAATAGGGATGTCCATGTACCTGTGGGGGCCCCCGGCCCCGCCCTGCCTCGCTGCGGCGCCCCCCCCATTCAATCCTCAGCAGTGCAGAGCGATTCTCCACGCCGCTCGAGCCGGCCGCTCCGGTCCCATCCCGTCACTGTAGAATTGGGGTCCCGGCGCACCGGCGCAGGGTGCCGGCGCGTCACTTCAGGCCAGCCGGAAGTGACGGGATGGGACCAGTGCGGCCGGCTCGCCGCAGAGAGGCGAGCAGGCACTGGGACCCGGTAAGGCCCGCTCACCTCTTGCAGGCGTGAGCGGGGCCAATTTCGGCCCGCTACGCCCGCTCGAGGTGAGTGGATACATTCCTAGATCTAGAGCAGTGTTCTCCAACCTTGGGTCCCCAGATGTTTTTGGCCTACAACTCCCAGCATGCCCCAGCCAGCATAGCTGGCTGGGGCATGCTGGGAGTTGTAGGCCAAAAACATCTGGGGACCCAAGGTTGGAGAACACTGCTCTAGAGGGAGGTCAGTCTCCATCTCGTAGCAGGCTGGAACGTGAAGGATTTGCCCCCCCGGCAATGGGTGGGCTCACCACACCACACTTGGCGTTCAGCTGCCAGCTCATTAGCTTGCATCACATCTTAGTGGCCACATCTCTGCCACAGGCTGATTAGCAGCTCAGAAAGGACTGGAGCGGCTACACGGACGTGTTTTGTTTTGATCGAGCAAGCTGAGCCCTTGGACCTGAATCCTCCCTGAAGAGTTGTTGTTGGATCAAAGCAGAAGGGTTCTCAAGGCCCTGGCAGCTTTGTGAATCACTTATGCATCATCGCTCCGTAGGTCAGAGCTACGGTTGGGCCATCAGACCTTGGCAGGAGATGCCAAGCTCAGAATCAAGGAAGAAGAACAGCATTTTGCGGATCAGCTTCTCTCAGCATGGCCCAAAGAAGCGTCTAAGGACTTGTGGAAGGCAAATATTAAAATGCATGCCTCACTTTTACTTTCATTGTGGGCGCTGAAGAGCCAGGCTGTCAATCAATCAAAGTGTACTAGTCGTCCATTCATCATCTGACTTTTAATATACATATCACCAAGACTTCAATAGAAGTGCCCTTTTGAGATATCGAAGGAACTGTGAAAGAATTACTTACAATTTCATAAACAAAACCTACTGCTCATTGTTTGAAGGAAAAGCAATCTCTCATATTTCCTTTTTTCATTACCGACTGCAGAAACACACCAGCACCGGGGTAGACCGTGGGTAGGAGAACTCTGCTCCTCCAGCGGTGGTTGGACTCTAACTCCCATCAGTCTCAGCCAGCACAGCCAATGGTCAGAGGTGATGGGAGTTGTAGTCCAGTAACATCTATACGGCCCCAGTAAACCAATAATGTGACTGTTTATAAGGCGGCCTTCCCTGCTCTAACCAAGGACGTCAAACGGGAGGGCCAGCAAACCAACCTTCACGGTTTCAATTTTCCAAAGTTGGGGGCATGAGTATCTTTCTCTCTGGGTCCTTCCCACCCAAACAAAATTCAGCTGGAAGGGAGAGGAAACTGCATGTCCCCCCCGGCCCACACCCTCCTAGAAAGAAATGGCCATTACTTACCACTTTGGGGAGCACCGAAGCAATGGCATCTTTGATGACTTCCCGGAGGGTGGAGACGTCTATTACAGAGCCCAGGCTCAGCAAGGCATCCTGGGAGAGAAAAGAGCAGGAAGATGAGCCCATGGGAACAGCCCTGCAGAAGTAAAGATCCATCTATCCCACTATCCTGTTAGACCAGGTGTGTGTGTGTGTGTGTATGTGTGTGTAGGGCAGGGGTCCTCAAACTTTTTAAACAGGGGGCCAGTTCATTGTCCCTCAGACTGTTGGGGGGCCGGACTATAGTTTGAAAAAAATATGAACGAATGGATCAAGTAAAAAAAAAAAAAGGACCCGGGTCCTTTTTTTATACTTGATAGGGGTGAATTTTTTCCCCCTTAAATGGAAAGTTATTTTATTTATTTATTTTATTTTATTTCATTTCATTTTTATACCGCCCAATAGCCGAAGCTCTCTGGGCGGTTTACAATAATTAACAAGACAGTCCCTGCCCGCAGGCTTACAATCTAAAAAGACACGACACACAAGGAAAAAGGAATGGGGAGGGAAGAAGAGGGAATATGAATGAATACTCCTGGCAGGGCTGGTGGTATTTACATATATAGTTGCACAATTATTTCATGCCTAACATGAATATACTTTTGTTTTTGCCATCACACAAATGAGCATACTCTGCTTCAGTCCAAAGTAGCATTTTTGAAACATTAGAAATCTGACTTAGCTACATCAGCTCATACATAAGAGGTAAAACACCACCACTCATTTTTCCATATTATGGAAAAGAATTAAAAGAATCGGCGCTTGAAGCGAAAGAGTTAAAAAAAAGTCTGCTTCCGCCAATCGGCCGGCGGGCCGGATAAAAAGACAAGGCGGGCCGGATGTGGCCCGCGGGCCTTAGTTTGAAGACCCCTGGTGTAGGGGATGGGTGAGATGGGAATGCTTCCGCACTAGTCCTTTTCTCTGAAATTGCCAGCCTTTTCACGGATTTCATAGATCACAGAGTTGGAAGGGGCCTGCAAGGCCATCGAGTCCAACCCCCTGCTCAATGCAGGAGACTAGAGGGAGGGGTCTCCCATCCAAGTAATCACCAGGCCTGACTCCTGCTTAGCTTTCCACGCTCCGACAAGCTGAGCCGGCGTGAGCCACTTTGTTCACACATTTTTTTCACAGAGCTTCCAGATAACATTGCTACGTCTTCATCCTCCGTGTTTTCTTAATAATAAGAAAGGTTCAGTATTTTAGGGCTCCTGAGTCCTGTGCCTCTAAAGGAAACACTGCCTCTGTGGGTGGCCACTTTTGAATCACCACCACAAAGGACAAGAGAAGCCACCAATCTGCGTAACATTTGCATATGCTAATGTATATGCATAGATGCAAATGTAGAAATCATTATTATACAGTGTTCTCCAACCTTGGGTCCCCAGATGTTTTTGTCCTACAACTCCCAGCATGCCCCAGCCAGCGTAGCTGGCTGGGGCATGCTGGGAGTTGTAGGACAAAAACATCTGGGGACCCAAGGTTGGAGAACACTGCATTATTACAATTCAAATAGCAATATAGTGCATCTCACCCTAGTGCCTGCCCGCTCTGCTTGCTGTTCCACGTGCTGCTCACTGGAGGTGGGCAAGAGCTCTGACGGTTCCATTATCTTGAAACTGGAATTGGAGTGGGCAGCCCTTCAGGCAGAGGGCACCTCCAGGCAGAGGACAGTCCTCTGGCAGCCGTTCAAATGAAGGGCTGTCCTCGGTAAAAAGAAGCCACCCTACTGCCTCTCGGAAAGAGCAGACCGTTTCATTGCTTCCCATGGATTCCTATATCTAACATGTGTGTGTGTGTGCAGTCTGTTTACCTGTTTGTACGTACACGGTTTTTATATTATGTACAATGTTGTATTTTTAAGGTTTTTAATCTTCGTAAACCACCCAGAGAGCTTTGGCTACTGGGCAGGATAGAAGTGTAAGACTGGCTACCAGTTGCTTGCCGAGCCGAATTCAAGGTGTTGGTTTTGACCTTTAAAACCCTACACGGCTCCGGCCCAGCTTATCTCAAGGAGCGCCTCCAGCAACATCAAGTAGGCCGCTCAACAAGGTCTGCCACGGACGGCCTTCTCCTTGTCCCATCAGCCAGAGCAGCCAGGCTGGTGGGGACTAGGAAGAGGGCCTTCTCTGTGGCGGCCCCCACATTATGGAACTCCCTCCCTAGTGACCTTCGCCATGCCCCCTCCGTGATGAGCTTCCGCCGTACATTAAAAACATGGCTGTTCAGGCGGGAATATGGGGTGGGTTAGGTTTTTAATGAGAATTTTTTATATTGTTTTAATTATTATATTTTATTGTGTTTTACTGTATTTTAATTGTACATCGCCCAGGGTGGCCGGGCGACCGGCCAGATGGGCGATTGATAAATATAATAAATAAAGGAATGAAAGGAATGAATGGTTCAAACTGGGGGTTTAGGGAGTCATTTCCCCTTGAAGAATTCACAATTCTTTGTGAATTGCCCCGAGGCAGTGTCCATTCACATCCTTCAGCATTAATTACTGGTTTCTTCTCATTATTTGTTATTTTTATTTTTTATATTTTAATAATAATAATAATAATAATAATAATAATAATAATAATAATAGATTGAAACGATCATGAAATATCAGGATTTGAACACTGAAGTACAGCGTCCCTGGGAGAAAAGAACAACAGTGATTCCAGTAGTGATAGGAGCGTTAGGGGCAATCCCAAAAGGGCTGAAAAAGCACTTGAGCCCAATTGGTATTGATAAGATCACGATATAGAGCAGTTACAAAGAGCAGCACTACTAGGTACTAGCTGCATAATCAGGCGATACCTCACTGATTCTTAGGTACTGGGTTGTACCCGAGCAGTGGGGTTCCAAAAATCCGGTCCAAACATCTGGCGGATCGTGGATATCTGGAGGAGGAGGAGGAGGAGGAAGAGGAGGAGGAGGATAAGCAGCAGCCAGTGTGTCCTAGTGGTTAGCATGTTGGACCAGGACTGGGGAGACCCGGGTTTTAGTCCCCGCTCGACCATGAAGGTCACTGGGTGACTTTGGGCCACTCACTGCCTCTCAACCTCACCCACCTCTCAGGGTTGTTGTGAGGATAAAATGGAGAGGAGGAGAGCCATGTATACTGCCTTGGATTCCTTGCCGGAAAGAAGGTGGGATATAAATATAATCAATCAGTCAGTCAGTCAATTAATAAAATCAGTGATTAAAAACACCCTCTACCGCCACCACTGTGGGAATAGAAATTGACACAGGTCGATTCAGAGAGATCAGGAATATTGGAAGAGCTGCGCTGGCTCGACCAAAGCGCCTTTGAGCCAAGAATCCTGTTTTCCACAATGGCCAGCTGAAAACTTCTGGGGGCTCCCAATCAGGGAGTAGGGGGTCCTCCCAAATAGGAGGGACGCTGTCTCTGAAGATGGAGGCTTGATTTAGCTATCCCATGCAGGCCTTTACCAAGTGAGGAAGGTGTGCCCCCCACCAGGTGTTGCTGGATTCCAACTCCCATCACCCCCAGTCAGAATGACCCATGGTCGAGGACGGCGGGAGTTGTCGTCCGACAATGCTTGGAGTTTCCACAGGTTCCCCACCCATGCTTTAAATAAACCAAGCCACCCCATCACCACATCTTGTGGGGGTGAATTTCAGAAATCGTGTGAAGCATTTTTTGGCGTGCCTTGAACCAATTATTTATTTATTCGAACCATTTCTAGGCCACTCGTCAGGACAAACGCTCCCCACCCCTCAAAGGCAGCGTACGTAATAAAACCTCGCACCATAATAAAATAACATAAATTAATAAAAATCAATGAACACCAGCAATAATAACAAACATCCACCCCAGAAAGTACAATGTTCCAAAACACAATTGCGGCAACCCCCCCCCCCACCAAGAATAGTTCAATAAACGCAACCAAGGAAAGGTCATGAAAGCGGGAGCCTCCCACACTTTCCTAAAAGCTTCTAGTGATGTGGCCGGATGGATGGGCCCCAGATGGCAACCCATTCGAGAGGTGTGGGGGTCACTGCACAGAAAAAGCCCTCTCCCGTGTACTTGCCCAACTAATTGCCTTCAAAGGCAGGCAAGCGAGAAGGACCTCCTCCGTTGCAGCTCAGGCAGACTCAGTTCCTAACCCTTTAAGGCAGGGCTCTCCAACCTTGCGTCCCCAGATGTTTTTGGCCTACAACTCCCAGCATGCCCCAGCCAGCTACGCTGGCTGGGGCATGCTGGGAGTTGTAGGCCAAAAACATCTGGAGACCCAAGGTTGGAGAGCCCTGCCTTAAGGGCACACCCCTATGCATGTCTAGACAGAAACAAGTCTTACAGCATGGCTGGCTGGGGAATGCTGGGAGTTGTGGGACGTTTTTCTGTCAAGCCATGCTGTCATAGGGGTGTGTCCTAAGACATTAAAGCCTTACGGAGCAATCCATGCTGATGATGGCCATAAGCCCCCAAACTCGGCAGCTCATGGTCATCCAGTGCAGAGGAGGAGGAGGAGCAGTGGAGGCGATCTCCGCCTTCCCATCCTCCCGCCCTGCATTTTCCGCTAGACGGGCTCTTCTGCCCGTCTAGCTGGAGCATCTCGAAGGGGGAGGGGAAGGAGGCTGGGGAGGCGTCAGGAGGATAGCTTGTACCCTGGCCTCTCCACTCTCCTTCCCTCCCCATCCACAGATACTCCCCCTTTTACCCCTCTCCAAGGTCGTTTTTTTCCCCAACCTCGGAGAGCAGCCAGCAGAGTTATTTCCACCACGCCGGCTGCCCAGGGGCGGGCCGGAGCTCCAATTCCCAGCTCCGAGGTCGGGGCGCTGCCTCCGAACTCGGATCTGGGAATCCGAACTATCCTATGGCCCCCTCGGACGCGGTCTTGGGCCCCATAGGGTTGCTCCCTCCATGGCTGTCAAAACCAGAACGTTGAATTAGGCTTGGAAAAGCACCGGTGGCCTAGCGCAGCTGCGGCGGCGGAGGTGACGCCTGATCCGACCGCCTCGCCCTACCGGCACTTGGGCCGCTGCACTGCACACCAGCTGCTGTTTCTGAGCGGTCTTTAAGGCAGACCCCCACCCCCGTGGAGCCTGGACGGCGTATGTGCCTGGACAACCGAGGCAGTGGGTGACCCTGCGTCCGAGAATTAGCGGAGAGAGGGAGGAGACTTTGACCCTTCTGACTGCAACAGCCTTCCAAAGGCACGGAAAGCATTTTTTCTTCGAGGGAGGATAACCTTTCCTGTCTTTCCTAAAGCTCTGATGGATTACTCGCTGGAGCCAGAATAAGAACTGAAATTTGCTCTTGGATTCTGGGGGAGGAGGATTTCTCTAGCAGGCCTCCCTCGTGCATCTCCCAGATGGGGGAAGAGACACAGGAAACGCAGGATCTGAAATTGCTGGATCCTCAAATAATTTGCCTTGGCACACATTTCCCCCACCCTTGCCTGCCCTCCCCAACCCAAATGTTCAGGACCTGAACATGTCAGTGGTTTTGAATTGTGAATCGCAGTGCAGACACAGAAATGAAACAAAAACGACCCGGTTTCATTTCTTCTCTGTTTCCCCCATTCAGTTCTGGTTTATTAGCAGCATCTGCAGGAGGAACATAGGAAGCCGCCTTTTACTGACTGAATCAGACCCTCGGTCCATCTAGCCCGGTTCTGCCGACAGACTGGCAGCCATGGCTCTCCAGGGTTTCAGGCGGGAGTTTTTATTCCGGCCCTGCCTGGAGATGCCGGGATTCAAACCCGGTCCTTCTGCATGCAAAGTGGGTGCTTTTGTTTTGTTTTCTCTCCCCCTCTCAGGCATGTTAGCAGACTGCAGAGGCTGTTGGCATTTCAGCCCTAGTGAGCTTGATTGATGCTGCCGCAGCCCTTCTAGGTCTTCTTCGCCAATGATCGTTTAAAGGTCTGCGAGTCCCTAATTCTTGCTGTCCTGATTAGCATCTGTCATATGAACAACAACAGCAGACGGGTGGGTTCACAGACGCTCGGGCAATACTGTGATGCCAGCCCAGAAATGCCAGTGTTACAAATGATAAGAAACAGACACAGAACTGACCTCTTACTTCCTGGCTATTGTTCGTTTGCTGTTTTAAACAACAAAGAGTCCTGTGGCACCCTAAAGCCTAACAAATTTATTATAGCATAAATCTTCTGTGAACTAGAGTCCACAGTCCACTTCAACAGATGCTCCTGCCAGAATAAGCCTGCTAAGGCTTTAAGGTGCCACAAGAACTTCTTGTCGTTTTTTGCTGCAACAGACGAGTAGGGCAACCCCTCTAGAAATGGCTCTTAAATTAAAAGTGTCAATGTTTACTCAGAGGTAAGCCCCCTGAACTCACTGAGCCTTATTCTCCATTCAGTGGGCCTAGGATCACAGCAGCCACTCTCGGGGCAAACTGTGTGTGACTGTATTTGAGCTTTTAAAACCAGTCTGCTTAAACTGGCCACTTTTATTTTGAAGAAAAATCCCAGTTCATAGATTTCATAGATCATAGAGCGGGAAGGGGCCTTTAAGGCCATCGAGTCCAACCCCCTGCTCAATGCAGGAAACTAGAGGAGGGGTCTCCCATCCAAGTAACAACCAGGCTTGACCCTGCTTAGCTTTCCACGCTCAGACAAGGGTTGGAGCCCCGTGACAGTTCCCTGCTGAAATTTGCCCCTTCACTCACTCCCTGGCTGGTGTTTGCTCTCAAATTGTGCCGCTTGCAGCTGCAGAGCCCAATCCTACGTGCGTTTACACAGAAATAACACCACCACAGTCGCTAGGCTGGCCTTCCGGGCATTTCCTGAACACCGTACCAGATTAGCAAAACACCACGCGAGCTCTGCTTGCAAACATGAGAGCTTTGATTCGTGGTGAACCTAGACAGAGCCAAACTTTTGCAGAGCTGCTCTTACGCTGCAGAGCCCAATTCTACGCCTGTTTTCACCCGAGCAAGGCCAAAACAGCTGCTAGGGCAGCAGCTCTGCATTTACTGCACACCTGTTCTTGCTCTCCCACCCCCCTCCTTTACCTTGCCTGCTTGTCTCCCACACTCAATTTGCTGCTGCTGACTGTCCCTGCACTAGGAATCATAGAAGAGTAGAGTTGGAAGGGGCCTACCAGGCCATCGAGTCCAACCCCCTGCTCAGTGCAGGAATCCAGGTCAAAGCATCCCCAACAGATGTCTGTCCAGCTGCACCTTGAATGCCTCCAGAGTGGGAGAGCCCACCAGCTCCCTAGGTACTGTAGTTGGTTCCATTGTCTTATTGCTCTAACAGTCAGGAAATTTTTCTTGATGTTTAGGTGGAATCTAGGTTCATAGATTTCATGGATCATAGAGTTGGAAGGAGCCTGCAAGGCTATCAAGTCCAACCCCCTGCAGACAAGCTGAGCCAGCGTAAGCCACAGGGCTGTTCTTGTAACTTGAGCCCATTATTCCGTGTCCTGCAAACTGGGATGGTCGAGAAGAGATCCTGGCCCTCCTCTGTGTGACATCCCTTCAAGTACTGGAAGAGTGCGATCATATCTCCCCTCAGTCTCCTCTTCTGAAGGCTAAACATGCCCAGTTCTTTCAGTCTCTCCTCATAGGGCCTTGTTTCCAGTCCCTTGATCATCCTTGTTGCCCTCCTCTGAACCCTCTCCAGTTTGTCTACGTCCTTCTTAAAGTGTGGTGCCCAGAACTGGACGCAGTACTCAAGATGAGGACGTCACTACTTAGTTAGTGAGAGACTGGCAGAGGCAGACCCAGGGAATGTAGACTGCCTCCCCAGGAGAGAGTGCTTGCTTCAGTGGCCTTGTCAGGATGCATATGCATTTTTTAAAAAAAATTCATGAACTACAGGTTTATCAATGGCTGTTAAGTCATGATCAGAAGAACATAAGAACATAGGAAGAGCCATGCTGGATCAGGCCAAGGGTCCATGTAGTCCAGCATGCTGTTCCCACCATGGCCAACTAGCTGCCCACAGAAACCCACAAGAAGGACATGAGTACAACAGCACCCTTGCTTGTTTTTTTTGCTGCAAACAACAAGGGAAGGCTCTTGCTTTCATGCCCTGCTTGTGGGCTTCATAGAATCATAGAATCATAGAAAAGTAGAGTTGGAAGGGGCCTACAAGGCCATCGAGTCCAACCCCCTGCTCAATGCAGGAATCCAGGTCAAAGCATCTCTGACAGATGTCTGTCCAGCCGCACCTTGAATGCCTCCAGACTGGGAGAGCCCACAACCTCCCTAGGTAGTTGATTCCATTGTCTTATTGCTCTGACAGTCAGGAAATTTTTCCTGATGTTTAGGTGGAATCTGGGCTCCTGTAACTTGAGCCCATTATTCCGTGTCCTGCAAACTGGGATGACCGAGAAGAGATCTTTGCCCTCCTCTGTGTGACATCCCTTCAAATACTGGAAGAGTGCGATCATATCTCCCCTCAGTCTCCTCTTCTGAAGGCTAAACATGCCCAGTTCTTTCAGTCTCCCCTCATAGGGCCTTGTTTCCAGTCCCTTTATCATCCTTGTTGCCCTCCTCTGAACCCTCTCCAGTTTGTCTATGTCCTTCTTAAAGTGAGGTGCCCAGAACTGGACGCAGTACTCAAGATGGTACTCAGTACCTAACCAGTGCCGAGTAAAGGGGAATTATCACTTCCCGCGATTTGGAAGCTATACTTCTAACCCAGCAACAGTTCTCTCTGTAATCCAGTGGGGACACGTCCCTTCTGTGTTGCAAATGGTGCCTGGTCTCAGCTCTACACACTTCTGATTTGATAAAGAACCCGACAATTCAGAATATTCTTGAAGCATTCAGATGGCTGGGGTGAGGGTGGGGAGATCACCAGAACACAAAAGCAGCCCAGAAGTCTCCATTCCCAGACTCCCTGGCTTCCGTGAAAAGAAGGAAAAAGAAAGACTTCCTTGATCACGAGTCAACGGGGGGGGGGGGGGGGGGATCGTAAGAGGGGCTTTGCTCTCCCGCACAGCTCATTTCACTTATGAAAGACCCAGCAACAGAGCGAGAGCAGCAGAGAAGATCCTGCAAAGCCCCCTGGCAAGGCTCACGCCCCTAGCATTGCTGTAACCCAGTGTTCTCCAACCTTGGGTCCCCAGATGTTTTTGGCCTACAACTCCCAGCACGCCCCAGCCAGCGTAGCTGGCTGGGACGTGCTGGGAATTGTAGGCCAAAAACATCTGGGGACCCAAGGTTGGAGAACACTGCTGTACTCACTTATCTGGGCTTCTACGAGTAAGTCAAGTGTGGCTGTGTGACAATCAGCGCGCTGCAAAGGCTCGCGCGAGCCTGCCTTTTGGGGCTTACCCCACACCCTGCAGGCACCGGGGCTCTGCGAACCTGGGACTCTGGGAGCGGGGCCTCGCGTCTTCCGCTCTGTGCCGCTGAAGGCGGATGCTAGAAGACAGAGCTGTTGGGCGGCTTTCCGCCAGACCACAGTGCCATCGCTATAACAGATGGCCGCAGAAGGTACCGCAGCGGAGGTCAAGCGGCGCACTGGGCCAACGGGGCCCCGTCTGGGCCTGTAAAAGCTGCCATCGCGGGACTGGCTCCCCGGTTGGTTGCAATGGTGCAGACTCCGCTTCTCTTGGATTTCTCAGCCCTGCCTGACTCCAGACAACCTGCCCTGACACTAGAAAAGGGGTGCTGAAACTCTTTCAGCCGGAGAGAAAAAAAAAATCCAGTTCAGAGATGCTCTCAGGGGCTGAAGGCAAAAGGGGAGAGGCTAAAATACAAAAAAATATATATATACCAGAATATTTTAGCTTGAAGCTCTTACAGTCAGTAACCAAGCCTTAGGAGAGGCGTTTCGCCCACCCCCTGGACCACTTTACCAACTGATACTAGACAGCAGGGATGGGGACTCGGACTCGAGGACTCGACTCGTGAGTCGGACTGAGTCCCCCCTCTGACTCGACTCGGACTCGAGTCCCAATATTTTTAATGGGACTCGAGACTCGACTCGGGACTCGAGACCAAGGACACGTGTTCCTCAAATGCAACATGGATAGGTTTTAGGAAGTACAGCAAGTTTATTTTTTAAACTCATTTTCCTAAAATGCAACCTTTCAGACATTTTGGGTTTGGCTGCCTCTGCCTGCCTGTTTGGGGTTCCCAGTCTCCTCTGCCTGCCTGGTCTCTTCTTAACCAGTTCCATAGTTTGAATTGTCCAAGACAAATGCCTCTGCCTGCCTGTCTGCCTGCTTTGGGGTTCCCTGCCTCCTCTGCCTGCCTGGTTATTTTGGGTTTGTCTGCCTGGTCTGTTCTTGTCAAAATCAGTGGCAGAGTTTTGAGATAAAAAGGCACACTAGAATTTATTTATTTAAGCCACACATCTGAAGTAGCCTTATTTTGTTGGGGAAAAAACCCATTGATTTTAATAGGGACTTGTGGAGTCAGCTTTGGGAGTGACTTGGGACTCGTGAGTCACCATTTTGGACCAAGGACTCGGACTCGAGACTCGGGTCCAAAGACTCGTGACTCGACTCGTGACTCGAGACCAAGGACTCTTCAACATCCCTGCTAGACAGGCCCCACAGTTCGGACATTCAGACATCCTCCTAAGACTCATCTCTTTGCAGAGGCTTTCCCTGAAGCGTGGCCCAGCCAGCTGGGGTTTTTGCAGCGCGCAGCAGAGTGTGTGGTTTTATTCCGGATTAATTTGTATTGTGTTGTTTTTATTTGTTACATTTATTGTTGCTTTTACGCCATTGTATTTTATGTTCACTGCTCTGATACCTTTGTGGAAAGCGGTGTATACATTTGAATAATAAATAATTGGATAAATAATAAAATCTCAACCCTTTTTGAACGGGGGAAAAAATGCACAAAAGTCAGGAAATCATTGGCAGTCAGGGAAAGGGGGTGGAGCCAGAGGAAGGGGGCGTGGCATCTGGGAACCCCCAGAGGGCTGGACTGGGCCCCAGGTGGGCCGTATTTGTTCAATGAGCTTGAGGTGCAACACCCACGCACTAGACCAGTGTTCTCCAACCTTGGGCCCCCATATGTTTTTGGCATGCTGGGAGTTGTAGGCCAAAAACATCTGGGGACCCAAGGTTGGAGAACACTGCACTAGATGATCGAAAGAGCTTTCTGGATCAGACAAGGATAGCTCAGCTCTTCCCCATGTATGTCTCAGGTGGGACTAACAAGAGAGGGTGAAAGCAGCATACCTTTGAGAGAAAAGCAGGGTACAGATGTTGTTGACGCAACCTGCAAAGGGTGCAAACTGTTTTAGTTCTCTGAAACCTGATCGCTGCTGCCTCTTTAAGTCAGAAAGTGAAAATGCTAACAGGCATCAAAGAGAAAGAGAGAGAGTGTGTGTGTGTATACCAAGTGGAACATATTCCATAAACAAAGCAGAGGGCATGGGCCAGAGAGGGGGGCTCCCCCAGCAGCCGGAGAGGGCACTTTGTTACGTCTATCCTTCTGCCCCGACCTTTTCCCTCTGCGTCGAGCAGTTATTTGTTTGTTCCGCAGCAGCTGTGATTGATGTGGTGCTATTGTGCCCTCCAAAAATGTCACAGCAGGAGCACAGCTAGATCAGCTATGCCGGCAGATTGAAATCATCGCTGGCAGCCAGCGTGCCTATCACTGCTGGGGATTGGTGCGGATTGCTAAGGAAGAGCGATACGGAGCACCGACACCCACGTCAGGCTGCCCGGGCGGCTGTTTGCCTCAGAGTACCCAATCTGGGCCTGAGCAAGCCCAGCACAGATCGTGTCGACGGTGAGATCAGTTATCCTGGGATCACAACCACTGCTCTCAATTCAATCTAGTTACATGAGACTCAAAAGAAGATATAAGTAGATACCTTCATAGAATCCTAGAAGAGTAGAGTTGGAAGGGGCCTACAAGGCCATCGAGTCCAACCCCCTGTACAACGCAGGAATCCAAGTCAAAACATCCCTGACAGATGGCTGTCCAGCCGCGCCTTGAATGCCTCCAGTGTGGGAGAGCCCACCACCTCCCTAGGTAGTTGGTTCCGTTGGCGTTTTGCTCTAACAGTCAGGAAATTTTTCCTGATGCTCAGCCAGAATCTGGCTTCCTGTAACTTGAGCCCATTATTCCGTGTCCTGCACTCTGGGATGGTCGAGAAGAGATCCTGGCCCTCCTCTGTGTGACAACCCTTCAAGTACTTGAAGAGTGCTATCATATCTCCCCTCAGTCTTCTCTCCTGAATGCTAAACATGCCCAGTTCCTTCAGTCTCTCCTC
Organism: Shinisaurus crocodilurus; assembly: GCA_021292165.1. Lineage (NCBI taxonomy): Eukaryota > Metazoa > Chordata > Lepidosauria > Squamata > Shinisauridae > Shinisaurus > Shinisaurus crocodilurus. The sequence goes on from CM037878.1 coordinate 293,816,418, forward strand.
ATAGGGCTTTGTTTCTAGTCCCTTGATCATCCTTGTTGCCCTCCTCTGAACCCTTTCCAGTTTGTCTTCATCCTTTTTAAAGTGTGGTGCCCAGAACTGGACTCAGTACTCAGGATGAGGAATTGAGGTTTGTTAACCAGTTCTAGATGGGGTAGCACTACCCTTGAAGGAACAAGTTAGTAGCTTGGGGGTGCTTCTTGACCCAACCCTACTCCTAGCATCTCAGGTAGAGGCGACGGTGAGAAGTGCCAGTTATCAGCTTTGGCTGATTCGCCAGCTACGCCCATTCCTGGAATACGTGGACTTAGTAACGGTGGCGCACGCGCTCGTAACCTCTAGGCTTGATTTCTGTAATGCGCTTTATTTGGGGCTGCCTTTATACTTGGTTTGGAAGCTTCAACTAGTACAAAATATGGCGGCCAGGTTGGTCTCCGGGACACCCCGTGGAGACCATATAACACCAGTCTTAAGATCTTTACACTGGCTGCCAATTTGCTTCCGGGCAAAGTATAAAGTGCTGGTTCTTACCTTTTTAAAGCCCTACATGGTCTAGGCCCAAGGTACCTTAGGGAGCGCCTCCTCCCAAGTCTCCCCCATCCTGTAACTGTGGATTTGGTTTCTTTTTCTCAGGTGCAGCACTTGGCATTTATCCCTATTAAATTTCATTCTGTTGTTTTCGGCCCAGTGCTCCAGCCCATCGAGATCACTTTGAATTTTGTTTCTGTCTTCCAGGGTATTAGCTGTTCCACCCAACTTTTGTGTCATCTGCAAATCTGGTAAGCATTCCCTGCCCTTCGTCATCCAAGCCATTAATAAAAATGTTGAAGAGCACCGGGCCCAGGACCGAGCCCTGCGGTACCCCACTCGTTACTTCTTCCCCAGTTTGAGAAGGTACCAGTGATAAGAACTCTTTGAGTCCGATTCTGTAGCCAACTGTGGCTACAGAATCAGACTTAAGGAGTAATGATCAATGGTACCTTCTCAAACTGGGGAGAGGTAACGAGCGGGGTACCGCAGGGCTTCCCCAGCCTGGCATGATTCGGATGTGTTGGACTACAACTGCCACCATCCCGCCATGGGGTGTATTTTATTATGAGTATTATTGTTTTTATGAATTGTTGTAAACCGCCCAGAGAGCTTTAGCTATGGGCGGTATAGAAATAAAATAAATAATAAATAATAATAATGGGATGATGGGAGTTTATCTATTTATTTATTTATTTATTATATTTATACCCTGCCTTTTTCCTGCAAGGAACCCAAGGTGGCTTACATAGTCTTCCTCCTCTCCATTTTATCCTCACAACAATCCTGTGAGGTAGGTTGTAGTCCAACACATCTGGAGGGTGTCAGGCTGAGGAAGGCTGCCTTATTCTGAGGTTGCTCCCACGCTACATTACATTTACATTTACATTATTAGATTTATATCCCACCTTTCTCCCATCATGGAACTCAAGGTGGCTACAGGTGGTTCCCAGGCGGTCTCCCCTCCAAGCACTGACCAGACCCGGACCTGCTTAGCTTCAGCACGGTGGCTGCCTCACGTGCCTTCGGACCGTACCCTGGGTCCTTCTCTCTAGAATTGCCACCCTTTGTACACTTTCCTTTTAGTTTTTACAGAAAGTTCAGATGATTAGGTCCCCAAATCATCGCATTCCAGCGCTTCATCACATTTCCAGTGCCTTTCCATGTTTTCAGACTTGACTTGTAGCGATTTTTAATTTTGCAATACAAATTCTGGACAGGCAGAGTATGCGGAGGCTTTTACGGGCTACTGTGCCTTTGACTAATGACACGGCCTTTAACCCGCCATGTCATTTAGCTATAAACACTTCATCATCATCATCATCAGGCGATCACTCGTGACCGAGTAAGATTGTCTTCCGGGATAAAAGGAGGAAATTTTTTGTTTGTTTGGTTGGTTGGGTTGGGTTGGGTTGGATGGGTTGGGTTGGAAGACGCCTGTGCGTGAAACTGTTTTATGTGGGGAGATCAGTGCACAACGAATCACCACGCAAACTTGACAGAGTACGGCAGAGATCCAATGGCACGGTTACCCTGACGATTGGAAAACCATTCTCTGCTGCAGCCTTCATCCGCCTTCACAGCCGTTGTAATTTAGGTTTAATTATCTTCCGCCTGTTCTGCCGTTGAGGACTTTATGTTTTGGATCGTTCTTTGTCTGGTTCCTCTCCCCGGACCTTACCGCCATGGGTGACCCTACTGGGAGTACATAGCTCCCGACGGCATTGCTCACAGGATTCATCGGAACACGCAAGCCCACTCACCACTACACTTAGGGCCTGTAACACAAAGGCAAGGTGCTATGGAGGCTTTTAAGGGCTATTGTGCCTTTACTTAAAAGCCTCGTGCCATGCCATATAGCTATAAACACATGGGACCTGCAACACAATTGCTGCTGTGTGTCCGGACCTCCTAACAAAAGTGCTCCAGCTCAGAGTTCCAGCAGGCTTGCCCTCCTGCAAGGTGCTGCATTCCACCACACCCTCCCCTGGTCTACCGCTTCCCCCCTCAGCATCATGCGGCTGCGGAGCATGTGCAGTCTTCATTAGACTGTGTGTGTGTGTGTGTGTGTGTATGTGAGAGAGAGAGAGAGAGAGAGTTTGGTGACGGGTGCTTAGCTGTTAAAAACAGATTTGTTGTAGTTTTTGCAGACTTTTGGGTGCCCCAACGAATGCCAATATCTCACTTTTGCTTTTCAGTGGCCTCATTCTGGCTTCAATTGCTTGGGCGCACATCACCTAGGTTTACTAAATGAAGGAGCAATGAAGGATGCCAATAATGTTATGTGAGGGAACCGACATTTCTCCGGCATCCCTAGCTACTAATCATGATGGCTATATATTACCTCCCATATTATCTGAGCCAGTATGCCTCTCAATTTACCAGTTGCTGGGGAAAACAAGCAGGAGGGTGCCACTGCATTCCTGTCCTGTTGTGGGCTTCTCAGTCATCGGGCATATGGCCGGCCACTGTGGGAACAGAATGTCTTTAGTCTGATCCAGCACAGCTCTTATTGTGTTCCTTTTTTGGCTGCCAGTCTGTTTCCGGGCCCGATTCAAAGTGCTGGTACTAACATTCAAAGCCCTAAACGGCTTGGGGCCAGCCAGGGTATCTGAAGGATCATCTCCTCCCATATGTACCTGCCCGGACACTAAGATCTTACTCAGCGGTCCTTCTCCGAGAGCCCCTGCCAAAGGAAGTGAGGCAGGTGGCTACCAGGAGGAGGGCCTTTTCTGCTGTGGCACCCCGGTTGTGGAATGAGCTCCCCAAAGAGACTCGCCTGGCGCCAACATTGTACTCCTTCTGGCGCCAGGTGAAGACATGTGGCTTATGCTGGCTCAGCTTGTCTGAGCGTGGAAAGCTAAGCAGGGTCAAGTCTGGTTGTTACTTGGATGGGAGACCCCTCCTCTAGTTTCCTGCATTGAGCAGGGGGTTGGACTCGATAGCCTTGTAGGCTCCTTCCAACTCTATGATCTATGAAATCTATGAAATCTATGAAAAGCTTTCTATTCTCCCAGGCATTTTAATCATTTTAATCTTGTAGTTGTTTTTAACTCTGTTATTGTCATTGCTGCTGCTAGCTCTGCTGTTTGTTTTTAATCTGTGGTTTAAAATTTTATATTTATATTATATTGTATTTTATGGTGTTAACTGCTGTAAACCGCCCAGAGAGCTTCGGCTATTGGGCGGTATAAAAATGTATTAAATAAATAAACAAACATGGATGTAAGCTCAATATGAGAAAAACAACCATCCATGTCCCGCTCCGATGTTTCATTACCCGTACTATATAAATCAGAATAAAACATTTAAAACCGGGAGTTTATATCTATAGGAGAGGTGTATATCGTATCTCTCCCATCTTCTTATGTTCTTAACTGGAGGTTTCCTTTTAATTCCCAGTTTGGCTTTCTTTGGGCAGAGCTCACACAAACAGCCAGGCTTTTTCAAAAAGGAATCTGGCTCCATTTCATCCTCTTCCCAATTCTGCCATCCAGTCTGTTTATCTGCTTTTGCTCCCTGCGCTGAAACGGACGGGAATCTTCCAAAAGATTCCGCCAGTTTTATGAAAATTGTATTATGCATGTGTGGAGGGAGCAGCGGCGGGGCGGAGGAGTTACAATCTGCCAGTCAAAATTCAAACGGTGAAGCTGCATTTTAGATTCAGCTGCACTGCACCCAGGAGTTTTTTAAAAATTAACTGTTGCCTACAGCTGTGTGCACTGCAAATTCAGACCCTCCGGGTTTTCTTGAAATAGTGAATGATTTCAGATGCGATCTGTCTCAGAAACAGAGGCACGTCTTCCCACAAGTGAATGGTCACCTGTGAGATTTACCTGAGCCATCGCTTGGAGCCTGATTCTCAGCAGGTGGCCCCTGAAGCATCTACCACTTCCTTCTCTGGAGGGCTTCATACCATCTGCTTCTGGCTACCATTATTCCATGTTTTTGGCCTACAACTCCCAGCATGCCCCAGCCAGCGTAGCTGGCTGGGGCATGCTGGGAGTTGTAGGCCAAAAACATGGGGACCCAAGGTTGGAGAACACTGGACTAAAGAAAGACCACTGTGTGAACAAACAGGGTGACCACTCATAAAAGACGGTGCAGCCGCGAGAAGGAGACGTCCAGGCGGGCAATACCTTGGGTTATTGCTTTTGGGACACAAATTGGGATGTGGGCCGTGTAGCTGGATGAAGGATGAAAGGCAATAAGGAAGGACCAGTAATGCAGCTAAAAAGCTGAATGTGTGGAAAGATGAGGTGGGATTCAAAACAGGTCTAGAACTTAGAAAGCCGCCTTATACCGAGTCGGGACCCTTAGGTTCATCTTGCGCAGCCTTCCTCAACCGGATGCCCTCCACCTGTGTTGGACTACCACTCCCATAAGTCCCAGCCAGCATGGCTGTCTAAAGGGGGCAGGAAAGAACATTGTGTCCTGGGTCTAAAATTACCTGGCTGCACCACTGCAGCGGGGCTCTGGTTCCAAGCCGGCATGTTCTTTCTGGTGAGCGAGGGAATTCAGGCCCCAAGGATGTGAATGACGACCGTCTCACCCCACTGCTTTTCCCTTTCTGCTAAGAGCTTTCATGGGCTGCCTGGTTCTAGTCTAGGCAGTTAGTTCTAGGGGGCTGGAAACACATTGTTCTTTGACCATCTCGTCAAGGACTCCACCTGTTCCCCGTTCCTTTGGCTTTGGCACCTGCCTCTCTGCTCCCCTTCCACATTCCTTATCTAACATCTATCACCACGGCGAAGTTCCTTGCGGAACACGATTGCCGCTAGAAATTCCATCGAGCTGAAATGGGTATTTGAAGTTTGCCAACATTTCCAGTTCCACCATGCAAAATGTGAATGATTTGACCTACACAGTACTTTGGCAGGCATCCAATCTGGGGGGGGGGGGGGATCCACATAAACTCCCCACTGCATGCATGACGGCCATCAAATGTTGCCAGATGCTAAATATCATTACAGATCAGATATCAAATACTGATACCACTGCATGCCAGCTGTCAAATACCATCAAATATGAAATACCTCTGCATGCCATTGATCAAATACTAGTGACGGGCAGGGCCAGTGCAAGGCAGTTTGGTGCCCTAGGCAAGATCAGATATTTAGCGCGCCCCCCCTGAGCCCTCCCTCCCTCCAGCCCTATGCTCCTGGCGCCCCCTTTAGCCCGGCACCCTGGGCAGCCGCCTAGTTGGCCTAATGGTAGCACCGGCCCTGGTGGTGGGATGGACTCCCCTGGCCAGACTCAGAACTGAGCCTGGAAAACTGGGCTATTCCCACCCATTTGTTGTTGTTGTTGTTCAAGCTCAATTGGATTCCATCATTCCTCTGACTGATTATTTATTTATTTATTTATTATATTTATATCCTGCCTTTTTTCCTGCAAGGAACCCAAGGCAGCTTACATAATCCTCTTCCTCCTCTCCATTTTATCCTCACAAGGGGGCTTACATGATCACGCTCCTCCCCATTTTATCCTCACAACAACCCTGCGAGGTAGGTTAGGCTTGTCAGCAGGAGGAGGGAAATAAATTACCTCCAACGCAGCAGGTCCAGAAAGCAGAGAGTAGCAATGAGTGATTTTATATATATACAGTTTTATTGTAGAGTAACAGAGTATATAATTGCAGTCTCCCTGTACAAAGGGAGCTTACCATACAGTAGTAGTAGCAGTTGTTTCTTATCCAAGGCACAGCAACACACAGTAGGAGGCTTGCAGCAACAGAGTAGCTACTGCAGCAACCCAGAGCACAGCTCAGCTGTCTTAAGTAGCAGTAAATGGTGCCTCACCCTGTTCACAGGTGCAGGCAGTTACATGCCTTCGCTGTGAGTCAAAACTTACGTTGTGATGTTACACGAAATATCAACAAGGCTGAGAGTCAGTAACTGGCCCAAAATCACCCAGGGAGCTTCGTGGCTGAGTGGGGACTAGAACACGGATCTCCTGAGCCCCAGTCCAACACTCTCACCACTAGGCCACACTGGCTCTCTGATTATGTCTTTGGGGGCACAACAAGGTCTTATTCCTCCCCTGCCCCCAATCCCCTGTTTAGCCTCCCCATTCCCATGTTAAAATCCAAGCCAGAGAAAAACTTTTGGGACCACAATTGCTGCTTCATATGGGCTGAGGTCCGTATTTCCGAGCCAGTGAAAACAAACGCTTGATGATATATCACTATCAAATACTATCAAATATTGTATTTGCCCTTAAATATTAAAATCAAATATCATAGGATGTCAAATATATATATATTGGATATTTGGTGAGCATTTAAGTATACAGAGAATATTTGTCTTCAGCGTTCACAGCACAGAGTTTTGAGCAGGCGCAAATCCTGCGTGAGCGCTGATATTCCATCGTGGGCTTTGTTTACGTGACTTGCGTGTGATTTAGTTCCACACAAAGGCCGCCTGAGACATTTTCCTCCCCATAATGCAGTGTTTCTCAACCTTGGGTCCCCAGATGTTTTTGGCCTACAACTCCCAGCATGCCCCAGCCAGCGGAGCTGGCTGGGCCATGCTGGGAGTTGTAGGCCAAAAACATCTGGGGACCCAAGGTTGAGAAACACTGCCATAATGGCAGGCCGCTCCAGACTATGCCTCTGCTGAAGCAAAGAAGACCTGTGGGCCTTTCGCAGCCATTCTCCCTGTGTTACGTCAGAAGCGAGGGCCCGTGCCGTGAGGATGGATTCGTCCTTGGGACTCACTGGGCGAGTTCACCCATCGTGCTCAGCCACCCTGAGGATACGCCTCCATGGGTTGGCTGGTTGCTCACTAACCTGACAGACGCTCAGGCGCTCGGTGGCTTTCTGTGGCTTGTTTCCCCCCTCAGTTCCTCCTGCCGGCTCCTGGCACATAACCCAGGGGCCCCTCTGTGGCAGAACTCGTTTCCTCAGTCCCTACATCACCACCCTTTCTGCAATTGGTCCACTGGGGTTGCTGGCTACCAAGGAAAACTCCCCCCCCCCACCCTGCATCCCCGCATCAGATCGCCAAACGGGATTAATTTTTGGAGCCCTTATGAAAGCAGTAACACATTTGCAAACTTTTAAATTATGGGCGATGCACGCAGGAGCACAAGACCGCCTGTCTGCTATTAAGCCCAGCATACTAATATCCCCCCTCTTGTCAACATCCTTATCAATTTAATCCTGGGAAAATTTTGGAGCAGATTATAAAGAAGTCAGTCTGCAAGCACCTTGAAAACAATGCAGTGATTACTAGAAGCCAGCATGGATTTGTCAAGAACAAATCCTGCCAGACTAATCTGATCTCATTTTTTGATCAGGTAACCTCCCTTGTGGACTGTGGGAATGCGGTGGACATCATATATCTGGACTTCAGCAAAGCTTTCGACAAAGTGCCTCATGATATCCTGATTAGTAAGCTAGCTAAGAGTGGGCTAGATGGAACAACTATCAGGTGGATCCACAATTGGCTACAGAATCGGACTCAAAGAGTGCTTATCAATGGTTCCTTCTCAAACTGGGGAGAGGTAATGAGCGGGGTACCACAGGGCTCGGTCCTGGGCCCGGTGCTCTTCAACATTTTTATTAATGACTTGGATGAGGAGGTACAGGGAATGCTTATCATATTTGCAGATGACACAAAATTGGGTGGAACAGCTAATACTCCGGAAGACAAAAACAAAATTCAAAGTGACCTTGATAGGCTGGAGCACTGGGCCGAAAACAACAGAATGAAATTTAATAGGGATAAATGCCAAGTGCTGCACCTAGGGAGAAGAAACCAAATGCAGAGTTACAGAATGGGGGACACTTGGCTCAACAGTACTACAAGTGAGAAGGATCTTGGAATTGTGGTAGATCACAAACTGAATATGAGCCAGCAATGCGATGTGGCTGCAAAGAAGGCAAATGCTATTTTGGGCTGCATTAATAGAAGTATAGCTTCCAAATCGCAGGAAGTGATAATTCCCCTTTACTCGGCACTGGTTAGGCCTCATCTTGAGTACTGCGTCTAGTTCTGGGCACCACACTTTAAGAAGGACGTAGACAAACTGGAGAGGGTTCAGAGGAGGGCAACAAGGATGATAAAGGGACTGGAAACAAGGCCCTATGAGGAGAGACTGAAAGAACTGGGCATGTTTAGCCTTCAGAAGAGGAGACTGAGGGGAGATATGATCGCACTCTTCCAGTTCTTGAAGGGATGTCACACAGAGGAGGGCCAGGATCTCTTCTCGATCATCCCAGTTTGCAGGACACTGAATAATGGGCTCAAGTTACAGGAACCCAGATTCCACCTAAACATCAGGAAACATTTCCTGACTGTCAGAGCAATAAGACAATGGAATCAACTACCTAGGGAGGTGGTGGGCTCTCCCAATCTGGAGGCATTCAAGGTGCAGCTGGACAGACATCTGTCGGGGATGCTTTGACCTGGATTCCTGCATTGAGCAGGGGGTTGGACTCGATGGCCTGGTAGGCCCCTTCCAACTCTACTTTTCTATGATTCTATGATCCTCCACTTCAGCGCTTGCCTTGCCAGCAAACACCTTTTTCTTTTTCTTTTTTATCCGCTACTGAAGTAATTGCACCTGCCCCAAAAAGTTCTTTCTCCTGCAGCCGTCAGCCGCTTTTGGCTCTCCCATCTCCGTGCTTAGTGTTGCCTCCCTCCACTGGTCTCTGTTGTTAGCTGTCAGACATGTGGGTTGCAGTCATAGGGATGTTCGTAATATGACGCTGGGAATTCCGTTCCATTTCAGCCTGATGGGATTCCGCAGAATTTCTGTTCCAGTAAGTGGTGGCGGATTACAGAGGATTCCCCCCCCCCGCCCCGATTCTGGAAATATTTTGTGTGAAAAATAAGGCACCCTGTGGAAACCACGCTGGGTTTGGATGTCAGTCAATTTCTTTGGCGATGGCCTTGATGTGTAATGGTCTCTCTGGAACGGCATGTCCTCGTGGACTCCAGTAAATTTTGGATTTTAACAGCAACGAAGGTTGAGCTTGACCTGTCATCATGGCTGAGATGAAAGGGGGGTTTATCAGGTTGATCTGAAGCTTGGGAGTAGAATTGCTTTTTCTGGGAAGCCAGCTGGGCTAGACCAGGCCGAGGCTGAGGGACCTGTAGCACCCCACCAGAAGGCGACAAGAAGGGTGTGAGGAGGTTGGTGCAACCCTCGGTATAAATGGCTTTTACAAGGAGGATTTGATTAAAATGTTGCCGAGAGATCTGTCCATGGCCACTGGCCGGATAACCAAAAAACCCCCAACAATCAACAGTCACGTTTCAACTCTCAGTGTTACAGGCACAGGACAGAGGGTGGAAGTACTGACCCTTCACTGCTGAGGCTGCACTTCCTGGTGCTGGAGAGAAGGAAGAGCTCTCGGCAGAGCTCTCAGGCATCTCCTCTTATGTCACATTGTTTAGACTTGGCTTGCAAATTGGCCATTATTCACACACGATTCTCTCATTTGCAATTTCACACAATCTGCTACTCAGTCACATGGTGCTTTCTCTTCATCAGTTATTTTCCTCTTCCCTCTCTCTGCTCTCTCCCCAGCGTCAAACTTTAGATTATAGGTTCTGTGTTAGTTCGAGATGCCTTTGTTTGACCCTTTTCTATATCTCAGAGCTGAGCCAAAATTCATTCATTCATTTGATTTATACTTCCCTCCACCAAGGAAATGGCACTCAGCACACCATTTCCCAGAATATAGTTTCATTCCGTATTAACTGGGCCAAAATTTCTCAGAAGAGAATTTTCTGAGAACCTTTTTCAGCCCCCACCAAAGTGTTGGAGAATTCTGCCCCCTCCTCCAACACACACACACACACACATACAAGACTATTTTGCTCAGTTCTATGATGCCAGTAATATTATTAATATTATTATCAATATTGTTATTTACTGTTTCTACGAAAACAATCAAACCATTCTGGTTTGTCACCTGCCTACCTATCTGGCCATTGGCTGGCTTGCTGTGATGTCGCTGGACGTTCACGAGCATTCTAATTGCTCAGGGCAAACCTTCCAGAAAAAGAATTCTTCCAAACAGTTCAGCTGCTTCTGTGAGAGAAGTGAAAGACTCACAAGGCTGTAGGGGAGAATGTAACCGCACAGAAAATGTAGGGTCAGGAGAAGCAGAGTGCTGCTGTGTGGACAGGACAGGAATATGGAGGTTGAGAGCTAGGAATTCGGAAACGGGACCGGAGGAGAGGCAGAGTGGATAAAGGGAATCAGACAGCGTGGGCACTGACTCAAAAGACAGGGAAGATGGACAGTCAGAAGCAGCCAAGGTTTGAGGGGCAAAGGGACTACTCTGAGGACCAGGGAGAAAGTGGGGCAGGGCGAAGATCTCATGCCATGCAGGGCCCCTGGGACACAAAAGGCTCCATCCTATCAGTAATAATGGTTAGAGCAGTGTCCTCCAACCTTGGGTCCCCAGATGTTTTTGGCCTACAACTCCCAGCATGCCCCAGCCAGCTCCGCTGGCTGGGGCATGCTGGGAGTTGTAGGCCAAAACATCTGGGGACCCAAGGTTGGAGGACACTGGGTTAGAGTGTGGGGCTGATTTTGGCACTGACTTGTATGGCAGCCTGTGAGTCTCCAGTTTTATATTAGCATTGCACAAGAAACACCGTACAAACAGGCCTGTGGCTCACGTTGGCTCAGCTTGCCTGAGCGTGGAAAGCTAAGCAGGGTCAGGCCTGGTTATTACTTGGATGGGAGACCCCCTCCTCTAGTGGGACTCGATGGCCTTGTAGGCTCCTTCCAACTCTATGATCTATGAAATCTATGAAACAGGCTTCCAGCCTGGGTAATAATTTTCAATCCAGCTTCTTCCAGCTTTACTTTAGAAGCATAATGTTGTCCGTGGAAGAACGTTAAGAATTCCCCTTCCCTGCTGGCCTGCCTTTTGCACTGTATATTCTCCAGCTTAGTGCTTGCTGCCCAGGAAATGTGCGGCAGAACCGAAGCTGGCGTCTATTGGCAAAGTGCATGGAAGTCCCACCCCACCCTTCCCGCCAACATTCTCCTTTGAGAATGTCTGCCTGGAAGCGATTTTATTTTCTCCAGCGATAACAGCCGGTTGGCGAAGCTGCTCTGATACATACTATATAAGAGTGTTGCTGAGAGAGGTGGCACAGATGCCAGAGAGAGCAGGCAGCTCCCAGGTACCAAGGAATGGCCAAGCTTCCCAAAACTGGAGACAGAACTTGCATCTGTAGCCCTGCCCAAAGAAACAGGCTCCTCCTCGATCTAAGCTCTGAGGGCGACCAGTGGTTAGACAACTGCAGGAGGTAGTCTAGGATGAAACTTCTCAAAGGCCAGCATCTTTTGGAGGCAACCTTTGCAAACAATTTCCTGTTGCACAGGGAAAGCAACAGAGCTGAAGAAATGGAGGTATCAGGGCCCAGGAGCAAAAACCCTCTGCATCAGAGGGTCCTAGAAGCCTGTGACTGGTGAACACCCTCTCCCTGGACAGGAATCAGGAGCCAAGGGGTCCTCTCCTGCAGATGATGCTGGATCAGAGCAATGGCCCTTCTAGTCCAGCATCTGTTTTGCACAGCAGCTCATCATCAGGCTCCTCCAGGAAGTCTACAACCAGGGCAACAATGACCTTCCTCCGTAGTTTGTCCCCCAGCAATGGGTATTTATTTATTTATTATATTTGTTAATCGCCCATCTGGCCGGTCACCCGGCCACCCTGGGCAATGGGTATTCAGAAGTATGGCATCTCTGAAAATGGAGGTCCTATTCAGCCGCCATCATCATCATCATCATCATCATCATCATCATCATCATCATCATCATCATCATCATCATCATCGTGATAATAATAAAATTTATTTCTTACCCGCCTCTCCACTTGGATCGAGGTGGGGAACAACAATAAATATAAAATACATAAACTGGTTAAAACATATTATTAAAACATTCTTAAGAAACTTTTTAAAATATCCTAAAGTTCCTAAGGTTCCACTGGGTAGGCCTGCCGGAAGAGATCAGTCTTTATGGCCTTTTTAAAAGCCAAGAGACTATCTAGTTGACGAGTCCCCTCCGACAGGCCATTCCACAGTCTGGGAGCAGCAGAAGAGAAGGTCCTCTGGGTAGTACTCGCTAGCCTAGTCTTGGCCGACTGGAGTAAATTCCTTGGCCAATGTCAAGGCTAGGCACGGTCGGGCACCTGCCAAGGGCCCCCGCCACAACAGGGACCCACTGACCAGAGCCCCCTGGGGTTGCTCCTCCTCTTCCCCACGGCAACCTCCTTGTCCCCCTGCCTCTCGGTCTGGTCCAGACAATGGTGGTGGCGAGAAGGAGGAACAGAAGATGCCACTGCCTGCTTGCTTGTTGGCTCTTTGACTGGCAGGCAAGCAAGTGGCAACCATGACGAGAAAGAGGAGGAGGAGCAAGAGCAGCTGGTGGTGACCATGGCGGCGGTGAGAAGGTAGACTCATCCCTCACGGAGGGAGGGGCCCCATGGAGGGGGCCTTGCCCAAGGGCTCGCAAGAACCTGGAGCTGGCACTGATCATGACTAGTCACCATTGATGGCCTTTTACCATCCACGAATCTGCGCAACCCCTTTCAAAGCCATCCAAACTGGTGGCTGTTGCTACATCCTGTTGCGACAAATGCCATACTTTAACTCTGTGCTGTGTGAAGATGGACTAGCTTTTATTTGTTTTATTTATTTATTACTTTTCTATACTGCCGCCCAATAGCTGAAGCTCGCTGGGCAGTTTTACCTGACCTATATCTCATGCCCATCCATTTCACTAGATGATTTATTTTATTTATTTTTTATTTATATTTATACCCCGCCTTTTTTCCTGCAAGGAGCCCGAGGCGGCTTACATAATCCTCCTCCTCCTCCTCCTCTCCATTTTACCCTCACAACAACCCTGTGAGGTAGGTTAGGCTGAGAGGCAGTGACTGGCCCAAAGTCACCCAGTGAGTTTCATGGCCGAGCGGGGACTAGAACCCGGATCTCCCGAGTCCTAGTCCAACAAGTTCTGGTATTATGAGAGAGGGAGGACAGCATCTTTTTCTCCCTGCCATGCATAATTTTACGCACATCTCCGGTGTCACCTCCTACGGAGGGCTAGGAAGGAATCCTGCCTAAAGCTCTGGGTGGAGAGCCACGGCTGCCGGTCTGTGTTGACAGTACTGGGCAGGGCCGGTGCAAGGCAGTTTGGTGCCCTAGGCAAGATCAGATATTTAGCGCCCCCCCCTTACCATTTGAGCCCTCCCTCCCTCCAGCCCAATGCTCCTGGCGCCCCCTTTAGCCCGGCGCCCTAGGCAGCCGCCTAGTTGGCCTAATGGTAGCACCGGCCCTGGTACTGGGCCAGATGGACCCAGGGGCCCTGACTCAGGATAAGGCAGCTCCCCGTCTTCCCAGCTGCTAGGGATGGAGAAATCTGTCAATTTTGCTTGGTTCCCCATTTTTCCAACCTTATTTTGTCCTGTTTCCACATCCACTTGCAATTTAAAAAGGAAAAAGTCTGCACAAAAAGCCATAGGCGTGTTTGTGCACATGTTTGTACACACTTCCCTGAATATCATAGGATACCATAGGATCATAGAGTTAGAAGGGGCCTACAAGGCCATCGAGTCCAACCCCCTGCTCAATGCAGGAAACTGGAGGAGGGGGTCTCCCATCCAAGTAATAACCAGGCCTGACCCTGCTTAGCTTTCCACGCTCAGACAAGCTGAGCCAGCGTGAGCCACAGGCCTGTATATGCGCATTTTTGCAAGGAATTTTTCCCTAACATGAGATGGCTTTGTACATCATCATACATATATGCATTTTTGTGTGCATGTTTCCCTAATATACACACTTTTGAATGTGCTTTTTCATCAGGCATTGCAAAATCTGAAAGCACGTGGATATCGGAGTGTAACCGCGTTTTGGCTCACGTTTGGTTTGGGAAATGCAAATTAGATCATTTCGCATTAAAAGGTGAACCGAATTAATTCCTCCTCCCCCATCTTCAGCAAGCACTAGGTGGCCCCCCAGATGTTGGCCAGTAGTCCACCATCGCCCCGTTACCCTCTGCTGCTCAGCTTACTGGCCTTGGCTCTACTGCGCTCTGATCGGGGCCCTGATCCCTTTGTACCAGCTGGGACTCCTCACTGCCACCATGTTCACTCCTGTTGCCTGCTGAGTCTCTGAACTGACTGTTGCCAAAGGATCCTACTCCAGTTCCCTTCCTCCGAGCCCGGCTGGCCTTGCTGGCAAAAGGAAGCACCACGGCAGGCAGCCGGCTGGACAAGCCTTTAGAGCAGAACTCTCTTTCCCACAGGTTTCGAGAAGCAGTGATCTGAACAGACCAGATGCTGCTGCTCTTGGGGGAGGACGGCCAGCGAGGGCACGGGAGAGGCGAAGGGGTGGCCTTGGCCAGTTGGCTGCTGCCCGCCGCGATCCTTCCTGTCGCCAGCGTGGCCGGCTGGACGAGGAGATGGAGAGAGGAGCAGCCCCTGCTGCTGCCGCTGCCACAGTAGACCAGCTCTGGCAGTAGCTGCGGCAGGGTCGGGGCTGATCCCTTTTCAGTCTCTGGACCCTCAGCAACTGCCCGCCCATGCCGACCCCTGAAGCTGGGCCTGGCCTGCAGCTTTAGCTGCCTTGGCTCCCTGGGGCTTGTTGGGTTTTGCATAGGCAGAACGAGATTATCACCTGACATCAGGATTATCACCTGACCTGGTGGGTGTCTCTTGAGATGAAGTACACAAGGTCTCTAGTCACGAGACATAGTTTCAAGGTGATATGACTCAGCAACCTTGGACAGGTTTGGAATAAACATGTTGATGAATAGGTTATACAACTGGGGTGAGTAATATCCTATTTATAGGTGCAGGGTCTGTGGTATAAAGCTAACACACTTGTTGATAGCTTCACTTCTCCTCTCGTCTCGACTCGACATGTGTCTTGTTCTGGACTTCACTTCATCTAGCCTTATCACTGGGGTATTGGATTTGTATCTGCAATGATGTAGTGAGTAGGAGATGCATTGATTGCCTTAATCCCATGTAATTGGGTCTTACAAATAAACTCTTTAATCTTTATTAACTGCTGTTATCTCCTCCTTCCGCCTGCGTGACTGGGACTGAGGGTCACTGGCTAGGGAAGCTTTTGAACCCGGGTCAGTCCAACTCTCACAGGGCTCACTTGGCATCTGTCTCGGAGTCCAGCAAGGGGCTGAGGCTATCTTGAGGGGCAGGTACACCGGCCGTCTCCCTCAAGGGCCCAGATACCTTTGACCTGCCACAAGGTCCTTGGGCACAGTCAACTCCTCCGTGATGTTCAGCTCGGTGACCTCCTGTTCACCCTCTGAAGGGGAGTCCTCCAGGTGGGGCAGGGCAAGGATGCTGAAAATTCTCTGCTAGAGATGCCTTATTCCTCCACACAGAACTACAGTTCCCAGGATTCCCTGGGGAGAGGGAACGACTGTTATGCCAGTCTGCAATAGATACACAGACACTGTAACTACAGGCACAGGCTTGTTGTAGTTCAACTTTTAAACGGCTTTCCCCCATTTTTCTCTGCGTTTTTTTTTTTAAAACCTCCATCCCCTTGTCTAAAATGGATTGTGCATCCTTCTGTATCCAGACTCCTGTTTCTTATATTTTTATTCCACCTTTCCAGTACAAATTGTGCTCAAGGCGGCGAACCACAATAAAATACAAAGCTATAATTAAAACATGACAGCCAATGAATTAAAAATACATCAGTAAAAAGAGAAATAAGCAAGACCCACCAGTTAAAACCTACTTCAGCAGACAAGTCAGCTTAAAAGCCAGCAGCCCATCTGAATAAACATGTCTTCTAGTGGAAGGACAACAAAGATGGAGGTATCCTGGCCTCCCATGGCAGGGAGTCCCAAAGACTGGGGGCAGCTACCAAGAAGGCACTCTCTTTGTGTCTGTACATTGTCAGGTACATGGCATTAAAAAAAAAGAAAAGAAAAGCTTTGCCAGAATCAAATGCTTTGGCATCTGGTACCAGACTTCGTTCCTTTCTCCTTCAGCCAACCAGATGGACAAATCAATCAACAATGTACAGAGTTTCAAGAAAGAACTGCCAAATAAATGAATGCATAATGACATGGAGACATAATGAAACTATAGAATAAGTTAACACCTGGTTCTTGCAACCTAAGAAAAACACTTCTTTGCTTGCTGCTTGCTTTGAACCAAACATAGCAAACTGAGAGCATTTTTTTTTTTTAAGGAAAAAAAATAATTTCGCAGCGTTGTAGCAGCATTGAGGAGGGATGTGAGAACAGTAATTTAGCAAGGTTTCAAGATGAAGCAGACATTCTCACAGATGCCAAGATTGGAATATTCGACGCAGCCAAAATATCCATCAGAGATATTAAGCCTCATGCATTAAAATGTCATTCATGTTTCTGGGATGAAGTTAATCCATCAAAGCTAGAAGGAACACAGCTTTACATCACCAGTGCCAAGACATCCTGTTTTTCCCCGCCCATGCCTAACACTCAGCTCAAGCCAGCTAAGCTAAAATCCTTGGATGTCCCTTAATTGGAAATCACAAAATGATGATAAGGTTTTTAATGGGCCCTGGGACTTTTATTGTTGACAGTGTAAAATTGTTTTATAATTTTGTATGTAAATTGTGTTATATTACCTTACGATATTGTATTTTTTAGGGTTTTAATGCCATAAGTGAAATGAAATGAATGAAGCATTGCTGCCTCTTGACGGGCCAATTCTGCCGTGACTTTTTGTGCTCATGGGATGTCCTCCTGAGGTGATTCCAGAAACAGATCCAGACAAATGGAGCCATTATCTTGAAACAGGCGATCTACATTACTTTTCTGGGAAGGGTCATGTGAACACATCCTCAGTGTCCATCAAGTCCTGCTCATAGATTCCTTTACAGCAGGGGTATGTGTGTGACCTCTTTTGGTCCGGGAGCCAAATTGCCCCCCTGGACCAAGCTGATGGGCTCCCCGCAAACCCTGCCCTGAAGTCCTGTGATGTTGCCAATTCCATCTACATAGCTACCCACCCACCCACCCCCTGCACAGAGAGAGGGACTCGACCGGCTCTTGCAGGAGCCTGCAAACCCCAGCCAGGTTGGGCACCTCCTCCCAACTGGGGCATGAGTGGTGAGGGAAGGGACCAGACCTGCAACAAGCTCCAGCCCAGTCACATGGGTGAATCCCCCATGTTGGAAGACTAGTAGCATGATCTATGAAATCTATGAAATCTATGAAGGGGAATCCCTTTGTTATCTCCAATCAGAGGTAACAAATCAGAGGTAACAGAGGCTTGGGGAGCGGGGCAAGCTTGGAGAGAGCAGGTGGATTGGACACCATCCCAGGCTGGATTAGGCCCGTGGGCTGGAGGTTGCCCTCCCTTGCTCTAGACCCTTTGCTTTCTGCTGCGGGCGAGGCACATGCCCAGCAAACTGTGCCTGAAAGGTGGGCTTTATCTATCCAGAGACACAGCACTGTTGCGGTTTTTAAACTCTAGACATGCATCTTCTCCCTCCCAAGGTGTGCTGCAGTTCATTAGCCAAGTGACCTGGGGAGCCACCCAGCTGGCCTTCAGGGTTGGTTCCTCGGTCAGAGCAACAAGTCAGAGTCTGGAATCCATTGGGTGAAGGCCGATTTAGAAATATTTTGGATAAATAAAATAAATCAAGTCTCCTGTGCCTCGTCCTGCTGCCTCTCTCCCTCAAACCGCCCCCTTTTGGAACCTGGCCACCTGCCTGCCTTTGGTCATACATCTGCCTCTGCCCCTTTTCTGTATCCTGAGAGCGCCCCAAGCAAGAACCAAGATTTCAGCACCACGGAGACCTCCTCCCATTTCAAGACGTGGCCATTTGGAAGTGCCGCTCACTTAGGTGATCCCAGTTGCAGCTGCTTTGCTTTGTGGGATGATAAAAGTCCCTGGCGCCACCCCAGTACAAGGGGAGTGGAGGCGGCGGGTGTGATGCCATGCAGCAGCAAAATCCGGATCTGTTAAACAGCTGAGACCTAGGCAGTTTACTGGGCTATGTCTCCTGCTGCCCCCTACCACAGGAGAAGGACCGTCCGTAGCTCAACGGTACAACCCCCGCTTTGTGTGCACAACAAGGTCCCCGGTTCGATCCCCGGCAGCATCTCCAGGTAGAGCGGAAAAAACTCCTGCCTGCAACCCTGCTGCTGCCAGTCAGTGCCGACAATACTGGTCTGGATGGACCAAGGGCCCAACTCAGTGTAAGGCAGCTTCCAATCTTCCTGCGTGTCCTTAGCTTCTGCTGCTGCTGTGGCCATTCTTTTCTGACCTGGTTGCACACAAAGCTCTTTGGGTCGCCAACAAGGTCAGTGAAGCTCTTCTCTTTCCCTCTCCTCTGCTGTGAATCAGCAAGTGTGCAGAGCACAACGGGAGTGTTGGTGAGTTTCTGGCTGAGCAAGCCCATCCGAAGCCTGGCTGTCAACGGGTCTTTGGCAAGGAAAAGAGCTGGCAGAGTCTGTGAGCTGCTGCGCAACTGAGCACCACCAGTCCGTCCCACCTGGCCCCACTCCAAGCGGGAAACCGGTTTCTATGCCCTTGGAAATGTCACAGGGTCTGGAGACAGGGGCTCAAAGGATGGAGCCCACCCCCCCCCTCGTCCAAAGTCTCTAATCCTCCCTTCCAGGCACCCCTTTCTTTTAAACCTCAGCAAGGGGCCACTGCTTAGAACAGTGTTCTCCAACCTTGGGTCCCCAGATGCTTTTGGCCTACAACTTCCAGCATGCCCCAGCCAACTGGCTGGGGCATGCTGGGAGTTGTAGGCCAAAAACATCTGGGGACCCGAGGTTGGAGAGAACACTGGCTTAGAATAAAACAAAATTAAGTGATGAGCTTTGCCCTTACTGGGAAGTCACACCGAGCACCTGTGGCTCATGCTGGCTCAGCTAGTTTGAGTGTGGAAAGCTAAGCAGGGTCAGGCCTGGTTATTACTTAGATGGGAGACCCCTCCTCTAGTCTCCTGCATTGAGCAGGGGGTTGGACTCAATAGCCTGGTAGGCTCCTTCCAGCTCTATGATCTATGAAATCTATGAAACCAGTTTCCTCATCCAAAATACAGGGATGCTGGCGCTCACCATTCGTTGCAGAGAAAAGTAGTCTTTGCACATGTTCAGACACCCTCCTCTTCCTAGCCAGGCAGCAGGGGTGGAGAAAAAGACTTCCAGTATAATCACACGGGATCTAGATCAAATTTCAGGGTGGCAGTCCTCACCCCTGTTATAAAAGTGGGCTGGGAATCAGTTAAGATGCGGGAGAACAAGAGCTTTCTGATGGAAGGACCCCGTGCACAGCACAGAGGGCACCACCGGCCAAGGGTCCAGAGGAAATGGGAGCCGGTCCATTTGGACCGGAGAGCAGCAAGAGTAGATGGAGAACAAGCTCCCTGGAGAAACGGGAGCCCTGGCCAGCCACAGAGCTTTTTAAAGAGGAAGCCAGCCGGATGGGCTGATATTCCAAGGGGAAGAAACAAAGATGTATAGCCCAATGCCGTGCGTGTTCACTTAGTTCAATTCTGTTCAATGTTGCTTTCTCCCAAGTAGGATTTCCGCCTAAAGCAGTCGGGGCCTTGTTTAGACCAAAAGGCTATTAAGGAGGTAAATGATGGAAGTTTATCAAGTTCTGGCTGGTGTGGAAAGAATAAAGAGGGATAGAATATTCTCTCTCTCTCTCTCTCTCTCTCTCTCTCTCTCTCTCACACACACACACACACACACACACAGAGCGCCAGCATCCAAAGAAACCGACTGGCATCTGGTTCGGCGCCTACAAAAAAGAAGTGCTTTGTCAATATGTAATTAGCCAATTAACTTACCCAATCCATCATAGTCACATGATGTGATGGGTTCCAGCATAAGAGGCTTGTAAAAGGATTAGCCGAGTGTGTGGAGGATACATTGATCGACAGCTATTAGCCGGGGCCAGGCAGGAGAGAGCACCCCTCGGCCCGGCGTCCGTCCGTGCACCTCGGATTGCCCGAAGATGAGCTTCAGGGGAGGAGAACTGCGGGGGCAGCCGACCCGGCTGGCCAATGCCGGAGGAGGCACAGGGAGGGATGAGGCGGGCCCTGCTGGGTCCAGCCGCACATGACAATTCTTGTGTTTTCGAGGTTCTCAGTCAGAGAGCCAGTGTGGCATAGTGGTAAGAGTGTTGGGCTGGGACTCGGGAGATCCGGGTTCTAGTCCCCGCTCGGCCATGAAACTCACTGGGTGACTTTGGGCCAGTCACTGACTCTCAGCCTAACCTACCTCACAGGGTTGTTGTGAGGATCAAATGGAGAGGAGGAGGAGGATTATGTAAGCCGCCTTGGGTTCCTTGCAGGAAAAAAGGTGGGGTATAAATATAATAAAATAAATAAATAAATAAAGGTCCATTCTGATGGTTCACTGTTAGCAACCAGAAAACGCGATATGAGAAATGTCATCATCGCCATCACCATCGGGCATGGTTTAGATTCCATGAAGTTTATTAGCTCACCCTGTTCCAAAAGCCTCTGGTCAACAGACTGGCCACTTTGGTTTACTGATGGGAAACTGAGGTGAGGCCTTAATGCAGGCAAAGGGGGGGGGGGTGAAGCCAAAAAGACCAGCATATTTTCGCTTACGGCTCTTCCTGCTCTGTGTGTGTGTGTGTGTGTGTGTGAAGGCGGGACATAAATGTAATAACGAATAAACAGAAATAAATTAAATAAGGCAGCTTCACAAGTTCAGCCTACAGCGGGACCCCGCGCTTTTTTTTTTTTGCCGGGGAAACCAGGGCAACAGGGCTGTTTAAGCCCTGTTGCCCTGGTTCCTCCTGCCAAAACAATGCCGGCAGGGCTCCGGAAACGACGGGAAGGTAGGTGGCTGGCGGGCGGCCGCGCACGCGCGCACGGGGGGGGAGGTGGAGCGGCGGCGGCGGGCGGGCAGGGAGGCGGGGAGGCGCGGTGGAGGCGGCAGGCAGGGCAAGAGTGCGCTGGCGGTGAGGAAGGAGCGCAGCGTTTCTGCGCCCTCTTCCGCCATGCGCCCTAGGCAGCCGCCTGGGTCTGCCTAGCGGTAGCGCCGGCCCTGGCTCCAGAGCACGGAAGGCACAGAGGGTGCCCTCCGGCGGACGTTATCCCGTTCTGGTTCTGTGTGGTCTGTTTTGAATCCACAAGATCACACACCCCTCTCTCAATAAATGTCTAAAAACCAAATGTCCTCTCACACACCTCCTCTCTATGCAGATGTGGGTCCCTGAAGGCCTGCGAGGTAACAGTGCTTGCGAGGAGGGGCACCGCCATTCCCTTGCATAACCGAAGACATGGGGCGGGGGGAGAGAATAAGAAGCTTTTATAAATGGTTCAGAGCAATTTCTCTACCTCTTGAGGACAATAGGCCTCTGTCTATTTTAAGAGCATTATTTTTCTTTTTTTTTAGGACAAGAGCCTATTTATGAGAGGAGGAAGAAAGCCATTTCCCATGATCGTTTGCTCCAGTTTTTCATATGTGACTGGGTAGAGCAGGGAGAAAAATGGATTTCTCTCCCTTGTGGAAAAAGATTCTTTTCATGGGCTGGGCAGGCTTGGAGTTCAGTTTTGTCGCGAAACCCTTCCTCGACCCCCAACCCCACACACCCGTTTACCCCAAAAATAGGGAAACTGAAGGCTCTCCTAAGAGAACTGGTCTCGCAGCTCAGTCTTGGCCGGTTGTTGCCATGGCGGCTGCAGGGAGTATGAGGTTATCACACATACACAAGGTGGCCCTTTTTACTCAGCCCTCTTCTGTTTGCCACCTAAAACATCACAATCACAAGGATGATAAAGGGACTGGAAACAAGGCCCTATGAGGAGAGACTGAAAGAACTGGGCATGTTTAGCCTGCAGGAGAGGAGACTGAGGGGAGATATGATCGCACTCTTCCAGTACTTGAAGGGATGTCACACAGAGGAGGGCCAGGATCTCTTCTCAATCATCCCAGTTTGCAGGACACGGAATAATGGGCTCAAGTTACAGGAACCCAGATTCCACCTAAACATCAGGAAAAATGTCCTGACTGTCAGAGCAATAAGACAATGGAATCAACTACCTAGGGAGGTGGTGGGCTCTCCCACTCTGGAGGCATTCAAGGTGCGGCTGGACAGACATCTGTCAGAGATGCTTTGACCTGGATTCCTGCATTGAGCAGGGGGTTGGACTCGATGGCCTTGTAGGCCCCTTCCAACTCTACTTTTCTATGATTCTATGATCACACACACGACGCCGTATTTGTTATCTCCAAAGCAGGCACACCTCCCCTGAATCTCTGCGATCCCGGCTGCAAGCAGAAGTGGCCATTGGCTTGCCTCCACTCCTCACTTCATTCCCTCCCTTTCGCCCCTAAAACACAGCTTCGACCGAGCCTGGAATTGCAACTTTTTCTAGGTTCAGCCCAGCCGGGGGACTACTCTCGGCAGTTCCAGATGCACAGGTGGAGTAGGTTTTGTGGCAGGGCCCTCCGAGGTCTCCGAGATGGCCACGCCCCTTCCTGTGGCCACACCCACTTCCCCCTCCCCCCAACGCCGATAGTTTTGTGGTTTCTGGCTTTCGTGCAGCCGTGTCCCCCCCATTCCAAAAGGTTGAAATACCTCTGCTAAGGATTACTGACCGGCAGGAGGAAGAGCCTTAAGGTAAAATATGCTGCGTAAATTTTTGTACGTTTGCTGCGCTCCTTTGCCTCGGCCCCGCCCCCCTTTGCCTTTGGCTCCGCCCACCCCTGGACCGCTGCCCCCGAGAGCTTCTCCGAAAGTGAACCCGGCCCTTGGGCCGAACGAAGGAGGCTCATCAACCATGTTTTATGGCGCTGTAGAAGCCAGCAAAGAGGGAAGACCAAATTGGCCACTCTGCTGAAGTGAACAGAGGAGGCTCTGCTGGAACAGAAGCTTCATGGGTGCTTTGTAGTCTACACAGCACAGCTGGACGAGCGTGCGTAACCCTTTCCTAGGGGCCTCCGCTGGAGGTGATCTTTTATTTGGGGGCTTTCACGGGGTGAAAGCTTGTGCTTGTGGCCGCAACAGGCAGCTGTGTAGTCTCGGTGGGCGGCAGGCAGAGAAACGCCTGCGGTATCCGCTGCAACTTGGGCAGATGGGGCTAGATTTTGGCAGGAAACTCTCAGCACCTCCGTCCCGCTGAACAACATGCCGTGCTCGTTTTGGTCTTCCAGTCGCCAGCGATCTCTGGCGATTGTTCCTTCCCCATCATGCAGAGGCAGGAGGGTAATGGGGGGGTCCCTAACGCTCACAGCGAGCATGAAGTCTTCCGGTTAAGAGCAGGGATGTTGAAGAGTCCTTGGTCTCGAGTCACGAGTTGAGTCACGAGTCTTTGGACCCGAGTCTCGAGTCCAAGTCCAAGTCCTTGCTCCAAAATGGTGACTCACGAGTCACGAGTCACTCCCAAAGCTGACTCCACGAGTCCCTATTAAAATCAATGGGGTTCTTCCCCAACAAAATAAGGCTACTTCAGATGTGTGGCTTAAATAAATTCTAGGCACAAGTGTGCCTTTTTATCTCAAAACTCTGCCACTGATTTTGACAAGAACAGACCAGGCAGACAAACCCAAAATAACCAGGCAGGCAGAGGAGGCGGGGAACCCCAAAGCAGGCAGGCAGAGGCATTTGTCTTGGACAATTCAAACTGTGGAACTAGTTAAGAAGAGACCAGGCAGGCAGAGGAGGCAGGGAACCCCAAACAGGCAGGCAGAGGCAGCCAAACCCAAAATGTCTGAAAGGTTGCATTAGGAAAATGATTTTAAAAAATAAACTTGGATTGTTACTGCAACTAGGTCCAGACAGCACCTGCAGGTGGCATCAAGCAGGGATGTTGATGAGTCCTTGGTCTCGAGTCCCGAGTCGAGTCTCGAGTCCCATTAAAAATATTGGGACTCGAGTCCGAGTCGAGTCAGAGGGGGGACTCAGTCCGACTCACGAGTCGAGTCCTCGAGTCCGAGTCCCCATCCCTGGTTAAGAGCGCATAATTCTCCCAGGATGAGTTAAGAGCAGTTAACAACACGGTCGTTTTTTTGGCAGCACATTAAGGTAAGCCGGATTAGAATGTCAGAGGCACCTTTTCCCAAACACTGCAATCCCCATTCCATGTCTGGGTACTGAGCATTCACAGTTGGAACGCAGAGCCCCAAAATGCAAGGCAGAAGCTTGGGTTTAGGCACCAAAATCTGAAAGCCCCAAAGCTGACAGCCACACTTCCCCCCCCCCCCACTCAGAATGGAAAGGGGCAGAGAAAGCACAAATCTGTAACGGGAGGGTGCTGCCTAGAAAAAGGTGCCAAGCAAATTCATTTCAACCATTATTATATTATTCACATTTTGCTCAGTTCAGGGTGAGGATCCCAAACGAAAACCTGCTCTTTCTCCTGTCAAGTCTCTGACATTCAACAATGTCTGTTCCCTTTCATGTCAATCAATTCACCTTGACTTGTTTCAGAATTAGGCTGTGCAAACTCCGCTTTCCTTAAAAAGCAAAATAGCTCAGTTTTCCCTGAGCCTGATTCCGAAATGTGGAGCCCTCTTGCCCTCTCCCCCTTGCCATCAGTGTGCTCGGAGTCGGCAGCATGCCAGGTGCAAGGTGGCTCGGGCCATGACGTTTCCAGTCACTGGATGTCCATACTGTGGGATATTCTAATGCAGTCAAACCAACAATTCATGTTTTGCTAGATAGGTGCATGAAAGGGGACTTTGTAAGGTCACTCCCCGTTTTTGTGCCCTGGCAGGCAGGGCCGGTGCTACCATTAGGCCAACTAGGCAGCTGCCTAGGGCGCAGGGCTGAAGAGGGCGCCAGAAACGCCTTGGAAAAAAAATGCAGCGCTCTCAAGTGGGATGGGGGGGGCGCTAAATATCTGATCTTGCCTAGGGCACCAAACTGCCTTGCACCGGTCCTGCTGGCAGGAAGTGGGCGTAGTTGTATCTCTCTCTAGGGAGGTGGTGGGCTCTCCCACTCTGGAGGCATTCAAGGTGCAGCTGGACAGCCATCTGTCAGGGATGCTTTGACCTGGATTCCTGCACTGAGCAGGGGGTGGGACTTGATGGCCTTGTAGGCCCCTTCCAACTCTACTTTTCTATGCTTCTATGATTCTAAGATTCTATGACTCTTCCTCTTTTGTCCTCTGCAAGATGGTAGCAACGTGAGAACATCTGTTTCCAGTGACCCCACATTAAGGTAGACTTAAGTATGTTTTAGTAACTGAGTAACCATTTTAAGCCTGCCTGAAACAAAGCTGCATACTGAGTGAGTAAATGTTATTTTTACCTTTCACAAGACGACTTGTGCGATTATTGTTTTACAGGGAAAAAAGGGGGTGATCCCTGGATCCCTGGTACAAAAGGCTACCACAAGCCGACCTAAGCTCCCCTTTGAAGCTGAAAAGGGACCGCACCCTGCTGATCTCACTAACGTGAGGAAGGAAGGATAAATAACCAATAAATATATCCTCTCCTAGCATCTAATGAAAGTCCCAACACATACTACGGACACGGGCACCCTGGGAACAGAACTTTTCCCGAGGGTCCCTGGATTGCTGCCCTTGTAGGTGTTCTGGGGGGGACAGAGAAAGACTCATCCGAGCCACAAAAAAAAAAAAAGAAAAGAAGAACTTTTGGCGGAAACGGGGCTTGCTTCGTAACGGAAGCAGGCAATTCCAAGCTGGGCAGACTCACATTCTGAACCAGGTAATTTTGAACTCCGGTCACGTCACCAGCCTGAATATTTAAGAGCAGGCACGGGCACGATCCTCACTGCTTGAGGTGGGCAGGCACACCCCATGGCCTCCCCGCCGACACACGCCCTGCCGCCGCCTCAGCCTCCTCCTCCTCCTCCTCCTGTCCCCTCAATGCGTCACTCTGAGGCAGGGGCGCTGAACCTCTGCTGACGGGTCCACAGGACAAATCCAGCCCACCTGTGGCCCCCAATACGCCCCCCTGCGGTGCTCCAGATGGCCACGCCCCTTTCCCTGCCCCCACCCCCTTTCCACTGACCGCCGATCCTTTGGTGACTTTCCTGGCTTTTGCAATCCCAACCCCCCCCCCCTAAAAGGTTGAAACGCCTCTCCTAAGGAGTAGTTACTGGCAGGAAGAGGTTTTTAAGCTAACCTATATACTGGTATTTGGGGTATTTGGGGCCCGCCCCTTCTGCCTTTGGCTCCGCCCACCACTGGAATGCGGGCACCGAGAGCTTCTCTGAAATTGATTTCAGGCCTTGGGCTGAAAGAGGGTCAACACCCCTGCTCGGGGGGGGGGCTTCCTCAGAGCGAGGCGTTGTGGGCGACGGGGACATGGGTGGCACAGCTCCCGCTACACCCCTTCTTGTTCTCGCCAGTCCTCGCGCGCTCACCTACGGCAACAGCTCCCGTGCCTCCTTTTCCATCCGGCTTCTGTGCCCGTGTGCCACAGCGCTTCCTGGAGCGGCTGAGCGACGATCCAGGCCCTGCCTCCATTCTTCCTCCCCGAGTTCATTACTAGTCCATGCAACCGGCTTTTGAGCTGTATTGATCCGTCCATAACCATCACAACAGAGCTAAAGCATGTCCTGATGATCAGTGAAACTGGGCCTCGGGGGACAATGATGAAGACATCCAGCGGCTCAAGATGCATGCGGAAAAGCGACGGTTCCCTGAGAAACAGGCGGGGCGCAGGGGCTCCTTGGAAGCCCAGCCTTCTCCTTGGACGTCTCTCTCTCTCCAATTCCAGATGTCTACAGGTTCGCTGCACTTAATCAATCGTGATGGAAAGGTGCTCCGCATCGACTCAAGGGCACTCTTGTTCTGTTATTACAGTGCACGGACAAGACCCAACTAGGGCAAACTATAGACTTCCAGGTTCCCGGTGCTACGTTGTTTATGTAGAAAATGGTGTAAGATATATTAAAAATTTGCATAACTTGTGTAAATCGCAGCCGTTTTTAACGTATCTTGTGCCATTTTCTACGTAAAAGTTGTTGCGGCGTACCCGGAAGTCGCTCCCCCCAGCTCGGCTCACAAGAATGCAAGAATGCACCCGGGGAAGCAGGTAGGCCGAGCGGAGCTCGGGGGGAAGGAGAGGTCAAGCCCGGCAAGTTCACCGGACTTCCATCCCCTGATCGAGCTCCGCACACATCCCTAGACCCAACCCCCTATGGGGTAGAAACCCACCAAGCTCTGGCTCAAATGAAGGGTGAAGGTAGAGGTAACCTTTTTAGAGCACTGGGGCTGATTTGGAAGTTTCCCTCCTGCATTCAACACGAGCATACTTTTTCCTCTCCAAAGCTGAGCTCCGGCAAATAATAATGATCTACATTCTAGCTCACTTTATGGGTTTTAATTATTGTTTTATTGTGAGCCAGTGCTGTTGGGGCCCAGCTCCAGCACTGCAGTGGGCCTTATAGTCTATAGCCAGAATCTGACCAGAAGTGGTCCGGAAGGTTTAGGTTTGGGCCTATTCAGCCTGTGGAATGTCAGAATGAGTGTGCGCTTCTCTCTGTCAGTGTTCTCAGGGGAAAGCGGACAGGAGGCAAGTTACTCCCGTCCAGATGATAAAGGGACTGGAAACAAGGCCCCATGAGGAGAGACTGAAAGAACTGGCCATGTTTAGCCTTCAGAAGAGGAGACTGAGGGGAGATATGATCGCACTCTTCCAGTACTTGAAGGGATGTCACACAGAGGAGGGCCAGGATCTCTTCTCAACCATCCCAGATTGCAGGACACGGAATAATGGGCTCAAGTGACAGGAACCCAGATTCCACCTGAACGTCAGGAAAAAATTCCTGACTGTCAGAGCAATAAGACAATGGAATCAACTACCTAGGGAGGTGGTGGGCTCCTCCACTCTGGAGGCATTCAAGGTGCGGCTGGACAGCCATCTGTCAGGGATGCTTTGACCTGGATTCCTGCATTGAGCAGGGGGTTGGACTCGATGGCCTTGTAGGCCAGAGGTACCACACAGATCGAAACATCTCCCCTGAAGGGCAGAAGGGAGACACCCTGCTTGGGAAGGGGATTTCGTTGATGGGCTACAATACTTCGTCAGGTAGCTGTTGAGGGGGAGGGCTTTTGCAGCCACACCTTTGCTTTTAAGTCAGTGCCCAGGCTGGGAGCCTTTGCTAGAACATTCTTGTCTTTACTGTCCCAAATCCTCTCTGTTTGGACTTACTACCATCTGAACCTCTTGGGGCATTCTTCACATGGACTCTCTACCCAATTTGAACTCTTGTCTCTTGAGCTTTGTATTGTTAAGAACCTGCCATGAAAAGTACTGCTATACTTTGCACAGAACATGAATGCTTGTATCTTCACCGTCAATTGCACAGAGTTGCCAGATGCCTTGGACTGATCCTGACTCATGGACTTTCCTATCCTTGGATCCATGTAGCGTGAGGATTCCAAAGTGGAAGTTTTGGTGTAAAAATCTCTCTGTGGGGGGGATTTCTCTGGACTTACTCTTGACTTGAGCCTGTCTTTACTTGTGGATGTGATGGGCCTTGACCTATTCCGTGCTGAGGTTCAAACAAGGGTTTCAAGCTTGGACTCAACCTCAGCGTAGGGATGTGTGCGGAGCTCGTTTGGGGGGTGGAAGTCCAGCAAACTCGCTGCGCTCAACCCCCCGAGCTCTGCTCAACCTACCTGCTTCCCCCTGCTCGACTCACATTCTCATAAGCCGAGCCAGGGAAGTGACTTCTGGGTTCCCGCCCCCCGAGTGCTTTTTACATAGAAAATGGCGTGAGATACATTAAGAATGGCTGCGATTTGCGCAAGTTACGCAAATCATGGCTGCTTTTAGTGTATGTTACACCATTTTTTATGTAAAAAGCGCTCTGGGGGGGACCCCGAAGTCCAGCGAGCGTCTCGGCTGGCGCTCACTTTCGGACCGGCTTGGCAGGCACGGCGGCAGTGCTCGCCAAGTGGGAGGATCGCCCACCACTACCTCAGCGTGTGTGAATTTTTCCAGGTCTGTTTCTAGATCTCTTGTCTTCACTTCACTTGGGGATGGCTCGTGCCGGGAATCACTCAAGCCCCTTGCCCTGCGTTTGGAGACCCTTGTCTTTGATTGCCTGAGAAGGCTCTCCCCAGGAATCATTCAAGCCACAGAAATTACAGCGGGGAAACCAAGTTCACTGGATCTCTGACATGGCTGTAGTTATTAGCTTTGGAGTGGAATCACTTGTGAAGCCTATCGCTCATTGTCACCAGCTATATGTGATTTCTGAGGAGTGTAACTGCTAAGCTTTTACTGTGGAGTTTGCCACAATAAAGGGGTCTCACTGATATTGGCGTGTTCAGTGTCAGAACGCCAGAGTGTGTGCTTGAAGGATCGGGCCCACAACAAGTGCCACATCAGTGGTCTACATAAATGGAAAGCCAGGGTAAATACATTTATTTTAGTAATATATGTATGTATGAATGTATGAAAACATAAATAAGTTGGCTTCACAATCTACGACGGGGGTGGGGAACCTCTTTCAGCCCAAGGGCCAAATTCGGTTTCAGGGAAGCTCTCGGTGGCTGCGTTCCAGCGGCGGGCAGGGCCGGAAGCAAATAGGGTGGTGGGGGGGGGGGAATACAAAAAAAATGCCAACATATTTTACCTTGAATCTCTCACTGCTGTCAGTAACTGGGCCTCCAGAGCGGCATCTCACCCTTTTGGAATGGGGATTTTTTTTAAAAAAAATTCTATTTATTTATTATATGTATGCCCTGCCTTTTTTCCTGCAAGGAACCCAAGGCGGCTTACATAACCCTCCTCCTCCTCCTCCTCTCCACTTTATCCTCACAACAGCCCTGTGAGGTAGGTTAGGCTGAGAGTCAGTGACTGGCCCAAAGTCACCCAGTGAGCTCCATGGCCGAGGAGCAGCGATTAGAACCCGGATCTCCTGACTCCGAGTCCAACACTCTCACCACTAGGCCACACTGGCTCAAAAGCGGGGAAACCACCAAGCCACCTCCCCCAGAGACCTCTTTCCCACATGCTGTTCCTTTCCTTTCTCCTTTCCTTTCCTATAAAATCCTTTTCATTTAGCCACCATAAAGGGAGCCCACACATGTGGCCAATGCTATTCGTTAAAATTGTGCCATTTATTAAAATAATATAAAAGAGTCTGCCCGTAAACGTCAGAAAAATCCGTGTCGCTACCGGCGGGGGCTGCAGTTCACGGTGGAGTGTGCTGTGCCCCCCCCCCAAAAGCAGTTCTGCAAGTCAGCTGTTCTTCTTTATGTGGAAGTAAAAGCAGCCCCTAAAGACCCGCCTGTTCATATATTCTTCTGGCTTTAACGGCCGGCATTCTTTAGCGGGAACAAATGAATAAATGTGCTTGCTAGCCCAGCAACAGGACCTGCCCTGCGCTCGGCGGAGGCCTGCGCCTGGCTTCTTGTGCTTTTGAGATACATATATATATATTTTACAGCGTTTCACATCTCAAACAATTTTATGTCTCGCTCAAGAGCAGGGAGCTAATAACCCGGCCAAAGAACATCACTGCTTTGCGGAGAAGTATAAAGACAGAACCGGGCGGCCAGCACATGCAATCTTTCAGCAGCTGCTGCTGGGGGCTTTAATTTTTTTTCCAGACGGGGAAATAAATCCCCCCGCAGGCAGGATTTCTCAGCCGGGTGAATTCCCCCCCCCCCACACACCATCCAACAGCCCCTCATGCAGCTCCCATTTCCACGTCTCGCCATCTCAGCACAGCGTCACTCCAGGACACGGTGGGGGACCCAAGTGGTGCCAGAAACCGGCCACCCGACCGCGCCCGGAGCAGCATCACTGCCTGCCCGGTGAGCCCGCCTGGGCCCACCAACAGAGGAGGGGGGCCACCAACAGAGGAGGGGGGGCCACCAACAGGGCACGATGCCCAGAGCTGCCTCAGACCTACTGCCAGTCCTGGACGAACTATAGAATGGATCTGGTAGTTTGCTTCTCAAAATGAGAGGTCCAGGAGGGGCTCAAGCCCCCACCCTTAGGAAGGCACTTTCTCTTTCCTGGGAGCCCAGGCCAGACAGAGAGGTGGCTATCTTGTGGGAGAGTGTGGCGTTCTTCACGAGCTCAGAGGCACACACTTCATAGAATCATAGAATCATAGAAAAGTAGAGTTGGAAGGGGCCTACAAGGCCATCGAGTCCAACCCCCTGCTCAATGCAGGAATCCAGGTCAAAGCATCCCTGACAGATGTCTGTCCAGCTGCACCTTGAATGCCTCCAGAGTGGGAGAGCCCACCACCTCCCTAGGTCGTTGGTTCCATTGTCTTATTGCTCTGACAGTCAGGAAATTTTTCCTGATGTTTAGGTGGAATCTAGGTTCCTGTAACTTGAACCCATTATTCCGTGTCCTGCACTCTGGGATGATCGAGAAGAGATCCTTGCCCTCCTCTGTGTGACATCCCTTCAAATACTGGAAGAGTGCGATCATATCTCCCCTCAGTCTCCTCTTCTGAAGGCTAAACATGCCCAGTTCTTTCAGTCTCTCCTCATAGGGCCTTGTTTCCAGTCCCTTTATCATCCTTGTTGCCCTCCTCTGAACCCTCTCCAGTTTGTCTATGTCCTTCTTAAAGTGAGGTGCCCAGAACTGGACGCAGTACTCAAGATGAGGCCTAACCAGTGCCGAGTAAAGGGGAATTATCACTTCCCGCGATTTGGAAGCTATACTTCTATTAATGCAGCCCAAAATTGCATTTGCCTTCTTTGCAGCCACATCGCATTGCTGGCTCATATTCAGTTTGTGATCTACCACAATTCCAAGATCCTTCTCACTTGTAGTATTGTTGAGCCAAGTGTCCCCCATTCTGTAACTCTGCATTTGGTTTCCTCTCCCTAGGTGCAGCACTTGGCATCTTCTGGTCACTTCACACATGCCGGGGCTTCCCAGTCCTGGTGCCAATTATCCCTGCACCACCTGGTCACCTCTCCTCCATCCTAGCTAGGGAGGAAGGCAGGCAGGGGAAAGCCAGAGCTTGGAGGAGCCCAAAGAGGCCCACCGCTCCAAGGGAGCATGAACTGCCATCCCTGACCTGGCGCCCGACAGATCCTTGAGCTCCAACTCCCAGCAGCCTCAGACAGCACGGCCAATGGTTGGGAATGCTGGGAGTTGGGAGTCCAAAGCATCCTGAGGGCACCGGGGTGGGGATGGCTGTCACAGGTGAACTCACCCCGCGTCCATCTCAGCTGGGGCAACGGCTCTCCTAGGTCCGAGGGCCAAGGGCACTTTCCCAGCCCACAGCTCCTTATAGGGTGGTCACTTGCCAATGGCCAAAAAGAGAGGAAATGCATCGCCAAGAAAAGAGGACAGTGGTCCTGCATGACATCTGCATATGCTAATGGTATAGAGGCACATGTAGAAACACCTCTTACAATTTAAATAGAAATACGGTGCATCTCAGCAGTCCCTAGTGCGGCATGCAGTAAACGGTGTGGAAGACGGCGACCTCCCCCGTGTGCCTGTCTGTTCAGTCTGCTATCCAGGTGCTCCCAGTGGACAGGCTCATCACCTGCAAACTGGAGTGGGACAGGGCAGCCCTTCAGACAGAGGACACCTTGAAATAGAGGACTGTCCTCTGTAAAAGAGGACACCTGGCCACCCCAGCTGCTTGCAGTCCTTCCCAGGGATGGGGACTCGGACTCGAGGACTCGACTCGTGAGTCGGACTGAGTCCCCCCTGTGACTCGACTCGGACTCGAGTCCCAATATTTTTAATGGGACTCGAGACTCGACTTGGGACTCGAGACCAAGGACTCGTCAACATCTCTGGGCTGTTGACGAGTCTTCTGGCTGTGCCAGAAGGAGCGTGATCACCGGTGAAGAGCGCATGGAAGCGAGGCGCGCCGCTGCTCGGCCACTATGGACAGCTACCAGGAGCGCAGCCCCAACGATGTGTTGAGATTTATTTTGATTGATGTGTTGTTGTGGGGGGTTTGGGTTAGGGTCAGACATTTTGGGTTTGGCTGCCTCTGCCTGCCTGTTTGGGGTTCCCAGCCTCCTCTGCCTGCCTGGTCTCTTCTTGACCTGTTCAGCAGTTGAATTGTCCAAGACAAAGGCCTCTGCCTGCCTGCTTTGGGGTTCCCTGCCTCCTCTGCCTGCCTGGTTATTTTGGGTTTGTCTGCCTGGTCTGTTCTTGCCAAAATCAGTGGCAGAGTTTTGAAATAAAAAGGCACACTTGTGCCTAGAATTTATTTAAGCCACACATCTGAAGTAGCCTTATTTTGTTGGGGGGAAACCCCATTGATTTTAATAGGGACTCGTGGAGTCAGTTTTGGGAGTGACTCAGGACTCGTGACTCGTGAGTCACCATTTTGGACCAAGGACTCGGACTCGGACTCGGGTCCAAAGACTCGTGACTCGACTCGTGACTCGAGACCAAGGACTCTTCAACATCCCTGGTCCTTCCACGGGAGACCCTGGCATTTGAACCGGGGTACTTCTGCCTCATGCAAAGTATGTGTGCTATGACTCCAGTGCTTGGGGTCCTTCTCCCCGCCGCCAACACACACACACACACACACACACACACACACACACACCCCAACCCTTTTTCAGAGGCTTCAGTCCCACCTCCCTCCCGGTGCAAATGGCCTGGAAGCAGAATTCCTGCACAGAACATGCTGCCGACTCCCAACCCAGCTGCACTGCAGACACGTGCCTTGGCCCCAGGCCCCCAGGGACCCTCTCCCCTCCTTGGTTTAAAGCGCCTTCTCCTCCCAGTGCACCGCCCCCTCCTGCCCGCCCCGCCACATTTTTGCTCCAAGGGTGCTGATATACCGGAGAGGTGCTCCTTTGGGGGCGGCAGCTTTTGACGCTCTTGGCTCTGGCTGTTATTCCAACAGGGCTGTATCTCCAGTCGCTTAGAAACACTGGAGACACATGCACTGTAGAATACAGCCAGACCTTTCTCGCTGAGTGCTCCGTCGGCTGCCACCTTGGGCAGGGATTCCTGCGGGGAGGCCGGCTTGCTCCATTGTCCCCGAGCACCATGCGCCGCCCCCCCGCCCCCCCAAGACCACAGCACCACTGGGGACTGGCAGTGTTAGTGGCTTGGCCAGCAAGGAGTCCACCAGTGGCGCTGCCAGGTTTCGTTTCCTTTTGAATGGAAGAGCAGCAGAGACTTACGCAGGGTGACTTTGTAGCATTTTTTGCTTTGTTTACAAATATACAAGCAGAGCATATTGGAAACAATGACAGCTCATTGGCAAAACCACCACCCCTGCCACCAAATTCCCCGAATATTTGTACACATTTGCGCAAATTCACACTTCAGGGAATGCGCAAATCGCCTCCAAGATACGCAAAAATCCCTGAAAAATGTGTATTGTCATACTTTATCCTATGGGTGAAATGCGCATTTTTGGTCAGTGTTTTTCTAAATTTTATGCATTTTTCTATGACTAAATTTGCCTAAAAATTATGTAAAATAATAATTAAAACAACAACAGTCCGCAAGTCCACGGGATCCGTGCGACTCAGGAAAAGCTGGTCTGCTGTGGGATGCGCAGGTCGGATTTTGAGAAATCTGAACTCATTTGAGTCCGTTGCGGATTCCTCCGACACTCCTAGTTGGCCTGCAACATCCATCATCCCCAGCGAGCATGGCCAATGGCACCAGGTTGGGGAAGGCTTCCAGGATGGATACTCCGATGGCATTTGCCCCTGGGGAGCTACACGTGGAACCCACGCCACCCCCATAGCCATGATGATCGGCCCCGACACACAACTGCCTTCCTGACCTGCCTGTGGGAAGCAGGAAGCTGGACCAGATAGATACCTGCTCCCAGCAGCGTCTGGTGCTCTACCCCTCTCCCTCTGCGGTCTGTGTTTTTAATTGGGGTTTCATCTATTTGTTTTTATGATTGTTTTAGCTTCAGTTTGTTTTAAACTTGCTTTTTATTACTGCTAGCCTTTCCTCCCAATGCCCCCCCGCCCAAGCAAGCTCAGCTGGTTCCAACACATCTCAGATGTGAGGAAAGGCGGTAATTCTCCAGGGCTGATTATAAGCAGGGGTGGATGACGGCCCGTCCCGCAAGCAGCGAATTATCAGCAGAGTACGTGACATTGTCATCAAAGCCGTGCAGAATTTACATGGCTCCTTTCAGCCAAGGGCACCGATCCTCCTGACCTTTGGCAGGAAGGGGAGGAAGAACCGGTTTTTTTCTTTCTGTTGGGCCCCAGAGATGAGCTGTTGGGCGGGCCAGAATTTCCTCTCCTGCCCCCACTTTCTGCCAGGGGCTTCTAGGTCATCATCACTCCCCCTGCCAGGGACAGCCATACATAGGAGGGATTAAAAGGATGTCAGGCAGGCTTCCACCGGCCAGCTTTCCTCTTCATCAAACCCGTCATCAGCCGGGGAAAGGTCACGGCTGGCGGGGTGGAACAAGCCCAGTGCGGCGGATGTCTTCAAAGCTGACAGATGCTTTGAAGAAACCGTCAAGCCGGCGGAGCCCAGCAATTTATTAATAACAACAACAACAACAACAACAACAATGGAACTCAGATTAACCCATCTCTAAATGCAGATGGCGGGGACCGGATGCAAATCTGGACAGGGTGCCTGGGCCTCTGAGGGTGGGGTGTTGGAAAATGTTCAGCCCAAGGGCCAAATTCAGTGTCAGAGAAACTCTTGGGGGCTGCCTTCCAGTGGTGGGCGGGGCTGAAGGCAAAAAGGGAGGGGCCAAAATACACAAAAAAACACCAAGGCATATTTTTAGCTTCAAGCTCTTCCTGCCAGTCACTGGGTCTCAGGAGAGGCATTCCAGCCTTTCAGGATGGGGAAAGGGGGAAGTCACGCAAAGTTGGGAATCCACCACATGGTCTTCAGCTCAGCCAGAGGGGTAGGGGCAGGAGACATGAATGTGGCCTTCTAGGGGACCCCCCTAGGGCCAGA
The DNA here is from genome assembly GCA_021292165.1 of Shinisaurus crocodilurus. NCBI lineage: Eukaryota > Metazoa > Chordata > Lepidosauria > Squamata > Shinisauridae > Shinisaurus > Shinisaurus crocodilurus. The sequence goes on from CM037878.1 coordinate 293,852,778, forward strand.
TTGGATCCCCCTTGATCCAATCTGGCGGCCAGATGTGGTCCCTGGGCCTGCCTGAGTGTCAACACGCCTGCTTTAAGGGCAGATTCAAAGAGGGAATTTTGCCAGGCCACCAGAGGCAGTGTCAGGGGTGGCCCACTAGGGCTGGAGCCCCAGATCTTTCATCTGGAGCCCCGACTCTCTGGGAGGCCACCTGCCCCACCACCCTGCTGTCCAGGGGCAGTTGCTGGAATAAAGGTCCAGGGGCGCTGGTGATCTCTGCTGCATCTGGTCCCCCTGCATGAGCTGGCTTTGCCCACATGGGCTTCACCTCCTGCTGCCTCCCCCCCCCAAATCTTTCTGCCCGAGGCTCCTCTCTGAAATCAAATGCCCTCCTCTCCCCTGTCCAGACATCCCTTTTTTAAAAAAATAGGGGTGTTCTTAGGAGACAGGCTCCTTTACACACACAGAGAGAGAGAGAGAGAGAGAGAGAGAGAGAGAGAGACTGCAGAGCTTATGTAAATTAGCATATGCAAATTTGTGCATTATTTTGGTCCTGTGGGCGTGAGCCCCAGATATTTTTGGTACAGCACCACCCCCTCAGGCTACAGAAATTCCTCCTTTTACATAATGATGTAAAAGGAGCTCACCTGTCCAGGAGCTCTCCTGCCTTTCTTCACCCTGCTGCAGAAGGCTACGGTCACCCCTTTTCTCTCCCTAACAAAGGGGCAAAGTTCCTCCATCTGTTTTAAAAGGGAAGTGCCAGGGGGCTCCTTTGGTGGCACGGCAGCAACAAAACACTGGCAGTGTGCCTTTAAAATGAGGTGCCCTTTGGAAGGAACATCACTGCCCTAGTAGGAAGCACCTGGGAGCACAATTCTGCTTCCAAACAGGGTGCAGATCTCCCACCCCACCACCCCCCGCCGCCCTGGCCCTGTGCACCTTGTCGTAAAGGAAAATCGCTTCTTTTTGCTGCTACTGCTGCAAACCACAGCGTTGGTTCCCACTGGCACTGCAACAAATTTATCCAGGGGCAGGCAGCAGAGGCCTCAGAAGAGGCCATGGGGGTAGCATGCAGCCGGCAAGGCACGTGTTGGCCGCACCTGCACTGGAGGCTCAATGTGGGCATCATGCCTAAGCCGTGGTTAAGGAAGCTTATCTGTGATTTGGCATGCTGTTGCTGTGATTTACAGGAATTCTTAATTGAACGTAGGGGAACACCAATTCTGGCCTGCTTGCACTGGCTGCCTGTACATTTCCAAGCCAGTTTCAAGATGCTGGTTTTAACCTATAAAACCTTACATGGCTCCGTACCGCAATACCTGCCAGAGCGCCTCTCCTGGTGTGAACCTTCCCATACACTATGATTGTCATTCGGAGGCCCTCCCCCAGGTGCCTCCTCCGTGGGAGGTTCAGAGGATGGCAACAAGGGTGACGGGCCAGATGGGCGATTAACAAATGTAATAAATAAATAAAATAAATAAGGGAGAGGGACTTCTCAGTGGTGGCCCCCTTGATTATGGAACACTCTCCCCACTGAGCTCCGCCTGGTGCCGACATTGTCCTCTCTTTGGCACCAAGTTCAGACTGTCCTCCACTCAGGCAGCTGATGGCATATTATGCGGCATTTATGTCAGTTGTTTTATCAGGTCCCAGTATTTTTTATTATGACTGTTTCTTAGCTGTTTTAAATTGTATTAGAAATCTGGATGTTAAAAGTTTTTATGTTATTTTTTTTTTTATGATCTTGTATTTCTGGGTTGTAATTTCTGTGAAATGCCCAGAGAGCTCTGGCTAGTGGGAGGTATAGAGATTTTGGGTACAATCCTATTTTGGACAGAGATTTTGGACAGAAAAGTGGTCTATAACACCCAGCGTGCGTGCCTCTGGGAGTTGTAGCCCTTTTTTTCTGTCTAAACATGCATAGGATTGCGCCCAAAATGAATGAATGGATGATGCCTGACTTGCCAAGTCATGATTCTCTGAATGGACCCACCAGAGACATGGCCATTGGTCTGCCTCCAGGGGTTGCTGCAAAAGAGGAAACAAAAGCCGGCAGCAGGCTCTAAGCCAGTGTTCTCCAACCTTGGGTCCCCAGATGTTTTTGGCTTACAACTCCCAGCATGCCCCAGCCAGCTACGCTGGCTGGGGCATGCTGGGAGTTGTAGGCCAAAAACATCTGGGTGTTGGGTTTTGCATAGGCAGAACGAGATTACCACCTGACATCGAGATTATCACCTGACCTGGTGGGTATCTCTTGAGTTCAAGTACACAAGGTCTTTAGTCACGAGACATAGTCTCAAGATGATATGACTCAGCAACCTTGGACAGGTTTGGAATCAACATGTTGATGAATAGGTTATACAAATGGGGTGAGTAATATCCTATTTATAGGTGGTATAAAGCTAACACACTTGCTGATAGCTTCTCTCCTCCTTCTCCTTCTTCTTCTCTTCTCGTCTCGACTTGTTCTGGACTTCACTTCATCTAGCCTTACCACTGGGGTATTGGATTTGTATCTGCAATGATGTAGTGAGTAAGAGATGCATTGATTGCCTTAATCCCATGTAATTGGGTCTTACAAATAAACTCTTTAATCTTTATTAACTGCTGTTATCTCCTCCTTCCACCTGCGTGACTGGGACTGAGGGTCACTGGCTAGGGAAGCTTTTGAACCCGGGTCAGTCCAGCTCTCACACTGGGGACCCCAAGGTTGGAGAACACTACTCTAGGCCACTGCTTTGCTTTGCCTCTTGCAGGCTTGGAAGCTCAAGCTCCAGTTTGGTTTGTATGCTATGAAAAGCACAAGCCAAGGCTGGGTGTGGTGTCCAAATTGAGCCCTAATGCATGGAGAGGGAAACGGCCTGTCATTACATGTGGCATCACCCAGAGAAGGCATGCGCTGGAGAGCAGACACAGCGATGCTTGAGGAATTTGATCTTTGCAAATTCCAATGCAAGCTGACCTGATCTGGGAGGAAAATATACATTTAGAAATGAATATTCGGATATGTCTTGAAATGTTTTTGGTTTTTTTTAAAATGCAGATTAATGTAGAAAAGCGACGGGACTGACTGCTGAGCGGACACACATGAAAGAGACGCAGAGCAGAAATAGGCGGATTCACCTGTCACCGACCAGACAGTGGCTGCAGCTCCCTGGCATGCTTCCTTCTTGGGCATCTCTCCTTCCCTCGTTGAATCAGAATGACATGCATCAGCAAATACCTAAGACCAGCCAGGGCTGGACACAGGCACGTCCTTCTCAGTGCTGGAGGCTTCAACCTCTGAGGTGTCCCTACTCTGGAGCCCAACTCTAAATTCATTAATAATAATATTAATTGAAAGTCACCTTGGGGCCTTATTTGGGCCGAAAGATGAGTCATAAACTTGTTGTTATTGTTGATATAATCAGCAGCAGCATCTAACCAGGGGACATGGAAAAGACTTCTCCCGCAGACCTCAGATACCGAGGCTACTCATCAGGGCATAGCGCTGAACGTTTTTATACTGCTTTGGAACTCTTCACAAAGCAGTCCCTCTTTCATCTTCCAAACAAGGTGGGTCAGGGTCATTATGCCCCTTTTGCAGATGGCTGAGAGAACCGTTGCTTCCCTTTGGCTTCTGGCAAGGTCACCGCAGAGAAGTGAGCCGGGGGGAAGCCTCTTGGCCACTGCAATACACCAGCAATACGCTTTCTTTCCTTCTCTCCGCCTCTCCCCATATGAGAGAGGAAGCAAGCAGGCAAAATTACAATCCAATGGAAAGATTCACATGGCTGACACTTGGCTATGCGCAAAGCTAGGCTGAAAACAGTGGCATTGAACCCAAACTCCCAGCCGTTGCAAGTGGAACATTAAGAGTCCATGATAATGAGCCCAAAATCCACATCGTTACAAGGAGTCTCTCGGGGACTCCGTTGGGTCAACAGCTCTGCAAATATCTCGGCTCGCCGCTCCTGGTTCACGCTTGCTGTCGAGTGCTTCGGCTACAGCTCATGTGCTCTAATAAGGGTGCGCCTACATCCCTCATCATGCGCGTGCCTCGAAAGCACCGTTGAACGAGCCATTTAGGAGATTAGAAAAGGGGAAAGAATGCTCAGCAGCTCTGAGCACGTCCACTGAGTGGGAGACAAGGCCGCCGCCGGGGGGGGCAGTTCTGGTAGCACCTCCCACCCCTTTGCGAGTGCGGTGAGAGCAACACTAATGAGAACAGGTCTCCCAGCTAGATTGGATCGGGTGGCGGTGAAAGGGAGCGCACTTCCTTTCATAACCGCCTATCTGATCTGGTTCTCCAAGGACGGCAGTGATGGCGGCGGGCGATCCTTGACGCCAATAAGAGGACACAATAGCAGCCTTTATCAGTGACAAGACGGGGCCCCAGCTTTCATTAGAAGGGATACAATGCAAAACACGACACGTCGTCGCTGCCTATTTCGGCAGTGAATGTGCAGCATTTTCAGACGCTCCCCACTGAGTGGAAGGTAGCAGGTGGTGGAGCGGCGAAAAGAATGCCGACCCAGCAGGCGGCGGCTGCGAAAAAGGCAGGCTCCATGTTGGGCATAATTAGGAAAGGAACTGGGAATAAAACTGCCAAGATCTTACTGCCCTTATACAAATCTATGGTGCATTGGTGCAACCGCACTTGGAATAATGTGTACATTTGCCTTCAGCAACACCAAGTAGGCCGCTCAACAAGATCTGCCACGGACGGCCTTCTCCTTGTCCCATCCGCCAGAGCAGCCAGGCTGGTGGGGACTAGGAAGAGGGCCTTCTCTGTGGCGGCCCCCAAGTTATGGAACTCCCTCCCCTGTGACCTTTGTCATGCCCCCTCCTTGATAAGCTTCTGCCGGGCTTTAAAAACATGGCTTTTCAGGCGGGAATATGGGGTGGGTTTTTTTTTTAAAAAAACTTATATTTTTAATTGTGTTTTAATTATGTTTTAATGTAGTTTTAATTGTGTTTTATTGTATTTTATTGTATTTTAATGATTGTACATCGCCCAGAGTGGCCAGGTGACCAGCCAGATGGGTGATTTAAAAATATAATAAATAAATAATAAATAAATAAATTTCTGGTCACTGCACCTAAAAAAGGACATTGTAAAGTTGGGAAAAGTGCAGAAAAGTGCAACTAAAATGATTTTATTTATTTATTATATTTATACCCCACCTTTTTTCCTGCAAGGAACCCAGAGTGGCTTACACTCTCCATTTTATCCTCACAACAACCCTGTGAGGTAGGTTAGGCTGAGAGTCAGTGACTGGCCCAAAGTCACCCAGTGAGTTTCATGGCCAAGCGGGGACTAGAACCTGGATCTCCCGAGTCCCAGTCCAAAACTCCCCTAGGAGGAAAGGTTACAACAGCTGGGATTGTTTAGCTTAAAAATACGGCAATTAAAGGGAGACATGGTAGAGGTGTACAAGATTACGTATGGTGTGGAGAAAGTGGACAGGGAGACATTTTTTTCCCTCTCTCATAATGCTAGAACCCAGTGGGGTCATCCCATGAAGCTGAACGGTGGGAGATTCAGGACAGATAAAAGGAAGTCCTTCTTCACACAGCACAGAGTTAACTAGGCTTGTATGATCGAGCCTCACCGGGCAGAAACGAGGTCAAAATTGGCCCCGCTCATGCCTGGCGAGGCCTTACCTTGTTCTCCGGGGGTGGCTCGCCCTCTCCGCGACGAGCCGCCCGCGCGGTCCGTTCTGTCGCGTCACTTCCGGTCTCGGAAGTGACGGACAGGGCAGAAGACGTCCGATCGAGAACCTCTCCGCGCCGCTCAGAAGATCGAGTCGGGTCGGCGCCCCCGCGGAAGATCGGGTCGGGGGCGTGACCCGGCCTTGGAGCCAACGCTAAGTTAAACTATGGAATTCACTTCCACAAGATGTAGTGATGGCCAGCAGATTGGAGAGCTTTAAAAGGGAACTGGACAAATTCATGGAGGAGAAGGCCATCGGTGGCTCCTAGTCCTGATTGGCTCTATGCTTCCTCCAGTGTCGGAGGCAGTGTGCCTCTGTACACCAATTGCTGGGGAACATGGGTGGGAGGGTGCTGTTGCACTCGTGTCCTGCTTGTGGGATCCCGTGGGCAGCTGCTTGGCCACTGTGTGAACAGAACGCTGGATGAGACGGACCCTTGGCCTGATCCAGCAGGACCTTCTTATGTTCTTAAAATGATGCCTTACCTTCAGAGCCCTTCATGGCCTGGGCATGAGGCACTGAAGGGTCACCTGCCCCTGCATGAAAATCTCCACTGGAGGCACTCTTGATGGCTTTTTAGCAGAGGAGGCGGAATATAAATGCTAATAATAATTAAATAAATTTGGGGTGCCCTCCCCCAGCGAAGCTGCAATGGGTGGTAACAGGGGGGGAGCCTTCTCAGTGGTGGTACCCCAGCTGTGGAAGGCTCTCCCTCAAGAAAAACCATTTTCTTCTCCTCAGCATTTATTTCCTTGCCTAAATCTGTTCCCATCCTGCTTTTTAGATGCGGCTGTTATCAAATTTCAATACTATTATATTTTTATGGCTCGTACTTTACTTGTGTGTGTTGTAATGCCACCCTGGGAGGAAAAACTGAAGCAAGGGGTATAAATTCTTTAATCAATGAAATAATAATAATAAAAAATTAAATTAAATCACACTGGCTCTCATATCAAGTACATATCCAGGAATTCGCTGACCTGCTCCTCTGCCCACCTAGTTCCGAGCGTAACTAATTGCCTGGTGAGAAGTTGTTCGCTTCGAGGCTGGCTGCCAAGCCTGAAATACAACAAGGTGCCAAGGTGGATTTATTCCAGCTCCTCCTTGCCAAAGCTGTGGGTGACTACAGATGACCACTTACCACCCAGTTGTACACATAATCATTAGGTCAGCCAGACCCAGTGCAGGCTGGGGGCTCCAAAGTCATTGGGGCAATGTATCCACGCTGGGTTTTAGCCTGAACTTTTAAGGAGCTATCTATGGTGCTGAACCAATTTGGGGGTAGGGGATAGGGTTCAGCACCATGGACAGCTCCTTAAAAGTTCAGGCTAAAACCCAGAGTGAATATACAGCCCCACTGACACTGGGGCCAACAGCATCCACTGGCCAGACCTCTGCATCGTCCTGCCAAAGGGTCAAAATAATCTTAAAAGCACCCCTGTTTCCCCAGATTTTTCATCAAGTGCAAAAGTGGGGCAAAAATGTATTGCATCAATACTTTACAGAATGTTAAAGATCACCCATTTACGAAGTGCTTGCATGAAAACTATCCCAAGTGACCGTTGTCACTTTCAGTTAACAGGAAAGTGGCATAGAATCATAGAATCATAGAAAAGTAGAGTTGGAAGGGGCCTACAAGGCCATCGAGTCCAACCCCCTGCTCAATGCAGGAATCCAGGTCAAAGCATCCCTGACAGATGTCTGTCCAGCTGCACCTTGAATGCCTCCAGAGTGGGAGAGCCCACCACCTCCCTAGGTAGTTGGTTCCATTGTCTTATTGCTCTGACAGTCAGGAAATTTTTCCTGATGTTTAGGTGGAATCTAGGTTCCTGTAACTTGAACCCATTATTCCGTGTCCTGCAAACTGGGATGATCGAGAAGAGATCTTTGCCCTCCTCTGTGTGACATCCCTTCAAATACTGGAAGAGTGCGATCATATCTCCCCTCAGTCTCCTCTTCTGAAGGCTAAGCATGACGAAGTTCTCCATGAAACTGGTTATCTCCTCCAGACAACAAAGCTCAAACAAAGCACTATCTTCTTCAGTGAGTCAGCAGGGTGCAAACAAAACACTTCCGGCTCACATGAGTCAGCAGATCACAAACAGAACATCATCCCCAATGAGTCAGCAAGATTCAAATGAATGCTCGCTCACTGCTCTCCATCTCTGGCAACAGTTCCACATATCACAAACCAAGGAACAATACATATGTGAAGCTATCAAGGAAACAAACATATGTACATAAAAAAATATCCATAATTCTCAGACTGTCTAGTTGCAGATAGGACATTCGAATGAATGTACTAATAATGCCAAGGACATTTTATCTTATCTCAAAAATTTAAAAAGGCACCCCCTCCTGGGGGGGGACTCCCCCAAACCACCCAGGAGCTTCCAATTTAAATTTTGACAGGGGGGCAGCAGAACAAACAGAGGGGGAGGAAGGGAGAAGCAAGGGTAAGAAGCCACAAAGGAAGCGGGTGAATGGGAGAGGCACAGAGAACAAAGCAGCAATCTGAGTTACATATCCTTAATTGGCTTTATTTCAGGTGGGGGTGAGGACAAAGGCTCCCTAGGGAAAGGTGGATTTTGAAGAGGAAAATAGCCCGACCTTTTGTGCACCAAAGCAGACAGGGAAGCTAAAAAGTGCTAAGGGATCATTAAACCCACGTATGCATCCAGGGACTGGCCACAGGCTTTGAGTGACAGCATCGGAGCGTGCATGCACTAGTGGTATTGGCACACTACTGTCGATCCTCAACTTCACACCTTCCATCACTCCAGACTGAGTCCAGACCCACCCCTGTCATTCGCACCCTTCAACATTTGACAGGGGGAAAGCAGATAACATTTTGCATCAAGTGAACTAAGAATTTATAGTACGGCAGTGCGCAGCGCAAGTCACTCCTCTGTGAAGTCAGGGAGGAGCATGCCCCTATTTCAGCAAAGCCCTGTTGAAACAACCATTTCCAAAGATATGCAATTTTGCGCCGACGCAGAACATGCATCTTCAAATGTGAACGGCAATGGCATGCATGTTTTTTTTATGTTACCATTCAACATGATGAGGCGAAAACAAAATAAAATGGAAAGTGAGTCTGAGGATGCATGCCCAAGGTAGTGGCTTCTGGATCTGAAAAGGCTGAAGACAACTGATCTAGCAGATCACATTTCTGAAGGAACCCCAGCGTAGGGATGTATGAGAAATTCATTTCAGTTCGGTTTCGATCAGGATACCCAGTTCACACCTTCTGGGCTGAACATGGATTCTGACCCAATCTGCGGTCAAGGTCCATACATTTCTGGGCTTGCAATGTGATTCACAGACACACACACACACTGCCCCAAAATGAGTTCGACAGCATGTGTGCACATTTGAAAAACGCACATGAAAAAATGCGTACTTTTGGGGGGAAAACAACAAAAACAAATACGTTTTAATCAATGGGAGAAGAACGTGTACATTTCAAAGATGCACACAATTGATGCATATATTTGGGGAAATGTGCACAGATTTTCATGCTAAAAGGGGGGAAAAAAAACAAAGCTCACAATCTGATATGGACTCAAGTCAGGGCAAGCTCTGAGGTGAACTTCGGAGAAGTTCTGCGAGCTCAATTTTTGCCGATTCGCACATCCCGAGTGTGCGTGTTGCGTGTTGATTCAAGCAGGAGTGTTGGTCAACTCTAAAGATGTGTTCATCAGATCCTCAGTGGGGGGGGGGGGGGAAGCTCTTCAAAAATCACTGGTCTCTCTCTCCATCCCCCTAATGGGCAGATTCAAATGCGGCCTCCATTCAGTCACTTGGCTGGTGGAGACGCATACACCAGAACACTGAGCCACACACTCGGGGTCATGCAGAGGCCACGGCAGCCCCAAATGCCACTAAAATGCGGCACTCATCATCACCAGAAAGGTTTCATGCTGCCGGCACCTTTACAAAAGGCACCGCCAAGCAGGCTAAACAGTAGATTACTGTGGGAAATGTTCTTTCTCAGCAGGATGGCTGCAACGGCAAGCTGCCGACTGATTCATCAAGGTTTCCTATGGTTCTCAAAAGCGCCACTGCTTTCTGCCACGTGCCAAAGCACATTCATGCACCAAGGGCACCCGTACGATGCACTCAAAATAAAATTAGGCAAATCAGGATGAATCACCGTGAGATAGGAGAGGAAGACAACAAAGCCATGGGGTTGCGAAGGAAGGGATGCGGAAGTGGGTTTGAAAGAATTCAGAATTAATTACAGGCCTGTGGCTCACGCTGGCTCAGCTTGTCTGAGCGTGGAAAGCTAAGCAGGGTCAGGCCTGGTTATGACTTGGATGGGAGACCCCTCCTCTAGTTTCCTGCATTGAGCAGGGGGTTGGACTCGATAGCCTTGTAGGCTCCTTCCAACTCTATGGTCTATGAAAACTTGACAACTTCTACAAGCAATGTAGCTGTCAGTAAATGATGCCTAAGGCAACTGATGGAGTCATGCGGTGGAGGAGATCAGGGATGGGGACTTGGACTCGAGGACTCGACTCGTGAGTCGGACTGAGTCCCCCCTCTGACTCGACTCGGACTCGAGTCCCAATATTTTTAATGGGACTCGAGACCCGACTCGCGACTCGAGACCAAGGACTCGTCAACATCCCTGGGCTGTGCCAGAAGGAGTGGAGAGGAGTGTGATTGCCGGCGAAGAGCGCATGGAAGCGAGGTGCGCTGCTGCTCGGCCACTATGGACGGCTACCAGGAGTGCAGCCCCAACAGTGTGTCAAGATTTATTTTGATTGATGTGTTGCGTACTTGGGAGAGGCAGAAGAAGGACCTGAGATTACTCTGTGTGGCTGCTCTGAGTGTGAAGTAGCCTTATTTTTTTGGGGAAAAACCCCATTGATTTTAATAGGAACTCGTGGAGTGAGCTTTGGGAGTGACTCATGACTCGTGACTCGTGAGTCACCATTTTGGACCAAGGACTCGGACTCGAACTCGAGACTCGGGTCCAAAGACTCGTGACTCGACTCGTGACCAAGGACTCTTCAACATCACTGGGGCTTTCTACATGTTACCATCAGCATGTGGACCGTCCCCCGTGCAAAATCCTTCCACGCAATGTCTTGAACAGAAGCTGAAATGTAATAATAGTGCCTTGCCTGACACATGTTTTCAGAGACGCAAAGCACGGGCAAACATAGCAACCCGGACTTAAGTTACTACCTAAGCAATGCGTCCACTTCTGTAACTTTAGAGAACAGCTGCGATAAACGGAGTGCAGAAAGAGCTGAGCTTGTATTCGCCATCTATTAATCACCCACCGTTTGCTCTGAAAGACCTTCGTTTTCCCAAGCATCTCTCTATATGCCCCCCAAAGACACGACTCGAGTGGTCCACAGATGACAGGATAAATATAACTGGAGTAGACAATCCACTGGGGACCCTTCCATTCGTGAATCTAGCTAAAGGTGCAGACCTATGCATGTTTAGACAGGGAAAAGTACTACAACTCTGGCTGGGGAATGCTGGGAGTTGTAGGACTTTTTCCTGTCTAAACATGCATAGGACTGCACCCTAAATTCATTTCTCCCGCATAGATGTTGACCATTTCCATGCCTTATCACCTGACCAGTATTTGATATTCTGCCCACACACACACACACACACACACACTTCCGAAATTTGTGCATTTGTTTTGGCAAGAACTGCAGAGGTGGTGATGGGCAGAGAGGTTGTTGTTGCTTACTAATTTGATCTAGAAGGTGAAAGTGTATGTAGGTAAGACTCATGTTTTGATGGCTCCCTTCAGGCTTGCACACAATTTCACAAGGAGTATGAAATTCTTGAATGCTTTTTTCACCTTTTCCCGTAAATTATACGCCATGGGCCTGGAAAAAAGACAATTTGTCGGCACCTTCTTCCACCTGCTGGGAGATGAAATAGAAAATTCCTCGGTTTCCTGCTTTCAAATTTCTATAAACAACTATTATCGTCATCTTTAATCATTTGTTTTTCTACAGCATTTTCAGCATCCAAAAAAAAGCAATTTACAAACCCTCGTCTCAACAGCCTCACCACAGACCCTTTGACAAGTATAATTAAGTTTCTTAAAATTAAGCCTCAGATGAAGATCTGAGAATTGCAGAAATACAGGCTTGGAAGGGGGACAGAATGGCCACACAGTCCAGCCACCTGCTGAAATGGGAAGGAAGCGGCGGTCAGCCCCACACGGATCCACCCACACAATCCACACCACTGGTTGCTACAAGCAAAGAGCAGATCTGCCACAGAATGGCATCTGCAGGGCAAACAACTCCCGAGTTGACCCAAGGAAATGAGCTGTGAATCGGCCAATGGGAAATGTTAGCGGGATGTCATGCCAGGCTTTACCCTTTGCCAAGCTGACCTTCCCACTAACTTTCCCTTGCCAAAACAGCGCCCTCCCCCCCAATTCCAAGCAGCCACGGCCTCTCTCCTTCCAGGCTCTCTGCATGATGTGCCATGTAGGTCCGATAGAGTTTCTGTTGCCATGATGTGATGCCAGTCGCCTAGCAACATCCTGACAAAATTAGTTCTGGGGACTATTTGTGGGTTGAATGACATTCCCGGCTGCCTCTGCTTGGGGTGTGTGTGTGTGTGTGCACAGGAGAAAGGGGGGGCAGCTCACCAGCAAGGGTGCAAACTTTTGATCGTGGATTAGTTGAGAAGGGCTGTAGCTGAGTCGCAGAACCCTTGCTTTGCATGCAAAAGGTCCCACTGGGTTCAGGCGTCGGCATCTGCCGACAAGGACACAATCCTCTCTGAAGCCCTGGAGAAACAGTGCCAAGCAGTGCAGGCAAAAATTAGGGGTGTCGGAGGAATCCGCAACGGACTCAGAGGAGTTCGAACTTCTAAGAATCTGACCCATGGATTCTGCAGCGGACCGGCTTTTCCTGAGTTCTGTGGATTCCACAGATTCACAACCCTTTTTTTAAAAAAAATTCTGTAATTTAGTCGTAGAAAAATATGAAAGATGCCCATCCCAAACTGCGCATTTTCCCCATAGGCTAAAGCATGACAATACACGTTTTTCAAGGATTTGCACATGGGGGGGGGGAATTTGTACATTTTCAGGAGTACATACGAACGCATTTGCGCAAAATCCGGTTCCGTCAACGAGCGGATGGCGGGACGGAAGGCGCCTGACAACCACCCTGTTCTAGGCCCACCTTCCCGCAAGATGCCAGGAAGCCGCACAGCCTCCCTTGGGCCCTCGCTTCTTCCCACCTCTCTCGTCCCACGGAAGCAGGTCCCAGAGGATCACTGGTCAAGACCTCAACCTTGTCTTACATGCAGACTGAAACAAGCCTGCTAACTCAGTAATGGGCTGCAGCACTGCAGTGTTTGCAAATGTGCAAGCAGAGAAGGGACGGTGCAAACGCCATGCAGTTCCTGTGACCGAACTGGAAGAGGCCCCAGAGGCCAACGAACTCAGGACACGCCTGCCCAAACCTACAGCGAGGGGCGACAGCGCAATGGCAGAGCACCTGCTTCGTATGCCGGAGGCCCCGGGTCCAATCCCCGACAGCACCTTCAGTTGAAAAGGACCAGCTAGCAGGTGATAGGAGAGACCTTCCTTTGTTTGTTTATTATATGTATACCCCGCCTTTTTTCCTGCAAGGAACCCAAGGCGGCTTACATAATCCTCCTCCTCCTCCTCTCCATTTTACCCTCACAACAACCCTGTGAGGTAGGTTAGGCTGAGAGTCAGTGACTGGCCCAAAGTCACCCAGTGAGTTTCATGGCCGAGCGGGGATTTGAACCCAGATCTCCCGAGTCCCCAGTCCAACACTCTCACCACTACGCCACACTGGCTCTCTTTGCCAGAGACCATGGAGAACCGGTGCCACTCGGAGTCAACAGGGCTGGGCTAGATGGACCAAGGTGCTGACCTGGACAGCCACCATAATCCTAAGCACATAAGACAAGCCGTGCTGGATCAGACCAAGGAAGGTCATAGAATCATAGAATCATAGAAAAGTAGAGTTGGAAGGGGCCTACAAGGCCATCGAGTCCAACCCCCTGCTCAATGCAGGAATGCAGGTCAAAGCATCTCTGACAGATGTCTGTCCAGCCGCACCTTGAATGCCTCCGGAGTGGGAGAGCCCACGACCTCCCTAGGTAGTTGATTCCATTGTCTTATTGCTCTGACAGTCAGGAAATTTTTCCTGGTGTTTAGGTGGAATCTAGGTTCCTGTAACTTGAGCCCATTATTCCGTGTCCTGCAATCTGGGATGGTCGAGAAGAGATCTTTGCCCTCCTCTGTGTGACATCCCTTCAAATACTGGAAGAGTGCGATCATATCTCCCCTCAGTCTCCTCTTCTGAAGGCTAAACATGCCCAGTTCTTCCAGTCTCTCCTCATAGGGCCTTGTTTCCAGTCCCTTTATCATCCTTGTTGCCCTCCTCTGAACCCTCTCCAGTTTGTCTACGTCCTTCTTAAAGTGAGGTGCCCAGAACTGGACGCAGTACTCAAGATGAGGCCTAACCAGTGCCGAGTAAAGGGGAATTATCACTTCCCGCGATTTGGAAGCTATCCAGAACTGCTGGTGCTATGTTATGCAAAAAGATAAAATGCGAACAACATTTTCTTCCACAGCTCTTTCCCAGGTCTGAAGAGATCCTTGATCCAATTAAGTAGCCACTTAAGGTGCAACCCTATGCATGTTCACACAGAGAAAAGGCCTACAACTCCCAGCATGCCTCGGCCCTTGCCCTGCTCCCAGCATGCATCACCAGCCACTCGGAAACTCTACCCAGCCCCGTCCCCAAACAAGGGACATTTTCCGTGTTTTTTCTTCAGGGATGTTGAAGAGTCCTTGGTCTCGAGTCACGAGTCGAGTCACGAGTCTTTGGACCCGAGTCTCGAGTCCGAGTCCGAGTCCTTGGTCCAAAATGGTGACTCACGAGTCCCAAGTCCCGAGTCACTCCCAAAACTGACTCCACGAGTCCCTATTAAAATCAATGGGGCTTCCCCCCAACAAAATAAGGCTACTTCAGATGTGTGGCTTAAACAAGTGTGCCTTTCTATTTCAAAACTCTGCAACTGATTTTGGCATGAACAGACCAGGCAGACAAACCCAAAATAACCAGGCAGGCAGAGGAGGCAGGGAAGCCCAAAGCAGGCAGGCAGAGGCCTGTTGAACTTGATCTATGCCGGCGATCGCGCTCCTCTCCACTCCTTCTGGCACAGCTCAGGGATGTTGACGAGTCCTTGGTCTCGAGTCCCGAGTCGAGTCTCGAGTCCCATTAAAAATATTGGGACTCGAGTCAGACTCGAGTCAGAGGGGGGACTCAGTCCGACTGACGAGTCAAGTCCTCGAGTCCGAGTCCCCATCCCTGTTTTTCTTAGCTCAGCATACAATTAATGAGCAGAGGACATAAAAAAAGAACGCTGCATGGAGAAGGCCGAAGAGAGATCAGAGATGCGTAAAATGTGTTTGTTTTTTAGTGGCATATATATCATTTGCATACAAGGGAGGAAATGGTCTGTGGAATCTGCGTGACTCAGAAGGTGCTGGTCTGCTGAGTAATCCGCTGGTCAAATTCATAGACATCTGAAGTCATCTGAATCCATTTCAGATGTCTCCAGCATCCCAAGCTGTAGCTCGACGCATCTGGAGGGTGCCACCAGGTTGGAGAAGGGTGCTCCAAGATCAAAGATCTTGTCTCCGTCTTCCCTCACACCAAGCCCAGCTTTGCATCCCCTGGCAAACCCTGCGGGGCATCTGAAGAACTTGGGAGTAGACACATTTGTGGGGTGGACTGAAGTCCCCTCGCCTCCTCCAATGTTGCCCTGCTGCCTGACGCCTCGCCGTGTAAAGATTTGCCATGGAACTCATCTGTCTCTCGCGCTCACGTCTTCCCAGCCAGCTGCTGCTTTTCCCGGCCACTCCCTGACGGAAATTGTTACTGATCTACCCTGTCAGCTCTTTGAAATGAAGTGTCCCGCACTGCCGTGAACTGAAGGGAAACAAGGAAATTGCAATTCCCACCGGGGCGGTCTGAGAAAACAAAGCCCCGAGACATGCCTGTCACCAGCCCACTCTTGCGGACGAGATGTGTGGAGCACACCCGGCTGGGCAGGCCACGACCGGCCTCGCCAGAGGTCACGTCAGACAAAGCCGGCAGGGACCACGGCATGGAACCAGCTGACGCCAGGGAGCAGGAGACTCGTGCTGCTGTTCTCTGAGGGGTAAAAGGGCTGAGCAAAGGAGCTGGCTGGATGCGGCCTGAAGTGGAGAAAGCGAGAAGCCACAGAGGAGACGGCCTTCGGTTGGAACCGGCACAGCACTTCTTATCTTCCTCTGTTCTCATACAGGGCATAGGGACGGGGCCGTGGCTGTTGACAGGAAAAGCAAAATCGTGTGGCGGTTGACAGGCTGCGTCCTACGAGGAAGGGGGCCCCCTAAAAGGCCTAAACCCCTCGGAAGGAAAGAGAGCGCCCCAGAGAGGAGCAGGAGGAGGGGGAGAAGGAACTTACTGCAACCTCCAGCTCAGACTATGGCAGTGTTTCTCAACCTTGGGTCCCCAGATGTTTTTGGCCTACAACTCCCAGCATGCCCCAGCCAGCTATGCTGGCTGGGGCATGCTGGGAGTTGTAGGCCAAAAACATCTGGGGACCCAAGGTTGAGAAACACTGGACTATGGAGAGCTCAGCACTGCTGCGGGCGTTAATACTGGAACCCAGTGAAGCATCTGACTGGCCACTGTGGGAACACAACACTGGACTAGCTGGGGCTGTGGCCTGATCCGGCAGCCAGGCTCTTCTGATGGGACGGCCCGAGCCCGCAATACCGAGGAACCCCACACTCCCTGGTGGGACCCCCGCCCCGCCCCTGCTCTGGACCCTCCACCTCCTGGGCCTGTGCCAAAGCCGCCCCCCCTCCCCTCGCTGTGCCCCACCTGGGAGCAGGAAGCACACACACACTAGTGCATGCTCTGGATCAGGGCTATATAAAAATTCACCATAATGCCTTTTCATAGATTTCATAGATGATAGAGTTGGAAGGGGCCTACAAGGCCATCGAGCCCCGCCCCCTGCTCAATGCAGGAAACTAGAGGAGGGGTCTCCCATCCAAGTCATAGCCAGGCCTGACCCTGCTTAGCTTTCCACGCTCAGACAAGCGGAGCCAGCGTAAGCCCTTGGTCTGTGCCTGCCAGTTGTTGGTGCTTAGGTCTGTTGACCCAACCCTGGACCCGGCTGGGCAGTTCCCCTGCTGGTTCAAGCCTCTAGAAGCGATACAAAAGGATTTCCTCGTACCGTCTTGGCTGACACCTTACACACGCGGTCATGGGCACCAGCTGGGGCTGTACCAAGCACTTTCCCCCATCATTAAAATCCTTTGGGAAATGAGGTGGAATCCTGAAACAACCTAAGATCCAGCCTGTCCTTCCAAGGCCGCACACCCACCGCTTTTCTGAATCAGCGTCACTCGCTTGATCAATGGACCAGTAAATTGACAGGCAGCGAGGGATGCCATCCAGCCCTGCAAAGTGCAGCACCCCTGCCATTAATGGAGAGTAACACCCACCCACCCCGAAAATGGCCAGGAAGGCCACCGTGAAGATCCCCTTTCTTGCCCACAGCAGCTGTGCGTTTTAAGCCAAAAGTATATGAAGTAGTACAAGCAATAGCGACACGTTCTTAGAGAGAACAAGCCATGCTCCATTAAGTTTACACCCCATCTGCCGGCTGAAAAGTCTCACACCGTAGTAGTGCTTAAAAACACGGCCCTTTCAAAAAGAATGTTTTCTACCCACCCCACGCCATGCACTGGACGGGGCTATCCCAGGGGTTGGCATCCTGGTGCCCTCCAGATGTTTGGGATTACAGCTCTCATAAGCAGGGATGGGGACTCGGACTCGAGGACTCGACTCGTGAGTCGGACTGAGTCCCCCCTCTGACTCGACTCGGACTCGAGTCCCAATATTTTTAATGGGACTCGAGACTCGACTCGGGACTCGAGACCAAGGACTCTTCAACATCCCTGGGCTGTGCCAGAAGGAGTGGAGAGGAGCGTGATTGCCGGCGAAGAGCGCATGGAAGCGAGGTGCGCCGCTGCTCGGCCACTATGGACGGCTACCAGGAGTGCAGCCCCAACAGTGTGTCAAGATTTATTTTGATGGATGTGTTGCGTACTTGGGAGAGGCAGAAGAAGGACCTGAGATTACTCTGTGTGGCTGCTCTGAATGTGTTTCTGGTTCCAGCAAGTTCATCACCAGTGGAGCGGGTGTTCAGTGAGGGTGGAATTGTGATGAGATCTCACCGTTCCAGAATGGGGGCCAAACATTTAGAAAAAATCATGTTCCTCAAATGCAACATGGATAAGTTTTAGGAAGTACAGCAAGTTTATTTTTTAAAATCATTTTTCTAAAATGCAACCTTTCAGACATTTTGGGTTTGGCTGCCTCTGCCTGCCTGTCTGGGGTTCCCAGCCTCCTCTGCCTGCCTGGTCTCTTCTTGACCAGTTCAACAGTTGAATTGTCCAAGACAAAGGCCTCTGCCTGCCTGCTTTGGGGTTCCCTGCCTCCTCTGCCTGCCTGGTTATTTTGGGTTTGTCTGCCTGGTCTGTTCTTGCCAAAATCAGTTGCAGAGTTTTGAAATAAAAAGGCACACTTGTGCCTAGAATTTATTTAAACCACACATCTGAAGTAGACTTATTTTGTTGGGGAAAAAACCCCATTGATTTTAATAGGGACTCGTGGAGTCAGCTTTGGGAGTGACTCGTGACTCGTGACTCGTGAGTCATCCTTTTGGACCAAGGACTCGGACTCGGACTCGAGACTCGGGTCCAAAGACTCGTGACTCGACTCGTGACTCGAGACCAAGGACTCTTCAACATCCCTGCTCATAAGCCCCAGCCATCATGGCCAAAGGTCATGGATTATGGGAGTTGTCGTCCAAAACGTCTGGAGGGCACCAGGCTGCCTGGCCCTGCACCAACCAAGGGGAGAGATGGGCACAGCACCCTCTCTCTTTCTCTCTCTGCTAGGGATACTATTGCTTGGTCCACATGTTTTAAAGTGAACCAGCCTTATCATCCACACTTCCTGGACCGATATACAGGCTGGAATACACTTCTCCTTCGCATCACGCACTTCTCCAAATGTTGCGATGCTGTTCTTGGCTGAAAAAATTATTTATTTATTATATTTATACCCCCGCCTTTTTTCCTGCAAGGAACCCAAGGCGGCTTACATAATCGTCCTCCTCCTCTCCATTTGATCCTCACAACAGCCCTGTGAGGTAGGTTAGGCTGAGAGTCAGTGACTGGCCCAAAGTCACCCAGTGAGTTTCATGGCCAAGCGGGGACTAGAACCCGGATCTCCTGAGTCCCAGTCCAACACTCTAACCACTACGCCACACTGGCTCTACATAAGTTGCATATACAAATGTGTAAATTAGGGAAAGTTGCATACCAAAAAGCATATATGAGAGGAAATGGCATAAAAAGGCAAGTGTTTGTGTGTACGTGTGTGTTGTAATTTGCAGACTGGTGCAGAGATTGGATGGAATGGACTTTTGACTGAATACCTGTGAAGCTGATACATACGAAAAATATGCTGATCTGACAATCCCACCAGAACCCATTCACCCTCATGGTCAACTCCTGCCTATCATTTACTTGTTTAAAGCCAAAAGGTCTGCGCCGAACTCTAAAACAGTGCTCTCCAACCTTGGGTCCCCAGATGTTTTTGGCTACGCTGGCTGGGGCATGCTGGGAGTTGTAGGCCAAAAACATCTGGGGACCCAAGGTTGGAGAACACTGCTCTGAAAGATTCAATTGGCCAATACAGAATGTCAGCAAGGTGGGGAGCATGCGCACTGAGAGTGGGTCCTTCTCCCAGACAAAATCTAAAGTTGCCGCCCACTGAGCTCCACGACCTCTGCAGCTGCTTTGCACCCACCATCAAGGGCACAGGGCGGGCTGCCTATTGGTGCAATGCTTTGCTTCCCCCCACCCCCCCAAGGAACAATTGATAACATCTCCTTTCTACGAGTCCTGCTTGGTCACCCTGCAAGAGTGTGACGGGATGTGTCAGCCAAGAGCTTTGAGGATAGAGGGAAAGGGAGATCCTTAAAGCGACAAGTCTTGGAGGCATCGTAGCAAGGCATGGAGGCGTCGTAGCCGCAAAAGGGACAGAGCAAAAGCCACACCGCAACTCTGCCAAGAAAGAGGGCAGGCTGGGAATTAATCAGTGATTGACTGTCGAGGCGGAAAGAGCTTTGCATTCTTGCGGCCCCAATGGGCCAAACCGCCACTTCCCAAGAGGGGCGGAGAGGGTAATACTAGCACCATGTCGGCCTCAGTTCTCTCCGATGCCTTTGGAGGGCTGAGAGCGAGCAGCTTGGCTGCCAGTTGTGGGCCGTGATGTGACAGTGCTCTCCTCCCAACATCTGTCACTCAGGAAATGACACGTCGTTGTTCTTTTTGCCGACCGAACAGTGAAGGCCAATAGTACAAGCAACGTGACCCACTACTGGCGGGTGCTCCAGACCTGAAATATGTTACTTTGTCTTTATTTGTTTATGGCATTTCTATACCGCTTATGAGCCAAAGTTCTCTAGGGGGGGTTGGTTCACAAAAAAACCTAAAGCCATGAAATAAAATAACACAGAGTGAAACATAATATAAAAATGGTAAGTTTAAAACAGAATAAAACCAAAGTAAAAACAAGATAAACCTTGGCAGCGGCGCAAAGATCTAAAAACACACTAACACAATTTTTAAAACTGAAGGACAATAAGGCCTGCAAAAACGGTGCCAGAAAGACTACAACATAGGTGCTTGATGAGCCTCTCCGGGGAGAGTATTCCACAACTGGGGTGCCACCACTGAAAAGGCCTCCTCCTTAGTAGCCACCTGCCTCACGCCATTTGGTGGGGCACCTGGAAGAGGGCCTCTGAAAATGATCTTAAGGTCTGGGCAGGCACATAGGGAAGTGGACGATCCTTCAGGTAACCTGGAATCCTTCCCTCTTACACCCTGTGCAGAGACTTTCACCTTGCCCCCTCCTAGTTGGCCGCCTTCTCCAGTGCCAAGGCCTTCCTGGGCCTTGAAAGGCGTAATTGTATTATATATCCCGATCCTCGAACACTCTATGTTTCATTCGAGAAAATGCGGCACTTGCGGAGCTCAGACGATGCTGGATTTCACTGTCGATGTTAGCTGTAACAGAAAGATAGCTGCCAAGATAGAGAAAATGATCGACATTTTCCAGTATTGTCCCGCCAAGCTGGATAGATGGCATCACCAAAGGATTGGTTTGCACTTGCTGATGAAGCACTTTGGTTTTTTTGATGTTAAGTGAGAGACCAAGTTTTTCGTATGCTTCTGCAAAAGCATTTAGGATAGTTTGGAGATCATCCTCTGAATGTGCAGAGACCACATTATCATCAGCATACTGAAGTTCCACAACGGAGGTTGTAATTACCTTACTTTTTGCTTTCAGCCTGCTGAGATTAAAAAGCTTTCCATCTGTTCGATATATAATTCCCACACCGGTGGGAAGTTTCCCCTTGACAAGATGTAAAACCATGGCGATGAAAATGGCAAATAATGTTGGGGCGATAACACATCCCTGTTTAACACCTGATCCCACTTTAAATGGAGCACCATGAGAGCCGTTGTTGTCCAAAACTGTTGCCGTCATGTTGTCATGGAGAAGTCGCAAGATATTCACAAATTTATTGGGGCATCCAATTTTCATAAGGATAGTCCAGAGAGCTGTACGATCTACAGTATCAAAGGCCTTAGCCAAATCAACAAAACACTGGTTTATGAAGCCATTGTATTACCAACTTTATTGTATGCCTGCGAAACATGGACTATCTATAAACGTCACTTCCACCTCCTTGAAAGGTTTCATCAACGATGCCTCCGGAAAATCCTGCAAATTACTTGGGAAGATAGGCGAACAAATGTCAGTGTACTGGAAGAAGCAAAGACTACTAGCATTGAAAAAATGATCCTTCAACGCCAACTTCAGTGGACCGGTCATGTTGTTCGAATGCCTGACTGCCGTCTCCCAAAGCAGTTACTTTACTCCCAACTCAAGGATGGAAAGCGGAATATCGGTGGTCAATATAAGAGGTTTAAAGATGTTCATAAGGCTAATCTAAAAAAATGCAATATAAACATCGAAAACTGGGAAGCTCTGGCCCATGAACGATCTAAATGGAGGTTGGCCTTTCACAAAGGTTCCATGGACTTTGAAGAAGCCCGAGTGCAAGGTGAAAGGGAGAAACGTGCTAAGCGAAAAGCACGTCAAATGAATCCTTTACAGGACCATCTTCTATCTGGTAACCTGTGTCCTCACTGTGGGAAGCTGTGTGGATCTAGAATTGGCCTCCACAGTCACTTACGGACCCATCGCTAGAGTCTACACAATCTTCTTTAGAATTTCCTCCTTTTATCCCGGAAGACAATCTTACTCGGTCACGAGTGATCGCCTGATGATGAATTGTATTACTTGGCCTTAGTATATTTCTGTGGCTCACACAGATTATCTCAGTCATATTTTTTATTGCTGCCATTTTTAGTAGTAGTTTTTATCTGCTTCCTGGTTGTTCTTGCTGGTGTTTTGTGTGTGTGTGTGTGTGTGTGTGTGTGTAATTGTATTGTATTGTATTGTATTATTCTTGTCTTAGATGCTTTGGACTGTAAAATGGCAGGTGAGATACAAATATTTCAAATAAATAATAAATCAAATACAATCGGTCTGATGCCCAGAAAACACTCTCCCCTTCAAATGGGGGTTCCCAGGCTCCGTCTCAAAAAATTATCGCACCCGAGGCTTGTGACGAGGTCTGCTTGTAATGTGTAAAGTTGAAAAGAATTCATTGTATTTTAGAGGAGTGCTGAATTCATTGCCATCCGTGTGTGCTAACTGTAAGTGAGTTCTTCCAACTGGAGCAAGGGAGCTTTGCCATAGCTGGGTTAGTTCCTGGAAGAAGCGAAGAGCTTCATGAGAGATACTTGAGAACATGCCTTCTCCCTCACCAACTCGCCTGGTCCCTGAAGTCATCAGCTGCCATGCCCCTGGTGCTTCCACCTCTGGCTCCGGCACTTGGCTAGTTAGCAACCTAACTTCAAACGCAGAAACGGCCCCGTGACATGCTACGGCCCGTACTTCAGTATTACCCATCCTAGACAGACAGGATGGCTGAGTAAGGACGCACGGCCTTCCCTATGGCTTATTCCCTTCGGTCTCTGCCCGTATCCCATCTCAGCCAGTCGCCTCCTTGGTTTCCCTAGCGAGGGAGAATAAATCCCCAGCGATTAGGAAAGCACAGGGGTTAATTAATTGCTGCCAAAGCAATTTCAGGTGCTTGTCTGAAAGCGGCCGCATAAAGCCTCTTGGATACAAATGATGCTTTTCCCAGCTACTTTTGATTCAGCCGTCAAAATGAAACATCGGGGCCTTTGAAGGGCAGCTCCGGCTCCTGGAGAGTGTGCCGAGCTGAAGGAGGCGCTTTGCAAAAGGACGTGAAATCAGGTGCAACGGTTGCGGTTTTTAAGAAATGAAAATTGGAGAGCCGAAGCCTTCCCCGCCACCTCGCTTCTCCTCATACACATTGTGGCGCTTATCTGCAAAGCCCGGGTGGGAAGCGACTTGACCTCTATTAAGCATCTATTCAAATTCCTTCAGGATCCCAAAACGGAGGGACAGACAGCACATCCCTTCTAACGGAAGACTGAGTAATCTCCCTTCTCCCAGCCGGGCCGCTCTCCAGAGATGCTTTCAAAAGCCAGCCCTGAGTGCGAGACGGAAGGGGACGGTGGAGCAAGAAACCAAAGCCTGCCACTCTCGCCGCTCTCCGGCACGCTGTTTGGAAACTTCCACTCTGCGCCAGCCATTGCAAACTGCGGGTCAAAGAAATGGCGGAGTGGAATCATAGAATCATAGAAAAGTAGAGTTGGAAGGGGCCTACAAGGCCATCGAGTCCAACCCCCTGCTCAATGCAGGAATCCAGGTCAAAGCATCTCTGACAGATGTCTGTCCAGCTGCACCTTGAATGCCTCCAGAGTGGGAGAGC
The DNA here is from genome assembly GCA_021292165.1 of Shinisaurus crocodilurus. NCBI lineage: Eukaryota > Metazoa > Chordata > Lepidosauria > Squamata > Shinisauridae > Shinisaurus > Shinisaurus crocodilurus. The sequence goes on from CM037878.1 coordinate 293,876,507, forward strand.
CCACGACCTCCCTAGGTAGTTGGTTCCATTGTCTTATCGCTCTGACAGTCAGGAAATTTTTCCTGATGTTTAGGTGGAATCTAGGTTCCTGTAACTTGAGCCCATTATTCCGTGTCCTGCAAACTGGGATGAACGAGAAGAGATCTTTGCCCTCCTGTGTGTGACATCCCTTCAAATACTGGAAGAGTGCGATCATATCTCCCCTCAGTCTCCTCTTCTGAAGGCTAAACATGCCCAGTTCTCTCAGTCTCTCCTCATAGGGCCTTGTTTCCAGTCCCTTTATCATCCTTGTTGCCCTCCTCTGAACCCTCTCCAGTTTGTCTATGTCCTTCTTAAAGTGTGGTGCCCAGAACTGGACGCAGTACTCAAGATGAGGCCTAACCAGTGCCGAGTAAAGGGGAATTATCACTTCCCGCGATTTGGAAGCTATACTTCTATTAATACAGCCCAAAATAGCATTTGCCTTCTTTGCAGCCACATCGCATTGCTGGCTCATATTCAGTTTGTGCGACAGAACCCATCACGGGGCTGCTGGAATCCAACGTGGCAACAAAATCACCTCTCCACTCCCCCTTTCGGGTTCCGCCATTTGAAAGCGAGATATGTTCTGCAACTCAGTCACTATGTGGCTTTCTTGTCAGCTTGTCTGAGCGTGGAAAGCTAAGCAGGGTCTCAGGCCTGGTTATCACTTGGATGGGAGACCCCTCCTCTAGTTTCCTGCATTGAGCAGGGGGTTGGACTCGATGGCCTTGTAGGCCCCTTCCAACTCTATGATCTATGACATCTATGAAACTCTGAGCAGTGGTGCCAGGAACACGTGGCGGGCTCCGGAGAGTGACTCCCTGCCACCACCAGGTTTCTGGGAAGCAGGGCCAAGAACGTTCTGATTCTGCACTTACGTACAGCTGTGTGTGAACCGAAATTTCAAAATCCGTACTGCTCTGAATTTCGCAATGCAGTTCTCCCATCAAAAAATGCCAGGGAAAAATGTGTGTATTAGGGAAAATGACATTAAAATGCACTGTATTAGGACAACTGCTTTAAAAAAAAATAATGTATATATTCAGCAAAAGTGTAAAGAGAAATGTGCCCAAACATGCTTGTGGACTCCCGTGCGAACTTTTAAAAAATAAATAAATCTCAAAGTTCGGGAAGATCCAGTCTTAAGACTGGAGAAGTTCTTAAACTTAAGATTGGAATTAAGCCTGAGCAAATGAGAGTTGGACAGAAACCAAGATGGACAGATTCATCCCACCCTAGTGACAGCACGAACCATTCCAGATCCATCTCGGTGAGTGCAAATTCATCCACCTATCCATCCAGTTTTTATTCTCGTGAACCTTTTCTGAGACTATTATGGTTGAAAAAGTGGTATACAAATACTGTGAAATAAACAGATGAATAAATGAACTTCCCATAGCTGCTGCTGCTGGACCGTATGGCCAACTCCATTTCGCGGCTGAGCCGAGATGCAGTTTTGCAGTCCTGCTCCCTCAAGGGACCCAGAAAGACTCTCTGCGCACGATCGCTGGTGACAGACCAAGACCAGCTCTGTCGCTAAACCTGAGCTGCTAGGTAACTCAGATGCAAGGTCTTGCAAAGGATACCCCATGAGCCGCACAGCAGGGGGAAGTGAACCTCGTTTTCCACAACGACAGAGCCCAACACTCATCCACCCCACAGTGGCTCTCATCAGGGCCGGATTAAGAGCATGATGGGCCTGGTGCTGAGGATTTTGGTGGGCCTTTTTATGGAAATAAATAAAATGAAGACGCAATTTTATATTAAAACAAATTAAATATTTTAATTACCATTAAGGTGCCAAAACTCAAAAACTCCTGCAGCTCATCGGTAAGGGTCTTCCCAATTTCCCACCAAATTTATTTATTAGAAAAGAAAAAGCAGCCGCAACAAAAAGCCAGGAAGCTTTGCTTGACCAAGAATAATTGTGTTGTTCTTGTTGCTTTGTTTCATTTTCGTTTTTGTTTTTTTGTTAAACTAGCATTTGAACAATTGAGCTGCGAATCAGAAAGATCTTTTGCTCGAGGCTGGAGAGAGAGGTCCCTTCTAAATCTGAATATTACAGACCCTAGCAAGCCCCCATGTGCTTCAAAGAAATGTAGTAACAGTGATTGAAATGCAAAAACCTACCATGCTAATTTGAGAACAACAGTTCTTGCTAGGTCTTGCCTCAAGCCTGTAATGCAGATGTGCTTAGAACACCTTTCTAATCTTGAAAAAATCATTAATTATGCTGAATGATAACGATCAGAGCTAACTCAAATCGTGCCGCGTGTCCCTATATTGTGGGCCTCTTTTCTGTTATGGGCCTGGAGCGGCCGCTCCAATCGCCCCTATGTTAATCCGGCCCTGGCTCTCATGTTGGTTAGAGAAGGCCGCACCAACCTGGCACCCTCCAGATGGGTTGGGCTGCCACTCGCTGATATTTTTTCCCTACGGAGGGCCCTGGACCCATGGGGAGAGTCAACCGCGGGTTGCCGTCAGTGGTGGGCAGTGCCAGAGCTAGATGTGGGTGAAGTTTGCAGCGTCACATGGCGCTCTCTCTCTCTGTGTACCACCCCATCTCTCTTTTCTCTGCCAGCCCACCTTAAATTTGGCCCACAGCTGCAGGCTCCCCACCTGGGCCTACAGCCCATGCGCACTTAGGCACTGTTCAGACACTACAGTGAACACGCGGAGGTCAGGAGCAGGGCCAAAAGGCTTGATCACAACATCCCCTCTCTGCATACCTTCTACACCGGGGTTGTTGCGGGACCTCCTTCAGGCTGAGGGCCCAAGTTGCATTTTGGAGAGGCTCTCAGGGGTCACGTTCCAGTGGTGGGCTGAAGGCAAAAGGAGGCAGGGCGAAAATACCCCCCCCCACCCCAAATTTACCAGCCTGTTATAGCTTCAGGCTCTTCCTGCCAGTAACTAAGCCTTGACAGAGACCTTTCAACCTTTTAGAATGGGGGGGGGACTACACAAACGCCGGGGAAACCCCCAAAGACTCAGTGGTCGGGGGAAAGGGGTGGGGCCAGGGCGCGGGGCCATCTGGAGAACCCCAGAGGGCTGGATTGAGACCCCGGGTGAGCCACTTTCGGCCCACAGCCCTGGGGTTCTGCAGCCCTGTTCTACAGGATACATCGTCTGAGCAGGGCTATTCATTCCCTCCTCAAATGAAACTGATGGAGCAGTTTCAGTTCAAGCCTGCAGGGGGCAGCATTTCCCTGTTGCCTTCTGGGATGCACCCCTATATCCCAATATAGACTAGTGGTCCCCCGTCCCCAATGGCCAGACAGTCCAAGCCAGTGCCCCCCCAACCTGGCACCCTCCAGATGTAGTGTTGGACTGTGGCTCCCATCAAAAAGCCGAGGCCTCGCTGGGCTAGGTTCAGCCTGGACGGTGGCCATCTATTGTGATTCTTCTCTGGGGAACCCTTACAAAAAGGGGGATATACCCGTAGGGAAAGATTCTCCACTGCCGCCGCCACACGCGTGTGCACACGCACACACACACACTCACACCCCCCCACACACACCTCACACTGCTACAGCCTGTCTCTTCATCTGCACAGCTGGGGGGGGGGGGACATGCTGACTAGATGAGAGCGAGGTGAAACGGCAGAGCAGTGTTCTCCAACCTTGGGTCCCCAGATGTTTTTGGCCTACAACTCCCAGCATGCCCCAGCCAGCTACGCTGGCTGGGGCATGCTGGGAGTTGTAGGCCAAAAACATCTGGGGACCCAAGGTTGGAGAACACTGCGATAGAGGCTGAAATGCAGCAAGAGGAAAGGTGCCTTGCACGGCTGATACATCTACGCTCCTGCACTAACGCTGGGGGCGAGCGATCGCTCTGGCTGGCACGGTGCATCTTTTGCTCTATGGCCTGGGGACTGCGATTCTCTCTTTGCCAAATCGAACAGAGAGATGCGGCCAGCTGCTCGGAGCAGGGGCGGCTGCAACACGGCTGGTGTCCTGCGTTTCTTTCCCCTTCCAGCCCACCACTGAATCTCGGTGTGTGTGTGTGGGGTGTCTGGAAATCATGTTCTTTCTCCAGCCAGGGATCTCAGGTCCTACTGCTGACATCGGGGGCCCCAGCTAGGAATAGGATTCATTTTCACTTCCTATATATCCCTTCCGACATTTGACAGATGAAAATAAGGTGCCGTTGTCTTTCATTTTCGGAGCGCGGCTCGCGGTAGCAGGGAGCAAAGAGGGCATTTCGACCGTGCCTGGAGGCTGGCACTCCCCGCTAATTAATCCTAGACACCTTAACTCCAAAATGCAGAAAGCGTGCCGTGGTGGGGTGGTAGATCTGCCAGATGCTATTGTCTGGTGCTGCCCACTTCCCCGAGCGTCAGGAAGTTCCAGGGGCAGGTATCCTTCTGGAGAGAGAATACCGGAGGAGACATCTCGCGGTCTCGTGGCCATCCCCTTGCTTGCAAGTAATATGTTGAGCACCGAGGAACGGAGAGGCACCCAGCCAGTCAGAGCTACGTATTTCGTAAACAGCATCGGTTCTCTCTCAAAAGCAGACAGCTTCCACTTGGAGCTCCCCGCACCTTGCTGCCTCCAGTTTCTTCTGCCAAACTTGGCTGCAAAACTCACACTTGGGTCTCCTTTGCGGGCCCACGCTGCAACTCCAAACTCTTTCCCCCCCCTGGCTCAGTAGCCGCCAGCTATCAATGCTCATTGAAGCAACATCTTCTAGGCAACCAAAGCCATTGAGCGAGTGCCTTCAGTGACTTCTAGAAAATATCACTGGACCCTCACTGACCGTCAGGCTGCGGTCAAGTTAAACAGATGTTCCGCATCTCTCACACTTTAGGCACAATGCCATTACCGTATTTAGGAAAGCATGGACTTCCGAGCAAAATCTGCCTACTCGTGCTCAAACCCAAGTCTCAAAAGAATTCCAGGAAGTGGCAGCTGCACCAGAATCATTGTGACAACAACAACAACACATCGCTTCCCTAAGAACCCAACACTCAGTGTTCTCCAACCTTGGGTCCCCAGATGTTTTTGGCCTACAACTCCCAGCATGCCCCAGCCAGCTACGCTGGCTGGGGCATGCTGGGAGTTGTAGGCCAAAAGCATCTGGGGACCCAAGGTTGGAGAACACTGCTTTAGATCAGCCTTCCGAAACCTGGTTCCCTTCAGTATTCCTGCTCATTGGCCGTGCTGGCTGGGGGTGATGGGAGTTGCAGTCCAAGATATCTGGAGGGTTGGGGAAGGCTGCTTTGCATGGATTCTCTCAGAATTCATGACACCGACCCCAGAAGGCAGGCCAGGGCGGAGAAATTGTTTACTTGTTCAAGTCCTCCCACTGATCAGGGGTTTGAATCTGGAATCTAGCCTGAACGTTGCTGTCTTGAGTGTCATTATTTTTTTTTTATTTTTTTTTAGTAGAAAGGCAGGGTACAAATCAAATCCTTATTCTTATCCCATTCATCTGCATCCACTCTCGCCACATCATGACAGCTCTAACTAATAAAAATGTGTAGCATTTATCTAGCCATTAGATGCAGGGGCAATGGGCTTATAGACTCAGTAGCATCACAGAGTTGGAAGGGGCCTACAAGGCCATCGAGTCCAACCCCCTGCTCAATGCAGGAAGCTAGAGGAGGGGTCTCCCATCCAAGTCATCACCAGGCCTGACCCTGCTTAGCTTTCCACGCTCAGACAAGCTGAGCCAGCGTGAGCCACAGGCCTCCTGTTGCCCAGCAACTGGTACTGCCTCTGATATGGAGGCGGCATAGAGCCATCAGGACTAGTAGCCATGGATAGCCTCCTGCTCCACGAATTTGTCTTCTAAAGCTGGTGGCCATCACTACAGCTTGTGAAAATGAACTCCACAGTTCAACTCTGCACTGTGCAAAGAAGGACTTCCTTTGACCTGTGCTGAGTCTCCCACCAGTCAGCTTCCGGGGATGACCCCCATTGGGGTTCTAGCCAGGGATGTTGAAGAGTCCTTGGTCTCGAGTCACGAGTCTTTGGACCCGAGTCTCGAGTCCGAGTCTGAGTCCTTGGTCCAAAATGGTGACTCACGAGTCACGAGTCACGAGTCACTCCCAAAGCTGACTCCACGAGTCCCTATTAAAATCAATGGGGGTACTTGCTGGAACCAGAAACACACTCAGAGCAGCCACACAGAGTAATCTCAGGCCCTTCTTCTGCCTCTCCCAAGTACGCAACACATCAATCAAAATAAATCTTGACACACTGTTGGGGCTGCACTCCTGGTAGCCGTCCATAGTGGCCGAGCAGCGGCACGCCTCGCTTCCATGCGCTCTTCGCCGGCAATCACGCTCCTCTCCACTCCTTCTGGCACAGCCCAGGGATGTTGAAGAGTCCTTGGTCTCGAGTCCCGAGTCGAGTCTCGAGTCCCATTAAAAATATTGGGACTCGAGTCCGAGTCGAGTCAGAGGGGGGACTCAGTCCGACTCACGAGTCGAGTCCTCGAGTCCGAGTCCCCATCCCTGGTTCTAGCATTATGAGAGGGGGAGCAAAATGTCTCCCTGTCCACTTTCCCCACACCGGGCATAATTATTCTGTACACCTCTCTCATGTCTCCCCTCACTCACCTTTTTCCTAAGCGAAGAAGCCCATCACAGCATGCATAATTGTGTAAGCCTCTCTTATGTCTCCCCTTCTCTTTTCTTCTAAAAAAAACAGTGGCCTCGACTCCTAGGGGAGTTGCTCCAGCTCCCTGGTCATTTTGGTTGCCCTTTCCTGCTCCTTTTCCAGTTAGGGGCCTGCCTGCCCGAGGCAGATCCGGGTTCTAGTCCCCGCTCGGCCATGAAACTCACTGGGTGACTTTGGGCCAGTCACTGACTCTCAGCCTAACCTACCTCACAGGGTTGTTGTGAGGATCAAATGGAGAGGAGGAGGAGGATTATGTAAGCCACCTTGAGTTCCTTGCAGGAAAAAAAGGCGGGGTATAAATGTAATAAATAAATAAATAAAATAAAATAAATACACGGGGTGTGGGAAGGAGGGGGGATTTGAACTCGGGGACTTCCGACACACAGCTCATTCACGGAACTGCCACCCTTGCTCATCTCTCTCTGCTGGTGTCTTTGAACATCTGCATTAAAGTCAGAGTGAAAACGAGAAGAAAAACACCAAGCCACCCCATCATGGCTTTTCCAGCTCCATTAATTCTCTTCTTCTGCCTGGATCTGGTCAGTGCCTGTGCGGGAGACGGCACCGAGCAACCCCCCCGATATGCCAACTTGAGTTCCACGATGGAAGAGAGGCAGGATATAGATGTACAAACACATGAACTAAAGCACATCCCCAGCACACCTGTCTCCCCCCCACAGGTAAATACAACCAGGATTACATTTGCTGTTTATTAGAGTCACTTAGTAGAGTTGGAAGGGGCCTAAAAGGGCATCGGGTCCAACCCCCTGCTCAATGCAGAACAGATGCGGGCAGCCCAGGCAGTCATCATTGCAGCCTGTGCCTAATAAAACAGAGCAAAGTGTGCCTCTCTCTATCTCTATCTCTCTCCCCCCCCTTATTTATCTCTCTCTCTCTCCCCCCTTATCTCAAGGAGCGCCTCCAGCAACATCAAGTAGGCCGCTCAACAAGGTCTGCCACGGACGGCCTTCTCCTTATCCCATCAGCCAGAGCAGCCAGGCTGGTGGGGACTAGGAAGAGGGCCTTCTCTGTGGCGGCCCCCACATTATGGAACTCCCTCCCTAGTGACCTTCGCCATGCCCCCTCCGTGATGAGCTTCCGCCGTGCATTAAAAACATGGCTGTTCAGGCGGGAATATGGGGTGGGTTAGGTTTTTAATGAGAATTTTTTATATTGTTTTAATTATTATATTTTATTGTGTTGTTTTGTTGTATTTTAATTGTACATCGCCCAGGGTGGCCGGCCAGATGGGCGATTGATAAATATAATAAATAAATAAATAAAAATTTGAATGTGTGACACATGTCCGTCTCTCTGTCCCTCCGGAAGAATTCCTGGGGTGCTTCCAGATGGAGCGGGGTCCTAGCACTATCCATCCTAAGGGGCTGTGCTGCTGTCACTTCTTTTCCTCCTTTAACGGTGTTTTTGCGGAAAGAAAAACAGGCGGAAGAAGCAGTGGGGAAACACAGGAGGGCGACAACTGTGGAAGGCAATGTCGTCTGGACCCCCCCCCCCATAAAAAAAGCCATCAATGGGGCAGGGCAATTGCACAATAAAAGCCTTGTCTGGAAGCCCCCTGGTCACAGCTGGGCCAGCTCACAATGGATTTCAGCGACCTTTCAGCAGCGGTACTGGGTGAATTGGAGAAGAGGGTGCATTCTTTTTGCGGGGGAGACAGTAGGATTCCCAATACCCCGCAGCGGGGCTCTCCCCATGACGCTCCTCACCCCACCTCAGTGTTCTTTGATCTGGGGATGCTGACCTGCTTTGGGCACCATCCTTTTGTGAACTAGAGCGCAGGGCCTTCTCAGTGGTGGTACTAAGGAATAGCTTTCAACAATGAGGCATGCCAGTCCCCTTTTCTCTCACGGGAGTACATGTGGACGGCACGGCACACGTGGAGCATCTCTCCACTAGAGATGGTTTCTTCATTGTTCCTTCTTCCCAGGAAAGCCTGGGAAATGTAGTTACACAAAGAGGGCTCAGGGAATGATCAGCGCTCTCTCCAGACTACAGTTCCCAGGATTCCCATGACAGTGAAGAACTCAAGGAAACCCCGCTGGATCAGACTCCTAGAGCGACATGCTGCTCCCCACAGTGTGTCCTCCGCAGCTGGCATTGAGAGCTGAACTGCCTCTAGCATGGAAGTTCCATACAACCAGCATCACCAGTAGCCCATGGATAGACGTTTCCTCCATGCTTTCATCCAATCCTCTTTTAAAGTCATCTAAAACTGCCTGCACATCTTCTGGCAGTTTGAGTGGTATAAGCCGATTTAAGTTTGTATTTCATGAACTTTAGACAGAATCCAAAGCCGCCTTCAGAGAAAGTGTTTCCTCCATCAGCATAACTGTAGTGCCACTGACTTGGGGTACACATGTTCAAGTCTTGGCTTTTTGCATGTTCTGGTATCCCCACGCTCTCCATTTCCAGAGCAGGGAAGGTCTGGCGCTGGGAGAGAATCATAGAATCATAGAAAAGTAGAAGGGGCCTACAAGGCCATCGAGTCCAACCCCCTGCTCAATGCAGGAATCCAGGTCAAAGCATCCCCGACAGATGGCTGTCCAGCTGTACCTTGAATGCCTCCAGAGTGGGAGAGCCCACCACCTCCCTAGGTAGTTGGTTCCATTGTCTTATTGCTCTGACAATCAGGAAATTTTTCCTGATGTTCAGGTGGAATCTGGGTTCCTGTAACTTGAGCCCATTATTCCGTGTCCTGCAAACTGGGGTGAAGGAGAAGAGATCTTTGCCCTCCTCTGTGTGACATCCCTTCAAGTACTGGAAGAGTGCGATCATATCTCCCCTCAGTCTCCTCTTCTGAAGGCTAAACATGCCCAGTTCTTTCAGCCTCTCCTCATAGGGCCTTGTTTCCAGTCCCGGGAGAGAGCCCGGGTGTAGGTAGATGACAGTGGTCAAGAGCAGAGATGTGGAAATGCGTCCCTCTTTTCCATTTCAAACTACTGGAGAGTGAAAGGGTCAGCCTGGGCCATCCAAGCTGAGTGCACATCTTCCCAATCCATCGAGGGGTGGGTGGGTTAGGAAGCCTGGAAATTTGGTTTGGTACCCTAATGCAAATTCCGCAAGAGGGGAAACTTTGGGCCAAAACAGACATTACTTTACATATGTGCCTAGCAGCTATGTCTCCCCGCCCCTTCATTTTTACTCTAGAGTAGGTGGAAGTCCCCCAATGCTGGCTGGGGGACTCTGGGAGCTATAGTCTAAAACATCTGGAAGGCACCAGGCTAGAGAAGGCTGTGCTAGACACACATTTAAAATAATGTCTGTTTTGGCCCTTTGTTGTCGGAAACATCAAGGCTTGGACATTTTCACAGCATTGGCCTACTCAAAGCTCTTTGCTCTCAGTTCTGTCCCCTGACCAGTTGTGTGTCTCCTGATCAATGACTGGGGGGAGGGGTCAACTCTTTGCCAGTGTGGTCAACAACAACAACTTTGCCATTGACCTTAAATTGTGCAGGCACTGCCCAAAAAAGTGCAGGAAAGGGCAACTAAACTGATCAAGCGGCTGGAGCAACTCCCCTAGGAGGAAAGGTTACAGCAGCTGGGATGGTTTAGCTTGGAAAAAAGACAAGTAAGGAGAGACATGATAGAGGTGTACAGAATTATGCATGGGGTGGAGAAAGTGGACAGGGAGACAGTTTTTCCCCTCTCCCATAATACTAGAATCCCCCAACGGGGTCATCCCATGAAGCTGATCGGTGGGAGATTCAGGACAGATCAAAGGAAGGACTTCTTCACGCAGCGCAGAGTTAAACTATGGAATTCACTTTGACAAGATGTATTGATGGCCACCAATTTGGATGGCTTTAACAGGGGACTGGACAAATTCATGGAGGAGAAGGCTATCAATGGCTACTAGTCCTGACTGGCTATATGCTTCCTCCAGTATCAGAGACAGTGTGCCTGTGTACACCAGTTGCTGGGGAACATGGGCGGGAGGGTGTTGTTGCACTCACGTCCTGCTTGTGGGATCCCGTGGGCAGATGGTTGGCCACTGTGTGAACAGAATGCTGGACTGGATGGATCCTTGGCCTGATCCAGCCTCAGGGCTCTTCTTATGTTCTTAATAAGAAACACTCAAGAATCACAGCCAAACTCTGGTCATTTCATCCAGTGTTCGCTTTGACTCAAGCTTGCAGACGTCATCCTTGTGGGATTGCTTCCGTCCCTTGGTCTCCTAGCCCCAACCATCACGGCCAGGGGAGGGCTGCGCTCCCTTTACCCAAGGGATAATACACTGGGCTGGATGGATTACCAGCTCAGAGAGACGGAATCACTCAGAGGTCAAACGTTGCCAGACCAAACCCGGCAGCCATCCACACTCGCGTCAGTGCTTGGAGCGGGGCCCTTTGTAGCTGCCAGGTAATCCAGGTGTGTGCTCAGCTTTGAGCTGTCTTGTATTAAGAAGACACTTGTCACTTTGCTGGCGAAGATAAGACAGACATGTGCAAGGCCTAATCTTGCTGCACAAAAGCACAAACGGAAGTTAAAGAGTATATATATATATATATATATATATATGAAGGTGTCCTGACTGACTGACTGATTGACTGACTCATCAACGCCCAGCTCAAACGGTTTAATCTAGGAACGTGAAATTTTGAAGGGACATTGCTTTTATGACCTAGACCCCCACTAAGGAAGGATTTTGGGAAATTCCATCCCTAAGGGGTGAAAAAAGGGGGCAAAATCACCCCACTCTCATATCTGCAGTTCTGCAAATAGGCCTCACCTCATAATTGCTGCAGGAGCCAACTTGCTGCAGGAGCCAATAGCAGCAGTTATGCAAATAGCCCATACGACACTTAGAATGTTCCTACGAATTCCTGCAAGGGCCAATAGGGCTGGGTATGCAAATCTCCCCTAGGCCATTTAGAATGTTCTCTGAGGGGGTGAAAAGTTTACATGATCGTCGCAGAGGCTCCATCACGTTTAGACGCATCTACCCCAAACCTGGCATGCTCACTCTTCATCACCTGTAGACTCTCAGGATTAACCTGATTTTTCTTTACGAACAGATTTTTCTGTCACAAAAGATTTCTGCTGCCAGCACCCAGCCTAAACGTTACACTTTCAGTCAGAGACACTGCATCTTTTCCATGCATGTTTCTTTTAAAAACAATTATACCAAATCCTAAAATCCACGCGAGCGCAGCCGCGGGCAACAGCTAGTATATATATATATATATATATATATATATATACCGTATATATAAGCTGAGACAGAGATTTTAACAGGTGCTGCCTCTAGTTAATTTCTTTGAAACAAGGGTGGGGGGCTTCCAGGAATTAAGGGGTGCATTGACCCCACCGGGGGACACACAGCTGCCCCCTACCATCACATTGCTGAATTTGCCGCTGAAATTGTGGCAGCAGCAGAAAACAAAGCACATGGGGGGGGGTGCATGCCTTGTTCGGAAACAAAACTGCAGTCCCAGGAGGCTTCTGGGAGTGCGATTCTACTTCAGGAGAAGGCACATGCTGCCTGCATGCCTTGTTTCCAAGAAAAATCAGCAGGGGTTTTTTTTTTTGCTGCTGCCACGGCGGCAGTAGGAGGGTGGTTGTCGGTAGAGGTGGGAGGATGGTTGGGGCCACAAAAAAAGGCCACAGGAGGCCACCCCTGTTTTAAAAAGTGTTCATTATTGTTGTTTTTATTTAAAACATTTCTATCCTGCTTCTCCACCTTGCTCAACGAAGCTTGTGATAAAACCAGGAGAAAAACGATGCTTTGATCATTAAAAAAAACAACAACCCAACACTGTAAAAAACCAAACATCTGTAGCAGAATGCTTGCCCTTGGACAAGCAACCAGTGGATCATTAATCAAGCATCATCTGGCCAGAAGAGGTCCCAGCTCAGCTGCAGGGTGCTCACCCCAAAGGACCCATCCTAGAATCCCTCCTCCTCCTCCTCTGGCTGCTTGTTCCAGATCTGTGGAGCTATTTCGAAGGCACTGCGGACCTCAAGACTGCGCATGGCAGGACTGCAGCTTGGCGGTGGCGCCCCGGCTTTGCATGCAGAAGGTCCCAGGATTGATCCCCGGCAAGCATCTCCAGGTAGGGCTGGAAAAACTCCTGCATGAAACCCTGGAGAGCTGCTGCTGCCAGTCAGTGTCGACATCATCATCATCAGGCGATCACTCGTGACCGAGTAAGATTGTCTTCCGGGATAAAAGGAGGAAATCCTAAAGAAGATTGTGTAGACTCTAGCGATGGGTCCGTAAGTGACTGTGGAGGCCAGTTCTAGATCCACACAGCTTCCCACAGTGAGGACACAGGTTACCAGATGGAAGATGGTCCTGTAAAGGATTCATTTGACGTGCTTTTCGCTTAGCACGTTTCTCCCTTTCCCCTTGCACTCGGGCTTCTTCAAAGTCCATGGAACCATTGTGAAAGGCCAACCTCCAGTTAGATCGTTCATGGGCCAGAGCTTCCCAGTTTTCGATGTTTATATTGCATTTTTTTAGATTAGCCTTATGAACATCTTTAAACCTCTTATATTGACCACCGATATTCCGCTTTCCATCCTTGAGTTGGGAGTAAAGTAACTGCTTTGGGAGACAGCAGTCAGGCATTCGAACAACATGACCGGTCCACTGAAGTTGGCGTTGAAGGATCATTTTTTCAATGCTAGTAGTCTTTGCTTCTTCCAGTACACTGACATGATTCTAAGTACCCCAACTGGATGGCTTTTAGCAGACAAGGTATGTAAATCTTAATAATAAATAAACAGACATATAAATAAGTAGCGACCTGCAAGAGATCTAAAGGGGATCTAGCCTATCTGAAGGAACGCTTCATCTATATTTCTCTCCCCACCCACTCCCACCTCAAGATTTCCTGTGGAGCCCTTGCTTAGGGTGTCACCACTGTCTGAAGCGCAAGGAGCCACCCAATCGCAGGCCCTCTCAGTGGTGGCACCCTCACGCTGGATTTCTGCCTACTAAGGAAGTCCACCTGGCCAACTCCTGTTTACCCTTTACCCTTTACAACTTGTGGCCTTCCAGATGTTTTGCCCTGCAACTCCCACCATCCATCAGCATTGCCCATGTTGGCTAGGGGGCTGACAGGAGTTGTAGACCAAAACATCTGGAGGGCCACAAGTTGCCCACCCCTGCTTTAGGGAGTCCGTACAGCCTTTTATTTTATTCTTCTTTGAGGAAGGCTTTCAGATACTGAATTTGAGATGACTTTACCATGGACTCTTGGAATGATCTCTGTCCTGACTTTTGCCATTGTTAAGATTTTACAATTGCTGTTTTAATATTGATTATTGTTTTTATATGTTTGAGAACATGCATTTTATGTTATTTCCAAGTCCCTGCCGAAGACCCCCTCAGGGCAGCTGGCGGGATTATTTAAAGAAATGCAAAAATATAAATAAATGATCTACCAATCATCCAATCAATGCACGCTCTGTCCATAACCAATCTGGACACAAGTCTCCTGCCAGACCTCTTCCTCGGCAGGAAGGGCCAGGCCGTGGGCACCAAACTGAGGCAAGGTGAGCCAGGAACTAGGAGTCATGGGAAGAAGCCAGTTGTCAGGAATCAGGATCAAAGGACAACCAAAGCATACAGCAGTACGCTCAGGCCTTGTTGCTCAACTGGAACAGGGAGCCCACTTGCTCTGCTTCCTGTCCGGGAGAGTCCAATGAGCAGCCCAGGTGGGCGGAATCAGTCCAGGGCCCAAGGAAACTAAACCAGCACACGTGGAAACTGCACACAAACTCAACGGCTCCAGGTTCAAGCTCCAGCAGCTCTGAACATCGGCCCACGGTCCCCAGGCGACATCCTTCCCGCGGATGGCCGTACAGCCCTAGACGGAACTGGTGTCAAGAGTAGGCATGGCTGGGCCCTTGCCAAGGGGCCGCACCTCCAACAGGGGGCCCGCTGACAAGAGCCCCACCTGGATTTGCCCCTCCTCTTCGCCATGGCAACCTTTGTTCACCCGCCTCTCGCTCTGGCCCAGGCAACGGTGGTGGCGAGGAGCAGGAGCAGGAGATCGTGGCCTTGCCGTAAGGATTACAACAAGAAAATATATATGAAGAACCTCAAACACTCCGAAGAGGGCAACCCTAAGCAGGTTTACTCTGAAGCGAGCCCCAGCACATGAGCTGGGTATGGCTGACTTCCACATAAGTGAGCATAAGATTGCAGCCTAACGCGCACTGAAACTTATCTTACATACGAATCGCGAACTCATTCTCTGATGGTGGGTCCTTATGTTGCCAAAATGGCACACAGGGAGAGCATCTAGGGTAGAATCATAGAATCATAGAAAAGTAGAGTTGGAAGGGGCCTACAAGGCCATCGAGTCCAACCCCCTGCTCAATGCAGGAATCTAGGTCAAAGCATCTCTGACAGATGTCTGTCCAGCTGCACCTTGAATGCCTCCAGAGTGGGAGAGCCCACAACCTCCCTAGGTAGTTGATTCCATTGTCTTATTGCTCTGACAGTCAGGAAATTTTTCCTGATGTTTAGGTGGAATCTAGGTTCCTGTAACTTGAACCCATTATTCCGTGTCCTGCAAACTGGGATGATCGAGAAGAGATCCTGGCCCTCCTCTGTGTGACATCCCTTCAAATACTGGAAGAGTGCGATCATATCTCCCCTCAGTCTCCTCTGGTAGGCATGGCCAGGCACCTGCCGAGTGCCCACACCCCCTGGATTTGCCCCTCCTCTTCCCCCTTGCACCCTGCCTGTTCACCCTCCTCTCGTTCTGACCCAGGCAACGGTGGCGGTGGGAAGGAGGACCGGAGATGCACAGCCTCACCGAGGGAGGGGGCAGAAGGAGTGGGTCGTGCCTAAAAGCCCTCAAAAACTGGCAGCCGGCGCCGATCCCAGCCCTATGCTCCAGGGCACGGCTCTGAAGGCATATCACCCAGCAACTTCACGGAAGCTCTTCCCCCCCCCCCCCCTTTGCCGTTACTGAAAGAGGGCACGGTTCCACTTCATGGCTCAGTCTTCTGAGCACGCCGTGTTGTAATGATGCCTTGGACGTCTCTGTTAAGTTCCTCTCTGAGCTGCCACGGCTCGGTTCGCTAGATAAAGAGAACAGCTGGAAGACGCACACCCGTCGCGAGAGCGCGGAGGGCTGTGTTTTGTCACCGGCGCTGCAGGATCGTGGCACGTCGGGCTGCACCACAATTGCCAGGTGGGAATCAAAGCAGCTGCTGCTTCAGAAGCTCAGAGGGCTTGACTCCGGAGCGACTCTGGAGGTCCGGCCCCGCTAAAGACAGGAGAGCCATGGAGTCCAATGCACAACAATGTAATAAAGGCGGAAGGGGGGGACTGAAAGGCCATCCCATCAGAACCATCCTCCCTCCAAAGATCAACCTTCCAAGACCCAAGCTGCAGAGCACCAGCTGCAGAGAGCAAAGGGGTCACACAAGAGGTGCCTATACAGCGCCCATATCTCCAGATGGCCCATGCAAGCGAGCCAAGTCGCACCCAACAGGCAAAAGCCAGACACCCACGAGGCAAGGGGACCAGGGGACCCCAAAGATGGCAGCCCGCGTGTGTGCGAGCAAAACCCACTCCCGCAGGGGATCCGGGGGAGGTGGGAAGCTTGGCATGGCTCATGGACCCCGTAACCTCTGTTGCGGCAGTTGCTGAACCAAAGAGGTTGCGGCGGGATGAACCCTCTTAGTTATAAGTCACCTGGAGATCCTGGCTAGATGAAAAGGAAGCCGAGACATTTTAAAACAGTAATAACACAAATACAAGTTTCCAGGGGTGTCGCCGTGTTAGTTTGTTCCAGCAAAAACAACATAGTCTTGTGGCACCTTGAAGACGAACACATTTATTTATTCTGGCACGAACGCTGTCTACTCTATCAGAACTGATGAAGTGGGCAGTGTCCATGAAATCTTATGCCAGAATAAGGGCACAATCCTATCGTGTTGACTTGAGACAGAAAAAAGGCCTACAACTCCCAGCATGCTGGCTGGGAGTTGTAGGTCTTTTTTTCTGTGTAAATACGCATACGATTGTGCCTTTCATGCATTAGTCTTTAAGGTACCACAAGACTCCTTCCCCAGCTGGGCACCTTCCCGATGTGTTGGACTACAACTCCCATCATTCCCATGGCACACGCTGGCTTTGGGATAATGGGAGTTGTAGTCCAACACACCTGAAAGCTACTAGGTTGGGTAAGGCTGGCTGCCCCAGTGGGCGAGGTGACATCTGAGCCACTAGAATCTATATACAGTATCTAAAAGAAGAAGTGGCTTCTTTGCAGCCACGTCGCATTGCTGGCTCATATTCAGTTTGTGATCTACCACAATTCCAAGATCCTTCTCACTTGTAGTATTGTTGAGCCAAGTGTCCCCCATTCTGTAACTCTGCATTTGGTTTTTACCTAGGGAGAGGAAACCAAATGCAGAGTTACAGAATGGGGGACACTTGGCTCAACAATACTACAAGTGAGAAGGATCTTGGAATTGTGGTAGATCACAAACTGAATATGAGCCAGCAATGCGACGTGGCTGCAAAGAAGGCAAATGCAATTTTGGGCTGTATTAATAGAAGTATAGCTTCCAAATCGCGGGAAGTGATAATTCCCCTTTACTCGGCACTGGTTAGGCCTCATCTTGAGTACTGCGTCCAGTTCTGGGCACCTCACTTTAAGAAGGACATAGACAAACTGGAGAGGGTTCAGAGGAGGGCAACAAGGATGATAAAGGGACTGGAAACAAGGCCCTATGAGGAGAGACTGAAAGAACTGGGCATGTTTAGCCTTCAGAAGAGGAGACTGAGGGGAGATATGATCGCACTCTTCCAGTATTTGAAGGGATGTCACACAGAGGAGGGCAAAGATCTCTTCTCGTTCATCCCAGTTTGCAGGACACGGAATAATGGGCTCAAGTTACAGGAACCTAGATTCCACCTAAACATCAGGAAAAATTTCCTGACTGTCAGAGCAATAAGACAATGGAATCAACTACCTAGGGAGGTGGTGGGCTCTCCCAGTCTGGAGGCATTCAAGGTGCGGCTGGACAGACATCTGTCAGAGATGCTTTGACCTGGATTCCTGCATTGAGCAGGGGGTTGGACTCGATGGCCTTGTAGGCCCCTTCCAGCTCTATTTTTCTATGATTCTATGATTCTATGATTCTAAGTCCTGCCTGCCGTCCTGCCTGCCTGCCTGATTGACTGACTCATCAACGCCCAGCTCAAACCGTTTAATCTAGGAACGTGACATTTTGAAGGAACATTTCTTTTATGACGTGGACACCCACTAAGGAAGGATTTTTGGAAATTCCGCCCCTAAGGGGGGGGGGAATCGCCCCACTCTCATATCTCCTATGGGCAAAACAACAGGGGAGCAATTATGCAAATCGGCCTCACCTCATAATTGCTGCAGGAGCCAATAGGAGCAGTTATGCAAATAGCCCATACGACACTTAGAATGTTTGTATGAATTCCTGCAGGGGCCATTAGGAGTGGGTATGCAAATCTCCATTTAGAATGATTTTTCTTTAGGAACAGATTTTTCTGTCACAAAAGATTTCTGCTGCCAACACCCAGCCTAAACGTTACACTTTCAGTCAGAGACCCTGTATCTTTTCCATACAGCTCTCGCAGGCCTTCAAGGAGGGGCGGCGGCGGGGGGGGGACCCTTTTCATTTTTAAACCTGTTTTTTATATTTTTCTTCTTCTCCATAAAAAAAAATAATTCAAAATTCAAAATGCAAATTGAAAATTTAAATGTAAATGGTGTGATGATACCACACACAGTCGTCCCAACTGTAGGCGATGGAGCGTGCCTATTCCGGGCACTATCTTTCGTTATGCAGGGCAGTCAAAATCTACGTAGGGAGGTACGTAAACAAATAGTTGATCATGTCGTTGAAAACTGGGATGAATTCTGTATAATGTCCCACAACAGTGATGGAAACAACTATGCGAGTGCCGATGCATACTTTGACAACATGTCCTGACCCCATACTTATGGTGGTTTGTGCGAGTTGACAGCAGGTGGACAATTGTACCAAATGCTAAAATCCACGCGAGCGAAGCCACGGGGGCAACAGCTAGTCCTTCATAAAGACATCACAGTTCAGAATCTCCCCAGGGCCAGGCCTTGCGGAAGACGTTAAGCCCAAAAGCAAACCCATCAGGGCTCCCTGTGATGAACGGCACATCCATCCTTGATGGCTCATTGCATTTCAGAGCCATGCTCCCTGCGGGGGGATTAGGTGGGAATGAGGCAGAGGCAGTATAACAGACTGTACCACTTCGGCCTGCAAGTGGGGGGGGGCATCTACATTGTATTGCCCTTGCAGGTGGAGAAGCCTTTGGCACTGATTGGCTAAGCTGGTGTTGATTGCTTGGAATGAGGCAGTTGCTTGCAGAATTAAGCAGCACCATTTTGGGCGGAACGCTGCTTAATTCTGTGCGTGTGTGTGTGTGTGTTTATAATTCAAATAAATACATAAATACAGTTTGCTGTCCAGCTTCAGAAAGGAAAGGGAAAGCTGTCAGTTTGGCTGGGAATAAACCCTCATGCAGGACCGGTGCAAGGCAGTTTGGTGCCCTAGGCAAGATCAGATATTTAGCGCCCCCCCTTCCCACTTGAGAGCGCTGTGTGTTTTTTTCAAGGCGTTTCTGGTGCCCCTTTTAGCCCTGCGCCCTAGGTGGCTGCCTAGTTGGCCTAATGGTAGCACCGGCCCTGCCCTCATGCCAGGGATGACTGAAGAAGCTACAGCAGGGGTGGGCAGAAGGTAGATTCATAGATTAATAGAGTTGGAAGGGGCCTGCAAGGCCATCGAGTCCAACCCCCTGCTCAATGCAGGAAAGTAGAGGAGGGGTCTCCCATCCAAGTAATAACCAGGCCCGACCCTGCTTAGTTTTCCACGCTCAGACAAGCTGAGCTGGACTTCAACTCCCGGAAGCTTCTGCCAGCGTGGCCAACTGGGAGTTGACATCCCAAACATCTAGAGGTCTATTTCCTGCCCACCTTGAGCTAAGGAATGGAAGGCCTGGAGGCCAACAGGCTGAGGAAAGGGTGCACCATAGGAGATCAACTGAGAAATATAAGGAACCAAAGGAAGGGGAGGAAGGGGGTGGAAGAATCATAGAATCATAAGTAGAGTTGGAAGGGGCCTACCAGGCCATTGAGTCCAACCCCCTGCTCAATGCAGGAATCCAGGTCAAAGCATCTCTGACATGTCTGTCCAGCTGCACCTTGAATGCCTCCAGAGTGGGAGAGCCCACCACCTCCCTAGGTAGTTGGTTCCATTGTCTTATTGCTCTAACAGTCAGGAAATTTTTGTAACTTGAGCCCATTATTCCGTGTCCTGAAAACTGGGATCATCGAGAAGAGATCCTGGCCCTCCTCTGTGTGACATCCCTTCAAGTACTGGAAGAGTGCGATCATATCTCCCCTCAGTCTCCTGTTGAATCTGAGACCTTTGCATGCAAAGTATGTGCTCTGCCACCGAGCCATGGTCTTCAGCACATGTGCGCACACGCATGCGTGCACACACACACACCACTAGCCTTCTGCGACACTCATCTGTGATTCACTTTGCAAGCCATCCCATGGTGCCAACACACCTGTGGCTTCTCACTCTTCAGTTCTCTGCAAGAGAAGCAGGGAACTTGCAGTGCGTCAGAAACGATTGAAATCCGCCTGTTCAACGCTGGGCAAAGCTCCACGGGCTGTCACAGCCCAAGTTGGTAAGGATTCATGTTTTTCATTACATGATCTGTCTGCTGCTGGAACTTACAATGATGTACATGACACAAAAGAGAGGAGTTACGTTTGCTTGGGGCACTCTCTCTTTCTCCCTCCCTCATTCTTGGAGGAGTGTTGTGGAAGCTTTTAACACGAGAGGAACTCAGCTCCTACTCAGACACCAGAGCCTGACAAGGCAAAAGACTCCGCTCTTAATCCGCTGAGCAGCATACCCAGGTGGAACAGACAAGCATTTTTCAGAAAGTAAAAAGGGGGCTAACAGAGGCGTCACTCTCCATTGAGTGCACGTATATTTCTTGCATCATCACTTCTGGCCCAACAGGTATTGCAGGCTATTGAAACAATACAAAACCTGAGAAGCCTGTTTGACCAGAGGCAAAAGTGGGATGAAGGTATATAAAAACCACAAATGGAGACCACTATTTCTCAAACCACCTTAAACTCTCTCAAAAGAGGCAGTGTGGCATAGTGGTGAGAGTGTTGGACTGGTTCTCGGGAGAGATCTGGGTTCTAGTCCACACTCAGTCATGAAGCTCCCTGGGTGACTTTGGGCCTGTCACTGACCAGGGATGGGGACTCGGACTCTAGGACTCGACTCGTGAGTCGGACTGAGTCCCAATATTTTTAATGGGACTCGAGACTCGACTCGAGACTCAAGACCAAGGACTCTTCAACATCCCTGGGCTGTGCCAGAAGGAGTGGAGAGGAGCGCGATGTGGAGAGTGAGGGTGAAATTGTACTGAGACCTCACCGTTCCAGAATGGGGGCCAAACATTTAGAAAAAAATCGTGTTCCTCAAATGCAACATGGATAAGTTTTAGGGAGTACAGCAAGTTTATTTTTAAAAATCCTTTCCCTAAAATACAGCCTTTCAGACATTTTGGGTTTGGCTGCCTCTGCTGCCTGTTTGGGGTTTCCTGCCTCCTCTGCCTGCCTGGTTATTTTGGGTTTGTTTGCCTGGTCTGTTCTTGCCACACATTGAAGTAGCCTTATTTTGTAGGGGAAAACCCCCCATTGATTTTAATAGGGACTCGTGGAGTCAGTTTTGGGAGTGACTCAGGACTCGTGACTCGTGAGTCACCATTTTGGACCAAGGACTCGGACTCGGACTCAGACTCGAGACTCGGGTCCAAAGACTCGTGACTCGACTCGTGACTCGAGACCAAGGACTCTTCAACATCCCTGTCACTGACTCTCAGCCTAACCTACCTCACAGGGTTGTTGTGGGGATAAAATGGAGAGGAGGAGGAGGAGGAGGAGGATTATGTAAGCCACCTTAGGTTCCTTGCAGGAAAAAAGGCAGTGTATAAATATAATAAATGAAGGAAGGAAATGAAAAGACCATTGTCCGTCTCCAGAATCAGAACCCCTAAAAGCCATCTAACTAGATCAGGCCACAAGCCTCAAGTAGGCAACCTCAGGCTAGTGGCTTGGTTTGGTTTGGTTTTGCACGCAGAAGGTCCCAGGATCAGTCCCCAGTGGCATAGTCAGGTAGAGCTGGGAAAGGATCCCGCCTGAAACCCTGGAGAGCCCTGGCTGCCGGCTAAACTATATTTAGCGCCCCCCCCTCTCGTGCCGTGGGGGGGGGGGCTCCGGAAAGCAGCCCTGCTCTGCAACCTCCCGCCCCCCCCCCCCCGCACGCTGCCGCTGCCGCTCCCCACCTACCTTCCCACGCCTCCTCCGAAAAGGGACCCCCGCGCTCTGTTTTTGGCCGGGGGAAACCAGAGCAACAGGGCTGTTTAAGCCCTGTTGCCCTGGTTCTTCCCGCCAAAACAGAGCGCGGGCGGGGCTCCGGAAACAGCACGGAGAAGGTAGGTGTCGGGGGGGGGAGGCAGCGCGGAGTAGAGGCGAGGCGAGGCAAAGCGAGGCGAGGGGGGGAGGCGGCGCGAGGCGAAGCGAGGCGAAGTGGGGGGGAGGCGGCGCAGAAGCGAGGCGAGGTGGGGGGAGGCGGCGCGGAGGCGAGGCAAGGTGGGGGGGAGGCACCCAGGCTCGGCCCCACCACTACTCCGGGCGCAATCCCTGACCTGGCTTTCTTGGAGAGGCGGGCGGGCAGGGCAGGAGCGCGCCGGCAGCGAAGAGGAGCGCAGCGTTCTGCGCCCTCTTACGCTACGCGCCCTAGGCAACAGCCTAGTTGGCCTAGCGGTAGCGCCGGCCCTGGTGGCGGGTTACGGAGAGCCACCAATATATGCTCCACAAATATGCTAACCGGAAGAAAGTTTTTTTTTTTTTTAATGAATACATAAATGTACATTTTATTTCCAGAATGCTATCTTTTCCATTTTTGCAAAGGTTTTTCTTCACGGTATTCCCCTGACTGTAAATCCTGGGTTTTCTACTGGGAGAGGCAGTACGGGGTTTAATCTGAGATGTGTGATTTCTAGGCACGCACAAGTCCCAGCCTCTGCCAGAACTACGGTAACCATCCAAGTGGAGGCTGAGATCTCGCGTCTCCCGCACTACAGGCCTGTGGCTCACGCCGGCTCAGCTTGTCCGAGCGTGGAAAGCGAAGCAGGGTCAGGCCTGGTGATGACTTGGATGGGAGACCCCTCCTCTAATTTCCTGCATTGCGCAGGGGGTTGGACTCGATGGCCTTGTCGGCCCCTTCCAACTCTGTGATCTATGAAACCTCAGCCCCCCCACCCGCCCAGGCAACAGGCGTGCCTTCTGCAAGAACAGCCTGACCACCTCCCAGCCCCACTCCTGGCCTTTGTCCCGGCAGGAAAGAGCCTTCCTTCTGGCATCCTGTGCTTGATGGGAATGGGAAAAGGAAGCGATCCATTAACTCAGCCTGTGTGGCTGTCCTAGCCTGGGATTGGCCCTGTGGCGCTTACAACGCATGTGCATGATGTGGGCGAAAGGACAGCGGCCGCCACAGACAGAGAGAGGAGGTGGGTGGGGAGGCAAGGCAAGGCGGCCCGGGGCTGAGGCATCTTGCTGCCACAGGCGGCTGCGTCACACGGCCGGAGGCGCATGTTCCTTGGGGCACGCCTCGGGGAGTGCATGCAAACTGTTCCACATTGCGGGGGTGGTGGTGGTGCACGTATCGGTAAAATGACCGACTTTCGGGGTGTGTGTGTGTAAAGTTCCCCACAGATCGGGGGAGTGGTGAGTGGTGAGTGGGACTGGTGAGAGTGTCGGACTGGGACTCAGGAGATCCGGGTTCTAGTCCCCGCTGGGCCATGAAACTCACTGGGTGAGTTTGGGCCAGTCACTGACTCTCAGCCGAACCTACCTCACAGGGTTGTTGTGAGGATAAAATGGAGAGGAGGAGGATTATGTAAGCTGCCTTGAGTTCCTTGTAGGAAAAAAGGCGGGGTATAAATGTAATAAATAAATAAATAAAAATAAAAATTCAGCTGCAGGAGGGAGGACAATTTTTAGGTGGGGTACCACTTCCAAATACGAGGTGTGGGGGGCGGCGGCTCCCCTCCGCATTTTTAGACTTTTAAGAAAGCCAATCTGCCGCACGGCTGCCGCACACGCCTGTGGGAGCAGCGCGACGGCACCACGGAGCGTCCTTCCGTCTGACCCAACACCACAGCCGCCGCCCAAGCATGGTCTTGGCTTTTGTGAAGTCTAAAAAATGAGGGGGGGGGAGGAAACAAGGCCCCCACCACCTTGAAATTGTTAGTACCACGACCACCCATGCACCCGAAAATACCACAAATTCTCTCCACCACCATCTTTGTGCCGGCAGTGATAGACAGGGATGGGGACTCGGACTCCAGGACTCGACTCGTGAGTCGGACTGAGTCCCCCCTCTGACTCGAGTCAGACTCGAGTCCCAATATTTTTAATGGGACTCGAGACTCGACTCGGGACTCAAGACTCAACTCGGGACTCGAGACCAAGGACTCGTGTTCCAAAATCGTGTTCCTCAAATGCAACATGGATAGGTTTTAGGAAGTACAGCAAATTTATTTTTTAAAATCATTTCCCTAAAATTCAACCTTTCAGACATTTTGGGTTTGGCTGCCTCTGCCTGCCTGTTTTGGGGTTCCCTGCCTCCTCTGCCTTGCCTGGTTATTTTGGGTTTTTCTGCCTGGTCTGTTCTTGCCAAAATCAGTGGCAGAGTTTTGAAATAAAAAGTCACACTTGTGCCTAGAATTTATTTAAGCCACACATTTGAAATAGCCTTATTTTGTTGGGGGGAAAACCCATTGATTTTAATAGGGACGAGTCACTCCCAAAGCCAGCTTTGGGAGTGACTCGTGACTCGTGAGTCACCATTTTGGACCAAGGACTCGGACTCGAGACTCGGGTCCAAAGACTCGTGACTCGACTCGTGACTCGAAACCAAGGACTCTTCAACATCCCTGGTGATAGAGGGCTGTGAACAGCCCCGGTTACCGCCCTGAAGTAGCCATGGTTGGGGCCTTCTGCCGTTGGCCCAGCCCTGACGTGAGGCCTAGAGAAGAGCAGCGAGAGCCCACGCTGGCCCTTAGCTGGAAGCCAGGAAACACAGGCCGAGGACGACTCTTCCCAAACAAAGTCCCAGCCTTGTCCGAGACCCTTTCCAGCCCCTTCCAGCTCATGGGAAGCCAGTGGGCAGCCCCGGGGGGACAGTCTTGCCCTGGGTCCTAAAAGCACACCACAGGCCTGGGGACTCTCCAACCTGCAGCCCAGCGAACAAGATGGGGGCTGCGATGGAAAGACCTGAGAGTCTGTCCATTACTGTCCATTCTGACAGCCAGATCCATGACTCGCCTTTCCTTTGGGTTTACAAACTCAAAAAAAAAACAAAGCATGCACACAAGTGGAGGGGTAAGGGAAAAGAGGGAGATCGGCCAGGCAATACCAGAACTGAACATGAGCCAGCAGCGTGGCGCAGCTGCAAAAAAGGCTAGTGTGATTTTAGGCTGCATTAATAGAACGATAGCTCCGAAGTCAGGAGTGACTTCTGCACTAGTCTGGCCTCATCCGGCATCCTGTGCCCAGTTCCAGGCACAGCACTTGAAGAAGTATAAAGGCAGATTGGGGCAGGTTCAGAGGAGGGCATCAGAGAGCCAGGCATATGAAAACCAATCCCGCTCCAATCTTCCAAGCTACACATATTCAACAACTTGGACCTTTCCTCATTGGATTGGTCTCCAGGCCACCCCACATCTCTGTCGCCCTCCTCTGAACACATTTCAGTCTGCCAATATCTTTCTTAAGCTTCAGTGCCTGGAACATTCAGAGAAGGCCCTCGAGGGTAACAGCAGTCGGGCGATGGAACCAATGCCTAGACGGGCGGGCGGGCTCTCTTTTGCTGGTGGTCTTCCAGAAGAGGCAGCCACGAGGGAAGGGGGAGAAATTCATTAGGTTCTCATTTTAATGCCAACTCACCTAATTTTGCACTTTTGACCAGTACCCGTACCAAAACTCAGTTAAGGCGCAATCCTCTGCAAGTTTAGACAGGGGGAAAAGGCCTACAACTCCCAGCATGCCCCAGCCAGCATTTTTTTCTGCCTAAACTTGCAGAGGATTGCAGCCTTATTCTTTCTAATTCACGCTTCCCAAATTTTGCGGCCGAGTTCTCCGATCAAGAAATGCATACCTATATCGCGGGGAGAGTGCACACACAAGTATGCATAGCCGTGAAAACATAACATTAAAATGCATTATATTAAGCAACATTGCATACAAAATGCATGTCTTAGGAGAACGGCACACAAAAAAAATGTATACCAGTTTCCATGCTCACTTTAAAAAAAAATATATTCCTCCAAGCTCGGGAATAACCAAGTTTAGGATTGGAAAAAAACAAGAAATAGACCGACTCCGAAATGGAGAGATCGCTCCGTCCCCCATTACCTGCCCACCACAGATGGCATAGCTGGATTGTGCGAGCCCCTCGGGGACAGAACTGGTAACGTTGATGGAAACTGCTGGAGTGGGATAGAACTCAAGTGGGCCTGGATCTGGGTTTCCTGCACCAGAGGTCGGACTAGGTGGCCTCCAAGCACCCTCCGCTCCGACGCTTTGAGTCTTAGATAGTGGTGATATCAAGAGACATTTACATCCAGGTGGGGTCATACCGTCCTTCCTTGGCTGGGATGAAGGCGGTGTGAAGACCCAGCGACAACCCGCTCCCTTCCCTCCCTGCCAAATCTAACGCTGCTCGGTACGATTTCATGTAGGCTCGAACCAGGAGAGGGTGGTAGAGCGGAATCCAGGCAGGGAGGAAGTGAATCCATTCCGGGCCCTGCGATAACATATTTGCCAAAGGAGCTTGGTCTGCCAATGAGATCCCTGCAATCGAATCAGCCAGAAACAGCCTGTAGCTGGAGGTACCACTCTTAATTACATAACCTTTTATAATAGGATAATGAGCACCACAGCCAAAGCAACTCTTTCCTCCCGGGGTCCATCTGCCTGACATGCTTCTTCTTCTGTCAGCTAGTCTTGAGATGCTGCTGTCTCCCAGGCAAGGCGGTGAACATCCCCCCTTCATTGATGCTGCTGGCACATATACGGTAACTATTTTCAGGGATGGGGACTCGGACTCGAGGACTCGACTCGTGAGTCGGACTGAGTTCCCCCTCTGACTCGACTTGGACTCGAGTCCCAATATTTTTAATGGGACTCGAGACTCGACTCGGGACTCGAGACCAAGGACTCGTCAACATCCCTGGGCTGTGCCAGAAGGAGTGGAGAGGAGCGTGATTGCTGGCGAAGAGCGCATGGAAGCGAGGTGTGCCGCTGCTCGGCCACTATGGACGGCTACCAGGAGTGCAGCCCCAACAGTGTGTCAAGATTTATTTTGATTGATGTGTTGCGTACTTGGGAGAGGCAGAAGAAGGACCTGAGATTACTCTGTGTGGCTGCTCTGAGTGTGTTTCTGGTTCCAGCAAGTTCGTCACCAGTGGAGCGGGTGTTCAGTGAGGGTGGAATTGTGATGAGATCTCACCGTTCCAGAATTGGGGCCAAACATTTAGAAAAAATCATGTTCCTCAAATGCAACATGGATAAATTTTAGGAAGTACAGCAAGTTTATTTTTTAAAATCATTTTTCTAAAATGCAACCTTTCAGACATTTTGGGTTTGGCTGCCTCTGCCTGCCTGTCTGGGGTTCCCAGCCTCCTCTGCCTGCCTGGTCTCTTCTTGACCAATTCAATAGTTGAATTGTCCAAGACAAAGGCCTCTGCCTGCCTGCTTTGGGGTTCCCTGCCTCCTCTGCCTCCTTATTTTGGGTTTTTCTGCCTGGTCTGTTCTTGCCAAAATCAGTGGCAGAGTTTTGAAATAAAAAGGCACACTTGTGCCTAGAATTTATTTAAGCCACACGTCTGAAGTAGCCTTATTTCGTTGGGGGAAACCCCCATTGATTTTAATAGGGACTCGTGGAGTCAGCTTTGGGAGTGACTCGTGACTCGTGAGTCACCATTTTGGACCAAGGACTCGGACTCGGACTCGAGACTCGGGTCCAAAGACTCGCGACTCGACTCGTGACTCGAGACCAAGGACTCTTCAACATCCCTGACTATTTTATATGGAACTACCACCTCTCCACAAGCTCCTCCTAGTCATCAGCTGAGATTTCATAGATTTCATAGATCGTAGAGTTGGAAGGAGCCTACAAGGCCATCGAGTCCAGCCCCCCTGCTCAATGCAGGAAACTAGAGGAGGGGGGTCTCCCATCCAAGTAACAACCAGGCCTGACCCTGCTTAGCTTTCCACGCTCAGACAAGCTGAGCCAGCGTGAGCCACAGGCCTGTATGATGTTGTGATGCGCCCCAACGCCAACAGATGGTGGGCGAGTTCGCAGGGCTTGCTAAGCCACCTTGAGAATAAGCTGCTGTGGGTTGTTGGCTGAACAACCCACATTACTCCTGACAGACGATCCGGCACATGGTGGCTTGGCGTGGCTTCTTCCCCGCTCGGTCCTCCCGCCGGCTCTTGGCACATATCCCAGCTGCCTTTGCGGCACTAAACCCTCTCAGATCCGTGCATTCACGACGACCAAGAGCTCTGCCCGCTCGCCGCTGCACAGCTGCCAGATCTGCAAGGTGCAAAGCACGAAATCTCGGAGCCCGGTTTTCCCTCCGGAGGGAAACTTCCCCCCCCCCTTCCAATGGCTACCCCTTTTCGGAGTAATTTTTTTAGCAGCCCTTTTGGGGTAAATGAGATCGGGGTGGGTGGGTTTCAGTCTTTCCAATGATCACAAATGGGTTTGTGTTCCCCCACACACACACACACACACACTTTGGTCCTTCGCAAGTGTGCAGGTTCGCAGGGCCACAGTTTACATTCTTAAGTTGTATCAGTATGACCATAGCTAGCAGAGTATCCAAGCATATCAATATGCCCTCTACATGTCTAGAAATCATCATCATCATCATCATCATCATCATCAGGCGATCACTCGTGACCGAGTAAGAGTGTCTTCCGGGATAAAAGGAGGAAATTCTAAAGAAGATTGTGTAGACTCTAGCGATGGGTCCGTAAGTGACTGTGGAGGCCAATTCTAGATCCACACAGCTTCCCACAGTGAGGACACAAGTTACCAGATAGAAGATGGTCCTGTAAAGGATTCATTTGACGTGCTTTTCGCTTAGCACGTTTCTCCCTTTCACCTTGCACTCGGGCTTCTTCAAAGTCCATGGAACCTTTGTGAGAGGCCAACCTCCAGTTAGATCATTCATGGGCCAGAGCTTCCCAGTTTTCGATGTTTATATTGCATTTTTTTAGATTAGCCTTATGAACATCTTTAAACCTCTTATATTGACCACTGATATTCCGCTTTCCATCCCTGAGTTGGGAGTAAAGTAACTGCTTTGGGAGACGGCAGTCAGGCATTCGAACAATATGACCGGTCCACTGAAGTTGGCGTTTGTCAAATTCCCCCTCTCATAACACGCTGAAATGCCAGCTGTCAAATCCCTCCTCCACTTCAACGCTTCCCTTGACAGCAAACTCCAAAAGGGGGGCGGCTGAATGAGACGGGAGCCTTTTTATTGCGGGAGTATGTGGAGCTTGTTTCTGCTTTGCCAATTTAACAATCAATAAAGCATGTGAACAAAATAGGAAAATATGCCTTGCTGTAGTCCTGAAAACATGCACACCCGCACACTTGCACAAGACTGAAGGAAAACAAACAAACAAACAAACAAACCTGAACCCATTTGCGCAATTTATAAGGACCAAGATGATGATGATGATGATGATGATGATGATGATGATGATGATGTTGCCAATGCAATAATGTTGCCGCTCTTGCTAGGTGGCTCTCTCATCATTTTAAACAAGCCATGCTGAAGCAACTCTTCTGGGTTCAGATGCCACAACAAGGCACCCTGAGAACAAGCCACGCCACCCTAAACAACCATGGCTTCTCAGGGTGGCTTGTTTGTGAAAACTAACTCACAACAGAAAAGCCACTCTGGGTTTGGACATCACACTAAGCCACCGTGCAACCACCCATGGAAACAACCCACTGTGACTTAGTGTGACATGCGCACCCAGCACCAGGTCCAGGAGGGGCAGTTGGGGAGAGAGTCAGCCATAGAATGTTGACAATAACGGCAACTGCTCGGAGGGAAGTGCACAGTACTTTTCTTGGCTGGGGGAGGGAATAATTGTAAGTTTACACAATTAAATATGTGCACTTATATTCTGTCTGCAGTTGGGTCACCTGAGTTCGGGAACTGCCATCTGTGGTGGTGTGTTTAAATGTGCATTCTCCCAGGGATGTATGAGAATTTCATTCCTGTTTGCAAATCATGCAAAGATGTCCCGCTTGCAATCCTGAATGCCAATGCAAGCAGAAACAAAATTCTCGGGAAATTTTCACTATTTCCCGACATTGTGTTCATGTTCTAAAGTGCACACTTGCGCAATTGCACACTTCCAAAACTTCACATTCCCCCCCCAATGCATTTTCATGCTTTAGCCTATGGGGGAAGAGTGTGCATTTGGGGTGCACACTTGGTAAAGTGTGCAACTTTCATGTTAAAAAATGGGCACTTTTCCTGGTCAAAAAAGAAGAGTGAGAATGAAGGAAGATGAGAACCTTGATAAGACCAAACTTCATTTGTTCTCTCACCCCTACACCCTCCCTGAGTGTATAAGTGGGGTTTTTTGGGGTGTGTGTGTGTGTGTGTGTTCAGAACAGAGCTCCACCAAAAACAGGGTTAGACTACTCTGTTTGGGCAAGACAGAGAGAGAAAGAGCATCGCCTCCAAGCAGGGCCCAGCACTGGCCTTCCAAAGACAAGAACCAAGCAATCCCTCAGCCGAACCTTTGGCTGCACCTCACACCTTCATTCCGAGGTCAAAGGAAAGCAAACCCGTAAATATCATTTGCGCTTGCCCAGTTGAGACTCAGAGCCGCAGCCACCTCCTCCTCTTCCTCTTCCTCCTCCTCCAGTCCTCTCCGTGAAAGAGCTCTCTGGAAAGAGCCCGCGTCACGGACACGGCCAAGCAGAAAAGTCGATGGCAGCAATTTAAAAAAGGAGCCCGTGTCAAGGTCACTTCCTGTTGATCTCCTGCTGTCGGAGAGAGGACAAACGGTGCGGTGGACGCCAGCCGTCCCCCCCCCCCCTTCAAGGATTTCCCGTTGCCCGGAACATTGCGCTCTCCTTGGAACAGCATCATCACTGACAAATACGGGGCTGAGAAAAAGGCAGCGTGATTCACCGCTAATGAGATGCCGATAAGGGAAAGGCAGGCGGCGGGGGGGGGGGGGGAGGTATCTCTCCACGGAGGGGTCAGGAAGTCGTTGATTTAAGAGGTAAACAAGTGATCAAGGATGGACAAATGGTTCTGGATGCGAGATGCGTGCCATACCCACCCACCCCCGCCCAAGGCCCATTAAAAAAAAACCTTCTGTCTGGCCTTGGGAAGCCAAAGTACTTGGGGACATGTGGCTACCCATGCTGCAGCCTGTCCAGTTGGCTTCCAACGGAAAGCCAAGTGATATTGTTTTTGGAAGCGCCCAGCAGCCCAAGTCATCAGGTCCTAAAGCGCAAGCATGCCAGGATGACTGGGCAGCCAAAGGTTCATCTAGCCCAGCGCTGGGACTCCACCAGTGGCCAGGCAGCTGTCAGGGCAAAACTCACAAACAGAAGATGACGGCAAGAGCCGTCCCTTGGCGTTGTGTCTCCAGTGTTGGCTAACAGCCACTGGCAGAACCCAGCAACGCTTAGTTCAGTGTTCTCCCACCTTGGGTCCCCAGATGTTTTTGGCCTACAACTCCCAGCATGCCCCAGCCAGCTACGCTGGCTGGGGCATGCTGGGAGTTGTAGGCCAAAAACATCTGGGGACCCAAGGTGGGAGAACACTGGCTTAGTGCTTTTATGCTTCTTCAGTGTACTCAAAGAACTTCATGTGCATTGTTTTGTCGCAATTTTTACAAATTCCAGAAATAAAAACATGACTGGAAAGGACCCGCCCGCCCGCTGTGCTTTCTGACATTCCCAGCGCTGCTGTGGCAAAGAGTCCAAGTGACTGAGAACCCCAAAATTGGGGAGCGGAGCGGAGCGATCTTTGCCAGGGCAGAATTCTGTACGAATCCCTGTTTCAGCCATTCAAAGGTCCCGTGCTCCTCTGTAATTGTTGTGAAATGTTGTGAACTGCCCAGAGAACTTCAGCTTAATAGAAATGAAATAATAATTTCAACAACAACAACAAAAACAACCTGCCCTTTCTCCTGCACTGCCCCTTATGCTTGAATCTGCCTCCTTCTCTCTTCCTTCCTACAAACACCTCCCTCCTCCAAGCCCACCCTTTCTGTTAAGCCTTCGGTACACCCCCTTCCTCCCAGCGCCCCACTGTAACCAAGCCTAAATAAGGATAACGGAAATAAATGCATGCTCTTGCCCTGCTTATCCCCTCGACCCATATCCTTCTCCTCCCTCTGTTTCCTCCCATGGCCTCCCCAGATCCTGGGCTGGGATCTGTCTTCCTCTCTTTTGGCTTTTTACTTGGTAAAGCAGGGGTGTTGAACCTCAGGCTTATGGGCCAAATCCAGCCCTCTGGGGCTACCCAGATGGACACGCCCCCTTCCCCTCATCCCACCCACTTTCCCCCGACTGACCCCCCCATCATTTGGTGCATTCCTGGCTTTTCCATCGTTTCCCCCGCATTCTAAAAGCTTGAAATGCCTCTCCGAAGGCTCAGTTCAGGGGTGCGGAACCTCTTTCATCTGGAGGGCCGAATGCCATTTCAGAGAAGCTCTCGGGGGCTGCGTTCCAGCGGTGGGCGGGGCCCAAGGCAAAAGGGGCGGGGTCAAAAATGCCTCCATAGTTTCACGCTCCCATGGCCAGCAACGGAGCCCTTCGGAGAGGCATTTCAGCCTTTTAGGATGGAGGGGGAAAGGGCACAGAAGCCGGGAAACAAACAGCCAGTAGCCAGGGGGGAAAGGGGACGAGGCCAGAGGAAGGGGCATGGCACTCTGGTGAAACCAGGTTGGCTGGATTGGGGCCCCGGCCCCAAGGTTCTGCGCCGCTGGCTTCATTATTGGCACTAAGAGCTTTACGCTTAAACTATGCGGGTATTTTTAGTCCTGCCCAGCACTGGAACGCGGCCTCTGATAGCTTCTCCGAAGCTGAATTTGGTCCTCAGGCTGAGAGAGGTTCCACATCCCTGCCATGGAGCATTGTGCGCATGAATGATAGAGAGCAGGTGGAGAGAGGGGTTCAAAACAAAGGCGTGCACCCCCTATCGGGCCCCAAGCGCCTTTTTTTCCTCCCACTCGCCACGGGCTCCTCTGTCGCCTTCTCTTAAAAGATGCGCTTTTCTAGGCACGGCGGCCCTCTCGCTGCGTCTCCCCAGGCAGGCTCCTCTCGGCCCCGTCTCTTCCCGCGAGGCTCTCGGGGCCCGGGGCCACGGCTCGCTCCAACTTGGGGCCTAGGCGGCTTGCCGACAGGCGTCTCCCCGAGAGCATGCGTGGTTAGCCCGCAAGCCCACACGGAAGCCAGCGAGGAGAGCGAGGGGCGGCCATCTGCCAGCAACAGATTATGCAGGACTTGAGGAGTCATGGACTCCGGAGGGGGGGAACGCCTCCATTGTTCCATTGTGCGGCAGTCAATGTTTTTCTGAGCAGTGGACAAAAGGGGACACTTAACAGAGTTCCCGGCTTGATGTTTAGCCCAGGTTTTTGTCCAAAGCGGCAGCTTTGTTTGTGACCTTTCTGAAGTCTTGCAAATTTTCCAAACGCCACACACACAATCCCGTTTACCGGAGTTGGGAGTTGGATGAGTGCGTGCGTGCATACGCAAGCACCAGCAGCGATTTCTCCACTCTCTCAAAAGCGACCATCTCCCTCCCCATCAATCAGTCCACAGAATTCTGACTGGGCCCGGCTCACTCCAACAGACACCTTCATCGGGGCTACTCAAGAGCAGGAAACAGGGAAGGCCGGGGGGAGGATGCTGTGTGTGATACGGCAGCGGAACGGCTTGTTATGCCCAGCCTCACCGTGTGGCGTCAAATGAATTCACAGGTCTGGCAAAAAGGCAAAGACTCGCTTCCGTCCTGGAATGGTGGAAAGCTGCCCTACCCCCCCCCCCCCGCACCACCGGCTCTCGGTCCACCGTGTAAGGGAGTGGACGGGGGTGGGGGCACATGCCGCTCCAGAAGAAGTTGTTTATCGGGTGGCAGGTTCCCAGGAGAAGCCGGGTTCTTGGCCAC
This sequence comes from Shinisaurus crocodilurus, assembly GCA_021292165.1. Lineage (NCBI taxonomy): Eukaryota > Metazoa > Chordata > Lepidosauria > Squamata > Shinisauridae > Shinisaurus > Shinisaurus crocodilurus. Next base: position 293,910,482 of record CM037878.1, read on the forward strand.
ATCAAAAGGAGCCTGCTGACGTCTGAAGCTAAAGCGTCTCAGCTGGAAGTCAGAGCATTGTCCGAGCACAGCTGGCCGGTCATGCGGCGGTGGCTTGCGTTCGGAGATCCGGAATTGGAGTCACTCGCAACGGAAAGACTGCGCAGTCCACTAGGACAGCCTCCCCCGAGCTGCCGCCAGCCAGATGGGTTGGACTACAACTCTCATCATCCCCCAGCCAGGGGATGCTGGGAGTTGTAGTCCAACCCATCTGGGGGGGGCAGCTCGGGGGAGGCTGTCCTAGGAGTTCCCCTCCCATACAAGCCCCATAGCTCTTTTCCTCGCCTGTCCAGTCCCATGCTCCTCTTGTTGGGGAGGAGGCGGGAAATTATGCCCCACTTCGTCTCTCCAGCCGATCGTTTATTTAATTAATTTACTTATTAATAATTTTTTTAAAAAAAACAACAACAACAACCAGTGGCCAAGTGTTGCAGTGCGGGGCGCTCCTGATCAGGGTTCTGGGCGCCAGCCATGCCCGCTTCCGGGCTACTCCATTCCACCACCACCCCACTCTCCCCCCCCCCGCTTCAACAGAAAGTCAGTCGGCATTCCCTCCCCACCCACCCCCGAGCCTGGTCAGCCCCCATGAAGCTGTTTTTGTTCCTCCCCACCTCCGTAGGTTCCCTTCCCACCTCCCGCAAGACCCGGGGCTTCCGCAAACCTGCCAACGACACCTCCTCCTCGTGTGCCACCAGTGCCGGCTCCAGGTTTTGGAGGGCCCTCTCGGGCAAGGCACCCTCAACGGCCCCGCTCACTTAGTGAGCCTGTCTTCTCCTTGCCACTGCCCCCCGCTGCTCTTATTTATTTATTTATTATATTTATCAATCGCCCATCTGGCTGGTCACCCGGCCACCCTGGGCGATGTACAATTAAAATACAGTAAAACACAATAAAATATAATAATTAAAACAATATAAAAAATTCTCATTAAAAACCTAACCCACCCCATATTCCCGCCTGAACAGCCATGTTTTTAATGCATGGCGGAAGCTCATCACGGAGGGGGCATGGCGAAGGTCACTAGGGAGGGAGTTCCATAATGTGGGGGCCGCCACAGAGAAGGCCCTCTTCCTAGTCCCCACCAGCCTGGCTGCTCTGGCTGATGGGATAAGGAGAAGGCCGTCCGTGGCAGACCTTGTTGAGCGGCCTACTTGATGTTGCTGGAGGCGCTCCTTGTTGCTGGAGGCGCTCTTGCTCCTCTCCTCCTCCTCCTCCTCCTCCTCCTCCTCTTCCTCGTCATGGCTACCACTTGCCAGCTGGCCAGGCAGAGAGCCCGTGCGCAAGCAAGCAGGCGGCGGCATCTCCCGCCCCTCCTCCTCCTCACCAGCGCCGTTGCCTGGACCAGAGCGAGGGGCAGGTGAACGAGCAGGTTGCCGGGGGGGGGGGAAGAGGAGGAGCAACTCCAGGGGGCTCTTGTCTGTGGGCCCCTGCTAGGGTGTGGGCCCTTGGCAGGTGCCCGGCCGTGCCTTCAGAAGAGGAGACTGAGGGGAGATATGATCGCACTCTTCCAGTACTTGAAGGGATGTCACACAGAGGAGGGCAAAGATCTCTTCTCGTTCATCCCAGTTTGCAGGACACGGAATAATGGGCTCAAGTTACAGGAACCTAGATTCCACCTAAACATCAGGAAAAATTTCCTGACTGTCAGAGCAATAAGACAATGGAACCAACTACCTAGGGAGGTGGTGGGCTCTCCCAGTCTGGAGGCATTCAAGGTGCAGCTGGACAGACATCTGTCGGGGATGCTTTGACCTGGATTCCTGCATTGAGCAGGGGGTTGGACTCGATGGCCTTGTAGGCCCCTTCCAACTCTACTTTTCTATGATTCTATGATTCTATGATTCTACCCTAGACGCCGTCCCCGTGGGCCATTTTGGCAACATCAGGATCCACACTCAAGAGAATGAGTTCGCCAGTCGTGCGCAAGAAAAGTCACAGCCCGCTTTAGGCTGCAACGTTATGCTCACTTATGTGGAAGTACGACGCCATACCCACCCAACTCAGTGGGGCTCGCTTCAGAGTAAACCTGCTTAGGGTTGCCCTCTTCATTCAGAGTATTTGAGGTTCCTCATCTCTATTTTCTTGTTGTAATCCTTACAGCGAGGCCAAGATCTGTGGGCCCTCCAGATATCGTTGGACTACAACTCCCATCAGCCCCAGTCAGCATGGACAAATGGTCAGGAATGATGGGAGCTGCAGGTACCCCATCCCTGCCTTACAAGAACCCCTATCATGATCCCTCTATTATTACAGATGTGGGGAGGCAATTAGGGTGGGGGCAAACACGGCTTGCCAAAGGGCCACTCGACGTCCCTGGCGGCTGTGCGATGAGATCGGAACATGCAGCTCAATGTCTTAGGATGCAGCTAGAAAAGACAAAGCGGAGATGTGATCAGAAGCTCCGGGGGGGGTGGGGGGAGAGATTTTTAAAGCCATAGTGGGGATGAACAGGACCTGGGCCAAGGCCCTGGGCGTGTGTGTGTGTGTGTGTGTGTGTGTGTGTGTGTGTGTGTGTTAAACACTTAGATTCATAGATTATAGAGTGGGAAGGAGCCTACAAGGCCATCAAGTCCAACCCCCGGCTCAATGCAGGAAACTAGAGGAGCAGGGCTGGTGCAAGGCAGTTTGGTGCCCTAAGCAAGATCAGATATTTAGTGCCCCCCCTTCCCACTTAAGCCCTCCCTCCCTCCAGCCCTATGCTCCTGGCGCCCCCTTTAGCCCTGCGCCCTAGGCAGCTGCCTAGTTGGCCTAATGGTAGCACCGGCCCTGTAGAGGAGGGGTCTCCCATCCAAGTAATCACCAGGCCTGACCCTGCTTAGCTTTCCACGCTCAAACAAGCTGAGCCGGCGTGAGCCACACTTTGCTCCTGCTCCATTTGTCTGCTCTGAACTCCACACCATCATTTAGTTTTACATGGCTGGTTACATGGCGTTGGGACGTTATCACACAGGCTATATGTGATCTGTGAGTGGCTGGATCACGTATCCAGCAAGGTGATCCTTTTTTCAAACAAACAAACAAACAAACAAACAAACAGGCACCAAAGCAGGTGCCAAGGGGGCAGGGGGGGGGGGATGAACAGGAATAAACTGGTGCCAGAGGTTTAGGTTGTGTTTCGGAGAACCCCTTTTCACATTCTCCCCATAATGCAACGCTGCACGAAGCTGAACTCCCTTGTGCTTCCATTCCCAAACTGTGGTGCAGAAGCACGCTCCAGCAAGTGCCGAAACGAAAAGCAGGCAGGACCGTGGCAGCTCTGGGGGACAGAGCCGCTGCCCCTGGTACGTCGGCCCGGCAGCGATTGCTGTGTGCGCCCAAGAGCAGTGGTTCGGGCAGAGTCCAATTCCCCTCTGATATGAATGGCAACCAAGACGTGGGCAGTGCAGTAGGTGGGCACACACACACACACACACGCGCGCAGGAGGCCCTGCTCCTCACTGGCACTCCAAACAGAAAAGCACCGCGGAGGATGACGGAGCGCAGAGACGGCGAAGGAACGAGCCGGGAGGCGTCGGGCAAAGCAGCCGGTGTGCAGCTGGCAGCCTCAGAGCATGAACACACGAGCCAGGCGTAATTGGAAATTAAAGAGCCCGAGACAGGGAGGGATGGGAGGAGACACGGGGACAAAGCGAGGCCCATAATTAAGGCAAGGCACTGTTCTGTGAAGAGATCTGAACTCACTCCTCTTTCCATCCTTAGGCTTAAGGAGGAGCTGCCAATCAAGCCAACACATTCCAGAAGGGACCAGCTGCAGCCTTTTCAGGGAAAGAAAAGATCCAGGGGGCGAGGGGAAGCACAGTTGGGCAAGCAACGCTGGCTTTCGATCCTGCTGTGTTCTGATGGCTTCCACTGGGGCTGGTCCAGCTTTACAAGGACCCCAAGCGATCACTCAGAGTGGCCGCCCCTGTGCGAGAGTGGCGAGCGGCACGATACCTGAGTGGCGTGCTCCAGAATTGTCGGCAATGTCTGCACCCGAGCAACCCCCCTCCCTGTGTCATGACAAGGATCCTGGGGTGTGTGGATATAATTCTATGGGTGCAGCATGTGTCAAGACAGCAAAATCTCTTGCGTATGCACCCCACGTGGACTCTGATGGCCTGTGGCACATGCTGGGCTGTGGTCACCTGGGTCGGATTATTCGTGGAGGACTCCCTTCCAGTGCCAGGGGTCAGCCGTCTCTCTCTAAGTTTCTACATAACTACTTGGCAGGGCTGCATTCTGGGAAAGGTCCCAGAAATGTGCCCAGAGGAGCATTTGGTGCATGGCACGTACAACCCTAATGAAATCAGTCTGCTGGTCTGGTCCCAGCAAGGGGTGGCCTTAGAGCAGGTCTCTCCAACCTGGGGTCCCCAGATGTTGCTGGCCTACAGCTCCCAGCATATCCAGCCAGGACAGCTAATGGCAAGGGATTCTGGGAGCTGTAGTCCAGCAATATCTGGGGACCCAAGGTTGGAGAGCCCTGCCTTAGAGGATATGCTTCTTTTGAGATAAATTCCCAGTTCACCCTTGAAAGTTTCACTCGTCTTTAATATTACCATTTTCATTCTCTAGTAGAGTGATGCTTCGGCACCCAAATAATAGATCCCCTTGCTTACTAAAATGACCAGTTGATTAATCTACCAGGTTAAAATTCGCAGGCCTAGATTTTATGGTGTCTTCAGTGTTCCCCACACTCAGCCTTTTAAGGAAAAGATGCATTCAGCACTCAGACACATTAAAATCCAGCTGCCACTGATCCTACAAAGATGCGTAGCCGCAATGGTGGAGAAATATGCATAGTTGGTGGGAGGAGAAAACCAGGCCTCCATCAGAGAGAGGAAGAAAAAAAGGAGGCAAAGAGGGCCGGGCAACACCTCTGACCTGACCCAGGCGAACAAGCTGCTGATGCCATGCTCAGATCATGTAACAGTATCTGCCCTCAAGGCATTTATTTCTGGCAAGAGAGATTACTGCACAGAAGCAGAGATTCTGAGATAGAAGCCGTGGAATTCACAGTATTAAACTCAGCTGTTTTGTTCCTGGAAGCTTGAGGGTGGAGTTGGGCTTGGGGTTTCGTTTTTGTGGTGGGGGGGGGCTGGCTTTTCCGAAGGGTGGGCTACAATCTCATGTGTTGCATGCTATTTGTGGGATACGGTTATCCTGCATTCCAGGGCAGGGTCGTTATTGTCACAGGAGACAACGGGATGTTTCTGGCTTTGAAGACACACAGGCATGCCAACTTTGTGTATCATATGCATGGCTCCTTTGACCTCCATGCAAGATTAGTTTTCCTCACCTTCTCTGAGATCTTGCCTATGAATCACCTGTTTTGGCAGTTCACCTCAGCAGTTTTCATTAAACTCAAGGCAGATGAGTCCACACCTGCTGCCCTTTCAAACAGCAGTAGCTTAGACTCAGCCTAACTTCAGGAGTCAAGAACACTGACTTCTGCCCCATCCTTACCCTTCGATGGGGATGGAGCTGCATCCATTCTGCTCCACGTGCTGGGAAGGAAGGGGTTATCATATAATCTTTTGTATTAAGGGAAGGCACAAGATACTGGTTCTCCTTGAGAGGGGCAATTATCTCTGCCCCAAAGTTAACTCAAACATCTCAAGATCCTGGCCTCCAAGCTCTTCATTCCTTCTGCCTGCCTCTCTTCAGTTCCAGGTCACAATCCTGCCAGACATTTTGCACATGGACCAAGTATCCTTCACCCTGACATGGTGCTTCATTAGCGTCCCTCAGAAGACTGCGGTCCCAGATGGGCACACTCCGGGATAGAGAGATCTTCGAAATATTTTAACCTCACTCATCCTCACAGGAAGCTGAGGAGAAAAGTCCCTTATCATTCACCTGGAATCCTTGTCTCAGGGACTAATCAAGTTACAAAGCTGGAGGGAGCCTTGTGTGGAATAAAAAAAAAGGATGTTGTGGGGGGTTAAAGCACCTTAAAGCACCTAGAGTACCTAAAAGAGGGTGTGGAAGAACCTGAAAAAAGTGCAGAAAAGGGCAATTAAAATGATCCAGGGGCTGGAGCAACTCCCCAATGAGGAAAGGTTACGACGTGTGGAATTGTTTAGCTTAGAAAAAGGATGAGTGAGGGGATGTGTTAAGATGAGATATAGTTCTGATCATTTTGGCTATGGCTACACCTCCAAAAGGAAGTCCACAGCCCTCATAAGAAGCGTTGGGTAAGCAAGGGTTCAGGAGAAAAGAAGCAGCCTGCCCACCTCCCCAGCAGGGTGGAAGGCGAAAGGTCATGACTGAAGGCTTGAATGGAAGAGTGAGTGAAGCCTAGAGGAATGCATAGGCACGAGTGGAAGGCTTGCATTGATTAAGACCTGAATATTGCATATAGCCTAAAACACAGGAGGATTTCTCCTGAAAAGATATGGCTCCCCCCCCCCCCACTGGGCGAATACCACCAGAAGAAGCTTACTCCAGAAACAGTCCCATCAGCAGGAAGACCCAAACCTTTGCTTTCCTAAGTACAGTAATACCTTGGATTGCAAGTAACTTGGTTTGAGAGCGTTTTGCAAGACAAGCAAATTTTTAAATATTTATTTAATTTTTTTTTTAACTTGATATACAAGCGACGTCTTGCAGTACAAGTACTGTAGTACGGCTTAAATTAAAAAATCTCTGTACAAATTTTTTGGGAGGGATTTCGTTTTGATATAAGAGTGTTTTGGATTACAAGCATGTTTCCGGAACAAATTATGCTCTCAATCCAAGGCATGACTGTACACCCATCAGGAGCTATCAAAATACAAAGAGTAAGGTCGTTAGCAGGGTTTGAAGACATCTGTGGGGCAAAGACCACCCCCCACTGCTCTCATTTCCCCCAAAAGGCAGGAAAGAGACTATAAGAACCAAGACATTTTAGCAAGGTGTGTTGGGAGACAGAGCTGAGCTGGAACCTCATCACAGCAGACAAGTAGTAGCTGGGACTTTGCTTTTCTATCCTTCTAGGCGGGGATCTCTCCCCCCCTTTTTTCCTATTCAGGCTTGTCAGGGCAAAAGGGACTCTTTCTCCTCTCCAGAATACAGGGTGTGTTTGAACCACAGCGTAAGGATATTTTGCTGCCTGACATCACTAGGTTTGCTTTACCAACAAGTAAGACACTGTACCTACTCTGTATTCTTCTTCAATAAAACCACCCTTTTGTTTCTAGAGTCTATGTGTGTGTGTGTGTGTAGGTTTGTTTAAGTGTAAAAGGAGCAAAGCGCACACTTTCCACCCCAGCAGCGCAGGTTTTACCCCAGCCAAAGATCCTAAACCTTTCGTAAGAGAATGGGGTTAGAGGGAATCTAGCGCCCAGAATTATCTGTCGTAACAGATGATAGAGTGGAGATTTCCCCTAGACCAGTGTTCTCCAGCCTTGGGTCCCCAGATGTTTTTGGCCTACAACTCCCAGCATGCCCCAGCCAGCAGAGCTGGCTGGGGCATGCTGGGAGTTGTAGGCCAAAAACATCTGGGGACCCAAGGCTGGAAAACACTGCCCCCTAGACAATCTGCCCTAGTTTGCTGTGGTTTGCTCCCCGTCTTAGAAGTCTGCCTTCCATATGCATGTGCAAATATGTAACTGATTTGCAAGTGCATAAAAAGAAATGTGGGAAAGCACCCAGGGAGAGCTGGTTTACGATGTCTTCTGAACTGGTTCTCCAGTGTGCACTGTTTTTGAATAAACAACAATCCACATTGGAGACTGGCTTTTCGCTATCAGGGAGACATGGCAGACATGTCCAAAATTATGCCTGGTGAGGAGAAAGTGGACAGGGAGACATTTCCCCCCCCTCTCTCATAATACTGGAACCCAAAGGGGTCATCCCATGAAGTTGAGCGGTGGGACAGAGAAAAGGAAGTCCTTCTTCACACAGTGCAAAGTTAAACTATGGAATTTGCTACCACAAGATGTCATGATGGCCACCAATCTGGAAGACTTTAAAACAGTGTTCTCCAACCTTGGGTCCCCAGATGTTTTGGCCTACAACTCCCAGCATGCCCCAGCCAGCTATGCTGGCTGAGGCATGCTGGGAGTTGTAGGCCAAAAACATCTGGGGACCCAAGGTTGGAGAACACTGCTTTAAAAGGAGAAGGCTATCAGTGGCTACTAGTCCTGATGGCTACAGGCTACGTCCAATGTCAGAGGCAGTCTGCCTATGTGCACCAGTGGCTGGGGAACATGGGCGGGAGGGTGTTGTTGCACTCGTATCCTGCTTGTGGGTTTCCCATTGGGGCAGCTGGCCGGCCACTGTGTGAACAGAAGGTTGGACTAGATGGACTCTTGGCCTGATCCAGCAGGGCTTTCCCTATGTAATGTTCTTATGAGGAATCTAGTGCAACGCCCCTGTTTGGCGCAGGAAACCCAGAGCTAGAGTATCCTCAACAGGAAACAGTCGAAGACTTCTAGCAAAGGAGAGCCCACTGTGGAAAATAAACCATATATACACATGGAATTCATCTGAACACTCCGTTTATTTGCAATGCGTTGGAGGAAACTTCCACAGAAAGTTTCTCTGCCTGTGTGATGCATGCAGAGCTCTTTCATAAGGCACTGCAGGTCAGGCAGCACTGATTGGTTCATTTTTGTGGAGAAAAGAGCCTCTGGGGGTTCCTGCACACACACTCACTCACACGCACAGACACACCCGCACCTCCTCATGTGTAAACCAGGTGGTCCCGGCTGGAGGCTGGGAGGAGGCGAAATGTGCATAAGTTATCTGATAAAGCAGGGGTCTTCAAACTAAGGCCCACGGGCCACATCCGGCCCGCCTTGCCTTTTTATCCGGCCCGCCGGCTGATTGGCGGAAGCAGACTTTTTAAAAAAACTCTTTCACTTCAAGCGCCGATTCTTTTAATTCTTTTCCATAATATGGAAAAATTAGTGGTGGTGTTTTACCTCTTAAGTATGAGCTGATGTAGCTAAGTCAGATTTCTAATGTTTCAAAAATGCTACTTTGAATTGAAGCAGAGTATGCTCATTTGTGTGATGGCAAAAACAAAAGTAGGTATATTCGTGTTAGGCATGAAACAATTGTGCAACTATATATGTAAATACCACCAGCCCTGCCAGGAGTATTCATTAATATTCCCCCTTGTTCCCTCCCCATTCCTTTTTCCTTGTGTGTCGTGTCTTTTTAGATTGTAAGCCTGCGGGCAGGGACTGTCTTGTTAATTGCTGTAAACCGCCCAGAGAGCTTCGGCTATTGGGCGGTATAAAAATGAAATAAATAAATAAACAAATAAAATAACTTTCCATTTAAGGGGGAAAAAATGCACCCCTATCAAGTAAAAACAAAAGGACCCGGGTCCTTTTTTTTACTTGATCCATTTGTTCATATTTTTTTCAAACTATAGTCCGGCCCCCCAACAGTCTGAGGGACAATGAACTGGCCCCCTGTTTAAAAAGTTTGAGGAACCCTGTGATAAAGCATGGCGCCTGAACGGCTGGGCTAGTCTGGTCTGCAAGCTCCCACCCAAGTCATGAGTTACCCCTCCCCTCTGCCTAGGCCAGGTGAAGTTAATCCTGATTGGCTGAAAGCAGCTGGGCTACTGAAAAGAGGGGGGGGGAGAATATCTTTTGCCAGCTGTGGCTTCTGGGTGTTGGTGGTCGTCAGGCAGCGAGGCAGGCTCACAGCTCCGGCCAGGCCTCAGCCACCAACCCTGGGGAGCTCCCAGTGAACAACGCTAAATGAGGGCTGTGGCTAAGGCAAGCCCTGAAGAGGGCCACCCATCCTGGACCTTAGGGTGGGTGCGGTGGTCTCCTCGCGTGGCAGGGCTTTGCTGAACAATCCCTGAAGCGGACGGACCCCCCCAGGTGACTGGTGAGTGCCTGGGAGAGATATAAGGAATCAGCTTTATTGTTTTGCAGCTTTACTGTTTGTACCAAAGTGTCTCTCCTACCTTTTCTCCTTCCCCCATTTCCCACCCTTTTATTGTAACCTGTTTACCTGAATAAACCTTCCTGGTTTTTACCCCACATGGCGTTTGTGGTTGCTCTGTTGGTTCAGCTCTAATCAGGACCGGTGCAAGGCAGTTTGGTGCCCTAGGCAAGATCAGATATTTAGCGCCCCCCTTCCCACTTGAGAGCGCTGTATTTTTTTTCCAAGGTGTTTCTGGCGCCCCCTTTAGCCCTGCGCCCTAGGCGGCTGCCTAGTTGGCCTAATGGTAGCACCGGCCCTGGTTCTAATTCAAGTCAGGACTGCAGAGCTGAGGCTGGCAGTCTGGCACCTTGGATCTCTGGATCTTGGGTCTTGGGAAGAAAGGGTGGGTTGGCAGAGTCAGCCAGCCCCCCTTCCTTCACAATTTTGCTACTAGGAAAGCCGTCAAGCGGATTGGCTACATACACCCTTATCTACGGACACCACCTAGTTTCTACATTCCTAAAATTCCTCACTCATCCTTTACTTTCCGCTGCTGTTTCAAGTCCCATAAAATGGTTTCCACACCACCACCCTTAGAAGTAATTGGTTCCGCTGGCATCCGCTAATGCCTCATTATCAACATTCTCTGGTGTTGCTCCTCGGGCGTAGGGGTGCAGAAACTCTGGCCCAGGGCCAGATCCAGCCCTCCCGGGATCGCCAGAAAGCCGCACCCCTTTCTCCCAAACGGCAGTCGTTTCCTGGTTTCCTGGGTCTTGTGCCGTTTTTTCTCCATCCTAAAAGCCGCAAGAAACGGCGAAGAATTGTACATCCAGTTGATAAGCTGATAAAAAAATTTTAAAAGGATTTTTTAAAAATAAACCAACAGATTTTAAAATGTGAAACGTTTTGGCATTAAAAACGCCAGCTTTGATCAAAAGTGAGAGTATGCTCAGTACCACTTAGAAACTCAGCCAGAACCAATCAGGAACAGGCCAAACCTCAAAAGGGAGAACAAAGATTATTAACCATTAAAATTTCCTTCTTAAAATGTGTAAGCTGGATGCGCGATTATCGGCTGTTTATTGCGGTTTGGAGTGATGCGTCATGTGCGTCGCATCGCCTGTGTGCAGGTCCATTCCAAAAGGTTGATATATGCCTCTCCCAGAGCTTCGTCCCTGGCAGTCAAAGCTGGGAGCTGAAATATGCCGGTATTTTTGGTATTTGGGCCCTGCCCCCTTGACTTTGGCTCTTCCCCACTGCTGGAACGTGGCCCCCAAGGGCTTCTCTGAAATGGAGTTGGCCCCCGGGCTGAAAGAGATTCTGCACCCCTGCTGTTCAGGGTGGGGGAGACGCCTCCCAGAAGTCTGTTCCACTCTACATCCCTGACAGAGAAAGGAAGCGGCCTCTGATCTACTGGGCAAATTGAAAAGTCGAGAAAGAACATCAGAAGAGCCCTGCTGGATCAGACCAAGGGTCCATCTAGTCCAGCATTCTGTTAACACAGTGGCCAACCAGCTGCCCATGGGAAACCCACAAGCAGGGTATGAGTGCAACAGCACCCTCCCGCCCATGTTCCCCAGCAACTGGAGTACTTAGGCAGACTGCCTCTGATACTGTAGGAAGCACAGTCGGACTAGTAGCCATTGATACTTGATAGCCTCCTTCTCCATGAATTTGCCCAATCCCCTTTTAAAGCCATCCAAAGTGGTGGCCATCAATACATCTTGTCAAAGTGAATTCCATAGTTTAACTCTGTGCTGCGTGAAGAAGTCCTTCCTTTGATCTGTCCTGAATCTCCCACCAATCAGCTTCATGGGATGACCCGTTGGGGTCTAGTATTATGGGAGAGGGAGAAAAATGTCTCCCTGTCCACTTTCTCCACACCTTAAGAGAATGGAGCCCGCTCCCCTCTAATCAATATGGGAAACAGAACATCAGAAGCTGCCTTTATTTCTCGCCTTTATTTCTGTAACCTGGATTTAGATACTGAACCAACAGAGTACTACAAAACCCATGTGGGGTAAACCATGACACAGGCCTGTGGCTCACACTGGCTCAGCTTGTCTGAGCGTGGAAAGCTAAGCAGGGTCAGGCCTGGTTGTTACTTGGATGGGAGACCCCCCTCCTCTAGTTTCCTGCACTGAGCAGGGGGTTGGACTCGATAGCCTTGTAGGCTCCTTCCAACTCTATGATCTATGAAAAGACCATGGGTCCATCAAGCCCAGTCTTGTCAACACTGACCGGCAGCCATGGCTCTCCAGGGTTTCAGGCAGGATTCTTCCCCAGCCCTACCTGGAGATGCCGCTGCGGACTGATCCTGGCACCTTCTCCGTGCAAAGCAGAGGCTCTACCACCGAGCCGCTCCCTTAGATGAGGGTGACTAGAGGAGGAGGATTTTGACGGAGGGACAAGTAGTTACACAGGGATGAGGAAAGGGTGGGTCTTAACCACACTGGAAAGGAAACAGCCGCAGGATCTGGTAAATGCATCAGAAGAAGGAAAAGGAGGCGCAGAAGGTGGCTTTAGGTTTTTCCGCTCTATTTGACACTGCAAAGGTGGCACAATCTGACATTAGGTACTAGTCCACATGGAGCAGCCATAGCTCATGAGCAGATGACTAGACTGAAAGGTCTATGAAGAGCAGCAAAAGAAGGACAATTTTTTTTTTTAATAAAAAAAAAATTATCCTGCAAGAATAAATCTGCCTTCATTAAAAGTAATTATCAGTAGCCGTTGATGATGGTTGCTAGGCTCTCCATCTGCTTAAGGGAAAAGATTTGCAGAGTTATCTTTTATTAGATCTCCACTGGACAGGCTGGTGGTTCTGTTTCTGGGAAAGAACCACACACCCCCTTTCATCCTTTCGCCTTCCTTGGCTGGCTGCACAGCTGCGAAGATCGGTCAGTTTTTCTCTTTTGTTACCAAAAACAAAAGGCAGGATGCGCAGGCGATGTTCCAGAATGACCACCAGCGCCCCTCTTCCCTTTTCCTCCCAGGGCTGAAGCTCTTTCTGTGCGGATGGTTATCGCGGCTCTGATCTCTGTCTCTTGGGCTGGATCTACACCATGCATTTTTACCGGCACTGTAATGCCTGACCTGCTGGCGTGTCACATGACGCTCACCCCAAACTGCCCTCCTCGACCCCCAGCTTCTCTCTCTCTCTCTCTCTCCAGCTTGCCCTGTGAACTGGAGAGTAAATGCCATGCTGCTTCCAGGGATGGGGACTCGGACTCGAGGACTCGACTCGTGAGTCGGACTGAGTCCCCCCTCTGACTCGACTCGGACTCGAGTCCCAATATTTTTAATGGGACTCGAGACTCGACTCGGGACTCGAGACCAAGGACTCGTCAACATCCCTGGGCTGTTGACGAGTCTTCTGGCTGTGCCAGAAGGAGCGCGATCACCGGTGAAGAGCGCATGGAAGCGAGGCGCGCCGCTGCTCAGCCACTATGGACAGCTACCAGGAGCGCAGCCCCAACGATGTGCTGAGATTTATTTTGATTGATGTGTTGTTGTGGGGGGTTTGGGTTAGGGTCAGACATTTTGGGTTTGGTTGCCTCTGCCTGCCTGCTTTGGGGTTCCCTGCCTCCTCTGCCTGCCTGGTTATTTTGGGTTTGTCTGCCTGGTCTGTTCTTGCCAAAATCAGTGGCAGAGTTTTGAAATAAAAGGGCACACTTGTACCTAGAATTTATTTAAGCCACACATCTGAAGTAGCCTTATTTTGTTGGGGGGAAACCCCATTGATTTTAATAGGGACTCGTGGAGTCAGTTTTGGGAGTGACTCAGGACTCGTGACTCGTGAGTCACCATTTTGGACCAAGGACTCAGACTCGGACTCGAGACTCGGGTCCAAAGACTCGTGACTCGACTCGTGACTCGAGACCAAGGACTCTTCAACATCCCTGGAACTGGAGAGTAAATGCCATGCTGCTTCCCCGCCCTCCCCTCCCCTCCCCTTGCCTCAAAAAAAGTTTGGAATGTCCCCTTTCTCCCCTTGCCTCAAAGAACGACTACCTGAAAATGAGACAAAATGCATGTCTACTCAGAAGTAAATCACAGTAAACCACAATTATCTTCAGTGGCCTTACTCAGAAGTCAATCACATTGATTTCAATGGGGCTTACTCTTGGGAAAGTCAGCAGGGGAGAGGGGCTGCACTTCGGGGGGGGATTTCTTTTGAGTGGATGGGAATGGGGGTACGGATCCTGCTGGTTTCACCCCATGGAAGGTGGGAGATCAGCAGCAGCACAGCCTCCCCGACCCCCGGCTTCCCATCCCTCTCTCCATGATTTTTTGTGAGCGGGCTGGAGAAGCTGCCAAATTTTTTTCTTTTTTAAAACACTTATCTCCATTAGTTCGCTCCTTCACACCTGCACATAGATGAACAACAACATCCCAACTTTTTCTTAAAGGGCCATTTCCCTTTAACGCACATGGCACATCAGCTTTCGAACGCCAACTTCTCCCGCAATTGCATGTCTGCGCAACACAAGGTCACGTTTTCCAACACACTGCATGCATTGGCACACGCCGCAACAGCTGTAACCGTGTTTAGCCTTGGTATTAATTTTCACATCAATGATGATAAATGAATGATTATAGATTCTTCTTTTCTGTACTTATTAATTACACCGATATCCCTCTTTTCTCATTTATTTATTTATTTATTTATTACATTTGTATCCAACTTTTTCTCTTCACCACCCCATTTTAACTTCACAACAGCCCTCTGAGGTACAAATGCTGGGACAGGCAAAGGGGGAAGATAAGCAAGCAAGTGAACACTGTCTAACTAATGCAGTGTTCTCCAACCTTGGGTCCTCAAATGTTTTTGGCCTACAACTCCCAGGGCTGGGGCATGCTGGGAGTTGTCCAGGGATGGGGACTCAGACTCCATGACTCGACTTGTGAGTCAGACTGAGTCCCCCCTCTGACTCGAGTCCCAATATTTTTAATGGGACTCGAGACTCGACTCGAGACCAAGGATTCGTGTTCCAAAATCGTGTTCCTCAAATGCAACATGGATAGGTTCTAGGAAGTAGAGCAAGTTTATTTTTTAAAATCATTTTCCTAAAATGCAACCTTTCAGACATTTTGGGTTTGGCTGCCTCTGCCTGCCTGTTTGGGGCTCCCTGCCTCCTCTGCCTGCCTGGTCTCTTCTTAACCAGTTCCACAGTTTGAATTGTCCAAGACAAATGCCTCTGCCTGCCTGCTTTGGGGTTCCCTGCCTCCTCTGCCTGCCTGGTTATTTTGGGTTTTACTCGGGTCCAAAGACTTGTGCCTCGACTCGTGACTCGAAACCAAGGACTCTTCAACATCCCTGGAGAACACTGATTTATTAACGCAGTTAGCTCCAGTTGTGCTTAACTTTTAGGCTTTAAAGGACTTATCAGGATGGATGGTGGAGAATTTTGTGTGCTTCACATTTTAATGTGAATTTACCTACTTTTGCAAACTGAAACTCAGTTATCCTTCAAAATGTGCACTTCTCTGAATTTTGCAATGTTCTCCAGTCACAAAATGCATACCAAAATGTGTGCATACACACACAGACACACACACACACACACACACACACATGTAGCATTACAAAATGCATTGTATTAGGAAAATGTCTTGCAAAAAATACATACATTTGGAAAAATTGCATTCAAATATGCATGTATTAGGAGAAATGAGCACAAAAAATGCTTAGGAATTTTCATGCGGACTTTCCCCTCCGGCTTTGGGATGTGCAGACTTAAGACTAGAAAGATGAGAAATGGAGAGAAGTTGAACCCAAAATTGACAACAGTTGCCGGTCCCTCCTCCCTGGTCAACAGATTCCATGACGGTCTGCCTGTTTCTTCATCGAAACCTTGTTCTGAACCAACCAGAAAGGTTCAGGACTTGGTTCCACTTGAAATTCACAGCACTGACCATCTCCCTTTGCTGAAGGTGACCGGTTAGGTTGAAGAGAGCCATTCTTGTTCAGTAATTATATTTCCCATTGGGGTTGAGACCTTGTGAGCAAATGTAAAGTACTGTATGTCAACTTTGGGAGCAAAAACATTGTGGTGTAGCACTGTGGGCTGATGCATCATACCTGCAATCCATAACAGTGAGTCCCAGTATTGGGGAAAAGGGCAGGATATAAATAAATATAATAATAAATAATAATTGTATCTTTCCTCTTTTGTGGTCTGGACTTTTTTTAAAACATAAGAGCATAAGAAGAGCCATGCTGAATCAGACCAAGGGTCCATCTAGTCCAGCATTCTGCCCACGGGATTCCACAAGCAGGGCATGAGTGCAACAGCACCTTCCCGCCCATGTTACCAAGCAACTGGAGTACATAGGCATACTGCCTCTGTAGGAAGCATATAGCCAATAAGGACTACTAGCCATTGATAGCCAAAAACGCGGGGTATAAATATAATAAATAAATAAAATGAATTTGTCCAATCCCCTTTCAAAGCCGTCCAAATTGGTGGCCATCACCACATCCTGTGGAAGTGAATTCCATAGGTTAACTATGCTCTGTGTGAAGAAGGACTTCTTTTTATCTGCCCTCCATCTCCCACCGTTCAGCTTCATGGGACGACCCCGTTGGGTTCTAGTATTATGAGACCGGGAGAAAAATGTCTCCCTGTCCACTTTCTCCACGCCAGGCATAATTTTGTACACCTCTGTCATGTCTCCCCTCACTCGCCTTTTTTCTAAACTAAACAATCCCAGCTCTTGTAACCTTTCCTCATAGACTAGAGGAGTTGCATCAGCCCCTTGGTCATTTTAGTTGCCCTTTTCTTAACTTTTTCCAACTCTACAATGACCTTTTTTAGGTGCGGTGACCAGAACTGTACACAGTATTCTAAGTGCGGTCGCAGTACAGATTTGTATAAAGGCAGTATGATCTTGGCAGTTTTATTTTCAATTATACTGTTTTAAATGTATTTTATCCTGGTTTTTATCTTATGTACATCGCCCAGGGTGGCTGGTTTGCCAGCCAGATGGGTGATAAATAGATGATGATGATGATGATGATGATGATGATGATGATGATGATGATTCCTTTCCTAATTATGCCTAACACGGAGCTTGCCTTTTGCACAGCAGCTGCTCACGTGGTCGACCTTTTCATCGAGCTGTCCACCACAACCCAAAGATCCCTTTCGTGGTCAGTCACTGCTAGCTCAGATCCCATCAGATTATAGTCAGATTATAATGATATTATATTATTATCAGATGATCCCATCCGATTATAATTATATTATGTTATGTTCTTGAGCATGTGGCCTGTTGAACTTTGGTAAACCTTATGCTGCTGGTCAGTGTCGCTGTTGACATGAAGGTAGATTTCATTACGGACTTGCTATGTGTGTGTGTTTTAAGATTTTTTTATCCGCCGTGTGCTCCATTTGGGGCCTTCTTGAGATGGCAGGGTAAACATTTAATGAGCTAAATTTCAGCAAATGGAGAAGGCAGCAACAACAGACGTCAAGTCCTGAAGTTGCTGGGGAGGGCAAACTCCTCTCTTGCTCCTCCAGCAATTTCCTTCTCATCTGGACACCTCCAACAGAGGTTCTGCTGCTTCCTCTCCTTCCCTCCGGCTTTCTCCAACTCCCACCTTCTAAGACAGTGTTCTCCAACCTTGGGTCCCCAGATGTTTTGGGCCTACAACTCCCAGCATGCCCCAGCCAGCAGAGCTGGCTGGGGCATGCTGGGAGTTGTAGGCCAAAAACATCTGGGGACCCAAGGTTGGAGAACACTGTTCTAAGAATATAAGAGCCACTAACAGTAGCCAGACAGATACTTCTGGTAAGCTCACAAAGAGACATGAAAGCAACAGCGCTCCCCACCTAAGAAGAGCCCTAAGGCTGGGTCAGACCAAGGGTCCATCCCGTCCAGCATTCTGTTCACACAGCGGCCAACCAGCTGCCCACGGGATCCCACAAGCAGGACATGACTGCAGCAGCACCCTCCCGCCCATGTTCCCCAGCAACTGGTATACATAGCCATACTGCCTCTGATACTGGAGGAAGCATATAGCCAGTCAGGACTAGTAGCCACGGATACCCTTCTCCTCCATGAATTTGTCCAGTTCCCTTTTAAAGCCATCCAGATTGGTGGCCATCACTGCATCTTGTGGTAGCAAATTCCACAACTTAACTATGCACTGTATGAAGAAGTCCTTCCTTTGATCTGTCCCGGATCTCCCACTTCATGGGAAGACCCTGTTGGGTTCTAGTATGATGAGAGAGGGAGAAAAAAATGTCTCCCTGTCCACTTTCTCCACCCCAGGCATGATTTTGTACACCTCTATTGTGTCTCCCCTCACTCGCCTCCCCCACCCCCCAGGATTGGCCCCCCAACAACTAATTTCCCTCCCCGCACCCGGAATATTACTTCTGAACTTGGAGGTTCCATGAGCTCCCCCCATGGCCGATAGACCTCTCTTTCTCCTCCATTAATCGGCCTTATCTGCATTAAAGCCGCCTGCGCCCTGAGTCATTCGACACATCTTGTGACAGTGAATTCCATAGATAAACTGTGCACTGGGCGAAGACGTTCTTTCTTTGGTCTGTCCTGATCTTGTTACCCTTTCGATGCCATTGGGCGACTCCAGGTTCTCACATGCTATGAAAGAGGCAGAAAAAGGTCTGCTCTGCACTCTCATCATGGGAAACCCTTCATAGATTTCATAGATCATAGAGTTGGAAGGGGCCTACAAGGCCATCGAGTCCAACCCCCTGCTCAATGCAGGAAACTAGAGGAGGGGGTCTCCCATCCAAGTAACAACCAGGCTTGACCCTGCTTAGCTTTTCCACGCTCAGACAAGCATACAGAGGTCTCTGTGTGCGCACTCTTTTCTACTCTGAGAAAAGCTGGATTGTGTAACTTTAAACAAAGCGAGTACACTTTTGCTTGCCATGTGAACAGGCAAGGGGGTTAGGCAGGGTAGGCAAGCACCACCCCACGATCACTGATAATCCTGCAGAGAAACCCCCTTCTGAACATGGAGATTAAATCAGATGTTTCCCGCATGGTACTGAAGGACTAGAAACTTGATTTTTTAAAAATTAAAATTAAAACTATAAGCTTTATTTTCAGACTTCTGAATTCTGTGTGCAAATACACAGCAATTTCAGATGAGTGCAGAAAACACACATACTCGTTTTAAAAGAATGGCAGACAACTTGCTTACTTGATCTGAAGGTAAAAGCCCCTGAGTTGAAGTGAATTCAGCATCCAGTTGGCTTACACCAGGGGTGCAAAACTTTTTTGGCCCCGAGGGGAGCAAGTGATACCAGTTCAAGGGTTGGAGGCCACACACACACACTCACTCACACACACACACACACACACACACTCTCACACACACACTCCAGCAACCCTAGTTCAGATTGCTCTTCCATCGCTGCTAGCACTGCTGGGAACAGTTGGTCTCTATGAGGATCTCTGGGGGAGGGAGGAGAAATTGGCAGGGGGTGTCAGGACACGTGTGTGTGTTTGTTTGTGTGTGTGTGTGTGTGTGTGTGTGTGTGTGTGTAAGGGGGTGCAGTTAAGGCCTTTGGGAGCCGCATGCATCTCTGGTTTCCACAATCATCCATGAGAATGAAACGATTATTCCCAAAGAGTTAAGGAGGCATGTGCGTATGTGTGTGTTGTTTACTCGCATCACGGTTCATCTTAAGGAGCACAGGAGGAAGATGCCTTATTCGGTCTACACTGCACACGGAGTGGTAGTAGCTCTTCCCCGGTTTCAGAGAGGGGGCCTTTCCCAGCTATAAGTGGAGATACTAGAGATGGAACCTGGGAACTTTTGCATGCAAAGCACGGCCATTGTATTAAGAATTAAGCACCGCGAGTCAAAGTATAATTCTCCTCTGACTTGGAATGTGGACTTCTGAGCATTCTGAGCCAGCTGTGCTGGCTGGGGCATGCTGGGAATTGTAGGCTTCCTCCCCCCCCCCCATCTAAGCATGCATAGAGATTGCACCTTTAATGAACTACAACCCAGCAGCTTTGTAAACCCATGCGCAGAAGTGCTTTAATTTCAATCCTTCGGGGGAGGGCGGCATCCAAATTATTGCTGTGAACTCCGCAACCAGACCGACCGACCGTCCTTTTGCTTGGCAAGGATCTTCTCATTTGGGACAATGATCTCAACTGTTCATTACAATTCCTCATGCAGGAACGGGGACGGGGGTAGGTAGAGTTTCCCAGTGGCTCTCCGCCACGGCTGGAGCTGGATGGTGGGTGCAGGGCAGGGGAAACCAAACGACAGTTCCCGGGGGGCGGGGGGGGCATTCAATCATGTGCATGCATGTATCAGCACGTATGCACCAATATGACAGGCTGGAAGGCAGACTTACACTCTTGGAAAACAAATACTTCCCCCTCCCCACAAAAATAAAAAGAATAAAGCTTGCCAAAAAGATCATAATACCAAGTCAATTCTGCAGTGAACCCAAAGGGCCTATCAGTAATCTTTAAAAGCCTTCCAGGCTTTTGCAACTGTGGATGAACTGAGACCTTCTAGGTCAGTGTTCTCCAAGCTTGGGTCCCCAGATGCTTTTGGCCTACAACTCCCAGTATGCCCCAGCCAGCTACGCTGGCTGGGGCATGCTGGGAGTTGTAGGCCAAAAACATCTGGGGACCCAAGCTTGGAGAACACTGCTGTATCTCATCATCCAGGAACGTTGCGGGACACAGTACCTTCACACAGATGCTGCTCCTGCCGGGAGGGGCAGCCACCGCACAGGCCCTGCCTGACTATAATGCAGATCGGGGCTTTCATTGCTGGCTGCACACCGGTACAATTCATTTCTTAATTTATTGAAACACATGTTCCCCTGCCATTCCTCCTGCTGCTAAGGATCTTGCAGCAGCTTCCCACAGTAGAAATCACGTATAAAATATCAGCCAAATATTTTAATGCGAAAGCTAACGCGGCGATCAAAGCTGAGGCAACGGCGGTTTCAAACAAAGACCACGAGCAGCAGGACAGATCCATAATTCAGGGTTCGGCTCAACCACATGCTTGGTGGAACAAATGCATCTCTATCAATCTGCGGAAAATCCACAGGGATTGTGCCTGGCAGGCAGGCGGGTTTGCAGCTAAAGTCAGGCGGGCCAGACTCACCTGGGGAACTTGGCTCTACACGAAACTGTAACAATCCGAGGTGGGGGAGGGCACGCTTGTATGTGTGGGGGAGAGGGGGGCAGGGGAGGAGCACTGGACCACTTCCCCTGCCCTCGTTCACCCCCTCGGCAGACACACAGCAAGGAACCCGAGCTGGGCGAATGCAGCGGGAGGGGGATTCCAGTTCCCCTCCTGCCTTCTCCTGCCACCTTTTAGACCAGGGGCGGGGAACCTTCTGCGGCCCAAAGGCCAGATCCCTTTTTGAATAAGTCCATTTAGATCAGGGCTCTCCGACCTTGGGTCCCCAGATGTTGCTGGACTACAGCTCCCAGAATCCCTTGCCAATTCGCCATGCTGGCTGGGTATGCTGGGAGCTGTAGGCCGGCAACATCTGGGGACCCAAGGTCGGAGAGCCCTGAACAAATGTCAGTGTACTGGAAGAAGCAAAGACTACTAGCGTTGAAAAAATGATCCTTCAACGCCAACTTCAGCGGACCGGTCATGTTGTTCGAATGCCTGACTGCCGTCTCCCAAAGCAGTTACTTTACTCCCAACTCAAGGATGGAAAGCGGAATATCGGTGGTCAATATAAGAGGTTTAAAGATGTTCATAAGGCTAATCTAAAAAAAAATGCAATATAAACATCGAAAACTGGGAAGCTCTGGCCCATGAACGATCTAAATGGAGGTTGGCCTTTCACAAAGGTTCCATGGACTTTGAAGAAGCCCGAGCGCAAGGCGAAAGGGAGAAACGTGCCAAGCGAAAAGCACGTCAAATGAATCCTTTACAGGACCATCTTCCATCTGGTAACCTGTGTCCTCACTGTGGGAAGCTGTGTGGATCTAGAATTGGCCTCCACAGTCACTTACGGACCCATCGCTAGAGTCTACACAATCTTCTTTAGAATCTCCTCCTTTTATCCCGGAAGACAATCTTACTCGGTCATGAGTGATCGCCTGATGATGATGAGATATTTGGAGGAGACCCAGATTCATGGGCGCAGCAGGCCTTTGCCAAGGGAGGGGTCCACCTGCACGGCACTGCCTGCTCTTCACCGTTAGCACCCCCAAGTTCTCAGTCCTTCCATCAGAATTCCCTTAAACTGCAGATTTAGGGAACTGCACCCAAGACCCTCAACATGCAAAGCAGTCCCCCATCCTGAGCCTTCTTCAGAGCAGGCCCTCTGCAGACACGACTCTTACCTCTGGAGGAAGCGACACACGGAGCAAGCAGGGCCTTTGACAAGCCGCCAGCCATAAACCACCAAAGTTCTTTTGAACCCTTCAAACTCTTGCTGTGCTTAAATTCAAGGGGAATTTCATTCCAGGACCATCATCACTTTATGAAATGCCGCTTCTTTCAGGGCCACTTTCGCCTGAGCCCCGAGAGCAGCTCCAGCAGCCCTGCTCCCTGGTCCCATCACTGGGGGAGGATAAGGCCTTTTCAGTGGTGGCTCCCCAGGTGTGAAGCGACTTCTCCAAGGAGACCCATCAGACTCGACCCTTCCTTTCTCCTGCTTTTAGAGAGGCTCTGAAAAATTATTCCAGAGGGAACAGTTTTACCGGTGCTTTAATTATTTCTCTGCTGGGTTTATTGTTGCTAATTGTTTGTTTCTCCTCAATGGAAAATGCTTTTTTTTTTTTTTATATTCACTTTATTGTATTGGTTCAGTTGATTGGTTGCTGCTTAGTGTGCTTAGGGCAGAAAAATGAATAAAAATATATGGAAATAAATACTGCAGGAAGTACACGAGAGATTAATTTTGGAAATCAGCGCTGCCCACTGCCAGCTTCTATTTCACACGCAGAGAACAAGGGAGCACCATCAGAGCTCAATGCCGGAGAGGAACTTTTGGGCTGAGCGCAGTGCAGTGCAGTGCAGCGCAGTGCAGGCACATCCATCTCGAACCCACGCTCTATGCCCACTGCCTCCTCCTCCCGATATTTCTCCTCTTGAAAGCTGGGGGGGGGGAAATGACCAGTTGTACCAGCTGCCCATTGTCTCTCTTCAGGCAAAAGCTCCGGGGGCTCTGCAGAGGAGCAGCGGCCTGGAGACCTAGTGACCTCCCTTCTCTTCAGGAAACAAACTCTTCCCACACGTGCTCCGGGACGGGCCAGAGGTCAGGATGCAGAGCCCGCCGGGAGGGGCTGGCTCGGGTGTTGTTGCTTCCTCTTGACAAGCAGAGAGAGATCACGGAGAAAATGGAGAAAAGTGGGAGGAGGAAAAACCCTTCCCTTATTTAAAGATCTCTCTTCAAAGATCTCTCCCTTTGGTCAAGGGGACATGGCGGGGTTGGTCCTTAGGAGTTTACTGTATCTCAGATGGTTGTCGTCATGGCAGAACATGAACGGGGCATGTCTCCCCGTGTGAAGGACGGCAGCAAAACGCTCTTTCACTCGTCTGCCTATCCTGTCTGATGGAATGAATCGACAGAAACACAGAGGATGTGTCTTCCTGGAATTCTTCTTATTATTTACATAGCACTTTTAGGAAGGCCCATAGTTCAGCCCCTGCTTTTCATGCTGAAGGTCCCAAGTTCGATCCCCAGCGCTGGAGAGCCATGGCTGCCAGTCAGTGTCGACCAGGAATAGGCAACCTTGTGTCCTCCAGATGTTTTGGATAATAACTCTCATCTATCCCAGCCAGCATGGCCAATGGTCAGGGATTATGGGAGATGTAGTCCTGCACATCTGGAGGGCACAAGGTTGCTTCCCTCTGGAGTAGACAATACTGAGATTGATGGGCCACGGGTGTGGTTTAATACAGAGCGTAACGCAGTGCCGGAGCAGTGTAACATATTGGGTATGAGGCAGCTTCCTATGCTCCGGTCAATGTGCGGAGTTCATTACAGTGTACGAGAGGAAAGGTCCTTGCCAAGGGGCTTACACAGTCTAAAATTGTGCTAAATGAAAAGGAAGGTCGTATTATTTGGCCTTAGGAAAGGTGAGCAGATCTCAGCCTTATCATTCAGAAAGCAAAGGAAGTTCAGAGAATGAACAGCCATATCATGTAATTAACAGCTCACTGCATTAAGGACACTGTAGCCTTTTTTGTTTGTGAGGCACTGCTGTGCCGGTGTTTTTTTTTCTTTCGTTTCAATCGCAATTGCTGCTCTGTGGGCACACGTTAATTAGTGCAGCACAGCATCCTCTGTGTTTCTGAAGTGATCAAGTGCCGCACACCAGTGCATAGTGCTGCAATTGCAGGAGAAGTAGGGGGAGTTAAGAACATGAGAAGGTAAGACGAGCCCTGACGCTGAATCAGACCAAGGGGGGTCCATCTAGTCCAGCATTCTGTTCACACAGCGGCCAACCAGCTGCCCCAATGGGAAGCCCGCAAGCAGGACATGAGTGCAACAGCACCCTCCCGCCCATGTTCCCCAGCAACTGGCGTACAGAGGCATACTGCCTCTGATACTGGAGGAAGCACATAGCCACTCAGGACTAGGAGCCACCGATGGCCTTCTCTTCCATGAATTTCTCCAATCCCCTTTTAAAGCCATCTAAATTGGTGGCCATCCTCACATCCTGTGGAAGTGAATTCCATAGTTTAACCGTGTGCTGTGTGAAGAGGGACTTCCTTTTATCTGTCCTGAATCTCCCACCAAACTCCTACCAAGCCATGTTGATCCTTTTCCAGTAGGGCTTGTCGTTCTATATGCTTACTGATTTTATCTTTAATAACTCTTTCAAGCAATTTACCCGGAACAGACGCTAAGCTAGTCCTCTGGCACAGAGGCTGATCTTAGGGACATGTTACATATTTTTGTTAGAAGATCAGCAATTTCATATTTGAGTTCTTTAAGATCTCTAGGATGGATACCATCTGGGCCCTGTGATTTATTGACTTTCAGTTTGTCAGTAAGGTTGAGAACTTCATCTTTAGTCACCACTATTTGCCTCAATTCCTCAGACCCCCCCCCTCCTGAAAACATCAGTTCAGGCACAGGCATCTGTCCTATATCTTCTGCAGTGAAGACAGGGGGAAATAATTCATTCAGCCCCGATCCCCTTATCCTCCTTTAGTACTCCTTTAACTCCATTATTGGCCAGTGGTCCAACTGCCTCCCTAGCTGGTTTCCTGCTTCTGATATATTTAAAGAATTCTTTATTGTTGGCCTTGATGTTGTCAGCAATATGCTCCTCAAAATGCTTTTTTTGCATCTCTTATTGTCTGCTTGCATCTCCTTTGTGCAAGCTTGTGTTCCTTTTTGTTTTCCTCACTTGGGCAAGGCTTCTATTTTCTGAAGGGAGCCTTCTTCTCTCTAATAGCTTCCTCAACACTGCCCGTTAAACCATGCTGGTGACCTCTTGGACTTGGTGCTGCCTTTCCTAACCTGTGGCATACATTCTATCTGAGCTTCTGTTATTGTGGTTTTGAGTAATTTCCAAGCATTTTGAAGGGATTTATCCCTCTTGACCCACCCGCTTCAACTTCATTTTTACCAGTTCCCTCATTTTGGAGAAGTTTCCTCTTTTGAAGTCCAATGTGACTGTGTTAGACTTCTTTGGCAATCTGCCATTTAAATATATATTACATCTGATAGCATTGTGGTCACTATTTCCAATTGGTTCAACAACATTTATATTTCGTACTAGGTCCTGGGCAACACCACTTAGGATGAAATCCAGGGTTGCCTCCTCTTTGGTCAGTTCCATGAGTTGAAGGGTCATCATGTGTGTTTGTGTCTAGTACAGTGTGAAAACATGCCACAAGCCACAGTACAATGCTCTAACTGCAGGGGAAGTGGTCATGCTGCCATTTCAGGTCGCTCTTCTTCTTTTTATAGTACAGTAACCGAACACGCACCTTCACAACTGTGCAGGAACGCAGGCTTGAAACTAAATGGTGTGGTTATTCACAGCTGCGCAGCTGTGTAGGTGCACAGTGAAAAATAGTCACAAACCCCACCCCACGGATTTCCTGCCCACAAATCCCATCAAAATCTATGCAAGGTAAGAGCAGAGAATGGGAGGAGGAGTAGGAGTATAAAGACATGGGGGGATGGAAAGAAGTTGTGGGAAGTTTTGTTTACACACACACACACACACACACACACCCTACCCCCATCTGCAGTCTGAACTGGGCTACAGCTCAGTGGTAATACTTTGCCTGCAAAAGGTGCAAGGTTTAGTCCATGGCACCTCAAGGATTTTACTCTGCAGGGCTGACAAAGACTTCTCTCACTGCCTGAAACCCAGGAGAGCCACCAACAAAGTAGACAATACTGGGCAAGATGGACTCTTGTGAAAGACAGCTCCATCAGCTCCTGCTCACATCCTCCTCCTGGATATGTAACCCAGCTCCTGTGAGCAACTGCTAATTTGTCATTTGGCCTGATGAAGAACTCGGTGCAGCTCAAAAGTCTGCACATTCTTTAGCCTTGTGGACTTAGCGAGGAAGAATCCAGTGCCTTCCAGTACAAGTGAAAGGACACTAGTAAACTGTCAGGATCACTCACTCAGACAGGCCGCTTGAACTGGCCAAAGTAATCCCGGAACACCCATTCACAGCTGGGCCTGCCCAGCTGACATGGAAAGGAAGCTTGGAAAACAAATGTGATGAACCGGGTCCCTCGTGTTTTTGCGTTGGCCCAGAAAACAGGAAAAAACCCTCCCCGACTGGAATAGCTCTACACAAATATTAACACTCCATTCATCCACGAAGCACTCCAGGAGGCAGAGTGTGGCTGAGGGGTGCAGCTGCGGGCAATTCAAGCAGACATGGCAGAGGGGACTGAGATCTCAGCGCAGGCAGGCAGGCAGAGTGAGTGAGGGAGGGGGGCTGCTTCAGGTGTGTAAGATATACACCGTTGTCGTGCAGCTGCTGCCACAAAACTTCCTTTAGCTTCATCCCCTCCTCCTCCAGTTTTGGAGGAGAAAGGACATCCAGCCAGCAGGGATGTTGAAGAGTCCTTGGTCTCGAGTCACGAGTCGAGTCACGAGTCTTTGGACTCGAGTCCGAGTCCAAGTCCATGGTCCAAAATGGTGACTCCCGAGTCCCGAGTCCTGAGTCACTCCCAAAACTGACTCCACGAGTCCTTATTAAAATCAATGGGGTTTCCCCCCAACAAAATAAGGCTACTTCAGATGTGTGGCTTAAATAAATTCTAGGCACAAGTGTGCCTTTTTATTTCAAAACTCTGCAACTGATTTTGGCAAGAACAGACCAGGCAGACAAACCCAAAATAACCAGGCAGGCAGAGGAGGCAGGGAACCCCAAAGCAGGCAGGCAGAGGCCTTTGTCTTGGACAATTCAACTGTTGAACAGGTCAAGAAGAGACCAGGCAGGCAGAGGAGGTTGGGAACCCAAAACAGGCAGGCAGAGGCAGCCAAACCCAAAATGTCTGACCCTAACCCAAACCCCCCACAACACATCAGTCAAAATAAATCTCAACACATCGTTGGGGCTGCGCTCCTGGTAGCTGTCCATAGTGGCCGAGCACCGGCGCGCCTCGCTTCTATGCGCTCTTCACCGGTGATCGCGCTCCTTCTGGCACAGCCAGAAGACTCGTCAACAGCCCAGGGATGTTGACGAGTCCTTGGTCTCGAGTCCCAAGTCGAGTCTTGAGTCCCATTAAAAATATTGGGACTCGAGTCCGAGTCGAGTCAGAGGGGGGACTCAGTCCGACTCACGAGTCGAGTCCTCGAGTCCGAGTCCCCATCCCTGCCAGTCAGTATGGGATATAAACTCAGCCAACACCTGGGTTTGCACATCAAACTCACTGAAGAGGCACAGCCGCACGCACCCCACAGCTTCTCCATCGTCCAACCAGAGCACAATTGTTTTGTCAACCCTCCGAGGATAAATTGTCAGGCGCTTATCAGGGAATGGCTGTTCTGCTAATTGCCTCTCGGTTGCAGAATGTCTCATCCTGACTTAGGAAGCCCAGGGAGGAGGAAAGCGGAAATACTGTCCAAAATTATCCCAGAAGACCTGTCTCCTCATATATTTCTTCTTGTTTTATTCATTTAAAAGCATTTTTTATACCTCTGTTCCTCACTGGTCCAAGGAATTTACAATCCAAATTTAGACAACTGTGGCTGTGATCCGAAGATTCCACCCTCTCCCAAAAGAGGAATATCATCACAGGGCAAAGGGGCAAATAAATGACCAAAGAAGCTGTGATCTACACACCATACAAAAAGAAATATGCAAGCAAGTGATGAGAAGCAAATATTATAGCCATAACAGAACTTCCATACTGAGCCGCAGGATGCCTCCATGATGCCACTGGAAAATAACAAGGGATAGTGATCTCCACTGTACTTTTTTCATGAGCTCTTCAAAGGAGCATCTGACTAATCACTACTGGGGACAGAATACTGGACTGGATTTTTTCTCCTCTACAATAATACTGGAGCCCAATGAGTTCATCTCATGAAGCTGATGGGTGGGAGATTCAGGACAGATAAAAGGAAGGATCCACCCACAGATCATTGGTTATTGGATGGATTAGAAATGTAATAAAATGAATGAATTTACTTCTTCACACAGCACAGAGTTGTTGAACTATGGAATTCACTTCCACAAGATGTAGTGATGGCCACCCATCTGGATAAAGGGGGTGGACAAACTCTTGGAGGAGAAGGCCATCCATGGCCACCCGTCCTGATTGACTAAATGCTCCCTCCAGGATCAGAGGCAGTCTGCCTATGTACACCAGTTGCTGGGGAACATGGGCGGGAGGGTGCTGTTGCACTCAT
Source organism: Shinisaurus crocodilurus (assembly GCA_021292165.1). Lineage (NCBI taxonomy): Eukaryota > Metazoa > Chordata > Lepidosauria > Squamata > Shinisauridae > Shinisaurus > Shinisaurus crocodilurus. The sequence continues at coordinate 293,939,201 of CM037878.1, forward strand.
GCCCTGCTTGTGGGTTTCCCGCCGGCAACTTGTTGGCCATCGTGTGAACCAAACGGTGGACTAGCTGGCCTTTGGTCTGATCCAGCAGGGCTCTTCTTATGTTCTTATGGACAGATTTTTGGTGGGATCCAAGGAAAAAAAGGAAGCTGCCGTATGCGAAGCCATGCCATTGCTCGCATCTACTCCCCCACAAGTCCTCTCAACTAGCAGTGGCTACCTGGGGCCTGAGGCAAAGAAGGGCCTTTCCCAGCCCTGTTCCCTGAACTTGTTTTACGTGGTGGTGCATGAAAAGGAGGCCCTCCACCACACCTTAACTAGGAACACAGGAACATAGGAAGCTGCCTTATATTGAGTCATTGAGCTGCCCAAGTGAGGAAAACAAAAGGGAACACAAGCTTGCACAAAGGAGATGCAAGCAGACAATAAGAGATGCAAAAAAAGCATTTTGAGGAGCATATTGCTGGCAACACACACACACACACACACACACACACACACACACCCTTGGTCCAGCCAGCCCAGTATTGTCAACACTGACTGGCAGCAATGGCTCTCCCCGCAGGGTTTCAGGCAGGAGTTTTTCCAGCCTTACCTGGAGATACCGGGGGGGGGGGGATCAAACCTGTGAACTTCCGCATACAAAGCAGGGGCTCCACCCCTGAGCCACGGCCCCTCCCCTACGGCAAGGATGTAAGGCTGGGGAACAAGGCCGGCGATGCAGTCCATGGCTCAAGAAGAGCCCTTTCCCTTGTGGTCGTGGCGGGAGAGGAACCCATCTCATTCCGCCCATGCGTTACACCAGCACGGCAGGAGGAAGCTAGCTGCCATCAAGGTATGTCTTCCAGTCGCACTAATAACCCCACAACTTTCACACGGACAGGGCCGGATTAAGATAGGGGCTATTGGAGCTGCAGCTCCAGGCCCCTACCCCAAAATAGGCCCACAATCAGGACCGGTGCAGGGCAGTTTGGCGCCCCAGGCGAAATAATATTTAGCGGGGCCCCCTCCTCCAAAGCAGCCCTGCTCTGCAAAAAAAAAAAAAAAAAACCCCTGCGCCGCCACCACCAACCTACCTTCCCCCCGCCCTGGCGGCTGCTGCTGCTGCCGCTGCCGCCACTGCCGCTGCCACCGCCAAGGAGGACGAGGAAGTGACGCGACTGGACCCCCGCGCTGTTTTTTGCCGGGGAAACCATGGCAACAGGTCGGGGGCGGGGGCGGGGGGAGGCGCAGCAGCAGCGAGCGGGAGGGCGGGGGGAGGCGCAGAGGCGAGCGGGACGGGAGGGTGTGGCGGCGGCAGCGGCGGGCGGGCAGGAGGGAGGGTGGGGAGGCGGAGGCCTGGCGGGGGCGGCGCAGCGGCAGCGAAGAGGAGCGCAGCGTTTCTGCGCCCTCTTCAGCCGCGCGCCCTCCTCAGCACCAGGCCCATAATGCTCTTAATCCGGCCCTGCACACGGAGCAGCTTGCCCACCCCCAGCACAGCGGTGGGGACTCACAGCATTCCCCAAGAAGTGACAGGGAGGTCTGGAAGGTCTCCGATGGCTCCAGTGCGGCCCCGGTTCCCCTGGGACCGGCCGGAGGGTGTCCGTCAGAAGCCTGTGAATGGGGCCATTGTGTATGCCCCTTCAGGGCTAGGCAGTGGAGCTGCCGCCACCCCCATGAGAAAAGCCGCAGCTCGGCGGCAAGAAATAGCAGAGCTGGTGGAAGCAGCCAGAGGAATCTCTCAGGTCTCCAAGGCCGTGAGGCCGCCCTGCGTGAGGGGAAAGAAAGAGGCCCCCTTTCGTGATGAATAATGCCACATAGAGCAGCCTTCCCCAAGCCGGCGCCCTCCATGTGCATTGGACTGCAACTCCCAGCATCTCCCAGCCACCTATAGCTGGAGGATTCTGGGAATTGCAGTCCAAGACATCTGGAAGGTACCAGCTTGGGGAAGGCTGGTGTATAGCAGCCACTGTCTTCTCTAATCTGGGACTGTAGTGCAGGCTAAGAGCACTGCAAAATGAGTGGTATGAACCAGAGACGTCGGGTTCCTGAGAGTCTTTGCTTTCTTTCTTCTTTCCTTTGCTTTTTTCTGTATTTAAAAAAAAAAAAAGTTTCTAGCCCTTAAGACTATAACAAAGTGTTTGAAACTAAGAAGGCGATGTCTGCTGAAATCTCAGAAGCCAGGCTGGAGATGGAGTTCCAGTGCCCCAGATACCTCCTTGCCTCTCCTGAGGAGTAGAATAAATTATACAAAAATAGTAAAAATTTGCAGGGGGGAATGGCAAAATAAGGGACATTGTACAAATGTGCTTAGTATTCCATCCCCACCCCAGCTGCGGCAACCTTTTAGGACCAATTCATCTCTCTCTCTCTCTCTCTCTCTCTCTCTCTCTCTCACACACACACACACACACACACACACACTGTGTACATGGATTCTGGGTAGAAGCCTATTCAGCTGCCTTTTATTGAGTCATCTCATTGGTCCAACAAGCCAAGCACTGCGCTTTTCTACACGATGCATTTATTGTGTGCTCATCGTTCCCTGTTCATGGTTGTTTATGGATTCTGTAGATGACACTGTGAACCTCCAGTGTCACTTCTAACAGTGCCTAACAAGCACTTTCGGCGAGTCGCTTTTAGAGCCGGGGAAATGCGGCATTTAATTGTGAAAGCAAAAGAAAGTGCTATGTCCTCTTGTCTTGTGTATTTGCACTGTACCACAGTGCCACCTAGAGGTTATGTAGTGGAAGAGAAGAAAAGGAAACACTCTTCGTGTCATGCTCGGATCACAATTCTGCGACAAAGCCGAAAGTAGATGCAGCGGATTAACAGCCTCGTGTAGAAAAGCTCATTGTCTGCTCCGACTGGCAGAGAAAGGACTTTCCCACCACCTGCTCCCTGGTCTTTTTCACTGGCAATGCTGCGGATCAAACCTGGGACCTTTTGCACGCTTAGCAGCTGCCCCAGCACTGGGCATTTAATTGTGAAAGCAAAAGAAAGTGCTATGCTGGACGCCCTCCTTGTGCTCCTGCTCATTCATTAAGAATGCCCCCATTCTTTCCTGCCCGCTCTCGTTTTCATTCCTGTTGCTTCTCCCTTTGCTCTGCCGGCACTCTCGCTGTCGAAATTTCAACTGTAAGCTCCTGGGGGCAAGGACCTATTTTTTTTAAATTCCTAGAGCGCCCCCCCCGCCCATCCTCAGTGGTGCGGTACGCACCATTAAAAAATAACAAAACAACGGCAAACTTTTAAGCACTAACTTGGGATAGAATGCCCGTTTACTCACAGGCAAGTGTGCAGCAGGTGGGGGAAATGATCCTGCCTTTACCATTCTCTAGCAATCATGAAGAAGACGATGACGAAAGGGGGCGGTTGAAAAGTCATTAAGTAGATCAAGGCTGGGGTAAGTTATCCCCACTGGGTCATCTTTGATCTGTGCTGGACACCTGCAGCGTCCCTCGGGGACCTTTTTACTTGGCCTGCCGGAGCAGATTTGGGAAGAGCGGGAGGCCTGATGACTAATGAGCGGGGTGGATTTTAACCCCACGGCTGAATTGGCGCCTGAAGCATGAGCAGGTCCCCATGGCAACTCCTTGTAAGGTGGGTGTTCTCTTCCTGTCAGCCGAGTGCTTCATCCTGCTACATTCATCCAAAGCGACTCAATAATTTGTAATTTCCCTAGTGACGGCAAAATACCTTCAGACAATGCTGGCTTTCCACCCGCAATGCTGTCTGGGTTTGCAATGGGTGCGGGTGTGATGCCTGGATTTCTCCAAATTCTTTTTTTTTTTTTTTTACTTTAATTTTTATATTTCTATTTAAAAAAAACCAAAAGAAACCCCACACAAAACATATAACGATAATTAACAATTAACAAAACTAAAATGGACTTCCAAATTTTTCTACGGCAAATATAGGTAACAAATAATTTATCTACTCGATAATCCAAAAAGAAAAGCTCTTTTTTTCTATTGTCACAAGTTTATCATCTTCTTATTTTTTTTCCCTATTGTCAGTTCATCCTCTTATTAAAACCACAGATAAACAAATCGTTGTTTTCTAAACCCTGCAAAAAGCCAATTAGAGGTTTCCACTCTGCAATAAACGTAGATGTTGTCTTTTCTCTAATTAATGACGTGAGTTTGGCCATCTCTGCCAGCTCCACCATCTTGACCAACCATTCCTCCGTTGTACGCAATGCTGGAACTTTCCATTTTTGCGCATATAATAGTCTTGCTGCCGTTGTCATATATAAAAAAATAAAATTCCGTAGCTTCTTTCTAACTGACTATCCATTATTCCCAAGAGGAAAGCCTCTGGTTTCAACGGAAAGCCTCCGGTTTCCTCCAAATTCTGAGATCAGAATGAGAATATTGAATTGCTGTAGAGGAGGGCAAAGATCTCTTCTCGATCATCCCAGTTTGCAGGACACGGAATAATGGGCTCAAGTTACAGGAACCTAGATTCCACCTAAACATCAGGAAAAATTTCCTGACTGTCAGAGCAATAAGACAATGGAATCAACTACCTAGGGAGGTTGTGGGCTCTCCCACTCTGGAGGCATTCAAGGTGCAGCTGGACAGCCATCTGTCAGGGATGCTTTGACCTAGATTCCTGCATTGAGCAGGGGGTTGGACTCGATGGCCTTGTAGGCCCCTTCCAACTCTACTTTTCTATGATTCTATGATTCCTCCTAGCTTCAATGTCCAAGGCAGATCAGGCTCCAGTGGCCTGATCTGCACTGGACATTGTAATCCCACATTCAGTAATCCCACATTCTGATTCCTATCAGAATGCAGAGTTACAGAATGGGGGACACTTGGCTCAACAATACTACAAGTGAGAAGGATCTTGGAATTGTGGTAGATCACAAACTCAATATGAGCCAGCAATGCGATGTGGCTGCAAAGAAGGCAAATGCTATTTTGGGCTGCATTAATAGAAGTATAGCTTCCAAATCGCGGGAAGTGATAATTCCCCTCTACTCGGCACTGGTTAGGCCTCATCTTGAGTACTGCGTCCAGTTCTGGGCACCACACTTTCAGAAGGATGTAGACAAACTGGAGAGGGTTCAGAGGAGGGCAACAAGGATGATAAAGGGACTGGAAACAAGGCCCTGTGAGGAGAGACTGAAAGAACTGGGCATGTTTAGCCTTCAGAAGAGGAGACTGAGGGGAGATATGATCGCACTCTTCCAGTATTTGAAGGGATGTCACACAGAGGAGGGCAAAGATCTCTTCTCGTTCATCCCAGTTTGCAGGACACGGAATAATGGGCTCAAGTTACAGGAACCCAGATTCCACCTAAACATCAGGAAAAATTTCCTGACTGTCAGAGCAATAAGACAATGGAACCAACTAGCTATAGAGGTGGTGGGCTCTCCCACTCTGGAGGCATTCAAGGTGCAGCTGGACAGCCATCTGTCGGGGATGCTTTGACCTGGATTCCTGCATTGAGCAGGGGGTTGGACTCGATGGCCTTGTAGGCCCCTTCCAACTCTACTTTTCTATGATTCTATGATCTAGTTTCCTTTCTGGGTTCGGTGGGAGCGGTGGAGAGAATTATTGGTGGCTGGTTGGATGTGCAGGCTAGCTGGGGTGTTACGTGACAAACCAGATACCCCAAAGGCAAGCACACAAGCAGGACATGAGCCCAACAATTTCCTCCTGCCCATGTTCCCCAGCAACTGGTGTATATAGGCACACTGCCTCGGATACTGGAGGAAGCATATAGCCATTCAGGACTAGCAGCCATTGATAGCCTCCTCCTCCTCCTCCACGAATTTGTCCAATCCCCCTTTAAAGCCCTCCAAAACTGGTTGCCATCACCGCATCTTGTGGAAGTTAATTCCATAGTTTAACTCTGCCTGTGTGAAGAAGGTCCTACCTTTTATCTGTCCTGAATCTCCCACTGATCAGCTTATGAGAGAGGAAGAAAAATGTCTCCCTGTCCACTTTCTCCACACCACGCATGATAGAGGTACCACATGTGGCACCTCTGTCATTTCTCCCCTTCCTCGCCTTTTCTCTAAACCAGGGGTCTTCAAACTAAGGCCCGCGGGCCACATCCGGCCCGCCTTGCCTTTTTATCCGGCCCGCCGGCTGATTGGCGGAAGCAGACTTTTTTAAAAAAACTCTTTCACTTCAAGCGCCGATTCTTTTAATTCTTTTCCATAATATGGAAAAATTAGTGGTGGTGTTTTACCTCTTAAGTATGAGCTGACGTAGCTAAGTCAGATTTCTAATGTTTCAAAAATGCTACTTTGAATTGAAGCAGAGTATGCTCATTTGTGTGATGGCAAAAACAAAAGTACGGTATATTCGTGTTAGGCATGAAACAATTGTGCAACTATATATGTAAATACCACCAGCCCTGCCAGGAGTATTCATTAATATTCCCCCTTCTTCCCTCCCCATTCCTTTTTCCTTGTGTGTCGTGTCTTTTTATATTGTAAGCCTGCGGGCAGGGACTGTCTTGTTAATTGCTGTAAACCGCCCAGAGAGCTTCGGCTATTGGGCGGTATAAAAATGAAATAAATAAATAAATAAATAAATAAAATAACTTTCCATTTAAGGGGGAAAAATGCACCCCTAGCAAGTAAAAACAAAAGGACCCGGGTCCATTTTTTTTACTTGATCCATTTGTTCATATTTTTTTCAAACTATAGTCCGGCCCCCCAACAGTCTGAGGGACAATGAACTGGCCCCCTGTTTAAAAAGTTTGAGGACCCGTGCTCTAAACGAAGAAGCCCCATTTTCTAAACCAGATTCCCGCAACCTGATGCCCTCTGGATGTGTTGGACTACAACTCCCATCATTCCCAGCTGTTTGGAACAGAGAGAGACGGAATGAGACCAGAAGGATGAGCAGAGAACAGCTGACAGGCGAAAGCATTTTGCGGTCTCTCCCTCGGAAGATCTGATGTGGGGAAATCGATAGAGCACGGGTGGGCAAGTTTGGAGGCTCTGGGGGTCACTTTCCTCCACTCCCCCATGCCCTCCTGTGGGCCGCATTCCTACCGTCGCACCACCAGAATTTGTGTTTCCAAAAACATTCAGCAGCAAAACACCGATAGCTTTGCCGCCACCCCAAATAAATAAATCCAGGGATGGGGACTCGGACTCGAGGACTCGACTCGTGAGTCGGACTGAGTTCCCCCTCTGACTCGACTCGGACTCGAGTCCCAATATTTTTAATGGGACTCGAGACTCGACTCGGGACTCGAGACCAAGGACTCTTCAGCATCCCTGGGCTGTGCCAGAAGGAGTGGAGAGGAGTGTGATTGCCGGCGAAGAGCGCATGGAAGCGAGGTGTGCCGCTGCTCGGCCACTATGGACGGCTACCAGGAGTGCAGCCCCAACAGTGTGTCAAGATTTATTTTGATTGATGTGTTGCATACTTGGGAGAGGCAGAAGAAGGACCTGAGATTACTCTGTGTGGCTGCTCTGAGTGTGTTTCTGGTTCCAGCAAGTTCATCACCAGTGGAGCGGGTGTTCAGTGAGGGTGGAATTGTGATGAGATCTCACCGTTCCAGAATGGGGGCCAAACATTTAGAAAAAATCATGTTCCTCAAATGCAACATGGATAAGTTTTAGGAAGTACAGCAAGTTTATTTTTTAAAATCATTATCCTAAAATGCAACCTTTCAGACATTTTGGGTTTGGCTGCCTCTGCCTGCCTGTCTGGGGTTCCCAGCCTCCTCTGCCTGCCTGGTCTCTTCTTGACCAGTTCAACAGTTGAATTGTCCAAGACAAATGCCTCTGCCTGCCTGCTTTGGGGTTCCCTGCCTCCTCTGCCTGCCTGGTTATTTTGGGTTTGTCTGCCTGGTCCCGTTCTTGCCTAGATCAGTTGCAGAGTTTTGAAATAAAAAGGCACACTTGTGCCTAGAATTTATTTAAACCACACATCTGAAGTAGCCTTATTTTGTTGGGGGAAAGCCCCATTGATTTTAATAGGGACTCGTGGAGTCAGCTTTGGGAGTGACTCGTGACTCGTGAGTCACCATTTTGGACCAAGGACTCGGACTTGGACTCGGGTCCAAAGACTCGTGACTCGACTCGTGACTCGAGACCAAGGACTCTTCAACATCCCTGCCCAAATCTCAGCAGCACGGGGGCGGTTGCAGCAGAGGCCAGAGTGGCCTGCTGGCCACGTTTCCCCCACCCCTGCTGTGTAGGAACGCTATGCTGTTTACCTCCACTTATCCTCAGCTTGTATACTTGAAAATAGAACCAAATAGAAGCTGGCTCCGCGCAGACCTGCCCCTCGGAACTGAAGGGGGGCTGGCCCGCTCAGGGACAGATGTGTAGGTCAGATGTAATTTCTCACATTGACCGTGCGCGATTCCTCGCCCTTCGCTGCTCCCTGCTGCACATTTAGCTGGGCCGCAGAGGGCCGCAGAAGCAGGTGTAACTGAGGCGTCCCTGCCCTGCCCTGCCTTGCGGTCGCTGCCTGTCCCAGAGGCGGTGGATGTGGGCTGGATTAGGCAGCCAGAACGGCCAGCGAGTGATTGCCCCATCCGGAGGCACTCACAGGGCTGCTGGGAGTGATTTTGTGAATGAGTCTGAAACCTCAGCCTCAAGAGGGTGATAACAGAAGTCGCGCTTGAGATGCTCGGCTGAAGAGCACCGGAGGAAGTGCCGGCAGCTACACAGTCGCGCAGCAACTGAGCTAGTCGAAGGGCTGGAGGAAGGAGGCGGCTTGTGAGTACCTGTCATCTGCAGAGCTGAGCTGGCAAACTTCAGAAGCAAGCTTCTTCTGGGAGGCATCCAAAGCTCTCCTCCGAGCTAGCGACGACCACACAAAGACACCCTTTCGCAAAGGACTCTGGATTCCTCTTCCCGTTTCGTTGTCATCACGCCTGTTGGCGTCAGGTTGGAGTTTCTGGCAATTCTTGCCGCTTAGAGATGGGACAGAAGCCAGCCGGCTAACAGCAGCTCCGGGGGCCTCTTGGCAAAATGGCACATTCGCCTCCTCTGCAGGCCCGGCAGTGGCCTTCCTGGGGAAACGACAGCGGCCGCCGCCAGGATTGTTTCGTACTCCAGGTGACTGTGATAACAGCAGCCCTGTTTTATTTTGATTTATGGACCGGCCCATTGGGGAACTCTTCTACATGAGCATGAATCACTCCCTGAAACAGGCATATTATTCCAACTGGAACACCATAGAGATCTGCAAGGCACATAAGGAAGTTAAACAGATTATGCCTCGGGGGGGGCGCGTCCAGTGGGCTCTGGTTCGAATCCCTTTTACTGACTTTCCTGGCAGTTGATCACTCCTTCTTTGGAGCATGAGCAACAAGAGGATTTGCATGCAGTGCCTTTGGAAAAATGTGGCTGGTGGGGCTACCACACGTGGCAGGGCCTTTTCGGTGGTGGCACCCCAGCTGTGGAACTCTCTTCTGGTAAAGATTTGGCTGTCTCCCACACTGTTATCATTTAAGTGCCACTTAAAGACCTATTTGTTCATGCAGGCTCTTGGGGGGTATAGGCAAGTGTTCTACACGTTTTTATTGTGTTGATGGCTTTATTGTATTTTATTATATATTTGTGATTTTAGAATCGTTATTTTAATGTTGTTTATGTGGTGTACAGTGTTGTATATAGATTGTTAGCGGCTCTGGTCTCTTTGTGAGGAAGGCAGGATATCAATCAAATAAACAAATGAAGAGGAACATAGAACACGAGAAGAGCCATTCCATCAGGCTGCAGTGAGGGAGGAAGGGAAGGGAAACGGGGCCACCACCAGCTCTGCCGAGAAGGCCGCTCCATCAGGTTCCTCATCCATCGGACCGTCACCAGCCTGCAGCCTTTCCATCAAGTTACAGTAGATGGAAGAAGATGAGGGAGGCAGGGCTACACCATCGGCTTTGGCTACTCCTCTCTCTTCTGTTTTCCATTCCAGTTGGTCAAACAGGAACTAGTAGTGACTGACTTTGCATTTTTCCCCTTCCTTCCGAATCCCTTTTCCGTTTGTGTCCTGTCTTCTCAGATTGGCTGAAGGAAGGGACTCTCCTGGTTTTTACTGGTACATAAGTCACTCTGAGAATCTTTTTTTTTCATTAAGGACCAGGGGGCAAAAGTTCCTTAAACAAACAAACAAAGAGCTCTACTGGACCAGACCAAAGGCCTCTCCAGCTCGACATTGTGTTCCCCAATTGCCACGCTGGCTGGGGGATTCTGGGAGTTGTAGTCCAACACATCTGGAGGGCACGAGGATGGGGAAGGTTGAACTAGTTCAGCATTCTCCAACCTTGGGTCCCCAGATGTTTTTGGCCTACAGCTCCCAGCATGCCCCAGCCAGCGTAGCCAAAAACATCTGGGGACCCAAGGTTGGAGAACGCTGAACTAGTTGAAGTAAATGACTAATAAATAAAACATTCAGATGAACAGGTTATTAAATAATAAATAGATCAATACATAAAATGAATGAATGCGTTTTGCATTCTCTCTGAGCGGGTTCCATTCCGAGGCTCACGCAGACCCACGAACGCACGTATTTTTTGCGAGAGTAACACCGCAGGAGTCATGCGGGAGTCGGTTCTTAGGCCGGCTCTGTCCTTTACTTTCCCATTCCTTCCTCTTGGGTTGACAAACACATTCACACAGCCTGCGGCTTCTGCCCTCCGCCATCCAGGGCCGGATTAAGATAGGGGCTATTGGAGCTGCAGCTCCAGGCCCCTACCCCAAAATAGGCCCACAATCAGGACCGGTGCAGGGCAGTTTGGCGCCCCAGGCGAAATAATATTTAGCGGGGGGCCCTCTCCAAAGCAGCCCTGCTCTGCAAAAAAACAACCCCTGGACCGCCACCACCAACCTACCTTCCCCCCGCCCTGGCGGCTGCTGCTGTCGCCGCCGCTGCCGAGGAGGACGAGGAAGTGACGCGACGGGACCCCCGCGCTGTTTTTTGCCGGGGAAACCATGGCAACAGGGCTGTTTAAGCCCTGTTGCCCTGGTTCCTCCCGCCAAAACAACGCGGGCGGGGCTCCGGAAGCGACACAACGCGGAGAAGGTAAGTGGCGGGGGGGTCGGGGGGTGATGGCGGAGGCAGTGGGAGGCGCAGCAGCAGCGAGCGGGAGGGCGGGGGGAGGCGCAGCGGCGAGCGGGACGGGAGGGTGCGGCGGCGGGCGGGAGGGTGGGGAGGCGGAGGCCTGGCGGGGGCGGCGCAGCGGCAGCGAAGAGGAGCGCAGCGTTTCTGCGCCCTCTTCAGCCGCGCGCCCTCCTCAGCACCAGGCCCATAATGCTCTTAATCCGGCCCTGCCTCCGCCTATCAGCGGCTGCAGAGACTTCTACCAAACTTCGCTCTAGCGGCAGAAGTCGCAGCGCCAGCACATCGGACTGGCCAGGACTGCCGTGACCGGGGACAGACGTCGGTTCCTCCAAGGGTCACTCGTCTCCTCGCAAGCGTCATTTCCTCTCCGTGCCTCTACAAACACTTGAGGCCGGTGATACATGAGAGGGAGAACGTCACTTCACACAATGCTGCCACGGCTTCTTCCCATGGGACGGGAAAACACGGGCCGGTTCCTCCCAAACTCCCCAGGAAGCGGGTGTGGGGGGTGCCCCTCCTATTTGTGCAACGGGAGACATAAGAGAGGCCTGAAAAATGTGGGCGCTTAACCTGACATAGCGGGGGGGGGGAGGAGGGTGTGCCCAGACAGACTTCCCTAGTAAGATTTTGGCTTGGCTGTCTCCAAAGAAAAGGGGGTGGGTGGCGGCGGCAGCCGGGCTCGTGGTCCGAGCCAAGCCGTGACCTGAGCCCCTCCCCTGGATTCCGTCTGCCTCCGCCAAAGACTTCCTTGCCAGCACACTGGTCAAGGCACTTAATGCCCAGGTATGCATCTCATTCTTCTGATGCAGTCTCCCGCAACCGGGTGCCTTCCAGAGGCCTTGCACGACAGCTCCCATCACTCCAATGGCCGCGCGGGGCAGGGGACGATGGGAGCTGTAGTCCGAAAAGGCTGGACACTGGGTGCTCATTTGCACCACTTTAATTACAATGCTCAAGCGTACCAATTTAATTATGGATACACTTGGACTGGGGTGGGGAAGGAATTGGGCGGGGGGAGGTGTTGCAAGTCCTGACTTTGGCACGTCGATGCATAACAGGCTCTGTGCTTGCCTTGCCATCGGGGCTGGGCTGTTTCCACCTGCTTTGCTGCACCCCAGCCTCAGCCGCCTTCCTAAGGGGCAGCTGCCGCTACGCGTGTGAGAGAGAAGATGTCTGTGCTGCCTCCAGGACAGCTTCGGGGTACCTGCCCAGCACACCGGGCTCTGCTGGTGCTCGGCTGCCAAGAGACAGCCAGGAGGGGAGCTGCAGGAAGATGAGGGTCCCCCGCTTTGCCTCTGGACACCGGCTCCTGGGGAGAGGAGGCACTTTTCTGCTGCTCGAGGGTGGGCTAGTTGGAAGTGCCTTGTGGCTTTCTTTTCTTAAATTATTATTACATTTATATCCCACCTTCTTTCCTCATTTCCAGGGATGGGGACTCGGACTCGAGGACTCGACTCGTGAGTCGGACTGAGTCCCCCCTCTGACTCGACTCGGACTCGAGTCCCAATATTTTTAATGGGACTCGAGACTCGACTCGGGACTAGAGACCAAGGACTCGTCAACATCCCTGCTTGATGCCACCTGCAGGTGCTGTCTGGACCTAGTTGCAGTAACAACCCAAGTTTATTTTTAAAAATCATTTTCCTAATGCAACCTTTCAGACATTTTGGGTTTGGCTGCCTCTGCCTGCCTGCTTTGGGGTTCCCTGCCTCCTCTGCCTGCCTGGTTATTTTGGGTTTGTCTGCCTGGTCTGTGCTTGTCAAAATCAGTGGCGGAGTTTTGAGATAAAAAGGCACACTTGTGCCTAGAATTTATTTAAGCCACACATCTGAAGTAGCCTTATTTTGTTGGGGAAAAAACCCATTGATTTTAATAGGGACTCGTGGAGTCAGCTTTGGGAGTGACTCGGGACTCGTGAGTCACCATTTTGGACCAAGGACTCGGACTCGGACTCGAGACTCGGGTCCAAAGACTCGTGACTCGACTCGTGACTCGAGACCAAGGACTCTTCAACATCCCTGCTCATTTCAAGGAACCCAAGGTGGCTTACGTAGTCCCATTTTATCCTCACAACAACCCTGTGAGGTAGGGCGAGTCTGACAATCAGTGACTGGCCCAAAGTCATCCAGTGAGCTTCATGACCAAGCGGGGACTTGAACCTGGGCTTCCCGAGCCACAGTCCAACACTCTCACCATGACATCACACCGGGTCTCTTTCTCCCCCTTTTTTGCTGTGAGTTTGATGCAGATGAGGTATCTTATTATTAGGTCTCTTAACGTGGACTGCTTAAAGAAGTGTTTAATGTGAGTAGATGCTATTATTCGTACCAGAGATTGTTAACTGGCCTACTGGTATGTCTAGGGTTTATTTAAATTTTGATATGTTTGAAGTGAACTGTAAATTGAGTTAATGTTGTAATGTATTGTAATTATGGCAGTTGTATTGGTTTGTTTTATGTACTGCTTTGAGCACAATGTATTCTGGAAAATGCAGTGTATAGACAAATTGACTATTTAATTATTATTACATTTATATGGTGCCTTTTTTCCTATTGCAAGGAACCCAAGGGGGCTTACATGGTCCTCCTCCTCTCCATGTTATCCTCACAACAACCCTGTGAGGTAGGTTAGGCTGAGAGTCTGTGGCTGGCCCAAAGTCACCCAGTGAGCTTCATGGCCGAGCGGGGACTCGAACCCGGGTCTCCCGAGTCCCAGTCCAGCACTCTGACCACTAGGCCACACTGGCTCTCATGATTACTATGACTACGATGTGACTAACCATTCTTGCTTTAAAATTCAGCAACAAGACTTAAGATTGACAGCTCTTTGTTTTGAACTCTCTGTCTCTGTCTCTGTCTCTCTCTCGCTCACACACACACACACACACACTAAAAGTCAGTGTTAAACAATCAAAATTTAGCAACTGTTTCGTATTCATTCACTGAATCTGATTGAATCTGTCATCCTGCCCGTTAATTTTTATTTTATTTTTGCCCTATTCCAGCATTATCTGCCGGGCTCTGAAAGCAGGGAAGGGTTGTTAGCTGGAAATAAAGCCACACCTGTTTAAGTTAAGAACCCCGAATACTAGGCTCCACATGTCTAGAACAAAAGTAATTATAATGTGACCCTAAAATTTTCATTTTTAAAATTTATGTTATTATTACATTTATAGCCCACCTTTTTTCCCCTGTAAGGAACCCAAGGGGGCTTACATGATCGTGTTCCTCCCCATTTTATCCTCACAACAAGCCTGTGAGGTAGGTTAGGCTGAAGTCAAGTGACTGGCCCAAAGTCATCCAGTGAGCTTTATGGCTGAGTGGGGACTAGAACCCGGGTCTCCCGAGTCCCAGGCCAACACTCTCACCACTATGCTACACTGGCTCTTCATCATGTAATCTAAAAAACATGATTTTCTCCTCTCCTTCTCCTTCTTTTAGTGGTGGAGAGAGAAGTCAAGTATACCAAGAAGTCTTTGCCCTCAGCCCTCTGCAGCTCTCCAAACTACGTCCCTCTCCCTAGAGACAGAATTAAACCCAGGAGTCCTGCCTCGCTGTGTCTCCCCCGCCCCCAGTCTGTTGCCACGATCAGCGCATCATGCTCACGCGCCTTCCCTTCACAGAAAACAGCCCTTCTGCAATATGTGCCATATTGGCAGAATGGCTAATTATTGAGGCAGGCGGCAATTCACTACGATAATTAGATCGGCTAAGGAAGCACATTTGTAAGAACCACGGACGTGGGAGGGGAGCGGGTTGGGAGACGGTTCACGTTTCATTTCCTTGGGTAAGATGCCATCAATGGCCTTTCTCGGGGCTTTTGCTCAAGAGAACCGCATGCCGTATCCCTGGGCCCATCCTGGGTTTGGCGGACCCGACAGGGTTCGTTTTGAGTCTTGGATGCGCCGGTTGAGCACATTTAATCCACAGAAGCCACCCGGCAACCGTGCCGAGCCCCACCAGGCCACAGGGCACGTGCGGGGACTTTGCCCAAGAATGCCAAATGCACCATGTGGGAAGCTGTTCCTGCAGACCTGCTGCTGGGGGAGTTCATGGAAGCACACTCGTCACCCAGGGACTGGACAGAGCATCCGGGGGTATCCGCCAAGCCAGGGCCGGTGCTACCATTAGGCCAACTAGGCAGCTGCCTAGGGCGCAGGGGCTAAAGGGGGCACCAGAAATGCCTTGGGGGGGGAACAGCGCTCTCAAGTGGGAAGGGGGGGCGCTAAATATCTGATCTTGCCTAGGGCACCAAACTGCCTTGCACCGGTCCTGCGCCAAGCAGCCGCCAGCTGTCGGTGCACCAAAGGCGACAGAGCATTCCTGGCTCCTTGCAGTGCCTCAAACACAACGCTTCCGATGGAGACTCTTTACGTCAGCCTTCCGCAGCCGGGTGCCTTCCAGATGTGTTGAGCAGAGCCACAACTCCCAATCATTCCCAGGGAGTTGCGGTCCAACACATCTGGAGGGCACCAGGTTGCAGAAGGCTGCCTTAGTTGCGTGGACAGCTGAGACTGAACGCTAACACCAAGGAGAACTTCAGCCCACTTCGGCATCTGCTGAAATGTGGAAAAGCAGCCAAGGTCAGAGCACTGTCTGTGATCCTTAGCCCTCCTGGGCAAAGCAATACAGACGAACGAGCTCGCCAAGCGCACATCATGAAGGTCAACTGGATTCACCGGTATCTGGAAAGACCCTGAGCTGCCAGAAACCACGGAGACCTGTGCCAGTTGGAGTAGCCAGTGCCGGGCTAGATGGCCAAACTAGAAATGCACGAGGAATCCATGGGGGAAGGGGGTGAAAATCCGACAGATTTTCCCTGTTCAGCCCTTCGGATGCTGTTCCGTTTCCCCCATGCTGGCGCAGACACAAACTGATGCAAGTCGAGCCAGCAACGTGCATTTCCACTTTAAAATGGGCCGTGATTTGCGCAAGTATTTTTGTTTAACGCTCAGGAAATCTGCGCAAACTGCAGAGCCCGAAATTTGCACAAATTTCCTGCGCTTTAAAAACAAAAACGAAAAAAACCTCATGCATAACTAATATCGGTGGGAATACTGGTGAGGGTGGGGTGGGGAAGAGACTAAAAAAACCATGACCCTGTTTGCACAAATCATAGGTGCTGAAAAATAATAACTGAAAATAGTAATTTAAAAATAATTAATAATAATTTAAAAATCACATAACCCTAGCAGACAACCGTAAAGCCAATACTGAACTAGACAAAATGGGCAAAGACAAGTTCTTTGTGAAGTAGGGAATATGGCGCAATGAAGTAGTGAGAGGATGAAACTGACAAGGATAATGTTGATGCCATCTGGACCTCAGTGGGGAGAGCATTCCACAATTGGGGAGCTACCACCGAGAAGGCCGCCCTCTCAGCAGTACCCTGGCCCTTGGAGCTGCTGATGAGAGGAGGGCATGACGGGAAGCTCCAGGCATGACATTCACAGCACAGCCGACAGTCCTCCCAGCCTGGAAAGTCAGGTGACACCAAAAGGCCAATCCAGTGAGTGCCACTGGTGGATATAAATTTATGTGCCTCCAGTCTGGGCAGTTAGCCTGTGAAGAGACTACCGAATCCTCACCCTGTGCCATGAAGCGGCTAGCCTTAAACATGGCTAACATCAGCTTTTGACCCTCTCCTAACACAAGGCTGGGGCTACCCATATAATGAGCAACGGAATCAGTGGTTAGGACCCAGCTGCATTTCAGGGGAGGATGCCACAGCTCTTTGGCTTCCACTGAACTTTTCGGCACCAGTCACCATCAGGCACAGGCAGGCAGCACGGAGCAGCTTGTCTGTCCAAGAGATGTACGTTTCTGCCTGGTGCCAGGTGAGTGGGCTTGTGGATAACCTCAGGAATAGGGCGGCCAGTTGACGCTCACTTCTCCTGTCCTTTTGACTTGCTCTCACCTTTACCTTTGGCCCCAGGCTCCCCAAGCAAAAAAAATAAAAATAAAAATAATTTTAAAAATGCCATGGCAGTAGCAGCACAGCCGGCCAATCAGATTAGCTCCCATTAGCCCAGCTGCTAACACGTATCAATTAGACCGTGATTTATAGGAGTGTCAGCAGATAATTACATCGAGCTGCAAGCAGAGGGGATCCAGCCGGCAGCCGAGGGGACCGAATTGACACGCTGCTCCTCGGAGAGCAAGAGAGAGAGAAATAGAATTCTTCCCATTAACATGGTGGCCCACAGAGTTTTCGACGGGAGCTCCCCAAAATTAAGAACCTGGAGTAGGTGTTGACAGCTCTGCCAGGGGTTGCGAAGGAGAGCTCTGCCCCTTCCTCGGCCTTCAGGTCAATCCTAATGCAGAGATCTTCCTTCCCTGAACAGTGGGAGGTTCAAGGCAACCTTTTTGCATTACAAATTGGTTCCTCGTGCGGCAAAGGGGTTGCACGGGAGATTTGCAATGCTGCAGAGCTGGTGTAGAAGGAATAGTGGCGAAGAGGCTGAGCTACCAATCAGGAAACTCCCAGGTAGAATCTCGCCTCTGCCATGGGCTCCCTGGGTGGCCTTGGACAAGCTCCTCTCTCTCAGCCTCAGATTCCCCCACCCCCACCCCCACCGCAACATGGGACTAATAATAATGACCTGCCTTCTGAGAACCTTGACCCCCGCTTGCGGATAATAAAAGCAATACCAATTTTTCCTCCACATCAGTGAGGACTAGAAACTTGCTTTTTCTAAAGGAGCCTAGAAGCATGGGATTCTGTAGGAACTGCTGGAGCCTGCATCAGAGGTTATAGCCGAATCTTCTTGGTGTGATTAAAAAAAGAAAAAAAGAAAAGTAAATTGATATTTAGAACTGGGCCGTAAATGTGCTTAAGATTTGGTGTCATAGGGATGCCCCGGCCCAACTGGACAATTGCACTGAACGTTTGGTCACTGGTCACCATCTGACACACAAGCAACACGCTAATTCCTGGGCCGCTGCTTTACTTTCCAGGGCAGAAGCAAGCAGCATCCAGGCTCCTCTTCGAGACATCTGCTCTTCCTGTTGTGGTTAGGATGCAGACGTTCCCACAGCCCGGGGACAACTGCCACCTTTCATTTCGGTATGAATGCTGTGGAGAAGCATTGGAAACAGGAAGCGCGAGATTCTCGCATTTCCTGCTTGCTCCTGCCTCTGTGAGTGTCAAAAACCAACCCGAAATTTCTTTACGCTGCAGCATCCTTCGGTGCACCCCACCCACCCGTGCTCAGGCATCTCAACAGGCCGAAATTCTCTCAGCCACTTGGAAATGCTCACTTCGGAGAGGCCAGCACCAAGTGGTTCGGGGTGGGTGGGTGTGTCTGTTTTGATTGGTTCATCCTCACCCAGGTGTTTGCTTCACCAGCTATAAAGTGGCTTGCGTGAGATAAAAAAAAATCTCTGTTTGGTCAGTGCCTAAGGCAGGAGTGGGGAACCTCAACCCCAGAGGCCAAATTTGGCCCTCTGGCCGTTCCCCAGAAGGCCACGCCCCTTCCCCTGGCCACACCCCCTTTCCCCTAACCACGGATGGTTTGGTGGTTTGGTGGCTTTTGCCTCAGTTTTCCTCCCATTGCAAAAGGTTGGGATGCCTCGCCCAAGCCTTACATAGTGGCAGTGAGAGCTTTAAGCTAAAATAGGCTGGCGTTTTGCCCCTGCCCCTTTTGTCTGAACTGAATTCAGTTCTCGGGCTGAAAAGGGTTCTGCACCCCGGCCTCAGGCTTAGTTGTCTTTTCCCGCTGGAGCTTTATTATCCTTCTTGCATGCCAGCCTGGTAGTTTGGCTGAAAGGGCAGCCTTAAAGACAAGTTAAACAAATGAATGGTTCTCACTGGCTGAGGTGGTGAACCTGTACCGGGGGCTGCAGCAGCACATAATAATAATAATAATAATAATAATAATAATAATAATAATAATTTATTTATTACCCGCCTCTCCATCTAGATCGAGGCGGGGAACAACAGAAAATATAAAATACCTAAACTAAAACAACACAATATATACTATTAAACATCTTAAAACATCCTAAAAACATCTTAAAACATCTTTAAAACATCTTAAAAACATCTTTAAAACATCCTAAAATTCTGCCGGATAGGCCTGCCGGAAGAGTTCAGTCTTTATGGCTTTTTTAAAGTCCAAAAGACTGACAAGTTGACGTATCTCCTCCGGCAGGCCATTCCATAATCTGGGAGCAGCAGAAGAGAAGGTCCTCTGGGTAATGCTAGTCATGTGACTGAACCGTTTACCATACAAAGATTCTCTGTCCATAGAAAACTAGCATCTCAGGGAGAAGAAGAAGAAGTCCCTGTCTAGCCTAGCTTTCTTCCTGAAAAGCTAGCTCCATGTGGAGGGAGTATTTTTTTTCCCCCTCAGGGGAGCATGCCGTCTTGTGAGCCATCAGTCAGTCAGTGAGAGCCGCTCCTGAGACTGAGGCAGCCCAGATACACCGCTCACCGCAGTAAACAAAGAAAAATGGGAAGAGGAGGTGGCACAGAAGCCAGGGAGTTGCAGCCCATCACGGCTCCCCGGCATTGGGTGTTTGGGGACGTGTGTCTCCCCTTCAGACAGCAGCCACGTTTGGATAATCAGTCCTGGCTTAAAAATCCAGGATAAGCACAAGCATCGTGCACTCGGATGCGGCTCTCCTTTGCTCCCACTTTTCTCTTCCCCTTTGCGCGAGCAAGTGAACGAACAAGCCAGGAAGCTGCAGTTAACCATAGCTTCCCGCTACCTCTGAACTGGGAACTATGATTAATGCTTCCAAACAAGCCAGGATTTGGAAGCCAACTTTATCAAACGACACCTTCATATCCTGGCTTGTTTGGAAGCTATTAACTACCGTAATCGTCTCCCAGTTTGGGCACAACAGGAAACTATGGTTTAACTCTGAAGCCAGAATTTGATTTTTCCAAACACGTTTACTGTGGCAAGCACCAGTATACCCTTGTGGCTTCATAAAACATGAAATGCTGAGATAGAAATCAAGGTATAATATCGTTGGTTACTACACATTACACACAAGCAGCTGTAACAAAGCCCCAATGCTTCCCCCCCTTTCTTTTTAAGTTGAGCAGAAGAGTGAGGAGAGATGGGGTGGGGCTTAACCATCCCCCCCCCCCGCCACCCTTCTCCACTCCAAATCACATACCCCAAACTTCTTCCCCCGCCACCACTGGAGGTAAAGACAAAAAGGATAATTCCCTCTCTTCTCCTTTTGTTCACCAAGCCTCCCAAAAAGGCTGGAGTCAAGGGACAACCAATAAACATTCATCCCACATTTAATCCTGCCTTTAATCATGTTCCCCCATCAGCAGAATCCTTCACATAATGATGCACCTGTCTATCTAAGCCAGTGTTCTCCAACCTTGGGTCCCCAGATGTTTTTGGCCTACAACTCCCAGCATGCCCCAGCCCGCTGTTTAAGGCTAGCCGCTTCATGGCACAGGGTGAGGATTCAGTAGTCTCTTCACAGGCTAACTGCCCAGACTGGCTAGGGCATGCTGGGAGTTGTAGGCCACAAACATCTGGGGACCCAAGGTTGGAGAACACTGATCTAAGCCCAGGGAAAGCAACCTGAAGCCTTCCAGATGTTTTGTACTACAGCTGCCATAATCACTGAGCATTGGCCATGCTGGCTGGGGGGCTCATGGGAGCTGTAGTCCAGAACATCTGGAGTAAACACCAGGAAAGCTTTGGAAGGTGGCAATTGCCGCAGGCAGGGCGGTTCCATTCACCTTCTCCCATGCACTGGCATCTAGTAGGTAGGTGTCACCGATCAAAAGTGTGCAGGAAAATGAACATCTCTGCGAGAATCACAAAATTCAGGTGTGGGAAGGAGCTTGGGTGGGAAAACGCTCACAGATTTAATAGAGCTGGAAGAGATCTACCGCACTTCAGCTCTGCTCTGCCTCCAGCCAAATGGACATAATCCACAGCCTGTTGCAAGCAGAGAGCCAAAGTTAACGAGAAGCACCACGCCCACGGTGCCCTGTGTGAACCAGACAACTTAAAACAAGAGAGCCAAGCTGCATGGAACATTTAAAAAAAGTCAACCGCCTTCCTCTCTCTACAGTCACTGGCTAATCTTCATAAAGTCGCCAGCCGGTCGGACCCAGAGACAGAAACAGGATCCCTAACCCTACGTACGGCCCTCAGACAAAAGCCTAAGCATGAAGCAAAATCCACTCATCCAAGGGAGCGGGGGGGGGGGGACCCCTTTCCTTATCAGAAACATCATGTTCATAGAATCAGGAACAATAACCATTATCATCCTATTTTAGGTAGCGGCGGGCAGGTGGAACACAGTGCAAACAAACAGCAGCGGGGCGGGGAGGGGTGTAACTCTGGGGGGGGCACGTAGATGATCAAGCACTAATTAACATTATTTCTCGCTCCCAAGAGGCTGATCAGGGAATGCCGAAGCCAGTGTCCCCGGGAGAAATCGCTCAGAGCCACAGAACAGACCAGTGCTCCGCGGTCTCTCCCCGTCTGGCTGGCCAGTACTTGTTCCGCATCTGTAGCCATCCTCCCCCAGATGTTTTGGGCTGCAACTACTACTCCCACGGCGAGGGACGATGGGGGTTGTAGTCCGAAATGGCTGGAAGGCACCACCAACAGAGACCAGCCTGCGCCTTCTCTCGACAGGATTCAACAAGGGCTGGCAAAGCACACCGGGGTTACAACAACTATGCGCGCGCGACCTCGCACATACACGCAGTCCCCTTTAAAATATATATATATATATATATATAAATGCGGAAAACAATATTTGGACTAGCACACGTCTGTAAAAAGGGGATGTCGACTGGGAAAGCAAGGGAGCATTTTTTTTTTTTAAAGCAAAAGCAAAACCCCAAGCAGCGCGGAGGACCGCGGGACGGGAGCGCATGTTCAGCGGGGCGCGGAGGAACCCCGCGCTTGGGAACCGCGCGCTCCGAACTGCTTCGGTGCATTGACAAAAAAAAAAAAAAAGCGCCTTACACTCGCCGAGGAGAAGGTGTCCATGTCCGGAGCCCATCCCCGGCGATCCGGCCGGTCTGCTGGATCCCCTGAAAGTGCCGCGGCGGCGGCGAAGAGACGAAGCGACGGGCTCAGCCTCCACCAGCCTGCCCGCCAGCGCAAAGCGGGCTCCTCGTCGTCCTGCCCACTTCCTCCAATCTCCAGCCGGAATCTCCGCTGTCTGCGAGGCAGTTCCCACTCAGGGAGCGGCTGCCTCGGCCCCCGATGATGCATGCGCCATGCACGCGCCGGCACTGGGCGAGGGAGGCCGGGGGGGGGGGGCACCAGCCACAGCCAGGCGGACGAGCCCCTCGTCCGGCCACCTGGGCTCAAAAGTGAGCATCTTTTTAAAGCGTCCCTCTGTGTGTGTGTGTGTGTGTGTGTTTTAGCATCTCCCCTTCCAGAGGTGGGGCACAAACAATCCACTCCAGGCCCCACTGAAATGCACAAGAACGGATCAAGAGCACGGCTTCCCCGCCCCGCTTCAAGTACAAAACCTGCATTTCTGAGGCCAGTTGGCGAGGGGGAGGGGAGAAAGGGTTAAACGCCCCCCCCCCCGTGCCGCGTCTCCCACTCTAAATTCACCCTTGAAATGGCTTTCCTTGAAAAATAACTTTTAAAGTAGCGTGGCTCACGCTGGCTCAGCTTGTCTGAGCGTGGAAAGCTAAGCAGGGTCAGGCCTGGTGATTACTTGGATGGGAGACCCCTCCTCTAGTTTCCTGCACTGAGCAGGGGGTTGGACTTGATAGCCTTGTAGGCTCCTTCCAACTCTATCTATGAAAATCTATGAATGCTCTCTCTCTCTTACATGAATGAGCACATCATGCGCAGGCAAACCTTCTTTTTTCCTTTTTCCCTTAATTGTTTTTTTTAATTGAATTTTTAACATATATATAACAACCAAACAATAAACAAAATATCCAATCTATTACATAGACTACTATAAACCTGAATAAAATAACCCCCACCCCCCACCCCCAAATTAGAATTTCAAAAGAACAAATCCAGCTGGGCGCTGTTTCCAAAGTCTTTTTCATCCACACACCGGGGCACGCAGAGTTATGGATTCCGTGCACTAATATTTGGGCACCTATCGGACCGGTGATTGCAGAACCTCATGGTGCAATCCTGAAAAGAATTCTACAAAATATTCTCCTCGCCCACATGGAGCTCTAATATGTATTTGTAGCATAGAAAGTGTGTTTGGGGGGGTGGGATGGTGTTCCTGCCTGGCCACTTGAAGTGAATTCATCATCCACTCCCTGCATCCTCCTGCACATAGTTCTTTGAAGTGCTTCTTCGCACGGCAAAACCTCTGGAACTCACCGTCACAGGAGCCCGTGATGGGCACTCACATAGATGGCTTCACAACAGGAAGATGAGCGCTTTCATGGAGCTGAGGTCAAGGGCCCCGGAGCCCCCGAATGACCACCCCGGGAGTGTCAGGTGATGAGGGCCGCAGAAGCAAAGTCCATTTTGTTCCTATACTCATGGCGCTGCTATGATTTAGGAGAGTTCATAGTGCGAAGCCGCACGTGTTCCAGAAGAGCTTGGTTTTGTTTTTAAGCCAGGCTTGGCAAACGGTTCTATTTTTTTTTATCATATCAGGAATGTAGAAGCAGTCGTAAAGCATGGGATGGTGCTTGGGTTTGTGAAGAGAAACGCTGGTTGTGTGTGCCTCACAACTGTAGATACGCACGGCCATCTGAAGGGGACCCCCCTTGAGGCCTTGTGGTCCAGGGTCTAAAATGGCCGAGCTGCATCACTGGATTGGCGATCGGGCTGCAAGGCCAACCGAGAAAACCACTTCTCCATTCAGTGCCTAATAATAATACGTGGCATTTGCAGAGCCCGTTAGTTAGAGGCACAATGCTGTGCACATATAGGCAGAAAAAAGTCTTACAGCTCCCAGCATGCCCCAGCCACGATGGCTGGCTGGGGCATGCTGGGAGTTGTAGGATACTCCTGTGAGGTGGGCAAGTCTTATCCTACACGGGGATGTCCACGCTGTGGATTCCACAGAGGACTTCCAGCTTTCCCCAAATCACGGGGATTCCTGTCTCCTGCGAGATACGCCAGTGCTATTCAACATACCAGCCTTCCGCAACCTGGTTGCCCTCCTGGTGTGTCGAACTACAACTCCCATCACCCCCAGCCAGCACGGCCAATGGCGAGCTCGTTCTCCAATGAGTGTTGATCCTTATGTGGCCAGAACAGCACCGCCCACGCATGAAGCATCCGCCGGCTTGGGGGAAACCCGAAGAGTTACAGAAGCGCAAAGAATCTTTTGGGGTAGGGGGGGAAACCCCAAGGGGAGGATAACCTGAAAACAGCCAAATAAGAACATAAGAAGAGCCCTGCTGGATCAGAGCAAGGGTCCATCTAGTCCAGCATTCTGTTCAACCAGCTGCCCGCAGGATCCCACAAGCAGGGCAGGAGTGGGGCAGCACCCTCCCACCCATGTTCCCCAGCAGCTGGTGTACACAGGGAGACTGCCTCTGATACTGGATTTTTGGAACACTGATTGACTGGGGAGGGGGGAGATGTACCGTAGTAGAGTTTCCGGGGAAAGGGCATGGTTGGCCTGCACACCACACTTGCCCCCTTAATTAATTGCCCCCTTAATTAATTGCCCCCTTAATTAATTGCCCCCTTAATTATACTTGCCCCCTTAATTATACAACAAACCCCCGACTCCAACACTTTGTTGCAGCTCCTGTATCTCTATATTGCAGACGGGGGACGGGTGGGTTGAGGCCTGGAGAAAGTGGCTTAGTGCTACCAATGCCTGTTGATCAATGGAACCTCCGTATTCAGAGGCAGTATATCTCTGATACAGGGTCGAGCAACAGGTTTGTTGTTTGACCTTCATACTCTGCCTGTTAACCTCCAGACCCACCTGGCTGAGCCCTGTCAGGGGCTGAGTAATGGGCAGGAGATGGACCTCTGGTGTGGCCCAGCCTGGCAAGGCGTTTATGTTCTTACAAGGCACTTACAACAAAACCTCTGCTTGCGCTGGAATGCTTCTTCCAACAGAAGACGGATTTCCAAAACCATCAAGTGTACAGTCGCCTGGCACAGCCCTCCCCAACCTGGTGCCCTCCGGATACGTTGGACTGCAAGTCCCATCATTCCCAGCCAGCCGCCGCAAGCCACAAACTCTTTGGGGCTGAATTACACACCACATTAAATGCATAGCATACAGCTGATCCTCACTCTTTTATTTACTTCTGTGTAAGTGTGCAGGCCCCTACTCTGGATTGGGACCACTACGCACATGTAGGAGAGGTTTTAACCTTCCTACCCAGCCACTTTTTTCTTTAAAGCCCCTCTCCCCATGCAGGCTAAAAAAAGGTGGTGGGAACCCTCCATCAGCATCAGTGAACCAAGCTCCCCTTTGACAATGCTGCAAAGTCAAAACTTGGTCAACGGGGAGATAGTCAAGCCTCTTCATGTTCCTGATAGCCAGAGAGAGGGGCAAGAAGAAGTGCCAGGCCCTGGTCCCCACACTGTGCACACATACACACACACACACACACACACACCTTTGACATCTAAGATTTTATCCGGCATGGCCCCCATTCATGGTCAAATGTGACTGTCATCATGAGGGATAGAAACTTCTTTTTAAAAAATAAAAGTAAACCAAAGCTGAGATGCTGAGCACATTGACAACAGTGCCATACAGCCGTGTGTGTGTGTGTGTGTGTGTGTGTGTGTGTGTGCATGCAGTGCAATCCACACAAGTGCAGAATAAAGTCAGACTGACAAAACCCATAGCGATTTGTGATCTCTATATCACACGCGACGCAAGAGATGATGGGACACATTTCCCAAATTGGCTAGGAAACATTTATTTCGAAGCAAAGGCCTCCTGTGAAGCAAGCCAATCAGCAACCTACCCCAGAGTAGCAGGAGTGCTAGCCCAAGTGTGTGTGTGTGTGTGTGTGTGTGTGTGTGCAATCACACACACACACACACACACACACACACACACACACCAAGCAGATAGCTTGGAGAAGGAAAACAAGCAGAGGTGCTAATCAAGATTTTTGCAGGTCTCACCTAGGCTCCCCAAAGGGACAACACCTTTTTGTCCTCTAATGTGACTTTTTGAAGCAGGGGCCTTTTGAATTATGCGGATGCAACATGCGTTGGAGCCTAGGAAGCTACCATGTACCAAGTTCAGTCTTCAGCCCATCCAGCCCAGGATTCTCGACACTGTCTGGCACCAACAGCTCTCCAGGGTTTCAGGCAGGATCCCTTCCTAGCCTGACCCGGAGATGCTGATGTGGATTGAACGGGGGGGGGGGGGGGGCTCCTCCCGCATGCAAAGCAGCGGCTCTGCTGCAGACCTTCGGCCCTTCCCCAAAGTGGGATGCAGCCAGGTAAAAGTGAGTGAGAGAGGCCAGCAAGGTAACTATTTACTGCAAGTGATCTGAGGGATGTGCCTTGTCCAGTTGTCCTGCCCCAGGAGCCGGGCCGATGGGGTCTTTGTCACCAGCTGAGGGCCGTTATAGGGCAGACACAGCAGCTGGACGCCACTCCTAGATACATATCCGAATGCATGTGTGTGTGTGTATAATCGGGAGGGCAAAAGGCAGCTCAGCACGACATGTCACCCCAGCCCCAGCAGGACTGTGGGAAACCTGCACGGCGACCTCACCTTCGTCCCCCTCTTCCAGAGACCAGTTGGAGGTGAATACCGGGATGATTTCCCTCCGTGCGCGCACAAGTGTGCCGATGAGGGCCCTCCCAGGTCTTTCTTCTGCCCCGGCTCCTGAGCTGACAGCAGGGGGGGAAATGGGTTTCTCCAAGGCTGGATAGCCCAGCTCAGAGGGCACTTCTGCTCCTTCCCTTCTCCGCTTTGCTTCGGCTAGAGGAGCAGCACAGCGACGCCACAGTGCCTCCCAGTGTGCGCGACGCCCCCCGGACGGCAAAGCGGCCTCCTCGCCAGGCACAGGGGACTTGGCATCCTGGCTGCCACTGCTGAGATGAAGACTGCCAGAGGCTCCAGCGAGGCGGAACATCCGAAAGGGCGTTCTGCCGAGTCAGGCCACTGGTCCAGCTGGAGCACTGTTGCCTGCTGGGTATGGCAGGAGCTCTCCAAGTGTGACACACGGAGGATCTTTCCCAGCAATGGGCAGCCTTCTATTTTGGAGGCCTGGCAAAGGACACTCCTCAATCTGAAGGTGTCCTCTATTTGATGGCCTGTCCAGTCCATGTTCTGGTTTAAGATCAAAGAACCCAGATTGCAGAACACAGAATCATGGGCTCAAGTTACAGGAAACCAGATTCCGCCTGGACTATCAGGAAAAGCTTCCTGACTGTTAGAGCAATACGCCAATACCTAGGGAGGTGGTGGGCTCTCCCACTCTGGAGGCATTCAAGGTGCAGCTGGACGGCCATCTGTCGGGGATGCTTTGACCTGGATTCCTGCATTGAGCAGGGGGTTGGACTCGATGGCCTTGTAGGCCCCTTCCAACTCTACTTTTCTATGATTCTATGAAAGCTGGTGCTGTACAACTGACCTATGAGAATGTAAAGAGGCATATGTGCCCCCTTAGGTGGGGCTGATCGCTGATTGAACCTGCTGGGGGCTTTTTTGGTGGTAGACCCAGCTTGCACAGGGGTCAGGCAGAAGTTCGGCATGTGAAGCTTCTTTTATAGAATCATAGAATAGTAGAGTTTAAGAAGGACACTTTAAGAAGGACGTAGACAAACTGGAGAGGGTTCAGAGGAGGGCGACAAGGATGATAAAGGGACTGGAAACAAGGCCCTATGAGGAGAGACTGAAAGAACTGGGCATGTTTAGCCTTCGGAAGAGGAGACTGAGGGGAGATATGATCGCACTCTTCCTGTACTTGAAGGGATGTCACACAGAGGAGGGCCAGGATTTCTTCTCGACCATCCCAGAGTGCAGGACACGGAATAATGGGCTCAAGTTACAGGAACCCAGATTCCACCTAAACATCAGGAAAAATTTCCTGACTGTCCGAGCAATAAGACAATGGAACCAACTCCCTAGGGAGGTGGTGGGCTCTCCCACTCTGGAGGCATTCTCGACCACTCTGGGATGGTCGAGAAGAAATCCTGGCCCTCCTCTGTGTGACATCCCTTCAAGTACAGGAAGAGTGCGATCATATCTCCCCTCAGTCTCCTCTTCCGAAGGCTAAACATGCCCAGTTCTTTCAGCTGGAGGGATGCTTTGACCTGGATTCCTGCACTGAGCAGGGGGGGGTTGGACTGGATGGCCTTACAGGCCCCTTCCAACTCTGCTCTTCTAGGATTCTAGGATTCTAACCACAAGGGATGGGGAGCAGGCAGGGTCCTTGAAGCAGCCCCCGGGCAGCAAACTGAGCAGGCACATGGGTCACCCGGTCAGCCTTCTCCACTAGGGTGAGATGTCTGGTATTGCTATTTAAATAACACCTTTATCTCGCTACTGGCACCTAACCATACCCATTCGCATTTCATTTTTGGTGGCTGCCACATAACTGTGGAACTCCCTGCCACTTGCGAAAGCTGAAGCTCCAGTGTTTATTAGCAGCATCAGAAAAAAAAAAACCCCTGGTTCAGGCTTCCTTTGGGCTACCAGGGATCAGCCAATCACAAAGAAGGAGGGCAGAAGAGCACAACATCTCAGCAGATGAAGGTTCCCAACCCTAAACTTGTAAAGAAGAATTGGCGGGCAGGAGAAGGGTTGGCTTAGCCCTGCAATTGCTCCCTCGGGCCCATCGCTCCCTTTTTGTCCTCATTTCTGCAGGATGCCTAAGTGACTACCCAACTGTTACCTGAGGTCTTTTCAGCAGGAGATGCCGGCATTTGAACCCAGGACCTTCTGCATGCAAAGCAGGTAGACCTCTTCCTGCAGCGTGGAAGGGGCCCTATTGATCACTGACCCCACAGTGCGGAAACTCTTCTTCCTCCTCCTAAAAACTCACCAGAGTCTGAGCTGGAGATGCCAAATCTTCTTATCTGGGTTTTGGGGAAATCAGGATTAAGCCTCCAGAGATTGGGAGCAGGGTGGGTGGGTGGGTGGGCAGGTGTAAAAATATCAATTCATTCATTCCATGCAGACCCCTGTCTTTCCCTTTAAAAAATGCCCAACGATAAAATCCACAATAAAAGAAATCACTAATCCACAAGCAAGCAAGCAAGATCACAGTGAAATCGGGTAAGAGCAGTTAAAAACGGCAGTCAGTTAAAAACATCATTAAATTAGAAATACAGAGTAAAACACAGAGCAGTAGAGCAAAGCAAAAGAAATCAGCCCAGGAGGCCCAAATGCATGTTTAAATAGAAAAAGGGGGGGGGCGGACTAGACAAGTTTAATGTGAAGATTTTAGAAATGTTTTTAGGACTCTGCATGTTTAAAAAGTTAATCAGCGCATTCAACAAAGGCTTTAACTGCAATTTTATTTCGTTTTATTTCAAAAGCATGCCACTTAACGAGAAACCAGTGAGCTTTTCTGAACAGATTATCCGAAAAGCGACAACCGTGGCACGTGGGATATCTATCGGTGGATGCCTTTGAGATGCCCGTCATTCAACACGGCTGGGCCTGTTAGCGCGCGACGTGCCTCGCAGGGTGACCGTGACGTTACCAAAAAGAGCCGGGGTGTGTGTGTAAAATCATCAGCATCCCCTTGAGAGAGAACATGGCGGGCTTGGCGGCAGCGCTGCGGGCGGCACTCCAGTCACCTCCAAGGTCGGCAGCTGCGCTCATGGTAACCAGGCGGACTGCAGCCAACAGTGGGGAGAGGGCTGGATGCCTTTGCCCCCATGCACAGAAACCACCAACAACTGTGATGTGGCAGTTACCGTACTTTACTCCCAACTCAAGGATGGAAAGCGGAATATCGGTGGTCAATATAAGAGGTTTAAAGATGTTCATAAGGCTAATCTAAAAAAAATGCAATATAAACATCGAAAACTGGGAAGCTCTGGCCCATGAACGATCTAAATGGAGGTTGGCCTTTCACAAAGGTTCCATGGACTTTGAAGAAGCCCGAGTGCAAGGTGAAAGGGAGAAACGTGCTAAGCGAAAAGCACGTCGAACGAATCCTTTACAGGACCATCTTCCATCTGGTAAGCTGTGTCCTCACTGTGGGAAGCTGTGTGGATCTAGAATTGGCCTCCACAGTCACTTACGGACCCATCGCTAGAGTCTACACAATCTTCTTTAGAATTTTCCTCCTTTTATCCCGGAAGACAATCTTACTCGGTCACGAGTGATCGCCTGATGATGATGATGATGATGATGATGATGATGATGATGATGGGGTATAAGTTTGCCCCCACACCCACCCACCTTCAGCTGTGACCCAGATGGCAGCCTCTTTATATTCTCTGGGGACCACTCTCAAGTTCGATGGGACGAAGTCAAAAGCCAGCGTGGCGCAGCGGCGAGAGCGTTGGACTGGGACTCGGGAGATCCGGGTTCCAGTCCCCGCTCAGCCACGAAGCTCCCTGGGTGACTTTGGCCCAGTCACTGACTCCCAGCCTGACCTACTTCACAGGGTCGTTGTGAGGATAAAACGGAGAGGAGGACTACGTAAACCACCCTGGGCTCCTTGCAAGAGGAAGTATGGCAGGATATAAATGTAATATTTTTTAAAAATTCTCTGCTGGAACAGGGAATAACCAGCCCCTGTCCTGCAGACGCTGTGGTGGCAATGGGGCAAGGAGAACGCAGCTTGCCTCCCAGGGGGATTATGGGGCTGCCTCTGAAACACTGTTGCAATGAAGCCAAAATCTGTCCTCTCCCCACCACCTCTCACACGATGCCCCCATCCCCCTCGGGAGAGACCCTGACGGGAGGGGGCACCGCTGCTCCCTGTGTGCAGAATCCTTCCCAACCCCAGTCTAGCCCAGGCATAATGATGGGCTACTCTGGTTCCCCTTTTCTCCTCTCCAAAGTTTACCTTGAGGATTACGTCTTCTTTTTCCTGTAGGAAGTTTACATAATAATCTATAATAATAGATTGTCTGTCTGTCCGTCCACACCACATAGCTCCCAGATCGTGAAATCTAGACACCTGAAACTTGGCATGCATGTGTACTACGGGGGTGTGCACCGTGAAGTTGTTTTGATTTTTAAAATGCATTAATCAATTTACATCCATTTAAATGCGTCCCTGTGACTGACGCCTGCAATGACATCTTCAGCCCCCGGGAGCAGACTTCCTCGACTCGCACCGAGCTTTGCGACCCCGTGCAGTTTGCAGCCACGTGAGAGTAGCGAGCTAAGAGACAAGAGTCGTACGCCTGCCGCCTGCTTTGGGCCACCACCGCCCTTGAGGCGGAGAGGAGGCAGCTGCCTGCGTAGGCCTCGCCGTGTCAAACGGAGAGGGCTGCTCCACGCCCTGTGCGAAGCCACATCTGTTCGCTAGTAAATGATAAGGCGATAATAACCAAGATAACGCTGTGCGATACTGAGGTGCCTCCTGACTTGGTGGCATCTCCAGAGTTTGTTTGGCCTGGGATTGCCACGTGCAGCTTGCTGGGCTCCCCTGGCCGGCCCGCCGCCGTATCTGTCGAGCAGCACTCCTCCAAGGGCAATAAAATAGCCGCACGGCCCATTAGGGTAAACAAAAAAGCGCCTCCTCCACCCACTGCCACCCGCAGCATCCGGGCCCTGTCAGCCTCCCGAGGCGTCGGCTCTTTGGGCCAGCATGACCGGAGCGCGCACCCCGGTTGCCGGAACGGAATGGAATCCCTGACAAACGGCCACAGGGGCGTGCCTGGCTCCTGCAGCGCCGGCCTGTGGGATCCGGAGCTAGCAGAGAAGGTTGTGCCAGAACGGCAGGGAGGAGGGAGAAGAAGCGGGGAGGGGTTGTGTGTGCCTGTTGGGGGGGGGCGCAACAAAGGATAGTTTAGCCGAGGAGGGGCCCAGCAGATTGACAAGCGACAGCAGACGAGCAGCACACTCCTTTTGTGGAACGGAACATTCGTCTGCCATTAAAGCGGCGGCGGGGGGGGGGCAGAGCCGAGGGCCGGGCCAGGCCGCCACGCTTGCAGTTCTAACCGTGTCTAACCGGCAAAGCGCTTCGCAATCTTTAGCGACCCCACGATGAGGAGGAGGGTGCCCGTTCTTCCTTGTCAGACAGGTGGTGCGCTTTACGCTTGTTCACAGAGTCGTGCCCTCAACACGTGCCTGGCGCTTTACCGAGCGTAAAAGGATAGGGCCCTGCTCTGAGAAGCTTACCGTCTAAACATGGGGGGGGGGCGGTGTTTCATCATCATCAGGCGATCACTCGTGTGACCGAGTAAGATTGTCTTCCAGGATAAAAATTTACAAAAAGGAGGTTTTAAAAGGAGGAGATTCTAAAGAAGATTGTGTAGACTCTAGCGATGGGTCCGTAAGTGACTGTGGAGGCCAGTTCTAGATCCGCACAGCTTCCCACAGGGAGGACACAGGTTACCAGATAGAAGATGGTCCTGTAAAGGATTCATTTGACGTGCTTTTCGCAAAAGGGGGAAGAAGGTGTGCTCAATTTTCGTAACACACAGCGGTGTGGTGGGGCCAGGGTGCCCGCGGACCCAGCCCCCCGGCACTTTTTTCATTAGCAGGGACGCTGAGGTCATCTGCCGCCCCAGTCCCCCAGATTTCCCTGCTCCCTCTTAGCTGCAAAATACCCTCATAGTAGCTGGGGGCAGGGGCGGGGTGGATTCCCCCCCCCAAGCAGTATATTGCTTCCTGTTGTAGTGCAAAGTATTTTGGGGTAGCTTGGTGTTAAATGGGCAATTAAGACCCATTAACTTTACAAAGCTAATGCCCCTGTGGAAACACAAACGACTAGAACTGGTTTCTTGATCTGGATCAGCACAGCTGCCTGCAGTTTTGGACTCTCCTTGGGGCTGTCACCATGGGCGCCTGCCTGCACTTCAGCGTTTACCACCACCCAGCTGGTGACCCACACTTAGGTTTACTCAGCAGCAGGTGATGGGGACTGCGGAGTTGTGCCAAAGGCACCTCAGCAAAGGTGGGGCTTGAGGAAGGATCTGAAGGCGGTAAGAAAGGTGTACAGAATTGTGCATTGTGTGGAGAAAGGGAGACCTTTTTCTCCCTCCCTCATAATGCTAGAACCCAACGGGGTCATCCCATGAAGCTGACTGGCGGGAGATTCAGGACAGATCAAAGGAATCATAGAATCATAGAATCATAGAAAAGTAGAGTTGGAAGGGGCCTACAAGGCCATCGAGTCCAACCCCCTGCTCAATGCAGGAATCCAGGTCAAAGCATCCCTGACAGATGTCTGTCCAGCTGCACCTTGAATGCCTCCAGACTGGGAGAGCCCACCACCTCCCTAGGTAGTTGGTTCCATTGTCTTATTGCTCGGACAGCCAGGAAATTTTTCCTGATGTTTAGGTGGAATCTGGGTTCCTGTAACTTGAGCCCATTATTCCGTGTCCTGCAAACTGGGATGAACGAGAAGAGATCTTTGCCCTCCTCTGTGTGACATCCCTTCAAATACTGGAAGAGTGCGATCATATCTCCCCTCAGTCTCCTCTTCTGAAGGCTAAACATGCCCAGTTCTTTCAGTCTCTCCTCATAGGGCCTTGTTTCCAGTCCCTTTATCATCCTTCTTCGAGCGGCACAGAGTTAAACTATGGAATTCACTTCCACTGAAGCAAGATGGCCACCAATTTGGATGGTTTTAAAAGTGGACCGGACAAATTCATGGAGGAGAAGGCTATCAAGGGCTACTAGTCCTGTGCGGCTACATGCTCCCTCCAGTATCAGAGGCAGTATGCCTGAGTGCACCAGTTGCTGGGGAAGATGGGCGGGAGGGTGCTGTTGCGCTCATGTCCTCCTTGTGGGCTTATCCCGTGGGCAGCTGGTCGGCCCCCAGAATGCTGGACTAGGTGGACTCTTGGTCTGATGCAGCCTCAGGGCTCTTCTTAACGTTCTGATGATCACAGAGGTGTTCTGGGAGGCGGAACCAGGCGTGTGGGACCACAGGGGGTGGGAAGGGCAGGGCCCTTTGAGGGAGCAGGAGACCTCTGGCCACCGGTGGGGATGGAGGAGCAAAGGGCGCGGGCAGGGTGGTGCCAGGCTGCAAGAGCGGAGAGAAAAAGGGGCCGAGGCCAGGGGGTGGGCGGTGCCAATGGCGAGGGCAGATGCCCAACCTGGGGGAGCAGTTCAGAGGCTGGGAGAAACTGAGGAGATGCAGGCCATGGAGAGAGGGGGGCCTGGAAGCCACTGCAAGGTCCGACTAGGCCTCGTGGTTGCGTGCGAAGCTCCTGGAATCACGCCCGGCAGTCACCGAAGCGGCACGTAGTTCCACCTGGTTTGCTATGGCCAAATCCCCCCGCCGCCGCCCATTTATGGTTATTTTGGGGGTTATATCCTTCCTCCCCGCAGATAGTCTCAAGGGGTCCCTCTCTCACACACGGCTGAGTCGGCTCTGTGGCAAGCCTGATCAACAGACCACTGAACCCAGGGCCGTCTGCGCTGACAGGCAGCCGCGGCTCACCGGGGGCTTTGGTTCGGCCAAAGTCGCGCCTGGGTCTGTTTCCAAGATCCTTAGAGTGAGACCTCAAGTATCATGAGAGCCAGCAGCGTGGCGTAGCGGTTCAAGGGTTGGACTGGGACTGGGGAGACCCGGGTTCGAGTCCCCGCTCGGCCATGAAACTCACACTGGGTGACTTTGGGCCAGCCACTGACTCTCAGCCTAACCTACCTCACAGGGTCGTTGTGAGGATAAAATGGAGAGGAGGAGAATCATGTACACCACCTTGGGCTGTTTGGATGAAAAGGTGGGCTGCATATGTAACATACACACACATACACACACACACTTACGCTCTTTATAGGCCAGCAAGGTCTAAATCCTGAGTGGGAATTTCTTGGACTGGAGAAATTTGGTATGTGCAACTTCCCACCTTAGTGTGGCAGCAAAGGGAGAAGTTGCATCTGGTGAAATCTTTCCTGTAGGCGCAGGAGGGAGGCCACCCCTCCACAGGCCAGATAGGGACCTCTGAGGCCAGAGGTTCCCCACCCCTATCTAAGATTTGCTGTTAAAACATGCACCCCGAGAGTCCTTCTGCACTGCAAGTCGTAATACTGGGGTTGTTGCTTTTTTTTAAAAGGAGCCGGGCCCCTTACGACTGACAAGGGCCGAAAGGGCTAGGATTCAGTGCACAGGCCAACCCGCGTGGCTGCCTCTGTTTCCAGGCCTCCTGCCAAATACCTCCTTCTCGATTTATAAAGAAATCAGCTGGGCGGGTGTGTGTGTGTGAGAGAGAGGGCAAGAGACTCCAGAACAGCGGCAGCATTCCACAGCCATGACCACACGAGGTCCTGGACTGGAGATCTCCTGCAAACAGAGCTTTCGCTGTAACTGCATCCCCATGCACCGCTCCGCCAAGGGGGTGAGAAATTGGCACCCTCCTACGAAACACACACCGCCCTGCGAAAGTGACACCCGTCAGCAAAAGGCCCCGGGGAGGGGGGGGTGTATGCATGCCTGAGCTATAAACAGCCCTCATGGGCCGTTTTATTTTTTACCCAGCAGCACGCTGCGGTGGCATGCTAGCTGCTCCAAGCCATGGGCATTGCCCCCTTTGGCCCTGTGGGTCACTCCTTCCTGTAGGACTCTTGTCTGCTGCAGAGCCTAATCCAAATGGGCTGGTTCAATGTCAGTTGTTGGGGGGGGGGGGGCGGGATCTGGAGAAAGGTCATGGGGGGATACCTCTGTCACAGCTTTCGCCAACCTCGTGCAACTCCCAGCGTTCTCTGCAAGTGCCAGGATGGGGAAAGCTGAGCCATTTTTATTTTTTAAAATTTATTATTACATTTATATGATGCCTTCCCCCCCCCCTCTTGCAAAGGTGGTGTACATGATCCTCCGCCTCTCCAGTTTATCCTCACAATAACCCTGTGAGGTAGGTTAACCCTGTGAGGTAGGTCATCATCATCATCATCATCATCATCATCATCATCATATTGCAATTATATCCTGCCTTTCCCCCTCTTGCAAGGAACCCAAGGCGGCTTACAAGGTTCTCCTCCTTTCCAGTTTATCCTCACAACAACCCTGTGAGGTAGGTTAACCTGACAGTCAGTGTCTGGCCCAAAGTCTTCCAGTGAGCTTTTCATGGCCAAGTGGGGACTAGAACCTGGGTCTCCCGAGTCCCGGTCCAACCTTCAAACCACTGCAGTACGCTAGCTGCTATACACACAGACAGACATCCCTTTCTAAAAATGCTGCATTAAAGCAGCCCAAATTCTACCTCCTCGGTCATGCAGGCAGGCGCACGCACAGCCACAGGACTAAAAATTGAAAGCAGGAATAGGGAAATTGATGCAGTGGGCGTGATAAGTGGTTAGCAAAGCCGGAATGCGCAAGGCGAAAGGAAGCCGCAGCACAGTCAATAAGGCCATATATTTATTACAAGTTTATATCCCTTTTGTGCCAGCGTGACGGTGATGGATTTTCCCAAGGAGACCTGGGAACTGTAGTTCAGTGAGGATGCTGCGGGATTCGGCATTAAGAGATTCCTCTCATTCCTTCCCACCTGCACCCACAGAACTTCATTTCCCAAGATTCCTTGGGGAGAGGGAATTCCAATTAAATCAGTTTAAGCCCATGAGAGTTGGGAGCTCTTTGGGGGACTTTATAATAGGGGTCGTCGTTGTTTTTTTGGTGGTGTTCACAAAAAACGAAAGGAACACAAAATGAGTTGGATCCAGACGACATTAGCTGAACTAAGGTCCCACTGAAAACAGTGGGATAAATTACCAACTTCACTTGGTCGCCATCTATGCCCGTTCCTGGATAGGGATAGTCTAGCCAAGGTGATCCATGCATTGGTAACCTCACGGATCGTCATCACATAACACTTCACTGGATCGTCATCACATAACACCTGTGTTAAAAGAACTGAACTGGCTGCCTATTAGCTACTGAGCCATGTTCAGGGTTATGTTATTGTCATACAAAGCGCTAAACAACTTGGACCAGGATATCTAGCAGACCCCCTTCCCTTATATATACCCAACCGATCATTAAGATCTTCAGAGGAGGCCTTGCAACCAACAGAATGTCGCCCTGTAATATCTCAAAGGTGGGCCTTCTCGGTGGCCACCCCCCATCCCCTGGAAGACCCTCCCCCCCCATGCCGTTTGGGAGGCAGAAAATGTGGTATGTTTTAAACGCCTCCTGAAAACACACTTGTTCGCCGAGGTCTTCACTGGCTTGTAAATAACTGCAATTGATCATATGCTGCTCCATCTTGCTGCTTTTTGCATTGTTTTGTATTAGTATTGTTGGTTTTAAATACAGCAATACCTTGGATTGAGAGCATAATTCGTTCCGGAACCGTGCTTGTAATCCAAAACACTCTTATATCAAAGCGAGTCTCTGGAAGGCGTGAGCGGGGCTGATTTCGGCCCGCTACGCCCGCTCGAGGCGAGCGGTTACATCCCTACAACTTGTCTTGCAAGACGTTGCTTGTTTATCAAGTCAAAATTTATCAAAAAAAATTGCTTGTCTTGCAAAACGGTCTCAGACCAAGTTACTTGCAATCCAAGGTATTACTGTAGTTTTAATAGCGTATTTTAAATACATTTGTTTTGTTGTTGCTGCTGAAATAGTTTTTAACAGTGTTTTAATATTGTATTTAAATGTGATTTTTACTGCTGGTATGTGAATTGCTTGGAGATTTTTAATAGTACTAATACTAATATTAGTCCTGAGCTTACTCAGTTCCCATTGATTCCAACTAACTTAGTCGAGATCCAGCCCAATATGACTGCCACAAAAGTGCAATGGACAGAGAACTTTCATGAGGACTATGGACTTCTGCAGTCATAGCTACAGGGGACCAACGCCATTCCAAATGAGCATCCAAACATACCCGTAAGCTCCTTTTCCTATCCTGACCATTCATGGAGGGAGAATTTGAGATTACTAAGAAATCAGACCCAAGCGTCTCTGATAGGCTTCTCTGGGTATGGAAGGGCCAAGTTCCATGGAGACGTCTGCCTAGAGATGGACTGCCCCCCCACCACTAAATTAAACCACATCCCCCGAGATCCCACTCTGATTCCCTTGCACAAGCAAGAACTCCCTTCCAACCATGTACCAGATACAGACACCAAGAACAATATCCAAGTCAATGCTTGCGCTAACGTAAATTGGGTCACTCACGCTAACTTAAACCACCTCTAGTGCTGGCACAGCAGGTTTTCATTTTTGGTGGCTGCCACATAGCTGTGGAACTCCCTGCCACTTGCAAAAGCTGAAGCTCCAGTGTTTATTAGTAGCATCAGAAAAAAACAAACCCTGGTTCAGGCTTCCTTTGGGCTACCAGGGATCAGCCAATCACAAAGAAGGAGGGCAGAGGAGCACAACATCTCAGCAAATGAAGGTTCCCAAACCTAAACTTGTAAAGAAGAATTGGCAGGCAGGAGAGGGGTTGGCTTGGCCCTGCAAATGCTCTCTCGGGACCATCCCTCCCCACAAGCTGTATTTACTTCCCATCTTGGAAGCCCAGCTTTTTTGGTGGGGGAGGAAGGAAGCACCTTGGAAACAGTGGAACAGAGGGGGGAGTTGCAGGGCAGAATCAGGAGGTGGGGAAAGGGTTATGCACCTCTCTGCTGCCCATTTCCCCCCTGTGCATTTATTTATTTATTTTTATTTTTATTTTATTATATTTGTTAATCGCCCACCCGGCCGGCCACCCGGCCACCCTGGGCGATGTACAATTAAAACAATAGAATAAAACATTATAATTAAAACAGTATTAAAAATTCTTTTAAAATCCGAACCCACCCCATATTCCCGCCTGAAATACCATGTTTTTAATGCGCGGCGAAAGCTCGTCACGGAGGGGGCATGGCGAAGGTCACTAGGGAGGGACTTCCATAACTTGGGGGCCGCCACAGAGAAGGCCCTCTTCCTAGTCCCCATGTCCCTCTCCACCAACCATGCATCGACGTTTTGAGGCAAACATAAGATGGGGAATCCCACCTTTGCCTTGAGGTATCACCCCCCCCCCCAAGCTTGGATGTATTGATTTCTCTTACCAGCTTTTTACTGCACGCTGCTTAGATTGTAAACTATTCCAAGACCTGAGGCAGCAGGGGTGTTGAACCTCAAGCCCGCGGGCCAAATAAGGCTGCTTGGGGGCTCCAGTCTGACTTTTCGGGGTCCCCCAGGAGGCCACGCCCCCTTCCCCCAGCCCCTTTCCCCCAAGCACTGATTCTTTGCTGGTTTCCAGGCTTTTGTGCCGTTTTTCCCCCCACATCCTAAAAGGTTGAAAATGCCTCTCCGCAGGCTCCATTGCTGGCAGGGAGAGCCCGAAGCTACACTAGGCTGCTATTTTGGGCCCACACCTTTTGCCCTGGGCCCCCGCCTGCCACGGAAATGTGGCCCCTGAGAGCTTCTGGGAAGCTGGACTCAGTCCTTGAGCTGAAAGAGGTTCGACGTCGCTGTCGTAAGGCAAAGGCAGGCTAGAGGCACGACTAAAGAACGCACCGCTGAGCTGCTCTTTCTGCCTCTGCTATCATGCGAGCAGGTATAGAAGATCCATGGATTGGAATTACAGGGCATGAACACTCTGGATAAACGCAGTGTTCTCCAACCTTGGGTCCCCAGATGTTTTTGGCCTACAACTCCCAGCATGCCCCAGCCAGCTACGCTGGCTGGGGCATGCTGGGAGTTGTAGGCCAAAAACATCTGGGGACCCAAGGTTGGAGAACAGTGGGATAAAGGGAGGTTAACTGACAGCCATGGCTGGATATATCGCTTCTTCCGGAGCGTTCACACAAACCTATGCCTGGATGCAAACAGGGCCACTCTGTTCCACTGGAAAACAACTGCTCGCCTGGTGGAAGAGAGCGATTTTCCTTCAGAGGCAGCTGAACTTTGTTATCTCCTCCTTGGAGTAATGATGACACAGTAGAGGACGGCGACGCCTGAATTTAAGGTTGATGCACAATGTCTCCAACTCTGGAGCCACATCGTTGCCTTGCGAAATTCACTTCAAGACGAGATTGGAGGCTTGGCTTGAGTGAGTCTCAGAGACAGAGAATCGGAGGCCCCACCAAGGGTGAAAGGGGCACAGCGGCGTCCACCTCGGTGGCCTCACTATCCCGGAGAGCAGACATTCCACATTTACCAAAAGAGCTAGGGAATATGCAGCACGGGGCCAAGAAATAAGAGGGGGAAAGTTGACCACGAACGAGTAGCAGAGTATACGAGAATGGTAGCTGGGTGGGTCCTCAGGACCTGAGATTTCCAATACCTTTGCATTCTGCCCAGTGAAGAGTTCTGTGAAATTCTTAAGTTTGCATACCTAAAAACAGGGCTGTGGCTCACACTGGCTCAGCTTGTCTGAGCGTGGGAAGCTAAGCAGGGTCAGGCCTGGTTATTACTTGGATGGGAGACCCCCCTCCTCTAGTTTCCTGCATGGAGCAGGGGGTTGGACTCGATGGCCTTGTAGGCTCCCTTCCCACTCTATGATCCTACTGTGTGCTCAGTTGGTTGAGTCAAAGAGATCCCTTCTTCCTCCATGGTGTGCCTTGCTTTAAACGACCAGTTAACCCCTTTACAGCTTGCAAGAGCGGGGGGGAAGTTTCACATCTGGCCATTTGCCTATCTCACCAAGAGCAAATATCGCTCCTGGCTTCAGAAGGACCAGAGCTTCCCCTGCAGCTCACTGCTGGCACTTCATACAAGAGAAACCTCAGTGACAGATACTTGCCACCCCCTATGCAGGACCGGTGCAAGGCAGTTTGGTGCCCTAGGAAAGATCAGATATTTAGTGCCCCCCTTCCCACTTGAGAGCACTGTATTTTTTTTCAAGGCATTTCTGGCGCCCTCTTTAGCCATGCGCCCTAGGCGGCTGCCTAGTTGGCCTAATGGTAGCACCGGCCCTGCCCCTATGTACAGTTCACAGCTGGGGAGCAGGGGAGCGGGTGTCTGGACTCAGGAAGGGAAGATGTGGTGTGGCCTGCCACATTTTAATTCCCCAGGCGAAGAATCCACTTTCAAAACCCACCCTCCCACTGGAGAAAGAAGAGCCCATAGATTGGACGGAAGCCTGGTTGGCAAAAGCCTGCAACTTTCAGAGTCTTCCTAGACTCCAGAGCCTCTCTTCGGTCGGTGTTCTCCGCGTGCAGAAGAAGCTGCATTGCAGCGCGCCGACCAGCCGCTCTGCCTGCGGCGGGGACGACAACACGGCTGGCACCAGTTCCGACCCATCCCGAGCGCGGGAGGATTCTCTAAGGCGGCAGCAGCCCCGCGATGCGCGGCCGGCAAAATGCACTCTCGGAAGGAAGGAACGCGGCGGCGCCGATGAAGTTAACCAACCATGCGCGGCGCTCCCGGGAGCTGAAATCGCCGGCAATCTTTTTAAAAGAGCACGGCGAAGACGCCTGGCTGGCAGCCGGAGGAAGAGGCTCTCCTTTTGACAGGCAGAAACAACAGATCCCCACCCCTCCCTTGTCCCACAAGAGGGCAGAGAGAAGGCAGAGTGAGTGAGAAAAAGACGGAAGGAAGGCAAGAGGAGAAAAGAAAAGGGGAAACAACAGGAGAGCGGGAGAGAGACGCGGGGGGCATGCATCGCACAGGGTAAGAAATGCGTGGTCAAAAGCTATTTCACTTACAGAAATTGGAAGGAAAGAAAGGAATATTATTGACATCTTACAAAGTAAAAGAAGTCCTGACGGAAAT
Organism: Shinisaurus crocodilurus; assembly: GCA_021292165.1. Lineage (NCBI taxonomy): Eukaryota > Metazoa > Chordata > Lepidosauria > Squamata > Shinisauridae > Shinisaurus > Shinisaurus crocodilurus. The sequence goes on from CM037878.1 coordinate 293,980,894, forward strand.
ATACCATACAGCGCAAAGAGAGAACGGAAAGGGAAATACATTTCAAAGTACTGACTGATGATGAAGGAGAAGACAAGAAGAAACCAGCACCATCTGGGACCACATTCAGACTCACACACACACACACACACACACACACACACACACCAACAACAATAAAAGGGCAAAAAGAGCGCCCTACCTGTAGCGTCTCCACGCAGGGGGCTGCGTCGCCGCCGGCCTTCAGGAACACCTGCTGGCCCCGTCTGAAAAATTGAACGGCAGCAATGAATATGTGGTGCAGGATCAGGACCATCGCTTCTCCCCTGCCGCGCCGCCCTGGCCGCATCGAGCAGCGGCGCTCCGTGATCCGGCGCTGCCGCGCGAGCCTTTCGCAGGCAGGCAGGCAGGCAGGCACGCGTCCGCCCGCCCCGCCGCTGCCGTGCAGACTTGGCTTGTCATGCACACCTGCCGCCGAGAGAGCGGCTGGGCATCGCTCCCTCGCTGTCGGAGGGAGGGAGGGAGGGAGGGAGGGAGAAGGACGATGTACAGCGCTGCTGCACCCAGCAGAGGGGCTCCCCTGGGTCCGACGAAGCACCTGGAGAGCGCGAGGCGAGGCTCCATCTCCCCAGCACTGAAAAGCCAAAGGAGGTTTTGTGGAGCGGGCCAGGGCGCGCATCCCTCTCTGCGCGTTTGGACGGAAAGAAGTCCTACAGCTCCCAGCATTCCCCGGCCGGGGAATGCTGGGAGTTGTAGGACTTCTTTCCGTCCAAACGCGCAGAGGGATGCGCGCCCTTGGAGAGGTAGAATCCTGGAACCAGGGCCGGTGCTACCATTAGGCCAAGCGGCTGCCTAGGGCGCCGGGCTAAAGGGGGCACCAGGAGCATAGGGCTGGAGGGAGGGAGGGCTCAAGTGGGAAGAGGGGGGCGCTAAATATCTGATCTTGCCTAGGGCACCAAACTGCCTTGCACCGACCCTGCCTGGAACAGGCTCCCCGGAGCAGCTGTGGGAGCAAAGAACTCGTGAGCGCACATGGGCAGCAGGAGAATTCCCACGCGGAACACCAATTCCCCCGGTAACCCCAGGTATATTTGACCATATTTAATAGAGTTGGAAGGGGCCAACAAGGCCAACCATCGAGTCCAACCCCCTGCGCAGTGCAGGAGACTAGAGGAGGGGGTCTCCCATCCAAGTCATCACCAGGCCTGACCCTGCTTAGCTTTCCACGCTCAGACCAGCTGAGCCAGCGTGAGCTACGGGCCTGTATCATACACCTGGAACAGCTTCCCCCAACCTGGTAGCCTCCAGATGTGTCGGACTGCAACTCCCATCATTCCCAGCCAGCTGGAACGCTTCCAGATGGAGGGGTTGCTACTAGCACTACCGATCCAAATGCTTTGTGCGGCAGGTCTGCAGTTTCCTCCTAAACAGGTTTGGTTGGGGGGGGGGGGGTTTGCAGTAAGATAAAGGCATCTTCTCCATGAGAAAAAGCTAAAGGGAGGGACTGCTGGAGCCTCTTAGTTTCAGCAGAAGGTTGCATCAGACCAAAGGGCCATCAAGTCCAGCATCCAGTTTCAATAAAAAGATGAGCGACGGCGACACAGGATATAACAGCAGTTCGCAACTTTTTTGGGCTGGTGGGAAGATTTGGAATGTTGAGAGCGCAGGGATGTTGAAGAGTCCTTGGTCTCGAGTCACGAGTCGAGTCACGAGTCTTTGGACCCGAGTCTCGAGTCCGAGTCCGAGTCCTTGGTCCAAAATGGTGACTCACGAGTCACGAGTCCTGAGTCACTCCCAAAACTGACTCCACGAGTCCCTATTAAAATCAATGGGGTTTCCCCCCAACAAAATAAGGCTACTTCAGATGTGTGGCTTAAATAAATTCTAGGCACAAGTGTGCCTTTTTATTTCAAAACTCTGCAACTGATTTTGGCAAGAACAGACCAGGCAGACAAACCCAAAATAACCAGGCAGGCAGAGGAGGCAGGGAACCCCAAAGCAGGCAGGCAGAGGCCTTTGTCTTGGACAATTCAACCGTTGAACTGGTCAAGAAGAGACCAGGCAGGCAGAGGAGGCTGGGAACCCCAAACAGGCAGGCAGAGGCAGCCAAACCCAAAATGTCTGACCCTAACCCAAACCCCCCCACAACAACACATCAATCAAAATAAATCTCAACACATTGTTGGGGCTGCGCTCCTGGTAGCTGTCCATAGTGGCCGAGCAGCGGCGCGCCTCGCTTCCATGCACTCTTCACCGGTGATCGCGCTCCTTCTGGCACAGCCAGAAGACTCGTCAACAGCCCAGGGATGTTGACGAGTCCTTGGTCTCGAGTCCCGAGTCGAGTCTCGAGTCCCATTAAAAATATTGGGACTCGAGTCCGAGTCGAGTCAGAGGGGGGACTCAGTCCGACTCACGAGTCGAGTCCTCGAGTCCGAGTCCCCATCCCTGTGGCTGCTTTCACAAAATGTCTCCATGGGGGGCGGTGGCTTGCCCATTGACAAAATGGCTACAATGGTGGACACGGCCAGTCACAAAACACTAATTTCCCAGAATGCACAGTGGTGAGACTAAAAGAAAAGTAACTTGCCCGAGAACTTAAGTAGACGGCGGAGGTGGGATCTGAGTTCCAAAGCACAAAACCACTCTTTTGAGCCCAAATTAAGATGGCGCTGGAGGGCGGCACTCTGGTATCGAGTTTGGTCCCAGAAGGCAGCCGCCATGCTGAGAGCTAAGCAGGTCTGGAGGTCTGGTCCGTGCTTGGAGGGGAACCCACCTGGGAACTGCATGTAGCCGCCTTGAGTTGGAATGAAGGTGGGACAGAAATGTAATAATTAAAAATAAATCATAGCATATGGCAGCCTCCCAGCTGATTTTTTTTAACTAACCGGGGGGCGGTGGGATCTTAAGAAAGAAAATAAAAAAAATCAGGAGGGGCGGGGAGACTGCCGGGTGCCCAAAGAAGGTGTCTGCAGGGGGGAGGTGTACAAAATTACACCAAGGTGTACATTGGGGAGAGGTGAGTAAGTAGGGGAGATATAGTAGAGCTGTACAGAATGATGCCTGGGGTGGAGAAAGTGGACAGGGAGCTGATGGGTGGGAGATTCAGGACAGACAGTGTTTTTGCAGGGTTTTCCAATATTATATTGTATATTTATTTGCCTATTTTGCAAATATTTTTCCTCTGCACATTGCCTTGAGAAGGTTTTTCCCTTAATGGCAACCCTTTTAAAATTAAAAAATTAATTAATTAATTAATTAATGGCAGCACTTTTTCAGACAGTGCAGAGTTAAACTATGGAATTTGCTTCCACAAGATGTAGTGATGGCCACAGATTTGGAGGGCTTTAAGAGGGGATTGGACAAATTCCTGGAGGAGGAGAAGGCTATCCATGGCTCCTAGGCCTGATGACTATATGCCACCTCCAGTATCAGTGTGCCTATGCACACCAGTTGCTGGGGAACATGGGCTGGAGGGTGCTGCTGCACTCATGTCCTGCTTGCGGGCTCCAGTGGGCAGCTGGTTGGCCACCATGTGAACAGAATGCTGGACTAGATGGACCCATCGTTTGATCAGGCAGGGCTGTTGTTATGTTGGACGGGGACTTGAGAGATTTGAGTTCTTCTTCCCACTGTGCCATGAAGCTCACAAAGCGACTTTGGGCCTAACCTACCTCACAGGGTTGTTGTGAGGATAACATGGAGAGGAGGAGGATCATGTATTGCCAGCTTGCACTCCTCAAGGAAAGATGGGATATAAATGTAATAAATAAATAACATAATGAACCACGTATATATATTTTTTGATAAAGAAATCATTTAAACCCCCACAGATCTAAATCTTGGGTTAGAATTATTGTCAAATATGCTGGTCTTAGCAGCTAAATGAGAAATCTCTCGCAACTGATGGCTGGATATTGGAAAAATAGCATAAAGCCCAAGCTGGTCAAATCAAGAAATGTAACAAGAGTTGGAGGGGGAAAGTCAGAGATATAATACTGGGGTGGAGGTGGCATGTTGTTTTGGGCTCTTTATGGTGCTCCCCGCTCTGGACAGGATGGCCAAACAAACCTGTGAGCACGCTTTGCCTTTTGAGTTTCATTCTACTACAACAGAAGCTGCTTGCTCTCAAGTTTCCCAGCCAACTGTCCAGGGGGAACATGCATCTCTGCCTCCTCCTGTGCCTTTAACAGCAGCTTGTGTGCAGTGATCAGCAGGTGAAACTTTGCACAGCATGGAAACAAACATTGTCACCTGCTAATGTTTGGCAGATCAAGTGTCTGTTAAAGGCACATGTGCGAGGGTCAGCAACAAAGCTAGCAGCCCTAAACCAAGCCATTTTGCTCCAGCCTTGTATGTATTTTTTATCAATCAAATGTGTATCCCACCCTTTCTCCAAAGAGCTCAGGACCCTGTAGATGACCCAAGCAAGTCACCAAGTTCACGCAGGGGGAATTTGAACCTGGATCTCTCCAGTCCAAGGGCAACACACACCAGTGGCTAGAGGCAGGCAATCCACTGCCCTGCAAATGTTTTGGACTTCAGCCCCCATAATCCCCAATCATTGGCCATGCTGGCTGGTGCTTATGAGAGTTGGAGTGCAATCAGTCGCCTGCCGCTGCCCCTATACCCCACTACTGGCTGTGAGTCTTTGCGGGACACCCACTTGACCAAGCCTGCTCAAAATGTGTTTGGGTCAGGCTACTCCCTCACGAGCCTGGGGCATGGCATGACATGATGCGACTGGAGCCGCCTTTCCCAACCTGGTGCCTGGAGTTGTAGCCTAACACAGTTGTAGCCAAAGATACTCAAGAATGCTTCCTGTGATGTGTACAAGATGGTGAAGCCTATCCTGGGTGAGAAGCCAATTCAGCACAAACATTGGGGTGCTTTTGTGGCCTTGTTGGAAAGACAACAGCTGAGTTCACACAACTCAATCACCCACACTCAAGGTTGAGTATGGGTTGTCGGTGTCATTGAACCATAGGTTGTCATTGAATCATGAGTTGTTTTGCTGTGTGAACCCAGCCATGCTAACAAACCATGGTTTGTTAACCATGAACAACACACAAAGAGAACTCATGGTTTGTCATTGGGTTGTGAACTGTGGGTTATTTGTGGTTAACAAAACATGGTTTGTTAGTGCGGATGGTTCATACAACAACCCATGGTTCAACAACCACCCATGGTTCAATGACAACCTACAGTCAACCCATACTCAACCTTGAGTGTGGGTTGTCATGTTGTGTGAACTCAGTCAGCCACTATCTTTCCAACTAGGCCACGAAAGCACCCCAATGTCTGTGCTGGATTGGCTTCTCACCCAGGACAGGCCTCGGCATCTTGTACACATCACAGGAATTTTTCTGTTTGCATCGGAAAATCGCTAGAGAGTGATCTAATTTAGCACATTTACTGGATACAAGTAAATTTACCAACGATGCTAAATGGGGGGGGGGGAGTAACACATGTTAATTTTTTTCTCCCAATGCACCACAAGTATTTGACCTGAAATATCTGAAGAGAAAAATTAAATTTAAATGTTACATTATGTAGACATTTTTTACTGGAATACTTGTAAAAAATTTTAAAAAAATAGCATGTTCTTCCCTTACATTGTTTAAATGTAAGAAAGAAGCAAAAGGTACTGAAAACTGTTGACACACTAAGGGGGGATCCTATGCATATTTAGACAGAAGACAGTCCTACAATTCCCAGCATGCTCCAGCCAGCTGTGCTGGCTGGGGCATGCTGAGAATTGTAGGCCTTTCTAAATGTGCTTGGGTTGCACCTTAATTCAGCCTTCTGCAATCTGGTGCCTTCCAGATATGTTGGACTACAACTCCTAGCAACCTTCAGTCAGCATGGCTGGCTGGGCATGCTGGGAGTTGTAGTCCAACACATCTGGAAGGGGGCCAGGTTGGGGAAGGGTGCACTCGTTTAGCAACTCAAAGATCTGTGGATGAATCATAGAATCATAGAAAAGTAGAGTTGGAAGGGGCCTACAAGGCCATCGAGTCCAACCCCCTGCTCAATGCAGGAATCTAGGTCAAAGCATCTCTGACAGATGTCTGTCCAGCTGCACCTTGAATGCCTCCAGAGTGGGAGAGCCCACAACCTCCCTAGGTAGTTGATTCCATTGTCTTATTGCTCTGACAGTCAGGAAATTTTTCCTGATGTTTAGGTGGAATCTGGGTTCCTGTAACTTGAGCCCATTATTCCGTGTCCTGCAAACTGGGATGAACGAGAAGAGATCTTTGCCCTCCTCTGTGTGACATCCCTTCAAATACTGGAAGAGTGCGATCATATCTCCCCTCAGTCTCCTCTTCTGAAGGCTAAACATGCCCAGTTCTTTCAGTCTCTCCTCATAGGGCCTTGTTTCCAGTCCCTTTATCATCCTTGTTGCCCTCCTCTGAACCCTCATGAGATGCTGACAACCACTCCTCTTTTTCAACAGGGTTCAAACTCTCTTCCGCTGAGGTTTTTGCGGGGCACCTTCAGTTTTGCTGTCTCTGCCTACCGGTTCCATTTCACTCTGAGACATAGATATATTTCAATGACATCTATGTATTCTCTCCCACACTTCCTAGGGATAATTGCCTGAAAAACATTAATTACAGCTTTGAAACTGCCAAGCTTGCCTAATATTGTATTTGCAGTTGGCATCCATTCATTGTTACTAACGAAAAGGAAAATTTCCCATGGGGAAATTGAAGCACTGGGAAATTTTCCATGTTGGAAAATTCTCCGCCCCACATTACTGGCCTGAACAAGTGCAGGGAATGTGCCATCCGTACATCTAAGCTCTTTCCCGTTCCTTGAACACTTTCCAGGGAACATGTCCCTTTCCCACCATGCTGATCTTGCATCTACCCTGAACTAGAACGCAAAGTAACGCCATTCTAAAGTTGGGCTGGTGTCTGTCCAGCAGCACCCAGTGGAGTATCTTGTCCAATGGAACTCAAAATTCCAGCCTGCAGGGAACTTTGTATGCATTGCTTCATTAGCTGCATGTGCAGAGTGCCTTTCCCGCATCGGTGAGTAGCCACAAGGACTGGAGCCCCTGTGCCTTGGAGATTAGGAGGCAGAAAACCAGAGTTGTTCCTCTTGGGATTGGGAATAATGGACAACCAGCTGGAAAGAACCCATGGAACTTTACTTTTATATATGATAACGGCAATGAGACTACTTTATGCGCAAAAATGGAAATGTCCAATTATACCGTCAATACAAGAATGGATGGTGAAGATGCTGGAGTTGGTGGAGATGGCTAAACTTACGTCTTTAATTAGGGAAAAGTCAACATCTAGGTATATAGCCAAGTGGAAACCTTTAATAGACTTCTTTCAGAGTTTAGAAAACAATGATTTGTTTATTTGTGGGTTTGATGAGTAAGAACAAAAATTTGGATTAATAGAAAAAAGTCTGATTTCTTTGTAATTATAGTGTAAGGGAAAGTCTTTTTGCTTAAGATTTGTTGTGGAGAAAATCAGAAGCCTGTTTATGTTTTGTCTGCTATTATATGCATTTGTTGTTGTTTGTTTGTTTTCTGTTTACAATAAAATGTTTTTTTTTTAAGAGAGAGATTAGGAGGCAGGGTGTGCTGTAGTCTTCCACCAAGCCGATGCCCTCCTGATTTGTTGTACTACAGCTCCCAGCTGGCTGGAGATTATGGGAGTTGCAGTCCAACACATCTGGAAGGGGAAGCCTGGGGTCATGTCATTTGGGGCTCCAGTTCCAATATTTCACTTGCTGAAGATTACACACCAAGGATAAAATCTGATCTTCCCCAGTCACCTCAAATTTACATGATCTGGGGAGGGGGAGGGCGGATTGTGAATAACGAATTCCTCATCAAAAGTGGAGCCAAGATTCTGCATTTTTTTGAAATGAGCAAGAAGAATCTATTCCTCGTCTCTCTGGGACAAGACGACAGCTGCCTCCCACCGGGAGACGGTAAGGTGGATCGTTCAAAGGGCTGGAAGCATTTTTAATAAAGCAAGTCATGTCCTGGGGAAACGTTTCCGCCCCTTGGGAGGAAGGATGGAGGGCGGCCCATCAATAAATAAAGTTGAAGCAGCGGGACTCTTTGCAAATGCAGCACACCCTCTGGGACCGAGGTCTCCTATGGGCTTCAAATTACCCTGGGATTGCTGTGGGCTCCCCCGCCCCCGTCCCAATTTTTGTTCTGTTCTAATTCTACGAATCAAGATGATACGAAATGAATCATCCTGAGTGTACAACTTAACCAAGGCTAAACACTATAAAAGGGAACAAAGTCGGCTTGCGCTGCTTTCCTACACAGCAAATAAATTTATCAAAGTCTTCTGGGGGTCTTGCAGAGCGAGTCTAATAATTGAGGAAGAGTTTCCATTTCATTTCAAAGTTATTGGTTAGAGGTCTAGCTGCTTGCAAATTCTAATCAATTTGTCAGTTCTATCATCTGAGCGAGGTGCTACATTTTCTTTAATAATTCGGTTCGAGTGGAAATGTTGAGCAGGCAACCTCTAGCCTAACCAAGGCTAAATTAAAACCTCTAAATTACATGTTCCTCAAACTTTAGATATCCAGGGCACTCTGTGTGTGTGAGTTAGAACTGGAGGCATACTTAATTGTAAAGGCCTGATTCAAACATAACGGCAAACCATGGTTTCCCACTTTGTGAACCAAGCAAGCTTTGGGCCCGTGCGTTCCCCCACCCTTCTCTTCCGCTTGCATGCAATCAGAATCTTTTGGTTCCAATTTTAAAGAAATCACAGTTCCCTGTTATATCCAAACAAACAGTGGTTTGTTTAAATTCTACTTAGTGAAAACAAAACACAAGGTCAAACCATGGTTTCTGACCCCGGTTTATTCTCAATAACTAAGTTTGAAATAAAGTTTGTCTTCAACTATTGCTGCCAAAGGGTTGTCCAAGAATTTCATTTCCATACATTTAAGATCAAAACAGGCTCAGTTTGCACCCGCAGACATGGATTCGAGCGCACTGTGCGTGCAAAGCTCACACGTTCCCAAGCTTGTGATGTTTCTTTGCCAAATGTGTACTTTAGAATGATGTGCACTTTCAAAAATTTGCATTTTTTTTTTCAAAATGCACATCTTCACACTTTTGTCAATGGGGGAAGTATGCATTTGGGTGCGCACTGTTGGGTTTAGTGTGGGGTGCAGAAGTGAATGGAGTGCAAAATATCTCCTGACTTAGATTCAAGGTGACTATACGTCACGGTCTGGTGACACATGCAAGATAACAAGTTTGCAAGTCAACAAGTTATGTAATTATTGCGTAACCGTTGTATAACCCTCCTATTGTTTATAGTTAAATACTATAAAGTAGGGGTGAGCACGGTGTTGTGCTACCATCTTAAAGAACCTCTCTTCTGCGTGTGACACGCCTTAATCTCGTAAGAGTCTTACAACTGAATAAACACTTTACTATCAATACATTGCTTTTGCTTTCTTCCTTCCGTGCGTAATACTAAGAGTTAAGCGGGCAAAGCTTTTACTCTGGTTTACTCTCACATCGGTTATGGGCCCAGGATAGGATAAGAAAGGCAATGTTTATAGTAAATGTTTATGATTGCTGAATGCTGTTTGTGCAGTTTGGAATGCTAGAGCTTTGATAACAGCGGCTCGGATTACAGCACTTCTTTGACTGAAAGTACAGCAGAATGGCAGAAGAACGCAAAGACAGAGGCTTCACTTTTCCACAGCTGACAGATCATAATTTCTCAATATGGTCTCAGCGTATGGAAGCACACCTACGCATGGACAATATATGGCATGCTGTAACAAATGATCCACCAGCGCAAGTGACGGCTGCATGGACAACTGCTGATCAAAAAGCAAGTGCTCTAATAACTATGGGTGTCTCTGATGAGCAACTGGTGAATGTTCGAGCACCACGAACTGCTAAACTCAAGTGGGAGGCACTACAAGCTATTCATCTCCGGCGGGAGACTGGATCTACAGTTGTTTTCTTTAAGAAGCTATATCGGGCTGAGCTAACCAAGGATGGTGACGTATGTGCTCATTTACAGCATCTGAGGTTGCTGCGTGACGAATTGTTATCTCGAGGAGTCGAGATACCGGATTTACAATTCTGTTATGTTGTTCTCAGCAGTTTGGATGTTTCCTTTGAAGGCATCGCTTCTCAGCTGGCAGCCATCCCAGCAGCACAGCTGACCGTGGAACTGATTCAGGCGAGGCTTATGGCGGAAGTGGATTGCCGTGTCGCTGCCAGTTACCATGGAGAGGAACAGAAAGCTGTACCAATCAGCAGGGGCGTGATTTCAGCTGAAGAATCAGCGGCAGCTTTAAAAGCAAAACGATGCTTTTCTTGCGGGAAAATGGGACATTTTAAAAAAGATTGTAAAAAGAAAAGGAAAGCTGGAAAACAGCAGGGGGCTTCCAAGCCAACCTCTGGGGCGAAAGCATTGTTGATTGAAACAGGCAAAACAAAGGGAACTTCTTACTTTGTTTTGACAGTGGCGCTACCTGACACATGTGCAGAGATAGATATTTGTTTACAACTTTTACTAAACAAAGGGGAAGATTCATCTTGCCAATGGTCAGGTATTTGACAGTCATGGTTTTGGAACTGTGTTTCTTGAGAGTTTGAACACAACAATCAAGAATGTGTTATTTGCCCCTGACTTATCAGAAAATTTACTGAGCATTTCTCAACTGACTAATCAAGGGTTTATTGTAAAATTCTCTGTAGCTAAATGTGAAATACTGAAAGATGGGAAAGTATTTTTGTTTGGAAAGCTACAAAATGGTTTGTTTCTTTTATCATACAGGGTTTGTAATGATGTAGAAGAAATAGAAGGGAGTAAGGTTTCTACTTCAAAGGTCAATGCTCCTGTACATGATAATTGCATACATGCTTACCATAGAATGTATTGTCATTTGAATTTTCAGGCTGTGAAGAAAATGCAGACAATGGTTGAAGGTATGCATTTGCAAAAATGTAATTTTCACATGAAATGTATTTCTTGTGCGCAACACAAGGTAAAGCAAGCACCCAAAGGTAAGCAAACTGGGAGACAAGCTGAAAAACCATTTCAGTTTGTTCATGGTGATCTAGTGGGTCCTCTGACAGTTTCCAGAGGAGGGGCACGCTACTTCATGGTGTTGGTTGATCAATACACGAGATACACGTTTGTTTACATGCTAGCAAATAAAGCTGAAGCATTGGACAGATTCCAGGAATATTGTGCTTGGGTGGAAAACAAGCATAATACCCATGTCACCTGTTTCTTTACAGATATGGGAGGGGAGTTCAATTCAGCGCAATTTGACGCATTTCTAACTAAACGTGGTATTGAACACATGGTTGCCAGTCCACGCTCGCCATGGCAAAATGGATTGTGTGAGAGAAAAAATCAGACACTGTTACATGGATTGAAATGTCTTTTAACTGATGCTAATTTGGATGATGTGTTTTGGGCAGAAGCACTGAATTGTTTCAATTATGTACACAATAGAAGTTTCAGTTCTGTGTTGAATTGTACACCTTATGAGAAGCTGTATAACAAGAAACCTACTGTGAAACACTTCAAGATTTTTGGGTCTGATATGTGGGTGCACACACCTCAGAGTCAGAAGCTAGGAAAAAGAGGCTTGCATGGGATTTTTCTAGGATATGAGAAAGGTGCATATCGTGTTCTCATGTCTGACACCCAGACTGTAAGGTTGTCTAGAAGTGTTGAGTATAATGCTAATTGGGAAAAGGTTGGGATTTTTCAACCCTATTCTGTAGGCACTACTGATCCTGAGGATTCAGGTTCAGAGTCAGATTCAGATACAGAATCAGAATACAAAAGCATTAAGAGTACTCCAAGACAGTCAGGTGAATCTGACTCCTCTGATACTGAAACACCACATGGTTCAGAGGATGAAACTGAACAGAAACCATTGTTCACCATTGGTGCAAGTTCATTGAAACAGGAAACTGATAGTTCTGATGAGGAAAGGAAAAGGTTGCGTAGATCAAAACGTCCTACAAAACAACCTGTGAGATATCAGGATGAATTTGCAGGAAAAGCCATTTTTGAACCTCAGAGTTACAAGGAGGTAGAGGAATTATCTGCTAAGGAAGCTACACCATGGCTTCAGGCTATGCAAGCTGAGTTAAATTCTTTGGATAAGAACAAAACATGGAAGCTGGTAAAGAAAACAGCCATCCATGAAAATAATTGATAGCAGATGGATTTTTAAAGTGAAAACTGACCACACCGGAAAGGTGGCATGTCACAAAGCGAGATTAGTTGCACGTGGTTTTGCGCAAATTGAGGGTTTGGATTACCACGAGGTATTTGCACCTACAATTCGCTTTGAAACAATTAGACTGATGTTTAAGATTGCTGCTGAGAGAAATCTGAATATTTCACATTTGGATGTTACCACAGCGTTCTTGTATGGTCAATTGTCTGAGGACATTTACATGCAACCACCGGATGGTGTTGCTGTGAAAAAAGACGTGGTTTGTCATTTACAGAAGTCTTTGTATGGACTTAAACAATCAGCAAGGTGCTGGAATTCTGTTTTAACTAAAACACTGCTGGATTTGGGATTTGCACAGGGAGTGGCAGATCAATGTTTGTTTGTTAAACAGGAACAGGGACATAAACTGTATGTACTTTGTTATGTTGATGATTTGTTGCTTTTCTGGGAAAACAAAAAGCAATATGATAAACTGATACTGGATTTGAAATCTCATTTTGAATTGAAATTGCTTGGCAATGTGACCAACTATCTCTCAATTGAAGTGGAAAGGGATAAAGAAGGCAGTATTTTGCTTCATCAAACCAGGAAAATCATGGATGTGATTGAAAAGCTGCATTTGGAGCATGCTAACTCAGTAGATACTCCAATGGTTGTTGATTTTCAAGCACATGCTGATGGAAAACAGTTTGAGGATGCAACACTGTACAGAAGCATATTGGGACAGCTAAGTTTCATTGCACATGCAACAAGGCCTGATATTGCTGTCAGTGTGAACCTATTGAGTAGGCAAACTGTTAACCCCACAGAACATGCTTGGAAAGCTCTGAAAAGAGTTGTGCGTTATCTGAAGGGAACATTGCACTTCAGACTACGTTTCACATCTCAAAACACAGGTGGCTTACAGATTCATGCAGATGCCAGTTTTGGTAATGATAGTAAGGACAACAAAAGCACCTCTGGAGTTTGTTATTGTTATAATAATGCATTGTTTGATTGGGCTTGCAAGAAACAATCTACTGTAAGATTGAATTCAACTGAAGCTGAACTGAATGCATTGAATTATGCCATTGTAAATCTTGAATGGTTATTGCAATTGTTTAAAGATGTTGGAATTGATGTGGAAAAACCTATCACAGTTTTTCAGGACAACCAAGCCAGTATTGCTATTTTGAAAACAGATAGCAATAAACAAAGAACAAAGTATTTGCAGATAAAATTGAGTCATGCAAAGGAATACATCAGAAGTGGTCTGATGCGAGTTCAGTTCCTGGCTGGTAGAGATATTCCAGCAGATCTCTTGTCAAAGCCAATTGGAAAAGAACAGCACCAGAAGCTGACAAAACTGTTGCTGTTGTATTAGATGGATACCACGTTCTACACCGACACTAAACGCAGGGGGATGTTGGGTTTAGTGTGGGGTGCAGAAGTGAATGGAGTGCAAAACATCTCCTGACTTAGATTCAAGGTGACTATACGTCACGGTCTGGTGACACATGCAAGATAACAAGTTTGCAAGTCAACAAGTTATGTAATTATTGCGTAACCGTTGTATAACCCTCCTATTGTTTATAGTTAAATACTATAAAGTAGGGGTGAGCACGGTGTTGTGCTACCATCTTAAAGAACCTCTCTTCTGCGTGTTAAAAAAATGTGCAGCCCAATGCGTACTTCCCCCATTCGAACCCCACGGAGGGGCGGTGGCTCGCAATCAAGATTGGGAATGAAGCAGACGAGGTTTCATCACTGCGACTCTTCAACAGCTAATCTCATTAAGGGCACAATCATAGGCAAGTTTGGACAGAAAAAAAGGCCTACAACTCCCAGCATGCGCCAGTTCTGCCATAATGATTGCATTAGAATAGACATTCAGCAGCAATGAGTGTGGTGTATTTTATTATTTTATTTATTTATTTATTATATACCCCGCCTTTTTTCCTGCAAAGAACCCAAGGTGGCTTACGTAATCCTCCTCCTCTCCATTTGATCCTCACAACAACCCTGTGAGGTAGGTTAGGCTTAGAGTCAGTGACTGGCCCAAAGTCACCCAATGAGTTTCATGGCCGAGCGTCGAGGACTAGAACCCGGATCTCCCCGGTCCCAGTCCAACACTCTCACCACTACGCATCAGAAGAGCACATGCTTTGCATGCGGAAGGTCCCAGGTTCAGTCTGCCTGAAACCCCGCGGGGAGAGCTGCGGCTGCCAGTCAGTGTCCACAATACTGGGCTCGGTGGACCAAGTGCGGCGCTGTATCAACTCCATCTGATACGGCAGCTGCGCCCCTACCTTCCTAATCACCTGCTCCCATCAGTGGTTCATGCCTTGGTCTCCTCTCGCCTAGACTACTGTAATGCGCTCTACGTGGGGTTACCCTTGAAGACGGTCCGGAAGCTTCAGCTGGTACAGAACGCAGCGGCTCGCCTGATTAAGGGCAGCCGCCGGCGTGATCACATCACGCCAGTGCTTAATGAGTTGCACTGGCTACCAGTTGCTTGCCGAGCCGAATTCAAGGTGTTGGTTTTGACCTTTAAAACCCTACATGGCTCCGGCCCAGCTTATCTCAAGGAGCGCCTCCAGCAACATCAAGTAGGCCGCTCAGCAAGGTCTGCCACGGACGGCCTTCTCCTTATCCCATCAGCCAGAGCAGCCAGGCTGGTGGGGACTGGGAAGAGGGCCTTCTCTGTGGCGGCCCCCACATTATGGAACTCCCTCCCTAGTGACCTTCGCCATGCCCCCTCCGTGATGAGCTTCCGCCATGCATTAAAAACATGGCTGTTCAGGCGGGAATATGGGGTGGGTTAGGTTTTTAATGAGAATTTTTTATATTGTTTTAATTATTATATTTTATTGTGTTTTACTGTATTTTAATTGTACATCGCCCAGGGTGGCCGGGTGACCGGCCAGATGGGCGATTGATAAATATAATAAATAAATAAATAAATAAATAAAAAAGTGCAGCTCTGACTCAGGATAAGGCAGCTTCCGAAGTTCCTGTGTAAGTGGTTACATCGAGCCGGGTTATGACTTGGATGGGAGACCCCCTCCTCTAGTTTCCTGCCTTGAGCAGGGGGTTGGACTCGAGGGCCCTTGCAGGCCCCTTCCCACTCTTATGATCGATGAATCTAGGAGCCCGTGTGGCCTGCCCGAAGTTTGGGCTCCTGGATCTCCCTTCCAGTCAGGGCCGGTGCAAGGCAGTTTGGTGCCCTAGGCAAGATCAGATATTTAGCACACCCCCCCTTCCCACTTGAGCCCTTCCTCCCTCCAGCCCTATGCTCCTGGCGCCCTCTTTAGCCCGGCGCCCTAGGCAGCCGCCTAGTTGGCCTAATGGTAGCACCGGCGCTGCTTCCAGTCACTCCAACTTGCAGAAGCTGCTTTTTCCCTCCGGGCACCAGCACCCAAGTACTCCTGTGCCGGTCTTGATCGCCCTCCCATGCCCGCCCCCCCCCGTCTACAGCTCAGAGTGGGGAGAGGCTTGGCCACTGGACGGGAGGGAGGGACGAGCAGCCTGCCACGTGGGGCAAACGGCTTGCTCAGGGACCCTCGCCACCAACCTGGGTGCCCTGGGTGCATCCAGATGAGGGTTTTATTGTGCAATCGCCCCGTCTCAAGAGAACAGAGTTTGACAGGGCAGGGGGGCGGGGTGCTTCCAGGTGTCATGGCCTTCCATTTGCAAAGTAGCGCCCCACGTTCCCCGCCACTTCTTCCACCTTCTTTGTTCTTTCCACCAAAAGTCCCTTAAGGAGGAAAAGACAGAATTGCCCCACGATGATTCTGTATGGGTAGTGCTAGGAGGAGCTGCCTGCCTGGAGGCACCCTCTAGGTCACCTGTCTTCACTATTTTTCAAGCAGGAGCTACTTTGGCTCCAGGCGCCGCCACTGAGGCCGCTTGGAGGGCTTTTATGGGCCATGGGGTGTGTGTCTCTCTCTTTCACCCCACCGGTAAAGCTGTGATGGTGTGCCCCAGACTCAGATGGAACATCCCCCACTGCCACCTTACAGCTGAGGAGTGGCAGGGCTCCCGACTCTCACCCCTGAAGCCTCCTCCAGTAGCCCAGATCACAGCACCCAGCTCACCGCTAACGCAAACAACAAGGCAAAGCTAGAGAGCCCCTTGCTGAAGGAGAGCAGCTACTGCAAAAAGGGAGCGAGGGAGAGCCACACACGAGGTGATTGGGAGCTGCCAGTGGCCCTCAGACCTTGCAGCGAAGAGTTATTTTATTTATTTATTTATTTATACCCCACCTTTTTTCCTGAAAGGAACCCAAGGCGGCTTCCATAATCCTCCTCCTCCTCTCCATTTTATCCTCACAACAACCCTGTGAGGTAGGTTAGGCTGAGAGTCAGTGACTGGCCCAAAGTCACCCAATGAGTTTCATGGCCGAGCGGGGACTAGAACCCGGGATCTCCCGAGACCCACTGCTCTAAAGTCTCTAGAGCAGGGCTCTCCAACCTTGGGTCCCCAGATGTTGCTGGACTACAGCTCCCAGAATCCCTTGCCATTAGCCATGCTGGCTGGGTATGCTGGGAGCTGTAGGCCAGCAACACCTGTGGGACCCAAGGTTGGGAACCACCGCTCTAGAAGGAAGCTGATTGACAAAAAATCAGGGACATAACATTCAGGAAGCACAGCTGCCCTCTAGCGGCTATTCCATGGAGACTCGGCCAGGCGTGATCATCATACCCTAACCCCCGATGAAGTCAAACAGCAGCCTCTTCCTGTGATCAGCCTCTTTTGCTGCTACCCCGCTTTGTCCAGTGATGTTTGCAAATTGGTTGTTTCTTAAATGCCATCCTTGGAAGGGCAGGGCAGGTCGGGACTGCCCAGGAGAAGCGGGGCCCTGCAGGTCGCCTGAATCTAATCGCAAGGCAAGCATGTCTTTGAGCACCGCGGTGCCTCGGCTTGGCTCAGAGACTTGTCATCTTTCAGGTGGCTTTCATATTCCCATTAATTTATGTTGCTGTATGCTTTTAAAATAATAATAATACAAAACCCACAACTCCACCTCCCACACACACGCAGCACTACCATTTTACAATGTCACATCTCATTCTCTGCTCTGGCATTCACTTTCATCTCCACAAGTGGTAATTTAATCACTGATGCTCCTTTGTGTCACACACACACACACACACCTCATTTTCTCCCTCCTGTTCTTCGGTGCAGATGGTTGCCAAGGAAAGAGAAAGCAGGGTGAGGGCAAACGTTCAGTCGGCTCTAATTAGCTTTCACGGCTGCTTGTTAGTAGTTGTGTTGTCGAGAATGGACAGTGCTGGGTTTGGAGCGACAAAGGAAAGGGAGGCTTGAAATGCAGCCTTTAAAAAAAAAAAACAACCCAAAAAAACTCATTAGCCCAGTTTTTTTGCATCCTTTTTAGGGTGCGGTGAACGACACGGCACTGGTTTTATCCTACACGACCGTAAGCAGATGTGGTGGGGCCAGAATTGCTTACAGGAGGCTGCATGCCAAGATAAATGACACGGGGGGCGGGGGGGCGGGCGACGACACATCAGAACAGAACAGCTTCTCCTAAAGGGTCCCTACAGAACCCTCGGAAAGACCACTCGGAAGGACCGGACGTTTCAAAAGACCTGGGCGTGGGGGTCAGCACGGAAGCACCCCTCGGTGCCTGTGTGTGCATGCACTGGTGACAGGTTGCAGGGCTGTTGATGACAGCCAGTGTGGTGTCATAGATTATTCATAGATCTGATAGAGTTGGAAGGGGCCTACAAGGCCATCGAGTCCCACCCCCTGCTCAATGCAGGAAACTAGAGGAGGGGGGTCTCCCATCCAAGTCATAACCATCATCATCATCAGGCGATCACTCGTGACCGAGTAAGATTGTCTTCCGGGATAAAAGGAGGAAATTCTAAAGAAGATTGTGTAGACTCTAGCAATGGGTCCGTAAGTGACTGTGGAGGCCAATTCTAGATCCACACAGCTTCCCACAGTGAGGACACAGGCTACCAGATAGAAGATGGTCCTGTAAAGGATTCATTTGACGTGCTTTTCGCTTAGCACGTTTCTCCCTTTCACCTTGCACTCGGGCTTCTTCAAAGTCCATGGAACCTTTGTGAAAGGCCAACCTCCATTTAGATCGTTCATGGGCCAGAGCTTCCCAGTTTTCGATGTTTATATTGCATTTTTTTAGATTAGCCTTATGAACATCTTTAAACCTCTTATATTGACCACCGATATTCCGCTTTCCATCCTTGAGTTGGGAGTAAAGTAACTGCTTTGGGAGACGGCAGTCAGGCATTCGAACAACATGACCGGTCCACTGAAGTTGGCGTTGAAGGATCATTTTTTCAATGCTAGTAGTCTTTGCTTCTTCCAGTACACTGACATTTGTTCGCCTATCTTCCCAAGTAATTTGCAGGATTTTCCGGAGGCAACGTTGATGAAACCTTTCAAGGAGTTGGAAGTGACGTTTATAGATAGTCCATGTTTCGCAGGCATACAATAAAGTTGGTAATACAATGGCTTCATAAACCAGTGTTTTGGTCTTCTTACAAATATCCCGATCCTCGAACACTCTATGTTTCATTCGAGAAAATGCGGCACTTGCGGAGCTCAGACGATGCTGGATTTCACTGTCGATGTTAGCTGTAACAGAAAGATAGCTGCCAAGATAGAGAAAATGATCGACATTTTCCAGTATTGTCCCGCCAAGCTGGATAGATGGCATCACCAAAGGATTGGCTTGCACTTGCTGATGAAGCACTTTGGTTTTTTTGATGTTAAGTGAGAGACCAAGTTTTTCGTATGCTTCTGCAAAAGCATTTAGGATAGTTTGGAGATCATCCTCTGAATGTGCGGAGACCACATTATCATCAGCATACTGAAGTTCCACAACGGAGGTTGTAATTACCTTACTTTTTGCTTTCAGCCTGCTGAGATTAAAAAGCTTTCCATCTGTTCGATATATAATTCCCACACCGGTGGGAAGTTTCCCCTTGACAAGATGTAAAACCATGGCGATGAAAATGGCAAATAATGTTGGGGCGATAACACATCCCTGTTTAACACCTGATCCCACTTTAAATGGAGCACCATGAGAGCCGTTGTTGTCCAAAACCGTTGCCGTCATGTTGTCATGGAGAAGTCGCAAGATATTCACAAATTTATTGGGGCATCCAATTTTCATAAGGATAGTCCAGAGAGCTGTACGGTCTACAGTATCAAAGGCCTTAGCCAAATCGATAAATGCCATATAAAGGGGTTGATTTTGCTCCCGGCATTTTTCTTGGAGCTGACGTGCAGTAAAAATCATGTCTACTGTCCCTCTAGAGGGGCGGAAACCATATTGAGTTTCAGGGAGGATCTCTTCTGAAATAGATAGAAGACGGTTTGCGAGAATCCTAGCAAATATTTTACCTGCGGTTGCTAAGAGAGAAATGCCCCGATAGTTTCCACAGTCTGTTCTATCACCCTTCTTAAAGAGGGTGATAATTATGGCATCCCTGAAGTCTTCTGGGATCTCTTCTCTTATCCAGATTTTTTCGATGAGTTTATGAAGATGTTGTACAAGTTCGGGCCCCCCTTCTTTAAAGATTTCAGCAGGAATCCCATCTGGTCCACTAGCTTTGTTGTTCTTCATTTGATTAATGGCTTTTTTTACTTCATCCAAAGTGGGGAGTATTGCAAGTTCCTCTTTAATTTGTTTTTGCGGGATTTGCGAAAAAATCTCATTATTCACCTTAGACTTACGATTTAAAAGGTCATAATAATGCTCTTTCCAACGCAGTGCAATAGACTCTTTGTCTTTAAGAGTTTGGTGCCATCTTTTGATTGTAAAGGGTTTGTACCATAGGTTTTTGGTCCATAAATGGCCCTTGTGGCCTTAAAAAAGCCCCGTGCATCATGAGATTCTGCAAGTTGTTGAATTTCTTCAGCTTTCTTTTTCCACCAAGCGTTCTTAAGTTCTCTTGTTCTTCTTTGGACCTCAGCCTTTGCGCTAGCGTAGGTTTTTTTCTTGGCAGCGCAGTTAATATCATTTTGCCATATTTGGAAGGCTTTCCTTTTTTGGTCAATTATATATTTAATCTCATTGTCATTTTCATCAAACCAATCCTGATGTTTCTTAGTTTCATATCCAATAGTTTGTTCACAAGCTGCAGTAATGGAGGTTTTCAGCTTAGACCAATGGTCCTCAATGTTGTCAGGAGGTTCCGTAGGTAGATGTTCCTTAAGAAGTGATTGAAGACGAGTTTGCTTAATAGGATCTTGAAGGACTTGGATGTTCATTTTACGCCTTGGTTTCCTTCCTTGAAGCCTACGTTGGGGAGCAATGTTGATAACCATTGTGGACCGGATTAGTCGGTGGTCTGTCCAGCAGTCGTCGGCACTCACCATGGCCCTAGTAAGAAGTACATCGCGGCGATCTCTAACACGGACAATTACATAATCCAGAAGATGCCAGTGCTTTGACCGTGGGTGCTGCCATGATGTTTTAAACTTATTCTTTTGTCGAAAGAGCGTGTTTGTGATAGTGAGATTATGTTCTGCACATATAGACAAAAGTAAGAGTCCGTTCGGGTTGCTATTACCAACTCCGTTTTTTCCAATAGTTTCTGGCCATAAATCAAAGTCACGCCCGACTCTTGCGTTAAAATCGCCCAGGAGGATAATTTTATCCTCCTTAGGTATCTCTGACAGGAGAGTGTCCAACTGGCTGTAAAAACTTTCCTTGATGTCATCATCAGCATCTAATGTTGGTGCATAAGCGCTCAAAATAGTTACCTGTTGGTTATTGGCGAGCTTTAATCGAAGAGTTATCAGGCGTTCGTTAATGCCAGTAGGAACTTCTGACAAAGAGTTCACGAGTTCATTTTTGATGGCAAAGCCTACACCATGTATTCGTCGGTCCTGCTCAGGTAGTCCTTTCCAGAAGAAGGTATAACCTCCTTTTTCTTCTTTCAGCTGTCCCTCTCCTGCCCTTCGAGTTTCTTGAAGTGCTGCTATGTCAATTTTAAACCGTCTCAGCTCCCTTGCAATAATAGCAGTCCTACGCTCAGGGCGTTCACTATCTATGTTATCCAGCAATGTCCGTATATTCCATGTTCCAAAATTCAAATGTCTTTTTCGACCGCTAAAATGGTGACCCCACTGGACGCGGTAATCCAGTCAGGGGAGAAAGAGGTAGACTATGTTTAGGGCACCTTTTCTAGCCCCCTCCCCATACGGGGTGAGCAGAGTGGATCCTAAATAGGGCTGCTCAGTCATGGATACAGCTGCCGAGCTGCTCGACTACCTCGTTCCTTGAAGAGGGCGACTGAATCTGCATCCACCGCCCATGTGCTGGTCCATGACTAGGGGCTTCCAGATTCACAGTCCTGCCCCCGTTGCCATTCGCCAGTCGCCATGGGACTTTTTTTGTTTTGTTTTGTTTGGTTGGGTTGGGTTGGGTTGGGTTGGATGGGTTGGGTTGGAAGACGCCTGTGCGTGAAACTGTTTTATGTGGGGAGATCGGTGCACAACGAATCACCACACAAACTTGACAGAGTACGGCAGAGATCCAATGGCACGGTTACCCTGACGATTGGAAAACCATTCTCTGCTGCAGCCTTCATCCGCCTTCACAGCCGTTGTAATTTAGGTTTAATTATCTTCCGCCTGTTCTGCCGTTGAGGACTTTATGTTTTGGATCGTTCTTTGTCTGGTTCCTCTCCCCGGACCTTACCGCCATGGGTGACCCTACTGGGAGTACATAGCTCCCGACGGCATTGCTCACAGGATTCATCGGAACACGCAAGCCCACTCACCACTTCAAGGTGACGATCCGGCGAGTGATCACTCAGAGTAGCTGAGCCACAGGCATGTGCATGATTAATAGGTTAGAATGGAGAGTCCCGGGTTCAAATCCCCACTTGGGAGTCATAGAATCATAGAATAGTAGAGTTGGAAGGGTCCTATCAGCCGATTGAGTCAACACAGGAATCCAAGTCAAAGCATCCCTCCCCTCGCCTAGACTACTGTAATGCGCTCTACGTGGGGTTACCCTTGAAGACGGTTCGGAAGCTGCAGCTGGTACAGAACGCGGCGGCTCGCCTGGTTAAAGGCAGCCGCCGGCGGGATCACATCACGCCAGTGCTGAAGGATTTGCACTGGCTACCAGTTGCTTGCCGAGCCGAATTCAAGGTGTTGGTTTTGACCTTTAAAACCCTATACGGCTCTGGTCCAGTTTATCTCAAGGAGCGTCTCCAGCAACACCAAGTGGGCCGCTCAACAAGATCTGCCACAGATGGCCTTCTCCTTGTCCCTTCAGCCAGAGCAGCTAGACTGGTGGGGACGAGGAAGAGGGCCTTTTCTGTGGCGGCCCCCGTACTGTGGAACTCTCTCCCGAGTGACCTCCGCCATGCCCCCTCTCTGATGAGCTTCCGTCGCTCATTAAAAACCTGGTTGTTCAGGCGGGAATATGGGGTGGGTTAAGATTTTAAAATTTTTATATTGTTTTAATGTATTTTATTGTATTTATGTATTTTATTGCGTGTACATCGCCCAGGGTGGCCGGTTGCCGGCCAGATGGGCGATAAATAAATATTAATAATAAATAATAAATAAATAATAATAAATCCCTGACAGATGGCCGTCCAGGTCCAGCTGCACCTTGAATGCCTCCAGTGTGGGAGAGCCCACCACCTCCCTAGGGAGTTGGTTCCATTGTCGTATTGTCATGGAGGCACACCCAAAACCTTCGTCCTCAAAGACCCCTCAGAAGAAGAGGCTCCAGAGTTACTCACTGTAGGGTTGCGAGAGGACTTGGTCAAAGGAAACCTTCACAAGCCTTCCCACCTCCTGCGAAGCTAGCTGGGGATTCTGGGAGCCTTGGCCCGAGACAGCAGATTGGGGGACAGGTAAAGCGCCCCCCCTTCACTCTCCTGCTCCCCCACCCCATAGGTATCTGGATTTTCCCAGAGCTGGCCGTTGAGAGAGACGACCGGCATTACTCACACCGCAAGGGAAGTGATCCGTTCCACTGTGTAGGAGTGTCATTGTCAGCGGTGAGTCAATCTGCCGGCTGCTAAAATTAGAGTCCCCCGCCAAAAGGACACGGAGCTCCTTCGGGGCCTGAGCGATTGCCACGACCTGGAAACCACGACGGCACTGCAACGCTGCATGACGCGGATGTCGGCGGCTTGCTCCAGCCCGGCGCCCTCGAGATGGGTTGGACTACAACCCCCATCGTCCTCAGCCTGATGGGAGTTGCAATCCAGCACATCTGGAGAGCGCTCCAGCTTCCGGAAGGCTGGAATATATCAACAGTGAAAAAGGGAAGTAGTGGGATGGCGGCCTTATGGTTTGGTATTTGACCGGGTTAGAAAAGGAAAAGATTTAGGGCCCAATCCTGCGCATGTTTAGACAGAAAAAAAATCCTACAACTCCCAGCATTCCCCAGCCAGCATAGCTGGCTGGGGAACGCTGGGAGTTGTAGGATTTTTTTCTGTCTAAACATGCGCAGGATTGCGCCCTTAGTTAATTGATCAGTCAAACATTGGTCAAGTCTTTTGACAGCCTATAAATTTGGCGTGACGGCTGTGAATACCAGCTTCCAGGAGCCAGAGCAACATGGGGCAATCCCCAGGGGCATCTGTTAGCCACTGGAAGAATGTAACTTTCCTGCTGGATCAGACCCAAGGCCTACCTAGTCAAGCATCTCAGGTAGAATATCAAATTGCTGAGTGGGTCAAAAGGTGGAGGTCAAAACTCAACCTCCTCTGTTTTTCAGGACTGAAAATGTGCCATCATCATCATCATCAGGCGATCACTCGTGACCGAGTAAGATTGTCTTCTGGGATAAAATTGGGTTGGATGGGTTGGGTTGGGTTGGGAGACGCCTGTGCGCGAAGCTGTTTTATGTGGGGAGATCGGTGCACAACGAATCACCACACAAACTTGACAGAGTACGGCAGAGATCCAATGGCATGGTTACCCTGACGATTGGAAAACCATTCTCTGCTGCAGCCTTCATCCGCCTTCACAGCCGTTGTAATTTAGGTTTAATTATCTTCCGCCTGTTCTGCCGTTGAGGACTTTATGTTTTGGATCGTTCTTTGTCTGGTTCCTCTCCCCGGACCTTACCGCCATGGGGGACCCTACTGGGAGTACATAGCTTCGACGGCATTGCTCACAGGATTCATCGGAACACGCAAGCCCACTCACCACTTCAAGGTGACGATCCGGCGAGGGAAACATACACTGTGTGTTTGCATACATACACCGAAGTTCAGAAGGTCAGTTGGCTCCATATCTTTAAGGGTCCTGTTGTGAAAACATTTTTATTCAGTCTTGGGTATAGTGGGGTCCATGCAGTCCCCCGCTTGAACCACCTGCCCCACCAGCCGCCTGGAAGGATCTCCGACCGCTGCCTTTGCTGCTAGCAAGCTTGCTGGACTTATAAGGCGGGAGATGTTTTAATTTTAATTTCCCCAGGGGCAGGATGGAAAGCCTTGAAGCCGACCTGCTTCTGCAGGCATGCCTCGCGCTCTCCAGACCGTCTCTTTGGAGGCTCCCCATCCTGACTCATAACGCCGCGGCGAAAGCATCCGAGCAGCAAACGCGCCCTTGTGGTAATGAGAGAACATGTGTCGAACAGCCCTCCGTTGGCGCATAGAGCGAGCCGCTGCCTTTTTGCCAGCAGCGTGACACTGCTGCGCTGCGAGAGAAAGCGGCTCTCCTCTCCTCGCGGCTGATTGAGCTGTCAAGGCAGACACGCGACAAACCCGCCCACCCCGCCACAGCCCTGCAAAGCCCTCGCTCTTCATATCCACTTGCCAATACCTCTTTTGTGAGCCCTCTCCTCCTATTGCAGTGTTCTCCAACCTTGGGTCCCCAGATGTTTTTGGCCTACAACTCCCAGCATGCCCCAGCCAGCTACGCAGGCTGGGACATGCTGGGAGTTGTAGGCCAAAAACATCTGGGGACGCAAGGTTGGAGAACACTGTCCTATTGCAACAAAAGCCAATGGAAAGTCGGTTTTTAATGGACATTTGGGCGGGGGAAATATTATCCCGGCTTTAGGATGTTTCCCTTTGAATTATTATTATTATTATTATTATTATTATTATTATTATTATTTTAGCCCCCAGCTAGGAGGAAATAAATTGGAAATCTAATCTGGACACATGGAAAGTGCATTGATGCAGAGCTGAGGCTTGATGGCGGCGGCCCCCTCCTCCCATTTGCTCTGCTTCAACAAAGTGGCATCACTTCTCCCTGCCAATAGTGCAAGAAGAAGCTGCCTCTTCCCCGGGGAGATGAGACTGACTCATGTTCCACACGTGAGTCCTGCCACCCCCATCCAGGACTCCGTTGCCCACATCTTGCACCTCTCTTGTCCTTGCTCAGACCATGTGATGCCCCCTCCTTCAATGCTGAAACTGGCTTCCCATCAACACCCCACCCCCCGCCCGACGCACCCATCCCATGCTCCATAGGCTGTCCTTCAAAACCCTCTAACTGGGTTCAGACAACATGATAACCCACACTTATGGGTTGAGTGCAGGTTGTCATTGAACCACGGGTTGTTGTTGAAAAACGTGGGTCATCATGTTGTCTGAACCCAGCTGAGATAACTAACCACGGTGAACAACCCACAGTTCGCAACACAACAACAAACCACGGCTTCTCTATGGGTTGTTCATGGGCTAACAAGCCAGGGCTTGTTATCTCAGCTGGGTTCAGACGACATGATGACCCACGTTTCAGCAGCCAGCAACCCGTGTTTCAACACAACCCACACACTCAACCTATACTCAACCCTTGAGTGTGGGTTATCATGTTGTATATAAACGTCATTTCCACCTCCTTGAAAAGTTTTCATCGACGTTGCCTCCGGGAAATCCTGCGAATTACTTGGGAAGATAGGCGAACAAATGTCAGTGCACTGGAAGAAGCAAAGACTACTAGCGTTGAAAAAATGATCCTTCAACGCCAACTTCAGTGGACCGGTCATGTTGTTCGAATGCCTGACTGCCGTCTCCCAATGCAGTTACTTTATTCTCAACTCAGGGAAGGAAAGTGGAATATCGGTGGTCAGTATAAGAGGTTTAAAGATGTTCATAAGGCTAATCTAAAAAAATGCAATATAAACATCGAGAACTGGGAAGCTCTGGCCCATGAACGATCTAAATGGAGGTTGGCCTTTCACAAAGGTTCCATGGACTTTGAAGAAGCCCGAGTGCAAGGTGAAAGGGAGAAGTGAAAAGCACGTCGAACGAATCCTTTACAGGACCATCTTCCATCTGGTAAGCTGTGTCCTCACTGTGGGAAGCTGTGTGGATCTAGAATTGGCCTCCACAGTCACTTACGGACCCATCGCTAGAGTCTATACAATTTTTTTAGAATTTCCTCTTTTTAAAATTTTATTTTTGTGGTAATTTTATCCTGGAAGACAATCTTACTCGGTCACGAGTGATCGCCTATCATGTTGTCTGAACCCAGCCTCTGTGATCTCCTTGGCCCGACCATCTTTCTGCCCATCTCTCCTGATAAGCCCATTTTTGCTCTCACAACTCTACCCGCTTCCTGCCCCCTCAAAGGGTTCTGCCCTTTCTCCCTTGCTCCCTCACATGTCTGGAACTCGCTCCCCGAACAACACCTACACCATGCCCTCAACTGACATTGGATCCTCCTCGGGGCACAGTCCTTTGGCACTCATACTCAGCAAAGTACCAACTGGTGCTGTACAATAATACTTTAAAGTTGTATTTGTGAAGATCCGAATACTCAGCCCCTAGCACACTGCAGCTGGCAACGTTTGTGAGTGACTGCAGCTCCAAGCTATTCACACATAGGCGCCACCTGTGAACAGTTCTGGTCACCGTTACCTAAAAAAAGGACATTGTAGAGTTGGAAAAGGTGCAGGAAAGGACAACAGAAATGATCAAGGGGCTGGAGCGAGTCCCCCATGAAGAAAGGTTACAGCAGCTGGGATTGTTTAGCTTAGAAAAAGCCCGGTGAGTGAGGGGAGACATGATAGAGGTGCACAGAATTATGCCTGGTGTGGAGAAAGTGGAAAGAGAGACATTTTTCTCCCTCTCTCAGAATACTAGAACCCAGAGGGGTCATCCCATGAAGCTGATTGGTGGGAGATTCAGGACAGATAAAAGGAAGTCCTTCTTCACATGGAATTCACTTCCACAAGATGCAGTGATGGCCACCAACTCAGAGGGCTTTAAAAGGGGATTGGAGAAATTCCTGGAGGAGAAGGCCATCCAATGGCTACCAGTCCTGATGGCTATATATGCTACCTCCCGTATCAGAGGCAGTCTGCCTATGTACTCCAGCTGCTGGGGAACATGGGCGGGAGGGTGCTGTTGCACTCCTGTCCTGCTTGTGGGCTTCCCATTGGGGCAGCTGGTTGGCCACCGTGTGAACAGAATACTGGACTACTTGGACCTTTGATCCGATCCAGCAGGGCTCTTCTGATGTTGTGATGTTCTCTGATCTCTCATGAGAATGCGCTAATGTGGTGGGGAAGTCTCCGGCAGCGATTGACCGAGCTGTCCTAAAGGCAGGGCAGGCAAAGGGGGCCCTGGCTGCCATGGGGCTTGTCATTCTCTCTAGAGGGGCAGAAAGGCCACGGGAAGTGGGCCAACAGAAGCCACAGGCCTTGAAAAGAGAGGCTGGAAGAGGGAGGAGAGAAGGCCAGGAAGGAGAGAAGGCCAGGAAGAGGGAGGAGAGAAGGCCAGGAAGGAGAGAAGGCCAGGAAGAGGGAGGAGAGAAGGCCAGGAAGGAGAGAAGGCCAGGAAGAGGGAGGAGAGAAGGCCAGGAAGGACACTACGCTCAACATCT
Source organism: Shinisaurus crocodilurus (assembly GCA_021292165.1). Classification (NCBI taxonomy): domain Eukaryota; kingdom Metazoa; phylum Chordata; class Lepidosauria; order Squamata; family Shinisauridae; genus Shinisaurus; species Shinisaurus crocodilurus. The sequence goes on from CM037878.1 coordinate 294,008,890, forward strand.
GGGGCCCTCCTCCGATTGCCACCTCCAAGAGAGGCTCGGTTGGTGGCAACGAGGAGGAGGGCCTCCTCGGTGGTAGCCCCCCAGTTATGGAATCAGCTCCCCACTGAGACCCGCCTGGCGCCAACCTTACTATCTTTTCGGCGCCAGGTTAAGACTTCCCTCTATGCCAAGGCATTTAGTTAGGAGCTTGGAATAGCACGGGGGGGGGGGGGATTGTCACCTGTAGGCTCAGTTTTATTGGCTTTTTGTATTGTTATTTTAAACTGTGTTTTTAAATTTGGTTTTTAATTTTTTAAACTGTTTTGTATGTTTTAATGTTGTTTTTATGTATAGAGGGTTGTGAACCGCCCAGAGAGCTTCGGCTATGGGGCGGCGGTATATAAATGAAATGAAATGAAATGAAAATGAAATGAAGGAGGGAAGTGTGTGCCTTCTGGCACCCAAGGGACTCTTCTCAAGCTCCCCATGGAACGGCTTGGAATCCACCTGGACGAGCCACGGCAGCAAACGCCGCAGCGATGGCAGGAGGCCGTAATAGCCGGGCTGCTGTGTGTTTCCCCCCCCCCCGCCCCCGCCCGCTGGTAATGACAGCCCCCTGGCAGGTAAAGTGCCGCATTCCAGCTGCCTAAATGAGTACTTTTCGGGGAAACAGCCCAGAGGGGGCGGCGGCTGAGGAGTGGAGCTGGTGGCCAGCTGAGCAGGACTTAAGTGCCCCGTTTGGAAAGTGGCTTCCGGCTGCCGCAAGAAAGAGAGCCAGTCAAAGGGGAAACGCCGGCACAGAGGCACGGACGGGAAGAGCACGGGAGGAGGCGCCGGATCTGGATGGCTGCCCAAGGCGGCCAGCAGGGCTGCTGAACGAGCACCCGTGGGTGGGCCACCCTCTCATCTCTAAGATTCTGGCATGTGGCCTCCATCCTGGCTGGGCCCCACACCAAGCGACGGCCCCCTTTGGGATGTAGGGAGCTCTCTGGCACCTCCCCCCCCTCTCCGTTTGCCCTCCGTCTCCCGTGCCTTCACGTCCCTAACTGACAATTACGAGGCTCGCCAAGGCCAGTGGCCCGGGGGTGCCCCAAAAGCTCATGCCTGTACCGCTGCTACCTCTGGGGAAAGTGACCCCCACCCCACACACCCCACTCTTGATCGCACTCTTCCAGTATTTGAAGGGATGTCACACAGAGGAGGGCAAGGATCTCTTCTCGATCATCCCAGTTTGCAGCACACGGAATAATGGGCTCAAGTTACAGGAACCTAGATTCCACCTAAACATCAGGAAAAATTTCCTGACTGTCAGAGCAATAAGACAATGGAATCAACTACCCAGGGAGGTGGTGGGCTCTCCCAGTCTGGAGGCATTCAAGGTGCGGCTGGACAGACATCTGTCAGGGATGCTTTGACCTGGATTCCTGCATTGAGCAGGGGGTTGGACTCGATGGCCTTGTAGGCCCCTTCCAACTCTACTTTTCTATGATTCTATGATTCACCCCACACACACCCCACACACCTCCCTCCCCAATTTGTGCCATTTAGATTGCAAGCACCTCAGGGCAGGGAGCTGTGGAAGGTCACCAGAGAGAGGAGCCAGGAGGCGGTCCCTGCGCTGTGCCTTTAACAGCTGTGCAGAAGAGGGAATTTCGAGAGGCACAACTTCTCCTGCCTCTTGCCTTCTGAAATTCCATCTTCTAGGCAGCCACGGGCAGCCAGGGAACCTTGTTCTCCTTTGGACCTGCTGGTCACGCCAGAGTTGGCACTGGGGCCCTCCCCCTGGGTAGGGAATGGCCAAGGCTTTGGCCGTTCTTGGCTAACACAGGGAAGGTGGGGCAGCCGGCTGCTGCCAGCTCCGGCAACATCTGCGTATGAATGAACCAAGTTGGATCGGCGAAGCCAGGGATGTTGAAGAGTCCTTGGTCTCGAGTCACGGGTCGAGTCACGAGTCTTTGGACCCGAGTCTCGAGTCCGAGTCCGAGTCCTTGGTCCAAAATGGTGACTCACGAGTCACGAGTCACGAGTCACTCCCAAAGCTGACTCCACGAGTCCCTATTAAAATCAATGGGGCTTTTCCCCAACAAAATAAGGCTACTTCAGATGTGTGGCTTAAATAAATTCTAGGCACAAGTGTGCCTTTTTATCTCAAAACTCTGCCACTGATTTTGGCAAGAACAGACCAGGCAGACAAACCCAAAATAACCAGGCAGGCAGAGGAGGCAGGGAACCCCAAACAGTCAGGCAGAGGCAGCCAAACCCAAAATGTCTGAAAGGTTGCATTTTAGTAAAATGATTTTAAAAAATAAGCTTGGATTGTTACTGCAACTAGGTCCAGACAGCACCTGCAGGTGGCATCAAGGCAGGGATGTTGACGAGTCCTTGGTCTCGAGTCCCGAGTCGAGTCTCGAGTCCCATTAAAAATATTGGGACTCGAGTCTGAGTCGAGTCAGAGGGGGGACTCAGTCCGACTCACGAGTCGAGTCCTCGAGAGTCCGAGTCCCCATCCCTGGGCGAAGCTCCATTAAGTCAGGCGCGTGCGACGGCCGCCAAGGCCACCCCCGGCACACAGAGCCACTCCCGGAGCCGGCCCCTCGCCCAGCGCGCCTCCCTCGGGCCGCTCTCGATCCCAGCTGGGAAGGGGAACTCGGGGTGCCCCCCCAGGCCCCCACGGCCACCAGTCGGCCCTGCTGGCCTGCTGCACTTGCTTCGACAGGCAGAGCAGCGTCCCCCAACCTGGTGCTGGGCAGATGTGTTGCTTCAACACATCTGGTGGGGACCAGGTTGGGCAGGCTGGGGGGGGGTTATGGGAGTTGTAGTCCAACACTTCTGGTGGGCACCAAGTTGGGGAAAGCTGAGGTGGGCAAAAAAAGCTCCGACAGAGGCTGCTGAAAAGGCCAGAGGCGCCGCATGGGGCCAGTTTCCCACGCTCAGCCGAGGACTCAGCTGGGCACCCCCAGGTCCCTCCTTGTGAAATATCAGGCATAATAAAGGGGGGGGGACGACGACAGTTGCTTGCGGGGCTTTGTTTCTAACCAGATGAGTGTCGGGGCTCAAGCCCACCCTGAACCCACATCTTCTGGTCAGGAAGCCATTCCCCCCCCCCCCCCGTGGCCAGGTGTTTGGCCCCTGGCTGGCAGTCATCATGCAGCAGTGAAAGAGAAGCACTCTGGACATGCTCAAAGGCACCTTCTTCGCTATGCTTACTTCACCTGAGCCCTGGAATTGGACACAGGAAGGCAGGCTTGACAGAAATTAAGCCCCGTTCCACCATTTCCCAGGTCATGCCCACGGGCCTAATCCGCCCCCCCCCCCGGTTCCCCAGACAGCCACACCCCCTTCGCCCGCCCCCTATCCACCAACCTCCTGCCATTTGGTTCTTTCCCGGCTTTTGTGCCACATCATCGAAGCTTGAAAAGCCTCTCCTAAACCTTAGTTACCGGCAGCGAGAGCTTTAAGCTACAGTACGGTGGTATTTTTTGGTATTTGGGGCCCACCCGCTTTGCCTCCAACCCCGCCCAGCCCCCCAAGTGCTTCCCCAAAACTGAATTCGGCGTCCGGGCTGGAAGGGGTTCCGCGCCCCCGCAATATCTCCACAGGCGTTCCTGCCTTCGCACCTACACCCTGGCGCGGGGTGTTTGGGGCCAGGGCCAGTGGCACGGGGTGGTGGCATCACTGGGCATCTGCCGAGGCCCACGCCTCAGCAGGGGGCCCACCAGCAATCCCTGGAGCCCCCCCCCCCCCCCCCGGGCTGGCTTTTCTGCCTCCTTGCCCTTGCAAGCAAGAGCAGTGACAGAAGCAACGGGAAAGACCAGCAGCCCCCTTGGCCAGTCCTTCCGGGCGGCTGTGCAGATTGGATCCAAAGGGAGAGGGTGGCAGAGGCAACACCAGGGGAGCATGTAGGGAGCGACCCACCCACCCACAATAGCCTGCAAGAAGCTGGAGCCAGCAGCACTCGTTGGCCAAAGCACATGTACCATTTTTGCACATAACGTGCATTATCCTCCCATTCAAAAGTAAGAATCTATACATTGCCTAAGAAAGCTAAGATGCCACAACAAAGAACACACACACACACACACACACACACACACACACACAGACAGACACACGTCTTTGGAGAGGTCAAAGCACTTGAGAGACTTCAAAGCACTTCCTGGATGTAAGCTCAATATAATCTTTTCAAATGTCCCATAAAGTAAGCCGACGCAGTCCCCACCCCAAGAGGGGTGAGAAGGAACGGTTCCCCCCCACACACAAAAGGTATAATTCTGATCTGAATCATCCACGCCAGCAGTAGCATCTGTGACTGACAATATAGTAAGCATGCGTCAATAAAGCATCATGTTGCATATCCAATATACCCCCTATATGCCTTTTTTCTTTGTGGGGTTTGTACCAGGATCAGAAAACCACAGATTTTTGCAGCATCCTTCTCCCCGCCTCCTCCAAGCTTCCAAATATGGATCCATAAACGTACTGGGACTGACGGCTTGGCACCTTGACCTTGTGCTTTCCTGACCCGGTCTGTGAACTCTGACCTCCTAGAATAGAGGCTGCTAGCAATTCTGATGCTGATGATCACATCTTCTACAGGAGGCAGGAAGGGCTATATTTAACAAGCGCTGCCCCCCCATCACAGCCAAGCTCATCATAATTTCCTCAGCGTCCATTACCTTTGCAGCCGGATCGCCATGTGATCTCATTACTTATGGTTTTAACCTTAATGGACTGGAGAGGAAAGCATAAAACCCTCGACAGCCGGGATTTTGGCCTCAGCACTGCCCCTTCCCCGCCCAGGGCCGGATTAACATAGGGGCGATTGGAGCGGCCGCTCCAGGCCCAAAGCAGACAATAGGCCCACAATATAGGGACACGCGGCACGATTTGAGTTAGCTCTGATCGTTATCATTCAGCATAATTAATGATTTTTTCAAGATTAGAAAGGTGTTCTAAGCACATCTGCATTACAGGCTTGAGGCAAGACCTAGCAAGAACTATTGTTCTCAAATTAGCATGGTAGGTTTTTGCATTTCAATCACTGTTACTACATTTCTTTGAAGCACATGGGGGCTTGCTAGGGTCTGTAATATTCAGATTTAGAAGGGACCTCTCTCTCCAGCCTCCAGCAAAAGATCTTTCTGATTCGCAGCTCAATTGTTCAAATGCTAGTTTAACAAAAAAACGAAAACGAAAACAAAACAAAGCAACAAGAACAACACAAATATTCTTGGTCAAGCAAAGCTTCCTGGCTTTTTGTTGTGGCTTTTTCTTTTTTAATAAATAAATTTGGGGGAAATTGGGAAGACCCTTACTGATGAGCTGCAGGAGTTTTTGAGTTTTGGCACTTTAGTGGTAATTAAAATATTTAATTTGTTTTAATATAAAATTGCGTCTTCATTTTATTTATTTCCATAAAAAGGCCCACCAAAATCCTCAGCACCAGGCCCATAATGCTCTTAATCCAGCCCTGTCCCCGCCCCCACACTCTCAAAAAGGTTTCCTCCACCCCAAGGAGAAATTGGTTTCCGTTCGTTTTTGACCAGGATTTACCCAGTTTGCGCCTTTCAGGCAGAACATGGACTCGGATGCAATCTGCAGTCGAGGTCCATACATTTCTTCTGAGCCTGCAATATGATTTGCAGACCCCAAAGATTGCGTTCATTAGCATGCATACATTTGAAAACTGCGCAGGGAAAAAAAATGCATATTTTGGGGGAATGTGCAGAAATATGCTTTAATTAGTGGGAGAAGAATTCATACTTTTCAAAGATGCGCACAGCTGATGCATACATTTGGAAAAATACACATGAAAACGCAGACAGAGTGCGGACAGAAAAAAACGAAGCTCGCAATCTGGTACGGACTCAAGTCAGAACAAGCTTCGGGGTGGAATTCGGAGAACTTCAGGGAACTCCTGTTGCTGACTGGCACATCGCTATTAGGGACGGAGCAAGAATAGCACACCTTGAGAATTTTCCAGCGTTCTCATAAAATTGGCGTCAACAGGCAAAACTCAGGCAAGAGCCTTTCTCTGGTGCTCTCAAGATGCTGCAACTCATGGGTAGTTATGGGGAACCCCCCACACAAGTTAGGAAACATCCTCCACCCACCCCGCCCCCAGCCTCCAGCCTCACCCATCCCAGGTCCCTGCTACTAATCCACCAGGACCTTTTCACACACATCGTGTGGCTGCAAGGCAAGCACATTTATTTATTTAATTTATATTCTGACTTTCTGCCAAAAAATAAAAAGAGCACTCAGGGCAGATAACAATACAATCCGGACTAAAAAAAAAAGCAACATCTTAATTAAAACGTAACATAAAAACAAATAAATTAAAACACAATGGAAAAACACCAGAATAAAGGAAATAAAGTGCACCCAAACAATTCAAACCACCTTCAGCAACAGATGGGTTTATATGCCAAAGGCCTGCCTGAATAGCGTTTCAGGCAGGAATATTCCAGCCCTACCTGGAGATGCCAGGGATCGAACCCGGGACCTTCTGCATGCAAAGCGGGGGCTCCACCACTAAGCGATGGCCCCTCCCCAAGGGGGAGTCCAACCTAGCTTGGGTTTTCATCAACGTTGCCTCCGGAAAATCCTGCGAATTACTTGGGAAGATAGGCGAACAAACGTACTGGAAGAAGCAAAGACTACTAGCATTGAAAAAATGATCCTTCAACGCCAACTTCAGTGGGCCGGTCATGTTGTTCGAATGCCTGACTGCCATCTCCCAAAGCAGTTACTTTATTCCCAACTCAAGGATGGAAAGCGGAATACCAGTGGTCAATATAAGAGGTTTAAAGATGTTCTTAAGGCTAATCTAAAAAAATGCAATATAAACATCGAAAACTGGGAAGCTCTGGCCCATGAACGATCTAAATGGAGGTTGGCCTTTCACAAAGGTTCCATGGACTTTGAAGAAGCCCGAGTGCAAGGTGAAAGGGAGAAACGTGCTAAGCGAAAAGCACGTCAAATGAATCCTTTACAGGACCATCTTCCATCTGGTAAGCTGTGTCCTCACTGTGGGAAGCTGTGTGGATCTAGAATTGGCCTCCACAGTCACTTACGGACCCATCGCTAGAGTCTACACAATTTTCTTTAGAATTTTCCTCCTTTTAAAATCTCCTTTTTGTAAATTTTCTCTTTTAAAAAAAAAAAAAAAAAATCCTGGAAGACAATCTTACTCGGTCATGAGTGATCGCCTGACTGACTGACTGATTCTCAAAATGGAGAGGAGGAGGATTATGTAAGCCGCCTTGGGTTCCTTGCAGGAAAAAAGGTGGGGTATAAAAAAAAATAAATAAATAAGGGAGACACTCCATGCCAATGGGAGCTTTGTGTCCAATGCAGACAGCAGATGTGGGGACTGGAGGACTGCAGTGGGGGGGGAGGGTTAAAGCCCCCTTTACTCCCCACCCCACCCCCACGATGCCTGGATCCATCTCCTATCTGCCTTCACACACAATTGTGAACTGCATGAATCGGGTCTCCTTGTCTACTTTGGCTCTGAGAAGCTATGTTAGTTCCCCGGGCTGTTTCTCCGGCTTGTAGAAGGAGAGACAAGTCAGAGGTCCAGGTTCGGATGCAATGCTGGGCAACCCAGGAATGCAGCATTTCTGGCTTGTTTCGCTGCCCCCACTTGCCGTGGGAGCGACCGAGCAGCGTGCCACAGCATGCCGCCTCATTCACAACAACCCGTAATTTTAAGAAATGGTGGTCTTCATGACGTGCAAACCAGGCCATTCTTTTTCCTTTCCTTTTTTGCTTCACCCTCAAGCTCTCTGTCATATATAACTCAAGGGCAGCTTCCTCCATCTCCAGTTCCACTTATGAATTGCCCCCAAAAAGAGGCATCACCAAAAAGGGGGCCACCAGTTTGCACGTAATTTTCATGTGCTAAGTGAAAGGTATAGATGCACATTTAGAAATAAGTATTATACCGGTAATTTAAATAGAAGCGCTGTACGCATTATAGAAGACTGTGACCAGGTGACCCGCCTGCCTGCCCGCTCGGTCTGCTGCTCGCATGCTAGCAAACAGCTGAAGTGCCAGCAAACTCTCTCCTCAAAGGGCTCTATATCTTTAATGGGAATTGGGCAGGGATGCCCTTCAAATAGAGGACACCTTCAGATAGCGAATGGAGCACCCATGGAGCGCTCTCCTCTGTAAAAGAGGACACATGGTTACCCTAGCATTTTTTAAAAAATTCTATCTGTCTATACATAAACACACTATTATTTCCCCAGAAACAGGGCCCTAGGCTAAAAGTATTTCACAATCAATATTGCATCCTCTGTCCCAAAGCCTGTTCCCGCCCTCCCAGCCTGACCCATTGATTTAGATGTCCTACAGCATCATCAGTGGACATGACACTTTATAGCACAAGCAAGAAAAAGAGGTCCCTGGCCCCAAAACCTACAATCAAAACAGAAGCCTGATCATTGTGGTAAGAACAGGAGAATGGGGAGACAAACATGAACCGATGCAGGTACATGAAGTTAGGCTTTGCGAACATGCAGCAACAGTCAGATTGTGGTCGTCCAGTGGGGTGGGGGAAGGGAAAGGCACTCTGCACGCCCTCAGGGGCACCTGCTTCTCTCACTGCTTTACGTGTTCTAACCTTCACAAGCAAATTCTGGAGCTGAGCCCAGCGGGGTAAATCGAGACCTGGATTCCAAACTGTCCAGATTTTGTGCCCAGCCTGAAATTAATCTGGTTGAGGCTGCATGCTCCCTGCATGTAGAAAACTAGCATCTTAACCTTTCCCCTGACAGCTCCACCCCCGGAGACCAAAAAAAACACATGTCCACCTGCCTGTGTAGCCAAGTATAAACATGTCTTAAGTAAATAAAAGTAAACTATTCCAGAAAAAGTTTCTCTGCTTGGTTCTGCAAACTATATAAACTCCCCAAAAGCCTCTGCCTCCTCCATCACCCTGCCTGTCTTTTCTCCCCGCTCCAGATCAGTGCAGGGCCCTCAAAGTATGCCGATCTCTTCCTCCCGCAGATGCGGCCGCCTCGCAGCACACACGCCCCGCAACTGGCACGCAGCAGCGCACGGTGTGGTGTTGCAGTGAGTGTGCAGTGCCGCACACTCATCCCTTCGTTAAGGCTGGTAATGGCTTTCTGATTGCCTCGTTAGCAGCCGTGGCGGGGACGAAACTGCTGCGCGCAACAGCTGGCTCCCCTCCTGCTGCAAGGCTGCCGAACTCTTTGGAGAGGTTCATCAGCCGCCTACTGTCTCCTTGGGGGTGGCCAGCAATTAGCACTGCACAATGAAACCCTTGAAGAATGATCTCTTTCAGGAAGTGCGCCAGTCCCAGCGTGAAGGAGAGAGCGAGAGAGAGAGTGTGTGCGGGCGGAACAGGATTAGTGGTACGTTTTGTAGCTACGCGCTTGCAGCCTTCCTTGACCTGGGGCAGGATATGGAGTAATGGAAGATGCAACAGTTCTAGATTTTCAACTCAAGTTCAGAACATACTGAAGAGAGTTTAAAATCTGGGAAGGATCCATGGCTGGGTGGGAGAGCACATCATGCGCTGCATGCAAAATGTCTCAGGTTCAATCTGCAGAAACTCCAGAAAGAGAATGAAACGGGGACCTTTTGCATCCCACGCCTGAGCCATCCCACTGAACTGCGGCCACGCAACATCATCCCGGTATGGTGTTAGCATGTTGGACTAGAACTGCGAAGAACTGGGTTCAAATCCCCACTCAGATCACGAAGTTCACTGGGTGACCTTGTGCTAGCAAGTCGCTCTGTCTCAACCTAGCCTATTTAATATCTTATATTTATATCTCACCTTTTTTTTTTCCTGCAAGGAACCCAAGGTGGCTTACATGGTCCTCCTCCTCCTCCTCTCCACTTTATCCTCACAACAACCCTGTGAGGTAGGTCAGGCTGAGAGTCAGTGGCTGGCCCAAAAGTCACCCAGGGAGCTTCGTGGCTGAGCGGGGGACTAGAACCCGGGTCTCCCGAGTCCCAGTCCGACACTCTCACCACTACGCCAATATCCACACAGGGGAGACACGTACACCGCCTTGCGGTCCCTGAAGACAGGGCAGGCTTTGGGTGCAATAACAGAACCCCACGGCCTTATGCCATTCCTCTTTACACGCATCACCGGAAAGATGCAGGACCAAACCAAACCATGCAGAAGGCAATTCCCTGCTGCCGATTCGACAGGCCCACAGAGTCAGACAGAATGACAGGTGACGACGGGCAGTCATGTGATTTTGGCTCAGTGGCAGAAAGGACTGGGTGCCCTCTAGATCAGTGTTCTCCAACCTTGGGTCCCCAGATGTTTTTGGCCTACAACTCGCCTACAACTCCCAGCATGCCCAAGGTTGGAGGACACTGCTCTAGAGAAATGTGGTCAGTTGGCATAGGCAAAGAACATGCTTGCCCCAAACTCCTAATTTTATCCATAGAAGATTCCCTGTTTCTACCTTCCCCAGGTCTTCTGAAGGTTCTTACATTCTTCATTAAGGTTCTTCTAGTTCAGTGTTCTCCAACGCTGGCTGGGGCATGCTGGGAGTTGTAGGCCAAAAACATCTGGGGACCCCAAGATTGGAGAACACTGATCTAGTGACTGGCCAACCTTGTTGTGTTTCATGTCCCCGGCCCCTGGGAAATACCACTTCCCTTTTCTTTGATGCTCGAGAAGGAAGGTACCTACTTGTCCAGGGCCAAGGAGCATTTAACCACTGTAAAGTCTGAGTTTTGTAGCCTAAACATCTCTGCCAGGCTAGGTCCCTTCTGCTCTGAACCCCGCTTTTCTCTCTCTGAACGTTTGCGTTCGGGGTTCACATGATTCGCGAACATGAATGAAATCCTCCTCGTGCATCCCTGTTAGGACCACGAGCAAGATCAACCTGGCATCAGATGAGTGTCCAGGCCTCCCGCTCTATCGATTAGCCTCTTCTTGTAGCCGCCTGTAGCTAAGCAACCGGAGGATTCGAGTCCCCCGTCCTCCCAGCACCCCTGCATCCGGTGTTTGCTTTCCTGTGCAGACACTCACACGGCGGCACAACGTTCCAATCTTCTCCCGCGATGGACTCAGGCGTCTACCTGAGAAGGGGGAGTCTGACATCTATTTGCTTTGCAGAGAGGCGAGGGCGGAGAGAGAAAGTTGATGCCACCTGCAGAGCACGAAGAGCAGCTGGGCCTCGGGTGGAATATCATCCCCCCTCCTAACCGAGAATCTTCAACCTCTGCACACACTTCCCACCCAGGGCTCTTTTATTGATTGCATTGATTTTATATTTGCAACACTGATACGCCGCTCTGCATCAAAAAAAAAAAAAGATTCCTGGGTGGTGAAGAGCTGGGTATGGGGCAGGGAGTCAAAATACAGAAGCATAAAAGTATTTAAAATCAAATTATACCAAAACAAAACAAATGACCAACAATAGCGCATCTAGTTTATAAATTTATAGATTTTTAAAAATAAAACTTGTTTCTCCTCCTGTAGCTTGGCCTGTTCCTGATTGTTTCTCACTCGGTTTATAAATGGTACTGTAGCAATGCTCTTATTTGTGACTGAAGCTGGCATTTTATGCCAAAGCGTTTCACATTTTAAAACCTGTTTATAATTTTTTACAAAATCTATAAATGTATAAACTGGATGCACTATTGTTGGTAATTTGTTCTGTTTTTGGAGTGCTGTGCCATGTGTAGCGCATTGCCTACATATTATTATTATTATATGCCCCCTCCCTGATGAACTTCTGATGGGCTTTAAAAACATGGCTTTTCAGGCGGGAATATGGGGTGGGTTAGGTTTAAAAAAAACAAAAACCTCTTATATTGTTTTAATTGTATGTTAATTGTGTTTTAATGGTGTTTTAATTGTGTTTATTATATTTATCCTGACTGTACATCGCCCAGGGTGGCTGGGTGACCAGCCAGATGGGCGATTTAGAAATATGATTAATAATAATAATAATAATTATTATTATTATTATTATTATTATTTGTATCCCACCTTTCTCCCAACACTGGGACCCAAGGTGGCTTACAGCCTTTAAAACTCATAGAATTAAAACAAAAATAGAAAAATACAAAAGTTAAAAATAGAATTAAATTGTCAATAATATTAAAATTATAGATAGATAGACAGCGCGTTACAAACAGTACAATATACATAAGAGTAAAAACAGCATTCCATCACATCACAGGCTAGTCCCAAATGCCTTCAGAAACAGGAAGGTCTTTGCCTGCCTCTGAAAGCTTACCAGGGAGGGTGCCACGCCACTCTAACCTCCCTGGGGAGGGAATTCCAAAGCGCTGGGGCAGCCACCGAGAAGGCCCTCTGCCGTGTTCCCACCAGGCGTGCCTGTGATTGTGGCGGAACTGAGAGAAGGGCCTCCCCTGAGGATCTCAAAATGCGGGCAGGCTCGTAGGGGAGAATACGGTCTTTCAGATAACCATATCAGTTTATTCAAATTATACCAATAAAAATGTGACTGAACTTTTACTCAGGTAAGGCTAACTTGATTTAAAATGTCAGCAGATGCCAAAGACGGAACTTTGGTGCCTGCTGGACATCGACTGGCAGGGAATTCTGCAGAGGCAGGACCAATGCACCTGCCATGTGCCACCCCAACTGCCTCATCTGATGACCTCAATGACCCGGCAGGTTGGAGAAGGAGCCGCTCCCCTCTACTTTCCCCTCCAGAGTAGACCGGGACATTTTGAGCCGGGTCTAGCGTTAGCTTCCTCCTGCCACGCGTGGAATGTGGAGCTACTAACCCAAGAGTACATTGTTGTGAACTGCCCAGGGAGCTTTGGCTATTGGGCGGTATAGAAATGAAATGAATGAATAAAACATCTGCTGGGATGGGTGTCTCACAAGCCTTGTGGGAAAGAGGGCAGAGAGCGCCCGGTTCACCCTCCTCCTGAAAAGGGAAACCGAAACAGTCAAGCAACTGCAGTCGCACCTTCCTTACAAGGCAAGACCAAAGCGCTTGGGACTTTTGAGTTCATAAACATGACGATGAAGGGGGGAGACGAAACTCACAACCCCTGGGTGGTTTGTTTGTTTTATTCATTCAAATACTTGCCACTTCATCATAGACATCTTTCCACCTGAATAATTTTACAGCAAAAAAAAATCCATTGCAAAATAAAGGGCTCCCTTTAAAAAAAATTAAAAATAAAACCAGACAGGACATAAATTTCTTAGCTTACTTCATTTCCTATTTTAATTTCATACGGATGGATACAAACTTATTCATAATTAGAGTAGACCCACTGAAGTCAATGGGAACCTAAGTTAGTGCATCAGTCCCATTGATCTTCATTGGTCTACTCTAAGTATGAGTAAAGGTGTAATTATCCTATGCATGTATAGACAGAGAAAAGGCCAGCTGGCTAAGGGAGGCTGGGAGTTAGAATCATAGAATAGTAGAGTTCGATCGAGTCCAACCCGCTGCTCAACGCAGGAATCCAGGTCAAAGCATGATAAGCATCCCCGACAGATGGCTGTCCAGCTGCACCTTGAATGCCTCCAGAGTGGGAGAGCCCACCACCTCCCTAGATAGTTGGTCCACTGTCTTATTGCTCTAACAGTCAGGAAGTTTTTCCTGATGTCCAGGAGGAATCTGGCTTCCTGTAACTTGAGCCCATGATTCCATGTCCTGCAATCTGGGATGATCAAGAAGAGATCCTGGCCCTCCTCTGTGTGACAACCTTTCAAGTACTGGAAGAGTGCTATTGTATCTCCCCTCAGTCTCCTCTTCTGAAGGCTAAACATGCCCAGTTCTTTCAGTCTCTCCTCACAGGGCTTTGTTTCCAGTCCCCTAATCATCTTTGTTGCCCTCCTCTGAACCATTTCCAGTTTGTCTGCATCCTTCTTCAAGTGTGGTGCCCAGAACTGGACGCAGGACTCAAGATGAGGCCTAACCAGTGCTGAGTAAAGGGGAACTATCACTTCACGTGATTTGGAAGCAATACTTCTCTGCAGCCCAAAAGAGCATTTGCCTTTTTTGCAGCCACATCACATTGCTGGCTCACATTCAGCTTGTGATTTACAACAATTCCAAATTCCAGTTGAAGGCTGGCCTTTTCTCTGTCTAAACATGCATAGGTTTGTGCCCTGAGTCTGGAAACAAGGCATAGCGTGCAGTGCTGTTTGACAAGACCCTAATAAGGCAGACTAAAATGCACCATGTACATGTCGCGATACCACCCACAGTTCAGATATCATGAAAATATCACTTGCTACTCGTTCCTTAACAAAATGGCTATGGAAAAGAAGAGCTAAATGTCCCCTACCGTGACCTCAATTTACAAAACAGCAGTGTGAGAGATGTGTGATCCAGCATAACAGTATTACGGATGACTACAGAAAGGATTTTACCTGGGATAAGCAGGGAAACATAACACAATCTATTCTAGATGAAGGACAGTGCCTGTGCAAGCAAGACTCTGACTCGAGGATTTAAAAATCTCCCCCTGCATTTCTTCTACTTCCCCATCTTTTAACCAATATTTTAAAGTAGTATTCATGACAGATGAGGTCAGGAGACAGTAGGACCCGCCATCACCATACACAGATTTTCAACTCTGCTCAATAAATATGGAAATCTCCTTCATTAAAGAATTGATAAAGAAAAAATAAGCAAAAACCTCTGATCTATTGAAGGTGCAATCCTATGCAAGTCTAGACAGAAAAAAGGGCCTATAACTCCCAGCGTGCCCCAGCCGAATGCTGGGAGTTGTAGGCCTTTTTTCTGTCTAAACTTGCATAGGATTGCTCCTTAAGTGAGTGAACCTCCCAAGTTAGATTACTGCAACATGCTCTACATGGGGCTGCCTGTGAAGACAGTTCAGAAAGTGCAGCTTGTGCAAAATGTGGCAGCCAGATTGATAACGGGGGCCAGAAGGTCCAAGCATATAACACCACTTCTGGCCCGCTTGCACTGACTGCCTGTATCTTTCCAAGCCTGATTCAAGGTACTGGTTTTGACCTATGAAGCCTTACATGCTCGGGACTGAAATAACTGATGGAGCACCTCTCCCAGTATGAACCTACCTGTACACTATGGTCAACATCTGAGGTCCTCCTCCAGGCGCCTCCTCCGAGGGGAGGCTTGGAGGATAGCAACAAGGGAGAAGGCCTTCTCAGTGGTGGCCCCCTGATTCTGGAACTGGAACACTCTGCCCACTGAGGTCCACGTGGCACCGACGTTGTCATCCTTTTGGCGCCTGGTTAAGACTGTCTTCCACTCTCAAGCATTTGACGGCATATGGTGGGATTTAAATGTCAGTTGTGTTATCAGGTCCTGGTATCTCACTGTAACTGTTTTTAGCTGTTTAAATTGTTCTTAGTTTTTTTTTATGTTAAAGTTTTTATATTATGCTTTGTCATTTTTGTGAACTTCCCAGAGAGCTTTGGATATTGGGTGGTATAGAAATAAACGACATGAAACGAAACGAAGAACACGATCCAGACAGAGCGAAGTCCTTTGATTTCAATGTGAGAGGAGAAAGCACACATGGGTCACTTTCCCCACTGCTACTAATGCAGTGCTTCTCAATTATTTTCTGTCATGCCCCCCTCCTCTGTCATGCTTCCCCTCCTAGGAAGAAGAAAACATTTCGCGCCCCCTGCGCGACTGTAAATAGTATCATTTGTCTATAAAATTGTTATAAGTACACCTCTGCATAACACTGTATCCTTATTAACGTATAAGAGAATAAAAAAAGAAAGAAATGTGGATCAATTTACAACAAAGAATAGCTTTATTAACTGTAGCAGAAAAGATTTAAAGGAGCACAGGATTTAAAGGAACACAATATTAAAAAAAACTTTTAACTGAGGTCAAACGAGCCCCCCTTTACGGAGCCTCGCGCCCCCCCTGGGGGGCCCGCCCCACTATTTGAGAAGCACTGTACTAATGGGACTTGAAAGGGCGTTACTTACACAGGATTTTATTTATTTATTATATTTGTTAATCGCCCATCTGGCCGGTCACCCGGCCACCCTAGTGACAGGAGGGGGAAACCCCTTTAACCAAAACATATCTATCAGCTGTGTCAGAGAAATACTGGGATTTCAAAGAGAAATTATCATTAACCGAAACAGCCATGCCTTTTGCTTTCAGACTTGCAGCTGATGCCAATGTTGTGGTGTGGTGAGCTGAGACCCGGTTTTTTAATCCCTGCTTTGCTACAAAGGAAAACTGAGTGACCTTGCACTAGTCACACACTCTCTCGCCGTAAGGTACCTCACAGGGCTGTTGTGAGGATAGAAATGGGAGGACCACATGGACCACCCTCCGATCTTTCGATTGGAGGAGGATGGGATAATCTTTTAAAATAAGATATCCCTTACAAACCTTAGTCTCTGAAAGAACCCTGTTAGGTAGTTTAGGCTGGGAGATGGGGCATCTGGGTTCAGCTTTATGGCTGAGGTGAGACTTGAACTGGGTCTTCAGAACTCTATCTGCTACATCACATTGGATCCCCACACTTTTCATTCATTTCATTTCATTTATTTCATTTATATACTGCCGCCCCATAGCCGAAGCTCTCTGGGCGGTTCACAACACTCTCTACATAAAAACAACATTAAAACATACAAAACAGTTTAAAAAATTAAAAACCAAATTTAAAAACACAGTTTAAAATAACAATACAAAAGCCAATAAAACTGAGCCTACAGGTGACAATCCCCCCCCCCCCCGTGCTATTCCAAGCTCCTAACTAAATGCCTTGGCATAGA
This sequence comes from Shinisaurus crocodilurus, assembly GCA_021292165.1. Taxonomy (NCBI): domain Eukaryota; kingdom Metazoa; phylum Chordata; class Lepidosauria; order Squamata; family Shinisauridae; genus Shinisaurus; species Shinisaurus crocodilurus. Next base: position 294,025,607 of record CM037878.1, read on the forward strand.
GGGAAGTCTTAACCTGGCGCCGAAAAGATAGTAAGGTTGGCGCCAGGCGGGTCTCAGTGGGGAGCTTGTTCCATAACTGGGGGGCTACCACCGAGAAGGCCCTCCTCCTCGTTGCCACCAACCGAGCCTCTCTTGGAGGTGGCAGTCGGAGGAGGGCCCCAGATGTTGAGCGTAGTGTCCGGGTAGATAACGGTTGGGAGAGACGTTCCGTCAGGTATTGTGGTCCTAAGCCGTGTAGGGCTTTATAGGTTAAAACCAGCACCTTGAATTCGGCTCGGAAGCATATTGGCAGCCAGTGCAAGCGGGCCAGAACTGGTGTAATATGCTCGGACTTTTATGGATGGAGGAATCTTGACGTGCAGGGTAAGAGGCCGGCTCCAGTTTTGCGGTCCCAGAACGGTCACTATAGTCAGGGCTTGACTCTGGCGTGCGGGAGGGGCAGAGGGAAGCGAGTCAGGCCAAGCAAGAGGACTCCCTGGATTCTGGGATGTGGCTCCCACCAGGGCCGGTGCTACCATTAGGCCAACTAGGCAGCTGCCTAGGGCGCAGGGCTAAAGGGGGTGCCAGAAACGCCTTGGAAAAAAAAAATACAGCGCTCTCAAGTGGGAAGGGGGGGGCGCTAAATATCTGATCTTGCCTAGGGCACCAAACTGCCTTGCACCGGTCCTGGCTCCCACAGAATTCCACAAGGGAGCTGCCGCTGACCGGGCCAGTGGGGTGTGCAGGCACTCATCATGACAGTCACTGGAGCCACCCCCCCCCCCAAGGAGGGTCC